>CM055096.1:46509078-47709078 GCA_029204225.1 Diphasiastrum complanatum
AGTGTACGATGATAAATCAAGCTGCTAGTAATGGTTACGAGTGAGACATGGTAGTAGTTATTGTTAAGTTGTTCGTTAGCTAGATTGACACAACGATAAAAGTGGACACCATTTTTGTAAAACTAACAATGGTTTTTGTGGCTAAATTTAAGATCACTTACATAAAAAGTTCCAAGGAGTCAATGATGATTTCAATCGAGCTGTCATTTTATCGTTTGAACATCATTAGTGTTATGTCACAATCATTTTGTTATGTGTATGTTTTCAAAAAAATATGCAAAGGGATTTTGACTTTGAATGGTCACTATTGTAAATAGATTCTAATTGGTATCATTAAATGGGTCATTAAATTGGGTACCCGGTTATTAATGAATGAACTTAAAGTGAATTCGAGTTGTCTTTGTAGATGTGCTAGTAATAGATTTTGTAACGAATATCTTAACACGAGTTGTAGAAAGAGACGTCCTAGGATACTTTGTCATCCATATAAGACAAGGTTCATCTTTTTTAGCAATAAAAATTTTAGTTCTCATTTTAAGATGGAAAATTTAGTGATATTGCCCAATTGCATGCTTGGCACCATAAAAACTTCAAATTTTAAAAAAGAAGAAATTAGTCAACTTATATCCTTGGTCAAACTCAAAATATCAAAAAGAAAAAATAGAACAAATAAAATCGCAAAAATTGCTCATCTTATAAGTTTTTCCTCACCATAACATACCTTAAATATGATATTTCATAACATCCTTTATCTTTTCAGATGTTGAACGACAAAAATTCTAGCGCCAGTTTTATAGTTTGAAAATCATCTAAGTTGAGGAATATTCTATGAATTACAAGGATTTGCATTATTTGGTAGCCGAAATTCAAAAACTAAGTGGCAGATTTTATGTTGTGATATAACAAAGTAAAATATACACTTGTAAAACTTTGTACATTGACTTTTAAATGCTCAAAGCAATAATCAATGATGAAAAAGTAACATTGCTCTTTACTAAGTCAAAGAAACCATTAGTTTGAGTGTTTTCAGTATTGTTGAGATCTTTGTTGAGACTGTGATACAATTTTAACCTGTTAGTATTGACAGTAAATAGGATACCCACTGGATCATTCTGTAGTTGTTGAAATTAATATACTAAAAATCAATCGCTATCTAGAAACCTAAGTTACAGTTATCAACGTTCTCAAAGCTAGTATAATTTTGGTAAAATTTCAAGCCTACCGACACTAATTAGCGTCAAAGACAACTTCGTCCAAACTTTGATGAACTTTAAAGTCTACTGACACTATTTTGGTGTTAATGATGACACTTATCATGAGCGAGGCACTCTCATTACGCATTCAACAACATTCTTCATTCTAAATTGGGAAAGGATTATCAAGATCCATGTATAAATGTGAAAAAAAAAATTGCAACTTTCAAACAAATTTTCTTGATAATTTCATATTAAATGCATCACATCTTGAATCCCATTGCGAAAATCAAATTAGCATAAAACAATAAATAGTCAACTACAAAAAATTGAGATCATCACTCGGGCCAAAACACAAGATAACATAATTGCTTTATCTTGTTGTAGTGATCCTTCCATAATGTCATGTGTGTAAACTGAGTACAAAAAATGTTATCAATCTACACATCAACAAATACAAAAGGCTTGCTTCATTTATACTTCCTGCTCAACATAAACTACGATATAATAAACGCACCAAATCAATTTTTTGTTGTGGACTTTGCCGTAACAATCCCTATTAAAGGTTAAATCATAATCAAATGGATACAATGGCAGCTGAAAAAACTTTCATGCCAGACAATAAAGAGTATTTAACAAATATATGAGGGACCATCCTTCAAAAATTCATAAAGGCATGACTGAAAAGCTCGACCTTTGTCAATCCGTAGAGAGTCCAAAGAAGTGTAATGCGAGTACTCAAGTCTCAAAACCTTACAATATTACACATTTAATTAACCTGAGTTGCTTTAAAAGCATATGGCTGCCAAATGGTTGCTGCTGATACGTCCATATGGAGTGAAAAACATAATCCTCGAAGCAACAAGATTGTTCGTACAACCTGCAAGTAACAAGAGTCAATTTTGCATAACATTGATCATACTAGTGCATGCACAAAAGTGTATCTTTGGTAGCAAAGGTATAAAAGCATGGCCTTCTAGAAGCAAAATCAAGGAATTACATATAGAAAATAGACTAAAAAATTACAAGAAAACACCTAAAGTCGATTGCTTGCCTGTCAAACTGAAGGCTAGTGCTATACAAACCAATTTCCATGCATGTTACCAGCCTACAAGCACTAGATTTTTGGCTTGTGCTATTAGGAATATAAATAATTCCCCGGTCTTGCAAAGTAGTGAGTTCATCAAGTAAAGTGCATAACTCTACAAGAATGACTCGCGTGTGCACTATGCAGGCGCGAGACTCTTGACTTTGGGTGTCCAGGAGTGCAGCTCAGAGAAGGACAATTGCGCCTTGTTTCATGGTGGGACAAGTATGGGGGTGATGTTCCTCGATTGCAGAAGCTCGCCATACACGTTCTCTCACAGGATTGCACAGCGGTTGAATGTGAGAGGAATTGGAGTGTGTTCTCTCTGATTCATACGAAGAGGAGGAACATGCTCAGTGTTGCACAATTATACAGGTTGGTGTATGTGCACGCCAATCTGCAGCTTTTGAAGAAGCTGAAGGGGACAGGGAGCCTATACAGGTTAATTGTAATTTGAAAGTTGCAATTGTGTTTGAACATTGAAATTTAAAGTTTGAACTTTCAACTTAAGTTTGAACTTTCAACTTAAGTTTGAACTATATTTTTATAACTTAATATTAAATACTAAATACTAAATATTTTAGAAATTGAAAAGTCAAACTTTAGTTTGAAGTTTTAATGACATTCTACCTGTGTTGTTCTACATACTACAGGTAAATCCAGATGAAATTGATGTGACGAAGGTCCAGACCTACCACCAAGGTCACAGGAGGAGGAGGACGTGTATGCACTACTCCATGATGACGCTTTGATGTTTGCAAGTGAATTTCAAGTTCCAATTTCAAGCTTTGAATTAGCCCTTGAGCCTTGAGGCTTGGGCCTTTGCAAGTTGGAAGTTTGAACTTTGAGCTTCATCCCAAGTTCTAAGTTCTAGCTTTAGAATTGAAACTTGTGATTTTAAACTTGTCAGATGTGAATTGTAGCCCTTTGCCAATCGCTGCGTGCAGGACCTACCACTCGGGTTGCTGCACGTCGCAGGATAGAGAAAGAGGCTACCAATCCTCAAGCCCTCGAGGACGAGGAGCCACTAGAAGACGAAGACGACACAGAGACCTCGGAAGATGAAGCCGACAACAAGGATTCCTCAGAGGATAAGAGTGATCCATTTGATAATGTTGATAGCATTGACGAGGATCCTGCTCCTGAGCCTGCACGTGCGAGCAGGTCACAGCTTCCACGGGTGACTAGGAGGAGGCTACATTAGGCTTTAGCCTGCCTTGGTCCAAGTCCCAGGACTTAGGAGACTGGCCCATTTGCATTTAGTATTTGGTATTTTTGTTAGTTTATAGATATTAGGAGTTGACTTTGAAGTTTTGAGATTATAAACTTGAGACTAGTTACTAGCAGATAGTAAAACCCTAAAATCAATTTGTCGGTTCGAACCTGGAGAAGCCGATTCAAACTCGATTCAAACACAATTCAAACACGGTTCAAAAAGGCAATTCGAAAAGTACCATATAACATTGTTCTTACACTTATTTGGAGATACTCTTCTCTGGTCATACCTTCAGCATGCGACAGGCAACTACCACTCGACTTGGGAAGGGGCGTTCCTCCCTTGTTTAGCTAGAGCGATTCTGCTTCAAGAAGTCCATTCAAGATGCTCGCAATAAGCGTAGACTTTTTGATACTATTGTCACCCCCCAACCTTGTATGCAGCAGAGACATGGTGTACCGGTCTTCCCTCACTGGGCTAGCATTTCATGATGACAGACAACCATGTTAGCTCGTATGATTCGAGCGAAGCCCTCGGCTCCACACGAGATCCTTCTTGCAAAGTTTGTCGTTCCATCCATTCAGATAGATGCAGCTTTCCAGCTTATTGGGTATATTCAGAGAGTTCACAGATGCAGATGCAAGATATACACAAATAGCGCTTGCTTCCTCATACTACCTTCATGATCAAGGATACAGGCTGTCATGGTTTTCTCAGGCATCCCACTTCCTCCTTGAGTCATTTGGTATCTCCATTACAGAGCTCCCCTCAGGTACTCATCAATATATCAGACGCTTCCTATATCGGGCATATCTTGATCGTACTTGGAGGCGACAGCTTGGGGTTAAGCCCGACTATTACTGGACTCATTTTATTGAGCTAGACATAGCAAGGTTCCCAGTTTTGCCACACTATTTGGACTCGGGATTATACAGCCTCAAATTTACATTGGGACAGCTCCGTGTATCTTCATATCAGCTGCCTATTGAGACTGGGAGGTTCCATGGTATCCCGAGAGGAGCGGATTTGCCAGTTATGTTCCTTCAGTGAGATGGAGTCGGAGGAGCACTTTATCTTTAGGTGCCCGATATACTATGAGATCAACGGAAGACACCATTGTCTATTTGAAGACACGCCCATTACATTACGATCACTCATAGTCTATGAGGACTCCCGATGCGTTGCACTCATTATACGAAAGATGTTTCTACTGCGACAGGATTTGTGTCGGACAACCCAGCAGAGTCATGTTTCTCAACCTCATAATACCTCCTCCAGGAGGAGACCACGGGACCTAGTATCTGAAGATGATGACAACTTACCTGCCCATAGGGATCAAAGACAGCGTCCCACACATACTCATGTGCAGCACGAGCTACTCAACCTATCATGAGGAGACGTCATCCTCCTAGACGACGTGAGCGACCACCAACGGTCCTTCATGCTGCAACTCGTATTACATCTTTCTATAGCATCAGCAGGACAGGACTGGATAATAGTGTCATACCTCATTCGTGACATTTAGCCGTACATATGCTCCCACATGTTTCATATTTCATATATCATCACATCTATTTCAATTCATAGTATTTAGATATGTTATTTCTGTTACTGTTTCGGAGACATTTCATACGCTCCCACTACTGCCACATACTTGACATGTACACTCACTAGTCTTATATGCCTTTTGGCATGGAAAAGACATTAATAAAGCTCTCTCTCTCTCTCTCTCTCTCTCTCTCTCTCTCTCTCTCTCTCTCTCTCTCTCTCTCTCTCTCTCTCTCTCTCTCTCTCTCTCTCTCTCTCTCTCTATATATATATATATATATATATATATATATATATATATAGAGAGAGAGAGAGAGAGAGAAACAAATGTTTCTACTCTCTCGTGCCTAAAAGCCCTGGCCTTTCGTCATCTAACATTACCCACAATCGATATAAAACAAAATGATATCTAAAACTGAAATAAAGATAGGCTTTTAGGAAGATACCATCCAAAGAGCCTGATTGAATGATGTAAGTGGAGTTGTTCTCAGAATAGATTTATCAGACATTGGTGAAACAGTTGCCTCCTCCACATAGCAGGTATCAAAAAGCATGCGAGCCATTTTGGCCAAAATGCTTACTGGGACCTCACCTCCAGAAACATCCTTAAAAAGCATCCCCAAACCAAGAAGAGCATTTGCGATTGCTATATCTTCATTGCTTGCCATAGCAAGTACCAAGTTTGCAAATCTTCTTCTAGTGGAGCTGTCAAGAACTTTACTCTGTAACAAAGTCAGATACACTTCTGTGTCAGTACAAGAAGTTTTAAGATTGGAGGAGAATAAAAAGTAGCTAGGAATATCGAATAAGGTACATATTTGGACATAGGCTTTACAAATGCGAAGGCTCACGAAAGCAAATGGCATTAGAAACTTCTATGAGCCATATCGAGTGTTGCATATGATAAACCACAGATGTGATGCACGTCATCTCTAGTCGCTGAACGTTTTTTCATGTCAGTGATTGAGAAGAAGGCGAAGTCAATCCGGATGAGAGACATACTTGACCAAAGTCCAACAAACCAAGGCGTCCATCTGGCAACAGCATCAGATTTCCTGCATGAGGATCTGCATGAAAAACTCCATCGAGAAGAAGCATCTGTGACAACAAAAACAGTGAAAAGATATGTAAGAGAGGCAAGCAGTTTTCTTCATAGATACAAAACAAAACAGCAGAAGTTTAAAAATTTCCGAACTCCAGAATCAATGGATATATCAGTCAATGCCTCGCATAATTTATATAGAAAGTCATTTGCGAATGTAAATTTGTACAGTGGAGTGCCTGTATACAGATGATCCTGTGATAGAGGAATATTCATACGAAGAGGATTGTAGTGGTTGCCGAAACTGTCCTATGAAGAGAAAAAAGAAAGAACACGGGATTCAAGTCACAGTCTTACCACTTTTTCCATTTAACATATGGCCCCACGGTTCCTCTTGATTTGTGATTTCTGCTCAAGTCAAAAATGATACGTCGAAGTACAAACTGCATTTCAAGATTTAAGCTGTGCATATGCTCTGAGGTAGTGCATAAAGTTGGAAAGATGGAGAAGTTTATTCCAAGTCTGTACACTATCCTTATTAAACAGCATATGTGGAGACCCTTTTCTGGCTACCTTGCATAGCTATAGGTTAAGATAGCACTCAAGGAAGAATAAAGGTAACTATCCTCTCTACAACCAGGGAACGAACAATATCATAAATTCAAAGATGTGATGCATGGGTGGTAGGTGGCCATGTTTCTATTCGCATTAGGATCAAGAAGTGCCTAGTCATACTTTGAAAGCCTCTCACAGATGATATACCATAGTTCCACCTGATAGAAAGCATCTAGTCTGTAAGCAGTGAACACAGTTTTGCAAAGGGGTTGATTTGGAAAGGGTTTGAAGGTCAAATTTATGCTTATTTGTTTATATACATTTTGGACAAATTTCTTCAAAAATCTCAGGCTCAAGTTGCTGCTATGTTGTTTTACCTGGCCATAACCTTGTAGAAGGTTCTGCATTCCCAGAATGAGTTCAGGCATCCTGCAGAACATGAACCAAAGCAAAATATTCTAAGCCTCCATCTGTAGAGCAGCCCAGAACTGTGGGCCAGAAGTGTATAGATATAATTCAGTTTGAGGCATTTTCTCTCATGAACACACAATTGAAGCAAGTAAGCTCTATGTTTTCAAGATCTTCTCAGAACATTAAAAGGAGCAACCGACTGAAATAATGTCTGCAAACAGCCAGCTATCAAATTGTTACAGTCACAGAGAATGTTTCTACAAAACAGATAAGGAAAAGCGCAATATCACTGAACTGTCTGAACAGGCCAACAGAAATATAAGATCTAAGAGCTTAAAGTATTCTTAGCCAGAAATTTTAAAAATTAGCATTTTTGTGAGAGTAGTTCGTAATTACTTATTAATATTCAATATCAGTTCTCAAAACATGGCAATTACTACCTTCTTTGCAAATATTCGTCTGCATCAGGTTGAAGAAATTGAGTGAAAGGTATACCATCCAATCTCTGTTTCAAAAATCTCAAAAATCAAAACCTATTTGGCATACATTCTCAAAGGATTTGTCAAGATTCAGCCAAAGACGATAAAATACGAAAACAAGCTTTAAAAGTAACTCACCTCCATAATTATAAGACGCTTTGCACACAGTTCCGTGAAAGGCATTGGGCAAACTATGCGGTCAAACCCATGGGCTTCAAGGCTCTGCTTGATCGAACTCTGCAGAGAATGTGACAACACTAAAGCAAAAATCATACAACCAGTGCAGAAAGCTAACCTAAAAACTGTAATGAAGCATTGATGTCAAGTGAATAGAGGTAATGCAAACCTTCACAGTCTTAATTGAAAGCACATACTTGGTCACTGATCCCCAATCAGTATGTCATAAAATAAAAGGCCTGACGAAAGCACTTACCATGAACCAAACTTCACGCTCAAAGTCAAATTCCAATGGTATGGTTGTCTGGATTTCCTTTACAATCTGTAAATGGCTTCCCAGAAAAACTATTTAGGAAACTATTGAATGTCAAAGCATCAGAAATTCTTTGACAAAAATAGATTCAATAACAACAAAGAAACTGCAAGACACGTGTTCCCTTAAACTTGATCTTTTTCCAGTCCTCTTATATTGTATAGCCTTCCAAGTCTTCTGATATGGTGAAAATATCCATTAGCGTTTAAAAAAAACATACACTAGCGTTATGTCTACAGATGTCCAATTTATTTTACAATCCATCAGAAAGATAAGTGTCTTTTATTGTTAACACCTCATACACACATCATTATTCTTGTCCATGTCAGCATTGTACTGCCCTATGTCTGTGAGATCTATCAGCAGAAGCTATCTGACTCCAGTATAAAGATCCAGATGTAACACCAAATCATACTCTCTGAATTTATTGATTTAGAGCTGTTATAGTGAAAGGCAGGTCAAAAATTTCTTTTTAAGAGTGGATTTGGAGCATGTATCCTGCAGGTACGCATCATCAATCAAGTTATGTCGTAAATTTGTCACATCCCTTAAGATTTCGCATCTTGGGGAGCTAAAGGTGTTATCAAGGCTATTTTTGCACATGGGTTGGTCTGGAATCATGAGAAATTAATGTAAGTCATAATTTGCAATTATTTTATTACCTAATCGTCAGGGAGCACACATTCCAATACCTTCATTCTTCTTGTTTATTCGTTTTATTTCTTATTTTTGTTTCGCTTAAAGTTGTAAGTGGAAAAATTGCACTTTTTGCAAGTCTAGTGTTAAATTTGGAAAAGAACATCGTTTGTCTATTACTTTTGTAACCAATTTTTGTACAATCTTTGGTTTAGCATACCTTCACCACAGCCGATAAACATGTTGATATTCCTATTACCCCTCCTGTTGCACTTTTGTCACTGCCTGATAGCCCTAGTCATCTTATGTCTAGCCAACTATGTATAAGGAAAAAATTTCAATGAAAAACTTGAATCAAAGCCTATATTCAGACAGTTACAAAATGGAACTATGATCTTTGTAATGTAACTGCATACTCAGGCATGAGAGTGATAAAAGCAAATCCTATCAAAACAAATGAACGGTTAGATGAACCCCATAGGAGATTAACTCCAAAATCCAGAAAATAAAACAAGATTACCCGCAATAAATAGACTTACTGGAGCAAGATCAACTGGGAGTTGTCCTCGCAATAGTTTTGATACCTGCCAATAAGTTTAAAACGCAGTTACTGTTGAGTAAACAAATCAGATCATTGAAAAGGAAAGCTCTGGCATCAAATGCTGATCACAAAAGTATTCCACCCAATTCAGCAGTATGCATAAATTTACCGTTGATCATTTCAAAGAATCTCAATACTAAATCTAACAAGTGCGTACAATCACTTACATAAAATCTATCTAAAAATAAGGCAACATGTCAAAATATAACCACACTTAATGCCTACAAAAGTATTGCCAGTAAGTTGAATACAAGCATGACAAACAAAAAGCACCATCAAAAATTTTAAAGAATGATTTTTAAGCCTGCATAGAAAGATTATTACATGAATAGGAAAAGGCAACCTAGAGATGTAAAGAGAAAAATTCATCTCAGCTCATCATCAGTAAAGAAAATTTGCATTAAGCAGTGACCCATCATGATAGCATGGTAGGTACAAATGCACTATGCAAAGATATGTATGTGAGTATACCATATTGTGACAGTATTAGTTTTGTTTATCATAAATATTACGGCACAAAAGTATGTCATAATAATCATTTAAGTGGGCGATATTTCTGTGTAACAGATTTACTATCTTCTGTAAATATGAACATGTACACTTTACGTCTGAGTTTAATTGACACACCATTTAGGAACTTCATAGTTCTAGAACTCCATAACCCTAAAAAACATTGTGTCTCTTTTTGGGAAAATAAAATTAAGTTTAATCATGATTTCAATTAGTATTACCAAAACAATGCTTGTGAAGACAAATCAAATAAACCAAAGGGGCAGAACTCACAATGCCAGAGACGAGGACACGTGAGCTACAGCCACGTTTGATATCCAATTCCCGACGGGGGGGTGTGGGGGGCTTCCCCCCCCCTAGTTGTGTCGCCGGGGGTTGTCTGAAATGTTGTGATTTCGTAGTCAATTTGGACCATTCACAGATCTGACTGTTCATTTTTTCGACTATTTTGGTTGGTTTTATAATGTGTTCGCAAACTTTTTCAAAACTTCAAGCTTTTTTGGTTTAATGGCATAAAAGCAGCCTTAAATAGGTGAAATTAAAATAATTAAGATTGAATACATTACGTATATAACATAGTTGCATTGCGTTTCTAGAAACACGTCCAGAAAGACATTCGCGTTTCTGAAATGGGAGAGTATTTCTCAGAAACGTTTTTTTTTTGTTGTTGTGGGCAATATGGGTATCAAATTAAAGCATTAATTAAGGGAAGTACATTTATGTAGGTTGCCAAATGTTTCGGGTACAATATGGTCCAGTTTAGGTGCATCGATCCCTGTTGTATTCTGTCAAGGATCAAAGTTCAGAAGGGCTTTGTCATGTTACTTTTGATATCTTTTTTGTCAATTCATTTAGAGCTACTATTGGGTCCAATGAGGCCTATGATGCCAATTGCTTAAACTTCCAGAGTACTCTCATTCCTGCTAGTTACCATTCTCAGGTTCAGCTACAACACAACTGACCTCAACATCAAGTTCAAAATTTAGCTCATTTGAAGCTAAACCTAATGACAAGACCATAAGGGAGAAGCCCATTCATGTGATTGCTCATCAACCTTTGCTGCAAGATCATCATCAAAAACTTGATGTGGCTATTCAATCACAAGCTGTCGTGACTCAATCAAATGTTGACAACATTGATTATGTTGAATAGGGAAGAGTTAGGATGTCTAGTAAGGGTCTATTGACTTTTTTAGTTGTTTTGGCAGTTACGGCCTCCTTTAGCTACATTTGGAACCTCGAAAAAAAATCTAATCGTTTAAATCCCATATGAACCATTGTCACAACATCTAGGATCCAACCGCATTTCTACAAAGGAGACCTCAAGTCGTGGATGCCCCAACCCTCATGAGAGGCTGGAAACTTTAATTGGAAACTATGAATACCATTGGTGGGTGGTCCTTGTTTGGTAGCTTTTACTAATAGAGATACTAGTTTCTTTGAGGGAGAACTAAGAAAGGCCAGATCAGAGAGGGATGAGGCGGATGATACAGGTGCAGGGCACATGCCACGGGCAGGGGGTCACAGGTGCATCACGTGGCAGAGGTGGGACACATGGCACAGGTTATACCGGGAGACAGGCAGGGCACACAGGGGGGGCCAGTGGCATACCTACCTATGCCAACATGATGGAGGAGGCTCTTGATAGAGGGCAGAGTGATTTAGATGCCGGTCCGGCAGATGTTTGGATGCGTGCAGTACAGAATCATGGCCGTTACTACGACAGCACACCAGAGGAGACACCAGATGACTTTGATTGCACAAATTGGGAAGCCATGCAGGGTCTACAGGGTGCACATGATGAGGCACGGGATGAGGCTCGGGTTGATTCAGGGGTTGGTGCACAGGATGATTCAGAGGTTGGTGCACAGGATGATTTAGAGGCTGGTGCACAGGATAAGTCCCAGAGCCCAGAGCATTTGTATTCAGATGCCCAGCTGGACGACTTGGTTGCCACATTGGATTCAGAGGCCCAGCAGATGCCGAGTGTCAGGGCGCCCCCATCATCTCTTGCCAGCATGCCATACACAGAGTCCCAGCCAGAGCAGCCGCATGAGGTGCCTACAGTTCCTCCAGCTCCTCAGAGGGTGTATGTGCGTCACACAGCTCCTCCAGTGCCACCGATGCCATTTAGGCCTGCAGCCCCTCCATCGTCGTCCACTTCTGCAGCACCAGGTCTCCATGGCCGGCCAAAATCTGTGCCCAGGTTTTCTCTCGCAATGCCCACATCCACAGTGGCTCCTCCAGCTGCTCCTCCAGTGGCAGCACCCACTCCACATCCTCATCCTTTGGCAGCACCCACTCCACTGGCTCCCCCTTTGGCAGCACCCAGGATGTACCAATACCGGCCACCGCAGCGCCCCTTTCAGTACATATCGCCGCTGTACTCGCCTCCTGCACAGCCAATACCTCCACCTGCAGCAGCCCCACGAGCACACACTCCACGAGCTCATCCTCCTCGCTCAGGTGCACAGGGAGTTCCCTCTTTTGCTTCCCTATCCCATCCGGCCTCAGCTTGGGCCCAGCCTAGCCAGCCAGGTGATTTGCATGGGAGTGACGAGGCATTGACAGCTCCTCTTGTCCGCAAGAGACCAGGAAGGCCCAAGGGTGCACCGAACAAGAAACGCAAGGCACAAAAACTACCAGGGAGGAGAGGATGACCACGCAGGGCTCCAGGTATAGGTAGAGGTGCAGTATCACAGCCAGTTGGAGCAGGTGTTGTTGGTTTGGCCTGCTTGGGGGCTGATGCGGAGGCAGATTGGGATGATGCTAGTGACGAGTCCTCCTCCTCGGACACACAGCCCATGCCAGTTCCAGACAGGCAGAGATATCGGCTGCGAGAGTCAGCTCGGGGCCCTGAGCTGTCTCCAGAGCATTCGTTTGAGTCAGACCCAGAGCATTGATTGTGGCTCTGTTGTTTTAGTTTCAGTAGTTTGTCTCCAGCAGACGGTCTACCATTGTACTCAGATGACTTTTCACGTTATATACAGTGTTTGGCCTACATTATTTGCTGCACATTGTGCGTATGTCGCTCTGTACATGTGGTGTTGTATTTTCAATTTTATGTCAAATTCTATGTGCGTGTGTGAATCCTATTTTCATTTAATTTCGTTTGAAGTGAATGCTAGCTTCACATATATGCACCTACATCATGAGCACAGCAATCACCCCTACACCCCAAACGACATTTCATAAACACATGTAATACATCTACATTTAAAAAAATCACAGAGATTGCATCTTACATGACCAGGCTCGCGTTGCACAAAAAACAACTATGTATATATTCAACCGTTGTATCAAGATAACATCACATATACTGTCATTTTTTTAAGCAGCCATCTAGTTATTTGCTGCACCATAAACTGCCGAAAACTACATAGCAACAGTCCGCCACATACGGCTGGACCTTATCTATTCTAAACGTCCCTCACTGATCCTCCACTGACTCCTCGCCCTCGTCTCGTGCATTGTTTTGTCGCTCTTGCTCTGCCTCCCGATTAGCCCGAGCTGCCTCCTGGTTAGCCCGACGTCTGGCCGCCCTTTCCCTGACCATGATGAGCTGCCGTCATGTGAAATTCATTCCGATCTGCTCATCCAGATCCAGCTCGACAGCGGGGACAGGATCCACAGTGGGGGCGGGTGGCTCCGGTTCCGGATTTCTTTGTCGAGTCTGTCGCAACATCTCTCGGATATTTGCCTCTTGCTTTTGATGTCTCTCGTTGTGCCTTCGGATATCTTCCTCAAGCTTCCTCCTAGCTTCGCCCTCGGGCTTCGGTGGTATGCGCTCTGCCATCTCGATCGACCTTCTCCTCACAGCACCCTGGTCCTTGAACACCCTCTCACAGCACCCTGGCTCTCAAACAGCCTGTCACCGGCTCTCGCTTGCTCTCTCACTGTCTATCACTAGCTCTCTCACAGCCTCTGAAAATGCCGAGCACAATGGCATTGTGAGTGCCTATTTATCCCCACAGCCTGATCGGCCATGTGGATCCCCATCATCCATTCATGTGCCTCTGTACCTGCCCCCATGTGATGCTCCCCCGCTGTGTTGGTCTCCCATTGGCCCCATGGTCTGCTCACCCATAGTGCCCATGTGCCACTGCACCAGTCCCCTGCACCATGTACTGTACCCTCTTTTTTTACACCTAGTACCCCTTTTTTTTCCATTTTTTTGTCCTTTTCTGGTAAGTAATAGGCAAAAAAAAATTATTAAATATATTAAAAAATAAAAAAAATATTAAAAATGGTACCGCCCTGGTACCGCGGATCCCAGGGCGGTACCGTACCGGCGATACCACTGATATGGTACCGACGGTACCATACCAGCGGTACCAGGGGGTACTATGATATATATATCATAGGTCCCGCGGTACTGGGTACCACGGATCCCAGTACCGCGGGACCGTACTGGTACCGCGGTACCATGTTGGTACCGCGGTACCATTATATATTATATTATTTATTATTTAATATTTTTTTTAATTTTTTTTAACCTAAACTACCCGCCCCCCTCGCATTTCATCAAAAAAAATTTTGCGCCCTCCTCCGCCCTGCCATCGCTACTGTTCCCGCCTGCTTGCCTTCGATTTCTTGCATCGCCCTTCACCCACGCATTGCCCTGCCTTGCATCTGACTTGCTTCGCCCTGCCTTCGCCCATTTTCAGCGTCTCTCACACAGTGTACCCTGCTGTTTTTTTTCCAGCGTTTTGTCCCTAGTTTTCTCCATCGCAATGGCGCAATCCGACCTTTCCGGTTTATGGGACGAGGTAGACATTGTCAGGCGGGTTGCCGACAAGGCCAACAAGACCGGTCAGAAGATCGTGCGCTGCCGATACTGTCTCATCGAGTTTGTTGCATCCCTCGCTCGCCTTAAAGGCCATCTGCTCGGTGCACGCGCCAAAAATGGTGCCACCTTGAATGCTGCCCCTTGTGGCAGCATGACCGTCCCCGACAGGCAGCGACTACTGGACACCTACGGGCCGCGGCTCGTGGCAGGGGAGAACACCATTTCGGAGGGCATTCTCCGATTTTGCACCGCTCCTTATGTGGCTGACCCAGAGTTGCTGCCTGCTTGGCTGGCACGCACGAGGAGAGGGAGTGCATCCTCCTCCGGTCCCTTTGCCCCTCATCCCCCTCAGACAGTTCTGCCTCACGCACCCCCATCTGCTCAGATTCCGGTGGATCCCGTCCCATCGCGTCCGCCAGTTGCCACTGCGATTCCACCACCACCCACTGTTGCTCGCACTCCACCAGTCTACGACTTTCTCATGGACTCTCCGCCACCTGAGCAGGCCCAGGATGCTACTGCTAGGGCCTTCGAGGATGTGGAAGAGATCCCTTCTTCCTTCCCTTCCCATCCGGATGACCTCCTCAGCCAGCAGTTTTCGTACCCCATGCCAGATGTTGCCCCTCCACCAGTGCACCCCACCTATGCTGCTGCACCCATCCCTGCCAGTGCATCCCACTCTCCCCATTCCACGTCTACAGCCGATGCATCCACCAGTGCCCAGCCTATCGCGTCATCGTCCATTCCCGTCACAGTTGGTGCACCGTGCTGGAGGTCCACCACCCGTCGCCCACCAGGGAGAGCCCTTGTGCAGCAGACCATTCGCGGCGCGCATCAGCCGCACATGGACAGAGAGGCCACACAGGCCGTGGCCAATCTGATTTACGAGCTAAACCTGCCCTTTGCCATCACCGACTCTGAGCCCTTCAGAAGGGCCTTCCGCCTTGCACAGTCTGTCAGCCCTAGCTGGAGAGTCCCTAGTTCAGAGGTTGTCCGCACACACATGCTAAGGGATAGGGTTGAGTCCTTGTCTAGAGAGATGGAGCCTCTACGTCGGCACTGGGCCACTTACGGTTGCAGCATCATGTCCAATGGCTGGACTGATGTCAGGAGGAGGCCGATCCTCAACATACTGGTCTCCAGCTGCATGGGCACACAGTTTTTGAGGGCAGTGGATTGCAACAGGGGGGGGAGAGTCATATCTGCAGAGTTCATGTTTGATGTCACCTGGTCTTCCATCCTAGCCATAGGCCCACAGCATGTCGTCACGGTGGTGACGGACAATGCCACGAATTGCATTCAGATGGGTGTACTGCTAGAGGCCGAGTTTCCTCATATTGTTCATACCCCCTGTGCAGCCCACGGCATAGACCTTCTGATGGGGGACATTGGAGCACTTCCCTGGGTTAGAGCCATCGTCCGGGAGGCCCTCTTCCTGGTGACTTTTGTCACCAAAAAGAGGCGTGTTCTTGCCATGTTCCGGGTGTTCAGCCATCTGGACCTCCGTAAGCCAGCCCCCACACGCTTTGCATTCGACTTGGTGGTCATCGACCGTTTGATCAGGTGCAGGGCCCAGCTTCTACAGATGGTTGCCAGTGATCTTTGGGGTGCCAGTACGTTTCCGCGCACTGAGGATGGGGAGGACTTTTCTTCCACGGTGAGGGGAGACCAGTTCTGGAGGGATGCATAGACATTGTCAGGACTGCTTCAACCACTCTACATTGTGCTCCGCATGGCTGACAACGAGGGGTCGCACAGCTCCTCCAGTGCCACCGATGCCATTTAGGCCTGCAACCCCTCCATCGTCGTCCACTTCTGCAGCACCAGGTCTCCATGGCAGGCCACCATCTGTGCCCAGGTTTTCTCTTGCAGCGCCCACATCCACAGTGGCTCCTCCAGTGGCAGCACCCACGTCACATCCAGCACCCAGGATGTACCAGTACCGGCCACCACAGCGCCCTTTCAGTACATATCGCCACTGTACTCGCCTCCTACACAGCCAGTTCCTCCACCTGCAGCAGCCCCACGGGCACACACTCCACGAGCTCATCCTCCTCGCTCAGGTGCACAGGAAGTTCCCTCTTTTGCTTCCCTATCCCAGTCGGCCACAGCTTGGGCCCAGCCTAGCCAGCCAGGTGATTTGCATGGGGGTGACGAGGCATTGACAGCTCCTCTTGTCCGCAAGAGACCAGGAAGGCCCAAGGGTGCACCGAACAAGAAAGGCAAGGCACAGAAACTGCCAGGGAGGAGGGGACGACCACGCAGGGCTCCAGGTACAGGTAGAGATGCAGTATCACAGCCAGTTAGAGCAGGTGTTGTTGGTTTGGCCTGCTTGGGGACTGATGCGGAGGCTGATTGGGAGGATGAGGATGATGAGTCTTCCCCCTCGGATACACAGCCCATGGAAATTCCAGACAGGCAGAGATATCGGCTACGAGAGTCAGCTCGAGGCCCTGAGTTGTCTCCAGAGCATTCGTCTGAGTCAGAGCCAGAGCATTGATTGTGGCTCTGTTGTTTTAGTTTCAGTACTTTGTCTCTAGCAAACGGTCTACCATTGTACTCAGATGATTTTTCACATTATATACAGTGTTTGGCCTACATTATTTGCTGCACATTGTGCGTATGTCGCTCTATACATGTGATGCTTTATTTTATGTCGAATTCTATGTGCGTGTGTGAATCCTATTTTCATTTAATTTCGTTTGAAGTGAATGCTAGCTTCACATATATGCACCTACATCATGAGCACAACAATCACCCCTACACCCCAAACGACATTTCATAAACACATATAATACATCTGCATTTAAAAAAATTACAGACATTGCATCTTACATGACCAGGCTCGCGTTGCACAAAAAACAACTATGTATATATTCAATTGTTGTATCAAGATAACATCACATATACTGTCATTTTTTTAAGCAGTCATCTACTTATTTGCTGCACCATAAACTGCCGAAAACTACATAGCAACAGTCCGCCACATACGGCTGGACCTTATCTATTCTAAACATCCCTCACTGATCCTCCACCGACTCCTCGCCCTCATCTGGTGCATTGTTTTGTCGCTCTTGCTCTGCCTCCCGATTAGCCCAAGCTGCCTCCTGGTTAGCCCGACGTCTGGCCGCCCTTTCCCTGACCATGATGAGCTGTCGTCGTGTGAAATTCATTCCGATCTGCTCATCCAAATCCAGCTCGACAGCGGGGATAGGATCCACAGCGGGGGCGGGTGGCTCCGGTTCCGGATTTCTCTGCCGAGTCTGTCGCAGCATCTCTCGGATATCTGCCTCTTGCTTCCGATGTCTCTCGTTGTGCCTTCGGATATCTTCCTCAAGCTTCCTCCTGGCTTCGCCCTCGGCCTTCGATGGTATGCGCTCTGCCATCTCGATTGACCTTCTTCTCACAGCACCCTAGTCCTTGAACACCCTCTCACAGCACCCTGTCTCTCAAACAGCCTGTCTCTCAAACAGCTTGTCTCTCACAACCTGTTCTCACAGCCTGTCACCGGCTCTCGCTTGCTCTCACTGTCTATCACTAGCTCTCTCACAGCCTCTAAAAATGCTGACCACAATGGCATTGTGAGTGCCTATTTATCCCCACAGCCTGATCGGCCATGTGGATCTCCATCATCCATCCATGTGCCTTTGTACCTGCCCCCATGTGATGCTCCCCCCCTGTGTTGGTCTCCCATTGGGCCCATGGTCTGCTCACCCACAATGCCCATGTGCCTCTGTACTTGCCCCCATGTGATGCTACCCCCCTGTGTTGGTCTCCCATTTGCCCCTCGGTCTGCTCACTCGCAGTGCCCATGTGCCACTGCAACAGTCCCCTGCATCATGTACTGTACCCTCTTTTTTTACACCCAGAACCCCCTTTTTTTACTTTTTTTTGTCCTTTTTTGGTAGTTAATATGCAAAAAAAAAAAAATTAAAATATATTAAAAAATAAAAAAATATTAAAAATGGTACCGCCCTGGTACCGCGGATCCCAAGGCGGTACCATACCAGCGGTACCACAAGGTACTATGATATATATATATATATATATATATATATATATATATAGATATATAAATATATATATATATATATATCATAGATGCCCAGAAACACATTTTTGGGAGGACGCGTTTTTGAAACCACGTTTCTGAGAAACGCATTTCTCCTCCCAGAAACGTGTTAAAAAAAAAAGAGTTTATAAAAAAAAAATTGCTCCTCTTCATGGCCAGAATAGCGCCAGCCGTGGAAGAGCTAATTTTTTTTATATTGATCTACAAGTG
This sequence comes from Diphasiastrum complanatum, assembly GCA_029204225.1. Lineage (NCBI taxonomy): Eukaryota > Viridiplantae > Streptophyta > Lycopodiopsida > Lycopodiales > Lycopodiaceae > Diphasiastrum > Diphasiastrum complanatum. Next base: position 46,527,917 of record CM055096.1, read on the forward strand.
TCCGATCGAGGTGTGTGCATAGTCGGCAGGCATCTACTCGGCGATACGGAGGTGGTGTGCACGGTGCCAGGGGGATCTGAGCTTCGCGGAGATCGAAACGATCAGTTTTTGATTTTTGGTAGGCGTAGGCTTGTTTTTTTGCAAGTATTGACATTGAGCTGTAGGCAACCAAATCAAGCGTAGTTTGGCTCTAGACCACCTATCTTCATGCCCACAACCATTATGGCATGCCTTGCAAGATTTGAACACCACCATTTTCGCAAAATGACTTGTGGGCAATCGATTCAGGTGATGCTGCAGGTTCACAGGCAGGGCTCACAGGTAGGCAGGCACGGCCTACTACGGGTGCAGAGCCTAGTACAGCACGTTCTGGGCAGGGTTTAGGTGCAGTGCATGGTCCATGAGGGGCCACTCCAGTTCCACCCGCAGCAATCGGGCTTAGTTCAGAGGGGAGAGCGTCACATGAGCAGGTTGGATCAGCAGCAGCGGGTCCTTCTCGTCCCTCCTCTGCTTCGGCGGCAGATGCAGCACATGCTTCGACAGGTCCTCCCAGAGAGAGTAATACACCCACAGATCAGCCATCCGGTTCGTGTGTTAGACCACGAGCGCCATGTACACAGCAGAGAGAGGTTAGGCCCAGACAGCAGACCCTTGATCGATGCGAGTGGCAGAGAGAGCAGCAGGCTCGGTGCACTCGACTTGTTGGCCAATTCTTTTACGAGTGCGGCATTCCTTTTGCTGTTGCTGACACTTGGGTGTTCAGGGAGTTTTGCGCACAGATGGCAGTCGTGGATGCTACATGGATGCCTCCCAGACGAGAGGTATTGTGAGGCAGGATGCTTCGTCAAGAGGAGGAGACCATCACGCGGGAGCTGAGTTCCATTCGCTCAGCTTGGCAGATGTAAGTACTTTGTTTCCATAAACCCATTGCATGCGTTTAGGGTTTACTCATGGCGCAATTTTTGCATGTGGCTAATGGGTGTTTTGTGGCAAGTATGGATGCACGATATTGAGTGATGGATGCACCGACATTCGTCGGCAATCCGTCATCAATGTCTTGGTTTCTTGCCCGCTTGGCACAGTATTCCTACGTGGCGTGGATGCCACTCGAGGTGGTGACGCCATCACAGCCGATTTCATATGGGAGGTTATTAGAGATGTTATTGCTGACATTGGGGTGGAGCATGTGGTTCAGGTTGTCACAGACAACGCTTCGAACTGCAAGCGGATGGGAGAGATTATGACGAGGGAGCACCCCAGCATTGTGTGGACACCCTATGTTGCGCATTGCATAGACTTGCTCATCCATGACCTGTGTGCACTTCCATGGATCAGAAAGGTATTGGTTTCTCCATTTGCTATGCTATCTTGATTGACGCCTGCTCCATGCTGCTAAACACATCTCAACTACCGTCTAAGTTTTTTACTGGATGTCTGTGTTGCAGGTCACTTCTACGGCCATGCGCCTGGTCACTTTTGTTACCAGGAAGAGGCGTGTGCTGGCCCTATTCCGCACCTTCTCGCACCTAAACCTGAAGAAGCCAGCACCCACACGCTTTGCATTTTCTTTCTTGGTGCTAGACCGATTAGTAGTAGTGAAGGACGCATTGCGGCGGATGGTTTCCAGTGAGGCCTTCCGAGAGTTCATGGACGTCCCACATTCGGCGTTTTTCCAGTCCACTGTGTTCAGCGATGAGTTTTGGACACGTGCTGAGGAGATTACCAGGGTCCTTCTACCCATTTTCAAAGTGCTGCGCCTGGTAGACCGTGAGGGGTGCACTCTCGGCCTCATTTACGAGTTCATGGACCGCATCGGCGAGGGATTCTGACGTCAGCCTTGGACGAGCACAGGTATGACTCTTCAGTGTCTAGTTTGTTGTTTCTCACTCAAGTCTGATTCGTTTCTTTTATGCTATGGTTACATGATTGTTGTAATTTGTCTGCTGCAGGAGGCGCGCACTTTCAGATGCAAAACAGGATGCCCTTGACCTACCACAAACACGTCGCTTGATATATGTAGTTAGAAGTGTTTCTCTTTATAGGTATCTTCCACACCAGAAATAAGATTATGCGGAATTGTTTATCACGAATCCTACACTTTGCAGAATGTGATAGCAGAATAATAAGGTTGATCTCAGAAGTCAAACCCAATGAATCCAGAGCAGTTTAATCTATAAGGTCACAATGCCACTGCAAGAGAGCAGAAGCAGCGGCATTCCTATTGATGGAGGGTTCCTATTGATGGTTGGGTGCCTGGATCATGGTGGAGCAAGGCAAATCATTCAGATTTGGCAGTTAGAACGGCAGTTCATGGAGTTGATGATTGCATTCACATTTGTGCAAGTCAAACTCTTCAAGTTCTTTGCTATGACATTTTAAAAGCTAAATGCTATGACAGTTTAGATGCTAAATGGAACTGGCTACGTAGATGCCCACAATGCTTCAAACAATCATAGAGAGGAAGCTATAGTAGGGTTTGATTTTGACCCAAGATTGAACGCTCAATTCTGATGATGCGTCAATATTGAAACTGACAGTGGGGTTGATCGTGATCCTCCATCCTCCATCCTGCAGATGTATTTCTCATCTTGATTCAACGAAATCTCATAGAAATATGTTGCTCATCGGTGAAAAGAACTTTGAAAACTGAGTTTACTCCATATCCCCTGCTCCAGAACATAGACTGCTACATTAAAAGGAGTTATTTTAAAGAAGTGCAAAGTTGAAGTTCTAAAATAACTTCACAAAGTTTACTCCCATATCCCCTGCTCCAGATCATAGACTGCTACATTAAAAGGATGGGAAGTTGTCATCTTTCCTTGGATACAGAAGCACGCCTCTGGGAAGCTTAGCTGCTAGTGTCCATGAATGGCTGGTAGAATCGTAAACTTCCGTTGCCCAGCTATTAAAATCTGTCCCATTGCAGCCGACTACCACGACCTTGTAGGCCGTCATGTTTCTATTGACCACCATGCATGGGGAGAAGGCCCCATACATGCATCCTCCTCCGCAAGTTTTTTAGTTAGAAAAAGTGCATGCATGGGTGAGGGGAGGACCATGCATGGTGCACCCATACACATGCGCAAAACTGTACATAAGTTTAAATATATATATATATAGATAGATACACACACACACACACACACATAAATATATATACATATATATCATAGGTCCAGCGGTACCAGGATTCGCAGATCCCGGTACCGCGGATCCATGCTGATCCGCGGTAACATAATATATAATTTTTTTTTAATTTTTTAAAAAAGAAAATAAAATTAAGTGGGCAATATGGGTATCAGCTTGAAGCTGTTGACGAGAGCAGTGCATTTATGCAGGTTGCCGGTTCTGACGAGAGCGAACAGCCAAAGGACCAAGGGGATGCAAAACACCAAAAAGTGTGTTTTCGCTCAGGAAGTCGGAAGGCCAAATCATGAAGAGGTCGTACCGTCGGGGCCGAGGTCTACCGGCAGCCCTCGGACCCCCTGTTTCTCGGGGGGCTACCGCCCCCCGAACCCCCCAAGACTTGCTGCTATATAGAAACTGTAATCTAGCCATCTCATAACCATCATGGTCTCACAGTAGACCCTATACTAACAACCGTGCTCAGTAATGGCTTCTCCTCATAACGGGGGCCTTACAGATCTGAGCTCACGGTTAACTAGTGACTACTAAACTGAGAGGTACATTATTTAGTTGTCTAACACATTTTGTAGCTGAAAGCACCGACAACCTGCATAAATGCACTGCTCTCGTCAAGAGCTTCAAGCTGATACCCATATTGCCCACTAAATTTTTTCATTTTTATGCCCATGTTCCTCAAAGGATAGATCTAAGGAGGATTGTACCTCAACATAAGGCATCTTTGAAATTTTATTTTTTTTTAAATTAAAAAATGGTGCCGCCCTGGTACCGCGGATTTTTGGGCGGCACCATAATGGCGGTACCATGGGGTACTATGATATATATATGTATATATCTAAGGAAGCGAGACCCGGACGCGAACGCGTTCGCGTCCGCGTCCGGACGCGGACGCGCCAGGGGTGCGTCTGCGTCCGGACGCGTCCGGTTTTTTATTTTTTTTTAGACTTAAAAAAAAAAATTTAAAAATATGGCGTCCGAACCCCCGAACGCATCCGTTTTTTTTTTTTAATTGAAAAAAAAAAAAATGGACTCGTCCGACCTCTCGTCCGGGGGTCGGACGGGTCCGGGTTCGGACGCCGGACACGGGCATTCCGGCCCGGACCCTCATGTCTGATATTATATATATATATATATATCTAAGGAAGCGGACCCTGGACCCGTCAGGGGTGCGTCCGCATCCGGACGCGTCCGATTTTTTGAAAAAAAAAAAATTCAAAAAAGAAAAAAAAAAATACATGCACCTGTCCACGTTGTCCTATAGCCCAAAAGCGAAATAAAAGCAATTTATGGCCCCTGTTTTTTCCCCGAAATTAATTATCAAAGGGTGTTTGGCACCCACTTGCCCCCTCCTGTTAAAAAAAAAGAAAACAGTCTCCAAAAAAATTTGCAACTGACCTAACCACTGCCCATGCCTCCCATAACTGAGATATTACCAAACAACGATGACTAATGAGCAGTTCATTAATTATTGCGAACCTTCATTGGGAACTGAGCTCCAAAAAAGTGGCAAAGAAAGGTCTGAAAGTGGTTTGGAGTGAAGATGATGGTTTGTATGGCAAACATATTACTGATTTAGGGTTTAGGGTGCATCAGTGACTGTCTCAAAGAAGTGAATGCTCACCAGAGGATTTGGGAGAGGTGAACGCTCACCAGAAGAGTGACAAGCTCTCAGGACCAGAAGTCTCTGGGGGAAATCAATGCTCACCAGAAGAGTGACAAGTTCTCAAGACAGGAAACCACAAGACCTACACACTACTATGTCTTATATGATGAGATCGGTTTCCCCCCGAATGAACTTCAACAGCTTACTAATTACTTATGCAAAACTATGTCATTCAAACTTCAACAGCTTACTAATTACTTATGGCACTACTTCAACACGCTACAACACGCTGTCAAAATTTTGTGTGCCAACAACGGGGGCTCCGAAACATCTCCCAGTTTTCGGGTCCCGACCGGACAAAGTGTCCCTGAAGCCCTGTTTAACATCGAACTTCGGACGGACGCTGCGGGCCGACCGTCAGTCGTTTCCTCGTCCTGTTTGTTCCCACAGTTTCTCTCCAGTCGAAGGGCCATTTTCACCAAACGATACCCGAATCGAGCCAGGCTCGATCCCTTGGGTTCGTATCGGAATCACGAACCTGTGGACTGTGTTCCCCGACCATTGATGCATTCTACACAGTACCATGGCCTATGTGATGAGATAGATTTAGGGTTTAGGGTGGTACAACGTCACAGGCAACTAATCGGAGCAGGTCCTGGTAGATGTCCGCCGACACAACGAACGGAAGCAAGAAGCAGAATTTCACGAGAGCCAGCGAGAGATAATGGTGCGACTACCGGAGCTGCAGCCACGTGCCCTCACGATCCTCGGACCTGCTCCCCCCTGCCCCAACTGGCGAGGGCGAGGAAATGCAGCGGATTGGAATTAACTTCACCGTAGAACAGCTAGCCATGGTCCGGGAAAGGGTCCCTTGTCGTCGGGCCAGCCAGTAGGTCTTCTGGTTCCCTGTAGTGAATGGCACAGTTATGATGACCATTCACTCTTCTGGTGACCATTCACTCCCTGTAGTGAATGGCACGGTTCTGGCGACCATTCACCACTGTTAGCAGCAGTTTTGTTGCAGTTGTTTTCATCACGCTACGGAATCGAGGGCGCACACCACACAAACACCTCAAAACGCGCTAAAATGTTGGCCTTTTGTTTGGTTTGGGGTTTAGGGTTTGGGGAACAAACAACCAGAAGGAGGATACCAAAGATACTGTTGAGCAAGATTTTGACGATGATGAGGAGTACAAACCTTCAGTGCGCCAGACAGAAAGTTCCAGCTCTTCCATAAGTCTAAAGTGTGACAGAAGTATTGAAGTTGCTTGGTATATGACCGGGACAGTGTGAGTGAAAGTCAGTTAAAGCATGTTTTGCAATAAGAACATAGTTTGAAAGGAAATTTTATGGGCTTCAATACCCATTTCCTGAACTCAGACACCCAAGGAAGCAGCATAGATCAGGCAATGATCAATACCCTTTCATCTGGATGTTTGGCCAAGAAGCTTTGCAAGGAAGCAATGGTCAAAAATGTCTTTCCAGTGCATGGAGATGGTAGAAGTGGTTCTGACGCCAGTACGTGTTCCCGGATTTTACCACATCATCAATTGCTCCGTCCTGAACTCCACCTCAAACTTTTTTGGTGAGCCTTTAGAGAGCACCCACTGGTTTCTGATCCACTGATCAAAAACCAACTGGTGTTTTCTCTGAAGGCTCACCAAAAACGTTTGGCGTGGAGTCAGAAGCGGAGCAATTAATGGCGTGGTAAAATCCGGGAGTATGTGCCGCAAATCACCCTTGAGCTTGTGTAGCCGCTCAAGCATGATGAACTGGTAGGCGAAGCGGGTGCGAGCGGGCTTCTTTCAAGTCGAGCCTGCATTGACAAACGGAATGAGAGGCACACATGAAACGAGCAAAAAAAACGAAGCATCTTGAACGAGCCAAAAAATAAATACCATATTACCTGCTGAATGTCTGGAAAAGGACAGTCATGCGGCGCTTGCGGGTGACGAAGTCCACAACCGCAAGTGCCCTCGTGAGAATGTCACTGACCCAAGGCAGGCGCCCGATGGAATGCAGGAGGAGGTCCAGTGAGTGTGCGGCACATGGAGTCCACACAATGGAGGGGTACTCTGTCATAAGAAGCTCCCCCATACCGCGGCAGTTGGACGCATTGTCCGTCACAACCTTTTGCGATACGTTCACACGATCAATTCATAGCTTGGAAACACATTGCAATCAATGCAAAACCACGCAAAACTTTTGTATCAACATCAAGCAGTAAATGACCAAGCAACTAATGAAAGAAAATTTACCTGGACAACGCGCTGTGGCCCGACCTCCTCTATCGCTGCGCGGATGATGCCATTAATGTACTCAGCCGTATTCCCTCTCCCTCCCTCAGAGGCGTCGATGCTGAGCAGGAACATGGAACCGTAACAACTAGAAAGTGGACGTCTACGACGATCAGTCCACCCATCAGCCATGATGGAACAACCGTATCTATCCCAATCCTCCTACAGTGCGGCCAGTCTCTCTCTGACTAATGCAACCCGGTCCTAGAGCAAAGGGTCGTGCAGTGTCGGCTGTGGGTGGTGTGTAGCCGGGCCCGCAGACTGCAACTTTCGAGATAGCCTCTCGAAAGATGCGGGATGATGCCATGATAAAGGGGAGGTTCAAGTCATAGAACATCTGTGCTATGGTCTTGGTGGCCTCTCTGTGTTGCCCCTCTCTGAAAGATCCCGGCATGGACATCTGTCTGGTGCCTCGGGATGTGGATGGCTGGGAGGATGTGGATGGACGATGCGGATCTGGAGGTGGTGGCATAGGTGCAGGTGCGGAAGCAGAGGATGTGGACGGGCCGTGCAGATCTGACGGTGATGGCAGAGGCGTAGGTGCAGCAGTGGAGGCTGTGGATCCATGGGAAGTACTAGCGGAGGGGGTACATGTGGCTTTGGGGGAGGCGGAGGCGAAGGCGGAGGCGGATGCGGATGCAACGGCGGTGGCGGGTGCGGATGCGGCGGTGGGGGCGGTGGCGCTGGGTGTACCAATGGCAGGGGCGGTGGCAGTGGGTGCACAAATGGAAACAGAGTCCGCGGCATCTGTGGACGGCTCGCCGGGCTCAGCAACTGACTCGGAATATGCCTCGAGAATGCAAGCCCTCTCCGCAGCAGGGATGACCATACAAACGCCGATCTCGTAGCGTCCCCCCGTGGGTCGGACTCGCAACCCCCCCCAGATGTGCTCGAACCCGAGAGGCGTTCCCTGTGAACTGCTTTCTACAAAAAGGGCAACGCCACTTTTTGTCGGCAACAACTCCACCTCATCCCAAATGGGACGAGCGGCCATATCTCTCTCTCTCTCTCTCTCTCTCTCTCTCTCTCTCTCTCTCTCTCTCTCTCTCTCTCTCTCTCGCTCACACACACAAGCACGCAAATCTAATCTCTCTCTCTCTCACCCTAAAGCCTAAACCCCAAACCCAAGCACCCTAAACCCTAAATCCTAAACCCACACACACACACCATGTCTCGTACACGCGCGCACACACACAAATCCTCTCTCTCTCTGTCCCTCACACTCTTTGTCTCTTCCTCCCTCTCTCTCACACACAAATCACCACACACACATCTGTATGCACACAAACCAACAATATCCACACACACACACACACACATAAATTACCACACACAAACACAAACACCATCTCTCTCTCTCTCTCTCTCTCTCTCTCTCTCTCTCTCTCTCTCTCTCTCTCTCTCTCTCTCTCTCTCTCTCTCTCTCTCCTGCCATCCTTCTCTGCCCTCGGGTTCTGCGGAACAAACTGCAGGGCCTACGCCTTTTGATTTTTTTTTTTTTTAAATTAAATGCATCCAGGGCCCGGACGCTGGACGCGTCCAGCGAAAAAAATTAAATAAAAAACAACGCGTCCGACCCCGCGTCCAGGGTCCGGGCGTCGGACGCGGGCATTTCGGCCTGGACCCTCATGTCTGATATTATATATATATATATATATATATATATATATATATCATAGTGTCCATTGGTACCGCTGGTATGGTACCGCCGGTACGGTACCGCCCTGGGATCCGCGGTACCAAGGCGGTAGCATTTTTGATATTTTTTTTTTTAATATTTTAAATTCAATTGTTGTCTATTACCTACCAAAACAGGTCAGAAAAATGGAAAAAAAAAGGGAATCTGGGTGTAAAGTACAGTACATGGTGCAGGGGACTGGTACAACAGCACATGGGCACTGTGGGTGAGCAGACCATGGGGCCAATGGGAGAGCAACACAGGGGGGGAGCATCACATGGGTTTAGGGTACAGAGGCACATGGAGGGGTGATGGGGATCCACATGGCCGATCAGGCTGTGGGGATTAATAAGCACTCAAAATGCCATTGTGATCGGCATTTTCAGAGGCTGTGAGAGAGCTAGTGATAGACAGTGAGAGAGCAAGCGAGAGCCGGTGACAGGCTGTGAGAGGCTGTTTGAGAGCCAGGGTGCTGTGAGAGGGTGTTCGAGGAGCAGGGTGCTGTGAGGAGAAGGTCGATCGAGATGGCAGAGAGCATACCACCGAAACCCGTGAGAGAAGCCAGGAGAAAGCTCGAGGAAGATATCCTAAGGCATAACGAAAGACAGCGGAAGCAAGAGGCAGACATTGCAGAGATGCTGCGACAGACTCGAGAGAGACACCCAGAGCTGCAGATCCCCGCCCCCGCTGTGGCCCCTGCCCCCGCTGTCGAGCTGGATTTGGATGAGCAGATCGAAATGAATTTCACACGGCGGCAGCTCATCATGGTCAGGGAAAGGGCGGCCAGACGTCGGGCTAACCAGGAGGCAGAGCGAGAGCGACAGAACAATGCACCTGACTAGGGTGAGGAGTCGGTGGAGGATTAGTAGGCATGTTTAGAATAGATAAGGTCCAGCGGTATGTGGCGGACTATTGCTATGTAGTTTTCAGCAGTTTAGAGTGTGGCAAAGAACTTGATAGCTGCTTAAAAAAAGGACGGGATATGTGATGTTATCTTGATACAACGGTAGAATGAATACATAGTTGTTTTTTGTACAACGCGAGCCTGGTCATGTGAAATACAATCTCTGTATTTTTTTAAATGCAAATGTGATACATGTGTTTGTGAAATGCAGTTTGGGGTGTAGGTGTAATTGTTGTGCTCATTATGTAGGTGCATTTATGTGAAGCTATCATTCACTTCAATCGAAATTAGTTGAAAATAAGATTCACACACGCACATAGAATTTGACATAAAATTAAAAATACAGCATCACATGTACAGAGCGACATACGCACAATGTGCAGCAAATAAAGTACGCCAAACACTTTATATAATATGAAAAATGATCTAAGTACAATGGTAGACCGTCTGCTAGAGACAAACTACTGAAACTAAAATAACAGAGCCACAATCAATGCTCTGGCTCTTACTCAGACGAATGCTCTGGAGACAACTCAGGGCCCCGAGCTGACTCTCGCAGCCGATATCTCTGCCTGTCTGGAACTGGCATGGGCTGTGTGTCCGAGGAGGAGGACTCCTCACTAGCATCATCCCAATTTGCCTCCGCATCAGCCCCCAAGCAAGCCAAACCAACAACACCTGCTCCAGTTGGCTGTAATCCTGCACCTCTAGCTGTACCTGGAACCCTGCGTGGTCGTCCTCTCTTCCCTTGTAGTTTCTGTGCCTTGCCTTTCTTGTTCGGTGCACCCTTGGGCCTTCCTGGTCTCTTGCGGACAAGAGGAGTTGTCAATGCCTCGTCACCCCCATGCAAATCACCTGGCTGGCTAGGCTGGGCCCAAGCTGAGGCCGGCTGGGATAGGGAAGCAAAAAAGGGAACTCCCTGTGCACCTGAGCGAGGAGGATGAGCTCGTGGAGTGTGTGCCCATGGGGCTGCTACAGGTGGAGGAACTGGCTGTGCAGGAGGCAAGTACGGGATCCACCGGAATGGGTGCAGATGGGGGTGCGTGTGGTGGAACTGTCTGAGGGGGATGAGGGGCAATGGGACGGGACGAGGATGCACTCCCTCTCCTCGTGCGTGCCAAAAAAAACAACTCTGGGTCAGCCACATAAGGAGCGGTGCAAAACCGGAGAACGCCCTCCGAAATCGTGTTCTCCCCCACCACAAGACATGGCCCGTAGGTGTCCAGTAGTCGCTGCCTGTCGGGGACGGACATGCTGCCACAAGGGGCAGCATTTAAGGTGCCACCATTTTTGGCGCGTGCACCGAGCAGGTGGCCTTTAAGGCGAATGAGGGATGCAGCAAATTCGACGACGCAATATCGGCAACGCACGATCTTCTGACCGGTCTTGTTGGACTTGTCGGCAACCCGCCTGACAATGTCTACCTCTTCCCACAGACCGGAAAGGGCGGAATGCTGCCCCTCTCTAAAAGATCCCAGCATGGACATCTGTCTGATGCCTCGAGATGTGGATGGCCGGGAGGATGTGGATGGACGATGCGGATCTGGAGGTGGTGGCATAGGTGCAGGTGCAGAAGCGGAAGATGTGAACGGGCCGTGCAGATCTGACGGTGATGGCAGAGGCGTAGGTGCAGCAGTGGAGGCTGTGGATCCATGGGGAATACTGGCGGAGGGGGTACATGTGGCTATGGCGGAGGCGGAGGCGGATGCGGATGCAGCGGCGGTGGCGGGTGCGGATGCGGCGGTGGGGGCGGTGGCGCTGGGTGTACCAATGGCAGGGGCGGTGGCAGTGGGTGCACAAATGGAAACAGAGTCCGCGGCATCTATGGACGGCTCGCCGGGCTCAGCAACTGACTCAGAATATGCCTCGAGAATGCGAGCCCTCTCCGCAGCGGGGATGACCATACAAACGCCGATCTCGTAGCGTCCCCCCGTGGGTCGGACTCGCAACCCCCCCAGATGTGCTCGAACCCGAGGCGTTCCCTGTGAACTGCTTTCTACAAAAAGGGCAATGCCACTTTTTGTCGGCAACAACTCCACCTCATCCCAAATGGGACGAGCGGCCATATCTCTCTCTCTCTCTCTCTCTCTCTCTCTCTCTCTCTCTCTCTCTCTCTCTCTCTCTCACACACACACAAGCACGCAAATCTAATCTCTCTGTCACCCTAAAGCCTAAACCCCAAACCCAAGCACCCTAAACCCTAAATCCTAAACCCACACACACACACCATGTCTCGTACACGCGCGCACACACAAATCCTCTCTCTCTCTGTCCCTCACACTCTTTGTCTCTTCCTCCCTCTCTCTCACACACAAATCACCACACACACAGATCTGTATGCACACAAACCAACAATATCCACACACACACACACACACACACATAAATTACCACACACAAACACCATCTCTCTCTCTCTCTCTCTCTCTCTCTCTCTCTCTCTCTCTCTCTCTCTCTCTCTCTCTCTCTCTCTCTCTCTCACTCACTCTCTCTCTCTCCCTCTCCTGCCATCCTTCTCTGCTCTCGGGTTCTGCGGAACAAACTGCAGGGCCCACGCCTTTTGATTTTTTTTTTTTTAAATTAAATGCATCCAGGGCCCGGACGCGTCCGCGTCCGGACGCAGGATGCGTCCAGCGAAAAAAATTTTAAACAAAACAACGCGTCCGACCCCTCGTCCGGGTCCGGGCGTCGGACGCGGGCATTTCGGCCTGGACCCTCATGTCTGATATTATATATATATATATATATATATATATATATATATATATATATATATCATAGTGTCCCTTGGTACCGCTGGTATGGTACCGCCGGTACGGTACCGCCCTGGGATCCGCGGTACCAGGGTGGTACCATTTTTGATATTTTTTTTTTTTTAAATTTTTATTTAATTGTTGCCTATTACCTACCAAAACAGGTCAGAAAAATGGAAAAAAAAGGGGTTATGGGTGTAAAGTACAGTACATGGTGCAGGGGACTGGTACAACAACACATGGGCACTGTGGGTGAGCAGACCATGGGGCCAATGGGAGAGCAACACAGGGGGGGAGCATCACATGGGTTTAGGGTACATAGGCACATGGAGGGGTGATGGGGATCCACATGGCCGATCAGGCTGTGGGGATAAATAAGCACTCAAAATGCCATTGTGATCGGCATTTTCATAGGCTATGAGAGAGCTAGTGATAGACAGTGAGAGAGCAAGCGAGAGCCGGTGACAGACTGTGAGAGGCTGTTTGAGAGCCAGGGTGCTGTGAGAGGGTGTTCGAGGAGCAGGGTGCTGTGAGGAGAAGGTCGATCGAGATGGCAAAGCGCATACCACCGAAGCCCGAGGGAGAAGCCAGGAGGAAGCTCGAGGAAGATATCCTAAGGCACAACGAAAGACATCGGAAGCAAGAGGCAGACATTGCAGAGATGCTGCGACAGACTCGAGAGAGACACCCAGAGCTGCAGATCCCCGCCCCCGCTGTGGCCCCTACCCCCGCTGTCGAGCTAGATTTGGATGAGCAGATCGAAATGAATTTCACACGGCGGCAGCTCATCATGGTCAGGGAAAGGGCGGCCAGACGTCGAGCTAACCAGGAGGCAGAGCGAGAGCGACAGAACAATGCACCTGACTAGGGTGAGGAATCGGTGGAGGATTAGTAGGCATGTTTAGAATAGATAAGGTCCAGCGGTATGTGGCGGACTGTTGCTATGTAGTTTTCAGCAGTTTAGAGTGTGGCAAAGAACTAGATAGCTGCTTAAAAAAAGGACGGGATATGTGATGTTATCTTGATACAACAGTAGAATGAATACATAGTTGTTTTTTGTACAACGCGCGCCTGGTCATGTGAAATACAATCTCTATATTTTTTTAAATGCAAATGTGATACATGTGTTTGTGAAATGCAGTTTGGGGTGTAGGTGTAATTGTTGTGCTCATTATGTAGGTGCATTTATGTGAAGCTATCATTCACTTCAATCGAAATTAGTTGAAAATAAGATTCACACACGCACATAGAATTTGACATAAAATTAAAAATACACCATCACATGTACAGAGCGACATACGCACAATGTGCAGCAAATAAAGTACGCCAAACACTGTATATAATATGAAAAATGATCTAAGTACAATGGTAGACCGTCTGCTAGAGACAAACTACTGAAACTAAAATAACAGAGCCACAATCAATGCTCTGGCTCTTACTCAGACGAATGCTCTGGAGACAACTCAGGGCCCCGAGCTGACTCTCGCAGCCGATATCTCTGCCTGTCTGGAACTGGCATGGGCTGTGTGTCCGAGGAGGAGGACTCCTCACTAGCATCATCCCAATTTGCCTCCGCATCAGCCCCCAAGCAAGCCAAACCAACAACACCTACTCCAGCTAGCTGTAATCCTGCACCTCTAGCTGTACCTGGAACCCTGCGTGGTCGTCCTCTCTTCCCTTGTAGTTTCTGTGCCTTGCCTTTCTTGTTCGGTGCACCCTTGGGCCTTCCTGGTCTCTTGCGGACAAGAGGAGTTGTCAATGCCTCGTCACCCCCATGCAAATCACCTGGCTGGCTAGGCTGGGCCCAAGCTGAGGCCGGCTGGGATAGGGAAGCAAAAAAGGGAACTCCCTGTGCACCTGAGCGAGGAGGATGAGCTCGTGGAGTGTGTGCCCATGGGGCTGCTACAGGTGGAGGAACTGGCTGTGCAGGAGGCAAGTACGGGATCCACCGGAATGGGTGCAGATGGGGGTGCGTGTGGTGGAACTGTCTGAGGGGGATGAGGGGCAATGGGACGGGACGAGGATGCACTCCCTCTCCTCGTGCGTGCCAGCCAAGCAGGCAGCAACTCTGGGTCAGCCACATAAGGAGCGGTGCAAAACCGGAGAACGCCCTCCGAAATCGTGTTCTCCCCCGCCACAAGACATGGCCCGTAGGTGTCCAGTAGTCGCTGCCTGTCGGGGACGGACATGCTGCCACAAGGGGCAGCATTTAAGGTGCCACCATTTTTGGCGCGTGCACCGAGCAGGTGGCCTTTAAGGCGAATGAGGGACGCAGCAAATTCGACGACGCAGTATCGGCAACGCACGATCTTCTGACCGGTCTTGTTGGACTTGTCGGCAACCCGCCTGACAATGTCTACCTCTTCCCACAGACCGGAAAGGGCGGAATGCTGCCCCTCTCTGAAAGATCCCAGCATGGACATCTGTCTGATGCCTCGGGATGTGGATGGCTGGGAGGATGTGGATGGACGATGCGGATCTGGAGGTGGTGGCATAGGTACAGGTGCAGAAGCGGAAGATGTGAACGGGCCGTGCAGATCTGACGGTGATGGCAGAGGCGTAGGTGCAGCAGTGGAGGCTGTGGATCCATGGGGAATACTGGCGGAGGGGGTACGGGTGGCTGTGGCGGGTGCGGATGCAGCGGCAGTGGCGGGTGCAGATGCGACTGTGGGGGCGGTGGCGCTGGGTGTACCAATGGCAGGGGCGGTGGCAGTGGGTGCACCAGTAAAAATAGTGTCCGCGGCATCTGTGGACGGCTCGCCGGGCTCAGTAGCTGGCTCAAAATGTCTCGATAATGCGAGCCCTCTCCGCAGCGGGGATGACCATACAAACGCCAATCCCGTAGCGTCCCCCCATGGGTCGGACTCGCAACCCCCCTAGATGTGCTCGAACCCGAGAGGCATTCCCTGTGAACTGCCTTCGACAAAAAGGGCAACGCCACTTTTTGTCGGGCATCACCTCCACCTCATCCCAAATGGGACGAGCAGCCATCTCTCTCTCTCTCTCTCTCTCTCTCTCTCTCTCACGCACACACACAGAAGCACGCAAATCCAATCTCTCTCTCCCACCCTAAACCCTAAACCCTAAACCCCAAACCCAAGCACCCTTAAACCTAAATCCTAAACTCACACACACTGTGCACACACACGAAATCCTCTCTCTCTCCGTCCCTCACACTCTCTGTCTCTCACACACAGATCACCACACACACACAACTGCATGCACACAAATCAAGAATATCCACACACACACACAAATTACCACAATTTTCACACACACACAACTCATCTCACACACACACACACACACACAAACACCATCTCTCTCTCTCTCTCTCTCTCTCTCTCTCTCTCTCTCTCTCTCTCTCTCTCTCTCTCTCTCTCTCTCTCCCGCCCTCTTTCCCTGCTCCCGGGTTCTGCGGAACAGTCCGCAGGGCGCGCGCCCGGACGCGTTCTGGGCCCCGGACACATCCGCGTCCGGACGCTGGACGCGTCCTCTGTCCAGCCCAAAAAATTTAAAAAAAAAGGACGCGTCCGACCCCGCGTCAGGGGGTCGGACGCGTCCGGGTCCGGACACCGGACGCGGACGCGGGCATTCCAGCCCGGACCCTCATGTCTGATATATATATACACATAGATATATAGATTATATGATATAGTATCTATATAGATTATAATGTTAATTAATAAATCAGTTGGTTTAGGCTGTTATTATGCCATTAGATCCAGAAAAAATTAAGTTCCAAAAAAATTTGCAAACACGTTCAAAAACCGATGTGTTTTACAGGTTTAGGGCTTAGGAAAATGCGATCTCTAGACATGGAAAAAATGTCTGACCATTTCTTAAATGGAGGTAGTGAAATTATGCCAAATTTTCAGATGCTATGAATGCCCTCAGGTTTCAGTTTGATTCCTTCTATGGTTTAGGGTTTAGCTCAAAAGTACTATAGGAGTCCTAGACTTTAATGAAGCAAAATCAAGTCTGAGCGTATGCATATCAATGTGCGCATGTATGGAATAACATTGCTTGAATGATGCTCCTGATACCTGATCTGCATATCCTATTCTCAAAGCCAGGCTGATCCAAATGATCCTAATCAGTGCATCAGCAATAGATATGATGCATAGGGCATTCCGGGTCTAGATATCCACAGCTCTGACATTTTGCCAAAAGGCCTCGACATAACATGGTCATGACAGTGTGATGAGCACAGACCCTAAACCCTAAATCAGTGAATCAGAATCAGTACAAAATTTACCCCCCAACCCAAGAGCTGTCTTCTGAGACCCACTTAAAAAAAAAAAATT
This sequence comes from Diphasiastrum complanatum, assembly GCA_029204225.1. NCBI lineage: Eukaryota > Viridiplantae > Streptophyta > Lycopodiopsida > Lycopodiales > Lycopodiaceae > Diphasiastrum > Diphasiastrum complanatum. The sequence continues at coordinate 46,544,603 of CM055096.1, forward strand.
GCGCTCCGGGGCAGCATTCCGGGTGATTTACGAATCGTTGTCAAAAAAAACAGCAATTCGCTCCAATCGCTGTCAAAAAAAACAGCAATTCGCTGCAAATCGCTGTTTTTTTTTTGTTTCGTGCCACAAATTTTCTTAGTTTTTTATTGCCTGCAAAAGGAACTCAAAAGCTTCTTGCCTTGAGGTGCATATGATTACCAATAATCTTATAATATTTCACTTGAGAGGCTTTTCTTTTGAAAACCATTTGAAATTCAATCCATCCATGTAAAGTTTCAAAATTTAGCTACAAGAGCATTTTTATACAAATCTGATTTTAGAAATGCTTTAGGATGGTTAGCAAACGAGCGGTAGGCATATCAACAACTCTAATGAATTTGATACTTCTTTAATATCATGCATTTTATTTCCTAGGGCATCATAAAGATGGCCTTAACTCTGCAATTCAAAATGCATTCCATTGTCAGCACTCTGTTGAATGAGCCAACATGTTTATTATGTACCTCTTAAGGCTAGAATTCAATATCTAATTGCAAGTTGTAGGGAGTTGCACAAGCACACTGCTATGAAGACTTGTGTTTGAAGCTTCGTTGCCCGTTCCAGAACGCGTTCCGTTCCGGAACGATGCCCAAAATAAAAAATAAAAAAATACGTTTTTTTAACAAAGGATTTAATTAAGATAAATAACAAAAAAAAGTAAATGCATATCAATATCATTCCGACCAGGAACGTTCCAGAACGTACGGTACGTTAAGACCCGTTTTGGTCGGAACGGGCTTCTAAGGTTAGAAGTTTGAACACTGACAATGGAACTCTCACTTGATTCTGTCCTTGAACACTGGCAATCATATCAATCTTACTCGGGCAAGGTTATGCAGATCTGAATGCATAATCGATTCCATCCCAGCATGCTGCACTTTGACAACAACGCGGGTACCATCCTTCAAAACTGCTCCATGAACCTTAACAAGAATAAAAAATATAAGGATAGATTCTTCGAACCATGATGAATAAAGTATCCCTTTATAAGTTTGGTACAAAACTGTTGGAAAGGAAGGATGAGCACTGCACACGAAGATCATCTATTATTCCTAAAATGATCCATAGAATTAGTTATACTGGAAAACAACCAACGGCCCGCATATCTCATACAAGTAACATCTATCCGCAGCAAGTATTTCTCCACTTTCCAATAAAATTCAGGCACAAGGTTCATAGCTTTTTGAGCAACATGTGCAGAAACTTTCAACGAATCAACCTTATTCTAAGACCAACTTGGCAATATATGGCATAATATGCCATTCAACAGAGCCTAGATTACAAATCATACATAAAAGAATTTCAAGGAAAGTATCATATTAATCTTTGCAAACATATCCAGTTACACAGAGCCTATGCTACCTGGGCTATGGAAGCAGCAGCCAGAGCAGTGGCTTCCACAGACAAAAACACTGCCTCCAAAGGAACAGCCTGGTCTTTACTCGCAACAAGACATGAACCACATGAAGTTTTAGAGAGCTGCCACTGGATACTCCGTTTGACTTCTTTGAAAGCTCGTGGTGGTGCATTGTCCAGTAATGTAGCAAGCCGCACTCTCCAGGCTTCAGGTACAAAATCCTGTTTGATTTCACCTTTTTCTGATCATAAAACTGAAAGTTCATTTGAGCCAACTTGCCTAGATGTTTACTTAACATAAAAGTGCACATTATCCAAAGCAGAAGGAGGATGCATGAAAAGACACTAACAGCTTTCGAGGCAAGAATCTGTGCAGATTTGACATAGAAACCACTCATATCCAGAACCAATTGATGCACCTTCTTGCCGCCCCACTCATGCCTCTTGGCCCAGATCTTCTCTTTCTCTTCGAGACTTTTCCTTCTTGCATGTAACTTTGTAATCATGTACCTTAGCACATGCTGCCATATGAATGCTTTTTGGTTTGGATAGATGAAAATGAAAGAAATTTCATAGCATACGAGCAAACTGTAAGATATGACTGACTGAACTAGCAGTAGAAGAAAAGGCATAATGCAAAAGAAAAGTTTCCGCATGTGTTTGGAGCTCCCATGTCAAAGAAGGCTTCAAGGGCATGGGCTCAAACTACATCAGACCAACAGTGTACTTCAAAGGCAGTTTGCAGCTTCAAAGTTCAGACAGCCAATCTGAACTGGTCACATCATCGTTTACTTTCAAGACAGCGTGCAAACACTTGTCACAGAGAGCTTCTAGATTACCTCTCAGAGTTCATACTTCAATTTGCATTGATCTTCTCAACCTTAATCTGCCAAAACTCTTGGATATATCTAATTGAAGTTTTTCATCCCTAATTATCTTTTACATGCCTCTCAACCTTGAAGCCTCATAAAAGATGTGACTACCTCCCAGTATAAGAATCTCTTTGTAACAAACAGATATATTAATATTCATCGAGTGAATACTATGTTAATTTACAAGCTTTCCAGTATGCCACAAAAGTTAACTTCAGGCTACCTACACCATACATAATTACAATGTGCAAATTTTTCAGTCCATAACCAGCATAATTACATTGTCTCATATTGGGTCACTGACCCACTGTCCCAGCAACTTGGTACTCACTTTACTGTTATCACTGTGAGTAGCAAGATAGTTTGCTACTCACTTTATTGCTATCTGTGAGTAGCAAGATAGTTGGCAATCCTTCAGCAAACTCGTTGGCAACTTATAAAAACCATAGTTAACAGGCAATGGTGTTCCCCAACTAGAGGCATTCTGTCTAAATGTCCACCTCTAGAATGCCGGGAAAGATCAAAATGTTCCTGATACATGAAAGCATTGGGGGTATTGCAGGATGTTCCCCCCATATTCCCATGCTTGCACAAAATTATGTTTTGGTTGTTGAACATTGTACAGATCCAATTTCAATGTCTTCTCAAATAGTAAATTATCTCAAAATTTCTGATTTCAGCTTTGTTTCTTTATTATGCTTTTACAGCTCACATGATGAAGTCCTCTACAACCCTGCAGGAACATTCCCATGCTGGGAATTCCAGCTGTCCCCCCATTGCCATTTCCTGGCAACTATGGTCAAAACTAGTCAGCAAGTTGCCAACTACCTTGCATCTTAATCAACTTGAAGGTGTAGAACGGATGTTACCTACCCACTTTGCTATGAACTTGTGCTCAATTTTTCATTTGAACAAAAGTAATTTGAGTTAGAGTATCAGTCAGTTATTATTACACAAAGGAGAACAATAATCGAGGGGAAATCATTCCTCAAGATCACAACAAAAATCTGTTAGATTACCAACCTTTTGTTATAACAGAAAGCATGAAAATATATACAAGAATCTAAGTTGAGATAAATACCTTGTGTAGATTGGCATGAGTCGCTTCCAGAAACGACTTGTACGATATAAATCAGGCAAGAGCCAAAAAGACACAAGTTTGGAAAATGTCAAAGCAGCCATCGGCCATTTTAGTGATTCCAATGGAGCTATTGGAAACTGGAATAGTGGAGATATCTGTACCATCAATAGGGGCGATATTGGTAAGTCATCTTGTTGTTCTGTACTTGCTTCAATAATATGCTAACCTCACTTGAAAACAAAGACAAAATGACACTTTAAAGGTGGTTCCAGGCTCGCATTTATGAACAATATGTTTCTGATACTAAACCTGGCATAATCTATGGTCCCCTAATGCAACTGAGGAGAGTTCAATGAAGCTATAAAAAAGCATCTCGTTGAAATTATCTATAAGAAATGTAACATCGTAGAACCTCAAATGTGGTGGGTAGGAACTCACGAAAGTTAGCCACCTTGAAAATATAGATACCCAAGCTCATAACTTACAGAGAAATCAAAGACAATCAAATGCAAGACAGAGACACTGTAGTACGTGGACAAGATGGTTGCCACGCCTTTTGGGTATCGTTATTATTTTGAGATACAACTAAGCATCAACAAGTCAACAATTTGTAAATCAAGTTAACATCTTACAGATACTTTTACCATGCCTAGGAAAAGTGTCAGATGCTTAATGAATAAACAATAACCAGTACTTCGCCGATGTACAGAATCACTAAGTCTTAAGGGCCATTGAGCAACTTATGAATTAAGGATTGAAGTATGCAAGTAAGAGTTTCTGAGTGTCTGCATTTTTTTGTCCTCAAATCTTTGCAAAATATGTGGTATGCTAAAATCTTCATTTGCTAACACCCGAACTTGATGTTGAGAGGTAGAGAACTTGTAGAGCATAGATTATTGAGCCCTTAACGAGGTCACTATTAAAAATAAGTATCTATACCTCAACTAGATGATTGCTTGATTTTAATAAGATGGATTTACGATCAAGATATCACCAAGTTTGGATTACACCGCAGTCTACAGCCAATATTCCGTATACGCCTTCTAAATCAACTGAACTTTTTTCATCTTGGCAGATTGATCAATTCAAGGCAGATTTCCAGTTTTTGGGGCATGAAATTTCACAGCTGAAAGGAACGGTTACTTCGTTGATCAACGAAAAGAAGTTATTGCAGTCCAAGGTTGCCTCACTCGAACAATCCATCGGGATCAAACAGGCCACAGCTTCGGAATCCACCACCAACATGCTACGGGAGCTAGAAACCAAGATTGAGAAGCAACACGAAGAGGCCCTTTCCTGGGCATCAGTTTTGAAAAAGGGCACCAGACGCAGCACTCACATCTCCTCGGTTATCTCAGCCACCATCTCGGAAGAGAAATCTCGAGACCAAAAAGCCCACAACATCAGAGTTCGTGGGATTCTGGATACACAGGATGCATTGGCTGAAGCCAAACGCTTTCTCGACATCACTCTCGGGCACAGGACAGAGGGGTTGGACACCGCATGGAGGACCACTAGAGATGCAGCCACACTCATTATTCGTTTCACCTCCCTTGAGAGTCGCCGAGATGCTTTGCGGTGCAGAGCTAAGCTACGTGGTACCTCTATCTATATGGACGACGACCTCACATATATCCAGGTAGAGGAGAGGCGTAAGGCCTTTCAGGCAGCCCGTGAGTCTGGCAGACGAGTCATTTGCCGAGATGGACGAGTGTGTTTTCTTGACAGCGCACCTAGCAGCTCCCAGTGCTAGGGTTTTGGGGTCCCCGGGTTCGGGAGTGCCCCGGGGCCCCATCCACACCATCTCCGGATTGGAGTATGGAACTGTGATGGTTTACACTCATCTTCCATTGTTGGCGACTTGATCGATTTCATCACTGACAGAGATTTACTGCTCTTCATGGAGACTCATGAGAGTTAGAAGAGAGGATTACCTATTTTTCCAAGATACAGATGGGATTCCGTATACAGACTTGAGACTAGATCAGCTAGCGGTCGTGGATCCGGAGGTGTTGCATGCTTATACAGAGAATCTCTTCATCCGAGCATCGAGTTCATCAGACACGACGAGCATGCACGGTATATATGGATTGCTGGGCAGGATATTGGTTTGGACAGGGACCTCTTTGCGGCATGTTATTTTCCTCCCAGAGTCTTCGTCCTTTGCTGAGTGCACAGGTTCACCCTACCTTGATTTATCGCCTGATATTATCAGATTCGCAGAGCAAGGGCATATTCTCCTCACTGGGGAGTTTACTGCCTGAACCTCTTCACGACAAACAGAGTTTTATGACATCACCGACCAGCTCCGCGTTCATGCCCTTGACAGCGATGACATGGGAGTTACCAGGATTTCAGAGGACAGCTTGGGACCTACTACCCCTTACGGTGAGCATTTATTGCAGTTTGGAGAGGCCCATGAGTTAGCCATTTACAATGGCCTAACTTGTTGGCCAAAATCCGGCAGTTATACTTGTCACCCTCACAGTGGTGGACATAGTGTTGTGGATTATCTCATGGGATCACCATCTTCCATACCTCTCATCTCTGATTTTCATGTATCTCCCACCACTCTCTGATCATTTCTTTCTCTCCTTCGTTATCGGCCGCCTCCCACCTCCCCAGCCATCCTCACACCCCCTGCTTACACGGGCACCCAGGTATACATTCAGTTCTCTCTATACACCAGTCTACCAGGAGCTCCTAACCTCCTTGCTCCATTCCTTCCCTCATGATACTACAGTCGAGACTCAAGCTGCCTTTCTTAGCACTTCTCTTCATACCGCTGCTTCCCTTGCTTTTCCATCTAAACCCCATAAAAGCAGACGCACCCGTTCCTCATCGATACGACCCCCACACCCCCCGTGGTATGATGCTGAATGTCACTCTCTTCATAAGCTTGTCACCCATGCCGATACTCACGATCCTCATCTCCTCCACTCTGCCAGGCGCTCCTACCATCGCACACTCCGCCGAAAAAGCGTATCTATGATGACTCCGAAGGAACGCGTCTTGTTGATCTTCTCTTCAGTTCCTCTTCAGGCGCCTTTTGGCGTGAGTTTATCCCTCGTGCTCCACCACCCCTCCTGGATGACCTCCGCATATGGACCGAATACGCTACCAACCTATATACCATACCCACTGACGCACCCATCTCTATCTCCCCACGCCCCTCTGAGTTCACCTTCTTCACATCTGACATGGTACTTACGGCCATCAAGAGAATGAAGTCCCATAAAGCAAGAGATATCGAAGACCTTGAATCTGAACTCCTAACCCATGCTTCCGACCTCCTTGCACCCACACTAGCCACTCTCCTCAATTCCGCCGTTGTCTCTGGTTTCCCCTCATCCTGGTGCACCAACATCATCCACCCTATTCATAAAAATGGTGATCCCATGATTATTCCTGGTAATTACCACACCATCATGATCGGACATGTTCTCACGAAGCTCTATGGTACCATACTCCAGTCTACAGTGAGTTCAGAGGCGGAAGCTCGGAGATTACATGCATTGGGGCAGGCAGGTTTCCGATTTAATTATTCTACCACTGACCATATTTTTACACTTCGAGCTTTGATTGAGGAAGCTAAGTACAGGAAAGAGAGGGTTTACTGCTGTTTTGTGGATTTCATGAAAGCCTTCGATTCTGTACCACGCTCCCTGCTCATTCAGAGACTTCGTGACCTTGGTTTCTCCACTAGCGGTGATGGCTCTTTACGAGAAGGTCTTGGGATGTTTCCGACATAGCAGTGCCCTATCTGATCACATTTGGAGCACCATTGGGGTGAAACGGGGGTGCTCTCTTTCACCGGTTCTCTTTGGATTGTATATTGATGAGTTAGAGCGAGTCATCTCACAATGTGGCGAGGGTGGCTGTAGCTTGGCACCATTCTAATTGCTATTCTCCTTTATGCGGATGATGTAGTACTAGTATACCCGACCAGAGAGGGTTTGTAGAGGCAGTTGGATTGTTTACAGGGATTTTGTACCAGATGGGGGTTGGGGGTGAACACTGCGAAGACCAAAGTTATGGTCTTCAACACTTCTCGAGCCTTCATGCAGCGCCAGGAGCTCATCCTAGATGGACAGGCCTTAGAGGTAGTTTCCTCTTATACCTATTTGGGGATACTCTTTTCTGGTCCTACCTTCAGCATGCGGCAGGCTGCCACCACCCGACTTGGGAAGGGGCATTCCTCTCTTGTTCAGCTTGAGCGGTTCTGCTTCAGGAAGCTCATCCGAGATGCTCGCAGTAAGTGTAGACTCTTTGATACTATTGTCACCCCCACAGCCTTATATGCAGCAGAGACATGGTGTACCGGCCTCCCTTCATCACATTGGGCCAGCATTTCACGATTGCAGACCACCATGTTAGCTCGTATGATTCGGGCGAAGCCCTCGGTTCCACATGAGATCCTTCTTGCAGAGTTTGTCGTTCCACCCATTCAGATATATGTCGCGTTCCAGCTTATCGCATACATTCAGAGAATCCAGGCTTTTACCGATGAGGATATGAGATATACACAGACAGCACTTGTTTCCTCACACTTTCTTCATGACCAGGGTTATCGACTATCGTGGTTCTCTCAGGCATCCCATTTCCTCCTTGAGTCATTTGGTATCTCCATTACAGAGCTCCCCTCAGGTACTCATCAGTACATCAGGCACATCTTATATCGGGCATATCTCGACCGTACTTGGGGCGACAGCTTGGGGTTAAACCCGGCTACTACTGGACTCATTTTATTAAGCTTGACATAGCAGCACATTATTTGGACTCGAGGCTATCACATTGCCTCAGATTTACATTGGGACAGCTCCGCGTATCATCACATCAGTTGGCTATTGAGACTGGTAGATTCCAGGGTACCCCGAGAGAGGAGCGGATTTGCCAATTATGCTCTTTAGAGGAGATGGAGTGCACTTTATCTTTAGGTGCCCGGTATATTACGAGATCAGAGGGAGATACCACTGTTTGTTCCGTGACACGCCTGTCACCTTACGATCGCTCATAGCTTATGAGGATTCTCGATGCGCGGCACTCATGATACGAGAGATGTTTATACTACGACAGGATTTGTATCAGACAACCCAGCAGAGTCAGGTTTCTCAGCCTCAGATCACTTCTTTCTTCTCCAGGAGAAGAGGACGATTTGATGACGGTGACGATGACGTTGCCACAAGCCGTATTACATCCTTCTATAGCATCAACATCAGCAGGACAGGACTAGATGATAGCGTCATACCTCACTCATGACTTTTAGCAGTATACATGCTCCCACATGTTTCTTATAGCATCACATCTATTTCAGTTTATAGCTTTAGCTCTAGATTTGCCACTTTTGTTACTGTTTTGGAGACGTTTCATACGCTCCTATGGTTACCACATACTTGACATGTACATTTACTAGTCTTATATGCCTTTTGGCATGGAAAAGACATTAATAAAACTTTCTTTCTCTCTCTCTCTCTCTCTCTCTCTCTCTCTCTCTCTCTCTCTCTCTCTCTCTCTCTCTCTCTCTCTCTCTCTCTGCTTTAGTCTCCTCGACTAGAGAGGGACTACAGAGACAGTTGGACAGTCTTCATGGTTTCTATACTAGATGGGGTTTGCGGGTCAACACTGAGAAGAACAAAATTATGGTCTTCAACACATCCAGGGCTTTCATGTAGCGACGAGTTTTTTCTAGATGGACAGTCGTTGAAGATTGTGTCATCCTACACCTATCTTGGGGTTCTTTTCATTGGTCCTATATTTGGTATGAGACATGCAACTACAGCCAGACTTGGGTAGGGATATGCCTCCTTGATCCAGCTTGAGCGTGTCTGCTTCCAGAGATCTGTTCGAGATGCCCCGAGTAGGTGTCGGCTATTTGATACTTTTGTCTCCCCTACTACACTGTATGCCATAGAGACATGGTGCCCAGGACTCACCTCTGCTGATTGGGCCAGTATCTCACGCCTCCATGTCCTTATGTTATCACGGATGATACGGGCTACGCCCTCTATCCTGCACCAGATTCTCCTAGCAGAGTTTGCAGTTCCACCTTTACAGCTTGATACCATCTTCCGTCTCATCACATATACACAGCGCCTCCGACTGCTTCCCACTAATGCACAGAGATACCCACAGGCGGCACTCATATCATCTCAGCACCTCCACAGTTTGAGTTATCACTTATCATGGTTCTCACAGGCAGCACATCTATTGACATATCCATCATGGACCTCCCAGCGGGTACACATGATTATATCAGACGGTTCCTCTACAGAGCATACCTTTGCCGCACATGGCAAGGTCACTAAGGTTAAACCCGACTATTATAGGACTCATTTCTTGGAGATGGATGTCGTGGGGATCCCAGTTCGACCACAATATTTACATTCTCGACTATCCCATGGCCTGAGATTCACATTAGGTCAGCTGCGTATCTCATCACATCAGCTTGAGATTGAGATTGGACGTTTCCATGGTATCCCATGTGAGGAGCGGATCTGCCAGTTATGCTCACTGTCTCAGGTGGAGTCAAAGGAGCACTTTTTGTTCAGATGCCCAGTCTACTACGAGATCAGAGGGAGATACCACTGCCTCTTCAGAGAGACTACTGTCACACTACTCCCTTATAGCATATGATGACCAGAGATGTGTTGGACTTTTGGTTAGAGAGATGTTTCTACTGCGACACGACCTACACCATCCATCTGTTCACCTTGATACACAGCTCCAGATCACATCGTACTTTTCTCGCCGGAGATCACGGATGGATGATGATAGTGCGACGACAGTGACTCTCTATTACAAAGAGACCAGAGACGACGCACTACTCCTGTTGCCCATAGAACCACTACTCAGAGACGACCTTCTTGGCTACGTCAGCAACATCTATCGAGACCGCCTCCAAGCGTTATACCCATCACATCTTTCTTTCACAACAGTGATACTTGATGGCACAGGGTTATACCATTATCCTATTGGCAATATTAGACCTTTGCTTTTTAGACCTACTTCATGTTCACAATATAGTATATTGGCATTTCATTTCGATTCTGTTACGGAGACGTTTCACATGCTCCTACTGTACGACACACTTGACATTTACTTTTTTCGTCTTATATGCCTATTGGCATGAAAAAGACATTAATAAAATCCCTCCCTCCCTCCCTCCCTCCCTCTCTCTCTCTCTCTCTCCCTCCCTCGGAGTGATATCGGCATCTCAGATCGGCTCAGTATCTCGCGCGTGCAGATCCTTACGCTATCACATATGATACGGGCTAAGCCTTCCATTCCACATCAAATCATTCTAGCTGAGTTTGCAGCTCCACCCATTCAGCTTGATGCCATTTTTCAACTTATCACTTATATTCAGAGAGTCAGGTAATTTTCATTGGATGAGCAGAGGTATCCACATGCGACACTTATCTCATCTCAGCATCTTCATAGTCAGGGCTTCCAGTTACCATGGTTTTCTCAAGCCTCCCGTTTACTTGACACACTTGGCATTTCTATCACGGACCTTCCATTGGGTACCCATGAATGACTACATCAGACGGTTCCTATACGGAGCGTATCTGAGTTGAGTGTGGAAGGGCCACCTTAGGGTCAAACCTGACTTCTATCGGACTCACTTCTTGGAGTTGGATGCAATAGGGTTCTCAGTTCTACCACGTTATTTGGATTCATGATTATTGCATGGTCCGAGGTTCATATTGGGTCAGTTCAGAGTCTCATCACATCAGCTTATGATTGAGACTGGGCGTCTTCAGAGTACCACACAAGAGGAGCAGATTTGCACGATGTGCTCATTATCCAAGATAGAATTCGAGGAGCACTTCTTATTCAGATGTCCAGCACACTATCAGATAAGAGGGAGATATCATTCTCTTTCTCGAGATGCACCCATCACTCTACGGTCGACCGTAGCATATGAGGATCCAAGCTGTGTGGCACTCATGATCAGAGAGATGTTACTTCCAAGACAAGATCTACATCAGCCAGCTCAGTCTAGTCACCACACAAGATCACCTCCTTTTCTCGCAGGAGATCACGGCACGGTCCAGACTCAGAGGATAGTGAGACCGATGATGACTCTCGACACAAACACAAAGACAAGAGACAACATATCACCCAGATTCATGTTGCTCGTAGGATCAGTGATATGAGGAGACACATAGTACGCAGACGACCTCCTAGACGACATCATCAGCACACATTACCTCGTTCCCATTACATCTTTCTTCAGTGGCAGCAGGAGTTATTGATTGAGTTCTATGATTTTATGATGAGCATATACATGTCTACCAACACCACCATCATTTATAGCTACTCGATGATGTTTTTTAGTAGCTACACTTCATATATGTTTTCTTTATTGTTATCAAAAACGTTTTACATGCTCCTATTTGAATCACACACTTGATATATACTTTTTGTCTAATATGCCTTTTGGCATGGAAAAGTTGTAATCAAATCTACTGGAATATCTAAAGCTTGGAGGACAAAGAAGGACAAAACAACATTGTTGATTAGGTTTGTGTCATAGGATTGTAGACAAGATGCCCTTGGGCAAAGTTCTAAGCTTAAGGCAACTCGCAGTTTTATGGATGATGCCATCACTTCTACACAAGTAGAATGTAGAACGGCTTTCCTAGAGGCAAAAGAAACATGCAAATGGGCCACTTTTTGAGATGGTAGGGCTCGAGCCTCACTTTATGGTCAAACGTTTACCTCTAGCCCCACAAGCATAGAGAGTTGGGGGGCTCAGGGTACAAGAGCATCTAGAGGTCCCATCCACACCCACTGACGATTTGGTAATTGCAACGGGATGAACTCTTCCACAACAACAAGAGACTTATGAAATTTCATTGAGGAGATTGACACTTGGTCCCTCATCAAGACACACGAGAGTCATGAGAGCCATCTACCGTTTTTTCCAAGTTTTAACTAGGATGCATTGTGATGAGAGAATCCATGAGATCAAATCACCAAGTGGCAAGAGTTCAAGTGGGGTTGCTGTTCTTTAGGGACCATTTACGCCCAGTAGTCTCTATGGCTAGCCAATTGAGATGGCATAGTTTATCTTTTAATTGGCTAGTGGGACATTGTCTTGGCCTAGACACAAACATGTTCGTAACTACTTAATACTTTCCTACTGAGACCTGCTCATGGGGTGAGGTTACTGATGCCTTTCCTTGTGCATGGACAAGTTCTACTTCTCAAAAACTTTCACGCCAAGACTTGCCTACCACCCAAAAATTTAAGAGACTTAGAACATGGAAGGGGAAACGAGGGGGGACCTTTGTGCCTTGTATTGGCAATAACTTGGGTGTAAGATTATTTTCTCGGTTCAACTAAGGCTAGCAGAAAAACAAAAGAAATATACATGGGTTCACTATCCTTCATTCCACATATCTCAAGCCTTGGTCTCTTGTACCAGACTGCATTGGGCCAGCTCTAAGTTTCGTCATACCGATTACAAATCGAGATAGATTTTCAGGTGATTCCACGAGCCGACCAGATTTGCCACGTGTTCCATTACAAAGGAGGAGCATTACACCGATAGGGGAGCATTTTATCTTCCAATGTCCTCCCTACTACGAGATTCGCAGGAGACATTGCTGTCTCTTTCAAGACCAACCAAATGAGACAGATGTTCTCACTAAATACCCCGCCCACAGTTACTGCAAACAATCTACATATGATTCCACAAGTCACACACTCGGTTGAGTCGCCATGTCACATCCACCAGCAATGGTCACCTTGACATACTACATCATAAGCACCCACCTCCACTTCAGCCACGTCATTCTTCAAATCTCATGGATTTACTCTATAATCTCATTATAGTTCATGAGCTACATTTGGTAGCAGGCAGAACATAATCTATTTTAGCTTTTACTTTGAACTATATGTATTTCATTCATTCTCATGTCTTTTGTTCAAATGAGAGATCTAATTTTGATAGCAAGACACTACTTGAAAATTTAGTGGAACATACCAATGGTTTCAGTGAGTCAAGAAAAAGTTGTGATAAGCTGAGAACTTGGAGAACGGACCACGTCTTAGGGTAAAAGGCTTTGCAGAATAGTAGAGACCCCAATTTGAAAGCAACGCCCAATCCATTGAAGAACACATTTTGGGCGATGCACAATGTCTTATTGTCTCCTTTCCTTGTCAATCCATTTAAGCTTCCGTTTGTATATTCATTTTCTAATTTAGGGCTTGTTGGCTGTAGCTGGTGATTTCGCAGTGGGCTGAGCTTATTGATCTGCGGGACGTTCTTTTCCACTGAGGTTGCAGTTTGTAAAGAAATGTTCTTCTGAAGCTTCCCAAGAAAGCGAACGTTTTCATTTTCGGCCGAGTTGTTGCCATTACTGGCAGTGTAGGTATCATCCATTCCACTAATTTGAACCTGATATTGTCAAAAGGAAAGGAGCCAGAAGATTTGGATTACGCTTAGCAACAACTTTCCCCATTTGCCTTAAAGATACAATTCTGAGAACCTATGTTCTTCACAGTTCTGCTCGCATTTACTACATTCATCTCATTAACAGAAACTCAACTTGCATCCTATTCAACAATCTCAAACATATCATCACATTCCAATGCTCTGTATATGCTCACAAAACACATTGCACAACAGTCCATCGAGCATAAAAGGCCTTCAAGAAGCCATTTGTGTTTCCACCAAAATCTGCTTTCTATCGAACATTGGCTTCGGGACAAGAATTTGCTTCAATATCGAAGATTTGCCTACGACTGGCAATCAGCATAAGCCTTAGATATCTCAAATGATCGTTGGTGACTTGCCAATGATTGGAAATCAGATTGAACTATATGCATATGAATATGAGAAGAAGCTCAAACAACAACCTCGAAAGATAAAATAATAAGGCGCAAATCTACGACAGAAAGTCTGATGTGAAGCAAAATGCTTCAGCTAATGCGATAGTCAGTATCTACTATCCATGTTCCCCAAGGTTTCGCGAGCATAGTGAAGAGAAGGGAGTAAAAGCGAAGCAGCAGCTGAATAATAATAGTAATAATGCGAATAAGGTCGCGATCCATTGCTTTTCATGCTTAAGGATGATGGGTTGCGTAACGTAATGGATACAACACAGGCCTCACAATCCCCTCAAAGTTTATTGTATGGTGGAAGCCCTAACAGAGCCCTTGTCCAAAGGCGGGAAGCCTGAGGACAGGGCCCGACTTGCAATGAAGGCCAGAGGTTCTCGGGCCTTCCACGACGTAATGCCAAGTGAGAAGGTAGAGAGAGAACTCACATTCCATAGAGAGAGGAGAGAGAATGGCCATTGTAGAAAGAGAATGACAAATTTCAGAGGAGATACAAAGGTGGGTAAATATAATGCTCATGGGCTTGCTTTCAAAATACAAAGCAAACCTGAGCACTTTGCATTACGTGGGCAGGAATAAGGCAAAATGAGCCTTTTTTGTTGGGCCCTGCCTTGCAAATTCGTTACTATGTGTTTATGGCTGATACTATGTGTTCACGTCAGTCAATAAAGTTAATTCTGAAAATCAACCTTTAAAGAGTTGTTCAAAAGTTATGTTCCATGTCATGAATCCTTTTAACTTTGAACTTTGGCACAAGGGCCCCTAGTGATAGACATGCACGAAGTCTTAACGCACGATCATGCAAACTTGCATGGCTTTGTAGCAAAATGTAAATCGCCCATGAAATTATGAAAAAGGAACAAAGCACAAGCAATAACTATGTCATTCTCCATCGTTAACATGCAAAACCACATGCTTTGTAGCAAGTTGCATCACCCACATGAATCAACTTTCTCGCAAACAAACAATCAAACAATCATCGTCTCTACTTTGCCAACATCCTTTGTTAGATCCATCTCATCTCGCCATCTTTATCTACTAGCAGTCGCAATTCTATCATAACCTGCTTACAATTTTCCACTTCTCAGTTTGATCTCTATTCATTTTGACACAAGCTTTGAGCTCTGGGATCGTGAGCACAACCTTTAACAAGGTGGATGCTATTACAGCTAATTGATTCTTTTGCTGATATATTTGATAGTTGTTGAATTAGACATCTTACCTGTGCTATTGTCAATTCTGCAACTTGCTTGTTATTAGCTTATTACAAAGGATCATGTTAGTGCCATGTCTATACTTTCCACACTCATGAATTGCATATGTTGTGCTCTATGAGCACTCAATTGAGACTTGAGTTTTGACGCAATTCTAATAGTCACCTTAATACGCCATTGGGTTCATTGCAAATCTGCACGGCTAATTCAAATAGTTTAGAAGCGGTTGAAGCTCGAAGGGCCAACCGAGAACAAAACTTCCATGTGCTCTTTTGCTCATCTTCTCGAAAGCACACCTTCAGGAGCGCTCATTGGAATATTTGTAATAGGTAGGTGTGTTGAGTTCTTGGAAGCTTTTGGGGCTTTTTGGTCAACTGAACCCCATGCTTCAAGATCTCTATCTTCCATGGTAGACGATGATGCCAATTTGCTTCAAAAACCTATTAAAACTTTAGAATTTGAATTTTGTTCGTATGAGAATTTTTCATAATGCAGACCAAGATAAAGGCATTTGTGTAATCCTCTTTGTTGCAAGGTGGGTTAGTTACTATTCTATGGAAGTTGAGCACCAAATGGGGATTAGGGCATAATGTGGTACTCCTTACTTTGTCTTGTGGTAAACGTAAAATTTTTGTTAGGAGAGTTGTATGAAGAATTCATGGTTTAAAAAAAATCTTATAAATGCTTTCTCAATTACTTCAGAGAGTTTCAAATCTGTAAATAGGTGTATAGTTTGTGCAATCTTATGTATATCATTCATGGGTTGTGGTATCATCATGAGTATTCCCATGTGGTACGTCCTGCATGAAACATTATTATTTTACCTCTCTAGAAGATTTTGTTGGATGCTTGATGCGTCAACTATTTTATGAAGAACTTCATGTATTATTAGGATGAGCATGGTTGCTATCTATCGATTTTATGGCATAAAATTAAATTATAGGACAAGTTGAAAATTTTCATAATTTTTGGCTATGGCCTACAGTCCTTAGTTAGATGGGCAAAACTAAGAATTTTTTTTTTAATGGTCTACTTATATGTTTTTTCTGTTGATTAGTTTCGATGGTGGTTTTAGGTGATAAAATCATTTGCAACTCTCGTTTGGTCTGACTATGACTATTTTAGATAAGCTCATTGTTGCAATCTTCTTCTTTTCGAAAGAATTCTCAATAAGTAGCTTGACGTTAGATTTTGAGCATGTTGGTTTTCATTTTCTTTAATCTGAACTTCTATCCCAACAATATGGTTTAGCTCTCTACAAACATTCTTGTGATCATTTGTCATGAGCCTTCTTATCGAGAGGCTTATTGCTTATGCGAACGAGAGGAGTTTATTTGGCAGTGATGTTGTTAGTGTTTATATCCAAATGACAATTTTGTCTTCTCTTGACATTTGGTAGGCTTTGATGCAAGGAAAATTCTTTGATGAAATTCTTAGTGGAAGATATGTCCAAGGCTAGTTTGGCACCTATTTGTTTACTACTCTCAATCAGCCAAACTTTGCTAAATCTTTGGGAGGGCCAAATTAATTATATTGAACATTCTAGAAGTGATAGCAATCTAAAACCTGTTACTCCAATACATCATATATGATGAGAGTATTTTGTGCTATGACGTTTTTCTTTGGCATTTGATTTTGCCATTCTTGTAATTTGGTTATTTATACCTTGATCTATGAGTCTATGTTGGTACATTTTTTTTAAAAAATTATACAATTATGTGGGTAGATGTTTCATGAGATGAGTTATACAATTATTTGTTGTAGGGTGGTAACTCGTTGTCATGTCCAAAACTGTTGACTGGTTGTATTTGTATATGATTGATATGAATTTGGTATGAGTGTATGTATGGGCTTTGTAGTTTGTTGAGTATCGGTTACAATGTCAGCTTTATTTAGTCTCCAAATATGGTAGAAGATAATAGACATTTTGTAGAGATTGTTTGGGTGTTTTTTTTAAAAGATGGAAAATATGCCTTTTGTCAAAAAATGGATAAATTGTGAGCATGTACCATGTCATTTGTCCATGGGTAATTTGACAAAGATTGATTGATATAGTTGTTTGTCTATTACAATATTGTTTTATTTGCAAGTATATATTTATAAAGGATTTATTAAGGATAGTAAAAAAAATCTTTGTGACGGGCTGTTTTTAGTGCATATAGAAAGTTTTGTGACATTTTGTGTTATTGGATTATATTGTTGCACAACAATTTCTTGTTTATAAATTTTCATTGACCAGAATGGTCAAAATGGATCATAATTTATCTTTGTAGCGGGCAAGTAAAAGCGATACGGGCACAAAGGCCCTAGATGACTTTTTGGCAAAGTCGTCACGATAGCCTCACCTACCAAGACGAGAAACAATATGGCGGACACCAAAGAGTCTGAGAGGTCCGAGAGAAAATACCCTCGCAACAGGAGGGGTGGCAGAGAAGACATCGATCAAAGCCAGTACTCCACCAAGGTTGAGATCATTGCGGCTCTGCAACCACAACCTGAGTGGCGGAACAAAGTCCTAAAGGATAGCAGGCAGCTGCAAGAATACTTGAGGGCACCAGCATGGAAAAGAGTCGATCCATTCTATATGCCGATCAAATGAAAAAATCCATGGCCAGCGGAGTGACCACGAGATGAAGAAGTAAACTGGCCAATCATACCAGGAATCTCAAAAAGCACCTCGATGGACGACCTGAGGTTACAACTATTAGATTTTGGGCACAAGCACAAATCTAACGTCGATCTGTGCGTAAGGGAGAGCGCCGAGTATTGCAGATCAATGGCTTTCCTGATGAATTAGCAGTGTTTTTGGGATAGAGGCCTGGACCCAATTCAAATCAATCCCAACGTGGCCTTCCAATCGGAAGACGATCACAAGATGATATTGTACTACCGAGCGGCCTTCATGTCTTCCAGATATGTCATGATGATTGAAGATTGGCAAGAGTTTGGATTCATCGAAAAAGTACATAATTACCTGAGGCCATTATCTTATGGAAGCAAATTACGCTTCCAAGTCTTTGAAGCCCTGGGAAGAAAAATGAGTGTCCGAAACTAGATCGTGCGGCGATAAGGAGAGCATGACTCGCAAGAGGTTCTCAAGAGGGCTAGAATGCAGTGGCCATTGAGAGATCTCAAGTTTTGCGAAACCATTTTGCGGCAGATAAGCACCTGGTTTTACGGAAGCGAAAGAAGATCCATGCTTTTCCAAGTGCCAAGCGGAATAACGTCATTCTACATGTGTTGCAGTGGGTCCTGCAACAGATTAGGGGTGGATGATGTTGGCAGATTCTAGAGAATTTCCAAGATGTCGAGCCAAGCTGTCATAAAGAATTCCTCTCACCCTAGACCGAGGAGGTCTCAGAAGGAGGAGAGCAGAAAGAAGATGAGAGCCGAGGAGTACTAGCTAGGAATACACATGCATCTCATGTGAGCCTGCATGGTGAATCCCAAGGAAGGAATGACCATGTAAGAGCTAGTGTTATTTCCTAGGCAATGTAATAAATGTAGACCCCTCTTAAATAAATTAGAGTGAGCCACTTTCTGATGGTGACCTCTAGTGGAAGAGCTAATTCCACATGCAATTTGTAAATAGTGGAATTGCCACTTAGGCTCCACATGGGCAGCCTTCTTGTTTATTTAAGAGCCCCCCTCTCTTGTGAGGGAGCTTTACTTGTATTGTCATTTCCTCTTGTTGAATAAAGAAGATCTTCCACGAGTTATTGGCAATCTTGGAGCTCCTTTTTCATGGCAGCTTTCTTGAGTGAATCTCCTATGAACATGCTTTGCTTTCTCTTGTTTGTGGATGTGGAGTAGATTAAATTTCCTATTTTCTTTCCTTTATGCATTGTGGATTAGTTTCTTGTTCTTGCTTAAGTAATTTCCAGCATCCAGATAAACTAAATAGGCTGGATTTGTGATTTAGATCTTGTATATCTTCTAACAATCCAATTTTTTATTGTTCTTGGATTATCCAAGAATCAAGAGATGGGTGTTTCTTGATTTTTGGATTGCTAGTATGTTGTTAGGTAGTTAGTTTTTTGTTTCTTGTTTCTTGTTCTTGATCTGTAGATTAATCTATGTGCATTACTATTCCCTGAATATCTAGAGTTAATTAGTAACAAGAATTGTTGATTGTTCACTTGTTTGGAATGCTGATCTGTATGTGAATAAGTCCTGGTTGCATGTGAATGTGTATGCATGTAGCTGGAGTGTTCGAATCCTAATCATACCATTGATAGGCTAGGAAACGAGTTTGAGCAAATCTTTAAAGCTTTATGCCTGAACCGGTTCAAACTAAGAAGATTAATCCCCACGTACCAGCTTCCTGGAACGGACAGAAACACTAGGTTTTCAGAGTAAGAGAAACAAAAAAAAAATGTGTTTACAGATTCGCAACAGGAATCTGTGAACAGGGGTGTATCCGAATCTCAACTCAGAGAAGAATAGATACCAGAATATGAGGTAGTGGATTAAACAGTTGCAAGAAGAAGAAACCCTTGAAGTTGGTAAAGTAATTGAAAATTTCATTTAGTCGGATTAGATCATTGTGCTTTCACTAAAGTTGAGTTATTTTTTAAGAATAGATAATTCAAAATGACTGCAGAACTCACAAATCCTGCAAATTTGCTAACAGTTCAGTATTATAATGACATCTCAATTTTTTTTTAGAGGATTACTCCTAGATTAAGAATTAAAACAATTTTTTTTATTTAATTTTAAATTTTAAATTTTGTAAATTTTGAAATTAATTATTTTTGTTGGTACATTTCAAATTAATTCTAACAATTATAAATGAGTTTGGACAAAAGCTTGTGCAAGATCTTCATCAAATTTGAATTTAAAAATATCTGATAATATGAAAGGGCCAAACAGAATGAATGAGGATTGAAATCTTTATCCATACAAAGGAATTTTGTTGGATTTAATATAAGAGTTGCTAAAATCCAGTTTGAGATATTTCACATCATTGTAATTTTATATTCAAAGTTTATGACAATTTAAATATGTTGATGGAGTACTATCAAGCTGGTTAATAAAAAGAAAAACAATCTGATTTTTTTTTTATAAGTTGTAAGTGATAGAAATTGTTTAATGACTTATTTATCTGGATGCTTTTTGTGTATTTGTGATCAATCTTATTATAGAATAACTTATTCATGTAAATGAATTTTTAAACATTTCATACATTAACTCGCTTAGGAAGAAGTACAATGTTCACTATATGTCTATGATTCTCCTTTGTACCTCGGAAGAATGTGATTATTGGGGGAATAAATATTTAAGAGGGGGAAGAAGAGTGGGCATCGGAGGTAGTATATGTGCTATGAAATTGTATTTTGTAGTTAGGAATTTTTGGAAATCCCAATGAATGATTGCATTGTACAGGGTATGAATATAAATTAAATAGATCATCATTTGTGAGTTCGGCGAAGATTAGATTTATCAGGATCTTATAAAAAGTCAATAACTCTTACCAAGCTACAAAAATTCCAAAATTTGTCATAAAGAATCTTTGTCAATTCTACCACATATTTATGTGTGTCAGATTTATTCACTATAAGGTCGGTGAAGGTTAATGTTACTGGATTTGTCAAAAAACAGCCAGATTAGTGATTTATTATCAAAAATAACAGTGAAGAACCTTCGTCGAGTCAACCCTTGTCCAATGAACCTTCGTCTACACTATTTTTAGGTTTTGATCTACCAGATCTACTCTCTATCAAATTTTTGAGCCATTCTGTTATAATTTGATAGAGATCCTGAAAAAAAAAATCTTTATTTTAGTGACGATCACTTGATCAAGATCTATTTTTTCAAAAATCAGAAATCTAGTTATTTTCAATTGATAGAGATTTTATAGATCTGATCTGATCTGAAATAGGATTTTTGTTTGAAAAATCTAGATCCAATCTCTTTATTTAATTGACATAATTTGGAATTATGGTTGAAGGAGGACCAATGAACCCACCACCAATTGTTGTTAGGAAGTCTCCTCGTTTAGATATACCAAAGTACAATGGGTTATCTGATCTCATCAGATTTCTCTAGATCTTTTCTGAATCATGTAGAGTTTATGACGAAGTCTTTCCACAAGATAAACTTCAGTGATTTCCTATGGCCTTAACTGGAGTTGCTCAAGATTGGTTTTATAACCAAGAAGAAGCAGAACGCACAGATTGGGAAGTGGTTAAAGCCACTCTCATAACAAGATATTAGCCCATAAAATTTATGAAAGATCTCTTTCTTCTTTTAAGTATAATTAAAATAGGAAAGAGAGAGGCAGTACGAGATTATATTGAACACGTTAAAGTGTGATCCTGATCTAATCAATGACGATGCTTTGATTATGTGGTTTTTAGCAGGTCTACCTAAATAGATTAGACGTGAGTTGAAACACCATAATGAATATGCTACAATACAAAACGCTATGGACAATGCAATTTGTGAGGAGGATGAAGATTCTAACGATGAACCAAATGTTGGAATGTTGTCTTATATGGCAGAGCAAACTACGACAACATCTACCACCATTGTATCAACAAATATCAATGTTACTATAGAGAAGATGATCGACGAGTTCGAGAAACTTGGTCAAAAATAGTAGATGCGGCTGGAAAAGATGTAGTCTCAACTCGATGAAAATATTAAAGCCTTGGAAGAATTCCATGGTAAAGTGAACAAAAAACTTGAAAAGTTTGCAAAGACTTTTTCTAGCTGGGAAAATGTCTGGTGTTCAATTTGTGCAGGAAATCATACTATGAATGAATGTCTAACATTGAAACAGTGAATGACAAATACTATTTGTCATCTGTATAACTCTACGGGACATGAAATAGCCTTTTGCTCATTTAATCCCCGGATTATCCGGCAAAGGTATGCTAAGCTTCAGTATCGAGAACCTACTTATTCAAAAGGTTCTGATGGAAAGCCTTTCAATTTTGCTCTTGGATTTCCAAAACAACTAGCTCTGCTAGCTCCAACCAGACAGAGTGCTCCTCTTGCTAATATAATGGAACTAAAACCTTAACATGGTAATGAGCAATGGAACTATAGCAATGATCATGAGAGTGGTCCTTCAGAGCAGTATGTTATTTATGTTGTCGCACAACAACAAGCAGCTAGAAGAAGAGTATGTATTCGAGGAAGAAGATACACAGCCAAAACCTCAAGGCAACCCAAATCAAGCTTTTGGATCATGATTACCTCCTCCTGTTGTTGCTACCGTATCAATTGTAGATTCTGGTGACGCTATGAGTTTAGTTACTAACCTTGCGTGAGTGATCCATGAAGAGAATCGAGAGGAGGAAATCGCGAAACAGTCGCTACAACCATGATCCTCTTGCGACTCGGATGGAGTTCAGATGCGATCGCTGGACACTGCCAGCTGAATCACTCTTACAGTCCTCCAGAATGTAGTCAGGCATTGCTGATCTACATTTATAAAATTAATGCAACATTCAACATAGTTTCAACCAAGGTGTGAAATTAAAATGAACAAGAAAACTTAGACACACAAAAATCAGCAGACACATTTGCATTCGAGATCAGACATGACAAGAAAATCATCTATATTGATCCTTCTCTGATTATTCAAGCACTGGATGCAAATCCACACAGTGCGTTGGTGTGGGAGAAACACGGTTCTCTCACGAGTAATCATCTCGCTTTACTAGCGGACAGTTGGATCTACAAATCCTAGATAGAATTGTCTTCGCACACAGGCGGACATGTATTCTGTGATTTTGTCTTGATCGCTTACTAGCATCAGACTACTTCATTACACTATATGTGTATTCTATCATCATTTGTCAAGTATCATCCAACAAGTATATAGTCGCTCTATGTAACCTTTTAAATTAGAGTGATTAAGCATCTACAACTAATCAAAAAATTACAAGAGTGGCAGATTAGCCACGACCTAAAGTGTATCTGCTGACATGATCCCATCATATCAGACATCTGCACTTCTGGGTACTTGCATGATCTCGCTGGTACTCTTTGGACGTGAAGGGCAGGAAAAGATTTCACGACGTTGGTTTCGTTTCCTTCGTGGGTTTCGTTTCCATCATTGGTTTTGCTCGTCTGCCTTTCTCTCGTAGTGGACCGCAAAAGATTCTCGTTTGTGAATCTTTTGTGTTCACGAACCATTTGTGATCGTCTCCTTTGACTTTTGTGTTCACAAAACTTTTCGTGTTTCGTGTCTCCTGACTTTCGTGTTAGCAAATATTTGTCAGGCTGAGGGCTGAAAGCTAGCAAGGCTTTGTAAACAAAAACGTTTTGTTTCTTTAGCTCCCTCTCAAAGCATGATAGCTTTACGATCCCGAGACTGTTCCTCTGTCTCTCAAAGAGTCCTTTGTCCAGGAATTTGGTGAAAATGTCAACAACCATGTCTTTCGTTCCGATGAAGGTGGTCTGCAACATCTTCTTTTCAATTGGATCCCTGATCAAGTGGTACTTGATCGCAATGTGCTTCGTTCTAGAATGGAACATGGGATCTTTCGTCAGGTGTATTGCAGAGGTGTTGTCCATCTGCAAGACCAGGGGCTCTTTCGTTGTTTCTCCCAATTTGTCCAAAAACTACCTTAGCCAGATTATTTCATTGGCCATCTTTGCTGCTGCAACATATTCTGCTTTGTAAGATGACTGGGCTACAATGGTCTACTTCGAACTGACCCAGAGAACTGCTACTCCTGATGCGATGGTGCATCTTCTCGAGACACTTTTACAGTCGTCCTTGAGAGATGCCCAACTAGCGTCGTTGTAGGAAAGTATCCTGAAACCTGTACCACGACAATAACACAAGCCATAATCCCTCATTAATTGAAGATATTACAAAATTCATTTTGCAATCTTCCAATGTGTCGAGTCTAGATTCGTGCAGAATTGGCTCATCCTGAATACTGCATAAACTATATCAGGGTGTGTGTTGTCTGCAAGGTACATCAGTGATCCTATCAAATTCTTGTAAGGTGTGAGTTGCATCTGTTCTCTCTCTTGCTCAGTCTTTGGACAGTCATCATTTGTCAGCACCATCCCTGCGAGCATTGGAGTGTTCGCTCCTTTGTAGTTCAACATCCCAAAGTCCTCTAGGATCTTTTGGGTGTATCTGGACTGGTGAAGGTACAACTTACCTCCCTCATAGTCCCTTTCAATTTGTAAGCCTAGGTAACACTTGGTTTCTTCCACATCCACGATCTCAAAATGTTTCGAGATGTCTGTCTTCACTTCAGCAATTAGCTGCTCACTCTTGCAAAGTATTAGAGTGTCGTCCACATATACATCCACAATAATGATCTGCCCATCTGTAGTTCTGACATAAACATTAGAATCAACTAACCAAGGCTTGAATCCTAATGATTTCAGGGCTTGATCTTTCTTCTTGTGCCATTGTCGAGCTGACTGTTTCAGACCGTAGATACATCTGTACATTCCGCATGCATAGTCAGGAAGTGAATTCGAGACATATATTGGGGGTTGATCCATATAGACCTCTTCGTCTAGTTCGCCATGCAAGAAGGCTGTTTTGATGATTAGAAAGTTAACAAAAGGACTTTAGGCCTTTTTTCAAAACTTTTAACATCGTAGGGCCTAAATGTCAAGTTAGTGAATAACATAGGGGTTCCCACCAAATTTCAATTTCAAATTGGTTTCCTCCAATCATTGAATGAGTTCCCACTCTTTTTTAAATTTGAATAGTTAGGGAGGTAGAAATTAGCCAATAGGAATCGGGACGTCCATCTCCTCAATTCTCTATATAAGTAGCAATTTTGAATGATTGTACATGTTTTCATCCTCATTCCAATACAAGTAGATTGGCTCTCTTATGGAATGGATTTGTGAATGTCCTTGCTCTTTATCTCTTTTCCTCCATCTCTCATATTTTTGTTGTATTTGCTAATTTTTGGATCTGAAGCTTATTGGAATTGCTAGTTCTTATCATTTTTTAAGGAGAAAGGGAGAGAGAGAAAGAGTAAGCTATCGTCATCGTGGATTGAGGATTAATGGTTGTAGCGTTAATGCTTAGTGATAATTGATCTGAGAGTTAATTGTGAATCATCCATGCACGTTGGATTTGATTTATGCTATCGCTCTCATGATATCGAACCTCTGCGTGACAACTAACTTCATCTCCTTGATGCTTGTGTGTTTGTATCTTGGGTTAAGGATAGGATAGGAAATAAAGCCACTACATGGTGACGATGTTACTTATTTATGCTATTATTTTCCATGGTACTATGTGAATTTATTGGTTTAAGTTAGCAAGTCTTATTTGAGACCCAAGGTCAAGTATTGCATATATGGTATTGGATATGAAATGTTCGAGCCCTAAGCCAAAGCCTTTAACTCATGTGCTTTTCATTTCTCTCTTCGAGGTTGTCGAGCCACTTGTCACTCAGATCTCTATGCAGTTTCAATATGTTTACTAATTGCTTGATTCATCTGTCACGGCCACTTGGAAATCGAATCAGCAAGCAGTTACAATGGAGTACCCTTTGTTTGGTTTCGACTCTTCAGACATTCGAATTTAGTGTCGGTCACACTATCGTACTATCATGTCTGCCTGGCATTCTATCGCTGTTAAGTCTGCCTGACGTACTATCTATGCGCCAATCTGATGTCAGAAATAGTTGCTGACCTTCGCACATTGTCAGATTCGTCTATCTAGTCATCAGGTGATTATCGGAAGCAATGCATGTTTCTGGCCTTGCAGATTGATAACACGACTTCCCATAACTCTTGTTTTCAGAATTGGTTTATAGTCAGTTATCAGAAGCTTCCAGATTCGGCTGTCAAATACATTCGACCGTCAGACAAATGTTCGATCCTCAGAAGAAATGTTCGAGTTGACCTTTGACCATTCAAATTCAAATTCGACTTCGTCTTCGACTAGACAGACTGCCACGTATTCCCTTGGGCACTTGACACTCATCCGTTTCTCACATTCTATTATATATAATTACATCATTCTATTATCTCTACATCCAAGTGATTTTGACCAAGGTTATATATAATTGCAAATGACAATAAGCTACAATCTGATCCAATTATAAGGCCTATTTGTTAGTTAGACATGCCTTAAAACATTGATGCACATAGGAGATGCATAAACATGTCAATTTCTACAAGGATGCCAAAGAGCTAATGTGAATATACCATTCTAAATCCTCAAATAATGTCATCTTACGCTTGGAACTATATATTGAGCTTTTCAAAATCTAGAATTTAAATCCACATGTTTGTTCTTTCTTTCACTATGGATGTGTGTGTGTAAGTGTAAGTGGGCTAGAGGAGGAGAAAAGAAATGGGGTGGAGCAGAGGAGGCTATTGGGGGAAAATAAATCTGGGTGGTGGGTGGTAAAACACATGGGGACCCACGTCAAAGGAAGTTATGAAGGGGGCAGATTTGGGGTGTATGACGAGATTGAAGGAAGGGATACCAAGATTCGGAAGAGAGGGAGGAAGGGGTACCAAGACTCGGAAGAGAAGGAGGAGGTGATGATGATAAACAAAAAAGGAAATGACCAGTGAAGGGAGAAGACATCAAAACATTGGGATGGAGATCCATAAGAGGCGAAGGATTAGGATGATCTCAACGATAAACTGAAGGAATGATGCTTGAAAAAGAGAGGAGGGGATGGATGATGGGAAGGTGGAGATGATGAGGGAGATATGAGACACACAAAACATTTTGGCCCCCTTTGACTTTCATGGTGCCAAGTCAAGGGTTGAGTGAATGTGCCATGAACTAAGATTAAATATCTATTATTAACAACCAAAAGTTTATTTTAGAGACTTTTACATCTGGCGAACCTTGACCACACATACATTCTCTTCCATCATTGACCTTCGGGGGGGGGGGGGGGGGTGTAGGTACCCCTCTCCAACCCAAACTACATTTCTTTTTAAATGAATTGAATTTTTTCAATGGATCGAATTTTTTCAATAGATCGAATTTTTTCAATTGATTGAATTTTTTAAATGACTTGAATTTTTCCAATAGATCGAATTTTTCCAATGACTTAAAATTTTCGTAAGACTCTTTCAAAGGCTCGAAACTTTCCAAAGAATTGAATTTTTTGAAAGACTCGAATTTCTCCAAAGACTCGAATTTTTCGAGAATCAAATTTTTGGAAAGACTCAAATTTTTTCAAAAAAAGGATCAAATTTTTCAAATGACCCGAATTTTTCCAATGGCTCGACTTTTTCCAATGAATCAAATTTTTCCAGCGGCTCAAATTTTTCCAACCACTCGAATTTTTCCAATAAATTGAATTTTTTGAAAAACTCGAATTTTTGGAAAGGCTCAAATTTTTCGAGAGACTCCAATTTTTGGAAAGATTCGAATTTTTCCCAAGCCTCGAATTTTATCAAGGACTCGAATTTTTCCAAAGACTCGAATTTTTGGAATGATTCCAATTTTTGGAAATATTCGAATTTTTCCGAAGACTCAAACTTTTCCAAAGACTCAAATTTTTTCTAAGACTCGAATGTTAGATATTCAAGATGCGAGATGTGCGAGATCAGCCATCATCCAAATCATCGGCCACCACCTAGATCGGCCTCCATTGCCCGTCAACGACGAGCACTCTTTACTAGTGTGTGTGTATATATATATATATATATATATATATATATATATATATATATATATATATATATATATATATATATATTTAAATATTTATATATATACAAAGATTACTAACAATAATAATGATATCAATACCCAATGATACTACCATGACATCGATCAATGAAACAATTATTCACAACGCAACTATTCGATCTTTCTCTCTGTCACTATAGAATATTGTTTCAAAAAGATCGCAACTATGTCTGCATTAAGACTTTTACAGACTAAACGTATTTGTTCCGATAATCTAAGTCATGATGTATTGTGTCGAATGAATGTATTCAGTTTCGTTTGATCCACGATATGCAGATTAGATAATTCGTAGGTTGAATTGTTCTTGTGTCATGTAGATTATGTCAATTGTAATGTTCTAAACCTTTTCTGACTCGCTTATGCTTCCGCAACTAAATTCTAAAAAGACAATATAGATTCATCCACTATGAGAACATGAGGTGTATTATATGAACAAAAATAATATTTGCTACTGATTCATAGACAAAGACATTTGATTTCTACGAGAGCTGAGACGAATGTGCTAGAAATAGAAATGCATAAAACTGGTTGATTAATAAACTAAACTGAACAGAACGTCAACTACATTGAGACTTTTAGTCCAGTAGTTAAACATTCTTTTGTCATTTGCTGCTGCTGCAAATTTGAAAATACATCAAATGGATGTATAGACAACATATCTTAATAGAGCTATCGAAGAGAAAATTTACATGATACATCCTGAAGGTTACAAAATTGAAGGTATATACAATCATGTGTGTAAACTCCATAAAGCACTTTATGGCTTGAAGCAATCTGCTTGAGCATGGTTTCAAAGAACCAACTCGTTCCTTATTGATCATGGCTACACACCAAGCTCTTCAGATTCGAATGTCTACTTCAAGTCAGTGCAACATTTCTTTAATCGATCCGATAAAAGAAGCTAAGACAATGCTATCTTCTGAATTCGACATGACCCCGATTTGGGCGAAGCTCATTATTGTCTAGGTATTCAAATCCAAAGAGACAGAAAACAGAAGTTGATTTATATCACTCAACAAAGATACATTCAAAATGTCTTAATCAGATATAATCTGATGAATTGCAAATTAGCTCTATGGATCAACAAGGACTCAAGATGTCGAAAGACCAGTGTCCCCGAACAATCGAAGAGAAGGAGCGGATGCGTGAGTATCCTTATCATTCGATAATAGGATCTCTTATGTATGCGATGATCTGTACCAGACCAGACATAGCTTTTGCAGTCAGTTCCTTGAGTCAGTATATGACCAATCCTGGTATAACACATTGGAAGGCTCTTATCAGAGTCATGAGATATCTTCGAGCTACTATGGACTTTTGCATTTGTTATGGAGGAGTACGACAAATTCAATATTCTCAGTGGTTTTTCAGATGCAAGTTGGGCAGGAGATATAGACACTCGTAAATCCACTTTAGAATTTACATTCTTCCTCAACAATGTTCCTATTTCATGGAACAATCACAAGCAAACTTCGATAGCTCTATCTTCCACTGAGTTAGAGTATATCACAGCCTCTCAAACTACAAAGGAAGCAATATGGCTGAGAAACTTACTTTCAAATATCAGTCTGAATCAATATGCTCCGACAATTCTATTTTGTGATAATCAAAGTGCCATTGCTCTATCAAACAACCCTAGATTTCATTCTAGGAGTAAGCACATTGAAATTAAGTCTCACTATGTCATAAGCAAAGTTCTCGACAAAGAGGTTGACTTGCAGTATTGTCGAACGCAAGATATGACATCAGATATTTTTACCAAGGCGTTAAGCTTGGATGCACACAAGAAATTTTGTGCAGAATTAAGTTTGAAGGTCAAAGCATTCATGGATTCAGATTAAGGGGGAGTGTTGGATTATTTTCCTGATTATCGACTAATCATTTTTAATCTTCATCCACTACATTATCCAGTAGTCTCTTCAAATCTTCCAGCACTCAGATGTGGCAAATAGCAAATCTTGCTAGCTTGTGGAAAATGACAAACTTTCTTGGATCCTTCTTTTTTCAATTTTTGATTTGTTTGTATACACTTGCAAAAGTTATTTATTATGAAATTGAATTAAGGCTAATCTTAGCTTTGATACTATGTGAGAGTTTCACCATGAAGTAGCCAAGTCCAAAGATGGAAATGATGGCACAGACCAATCTACTAATGTAGAGCAAAAATGAAAGTCAAGACATAGTGAAATAAAAGATAACACAATCAATCTCCAATACACCAAACTTTATCCAAGTTCATATAAACATCAACTCTAATTGACAGTCACTTGCAAAGACTATATATCCATTATGTAAGATGGACTATAAAGCATCAATATCAAGGTAACTCCAATTTCTTTAATAGTGCTTGCTCCACTCTCCCTACTCTCTTACAAAGAAAGAGCGTAACATAATGAAAGCTTCTACTCCCATTTGTCTATTCTCGAGGCTAGAACTAGGTCTTCTAAATACATAGCACTTAGTCTAATTCAAGGCACTTGCCCCTGCACAACGAACCTAAAGGTGGCTTGCTTTCCAAATTAGTATGAACGTGGCACATGGCCTCTCATGTATTGGCCCAATGGAAAGGGGCACTTGACCCTAGAATCCTAGAATAAGATGGGGGCCAAAGTATAAAATTGACATTTTCATGATTTTGGTGGCACACACACTATCATCTGTGCCACATAGGGAAAGTGCACCTCGAGGAGTGTCCGACAACTTGGGTTTTGTATGACAACTCAATGTGCTTTATAGCTAGGTTGACGAAGATGGCGGCCCTTGCCACATGTTCCATTTGTGAGAGAGACAAATAGAGAAAGAAAGAAAGAAAGAAAGCTTCATTAACGTCTTTTCCATGCCGAAAGGCATATAAGACAAACAAGTACATCAGATGAGATGGAAACAAGACATATTAGTGCCGTCAAAATAATCTAACTAAAACCAAATTAACTAAGAAGAGAGTGATATAACCAGGATTATATGGTACGTGTACCACTTACATGCTCAACTTGACATCTCTTCATTTTTCTAACTCAAACTCTATCTCAAAATTAAGACTCTCATTAGCTATAGGCTTACGATCCACAAATCTGAAATGCCATTGCGATAGATAAGCCGTTTGCCAATTGATAGAGCTTCTTTTCTTGCTTTCTTACATTCTTGGACTTGGATGAAAGTAAGATCCTCATCCAAATAGATTTTGGTATCACACAATTTAGATCATTTTCCTAAAACTTCGCGCCGGTGAGAAACTGACCTGAAGCAGATGACAAGAGTATATGGGTCCTTCTTAGGTCGCAGGCAGTTTCCATACCTTTGCTACGGTGCTGAAGATTTCCTTCCAAAAACTTTTCAACTTCTTCAACATCATTTTGAAAGTTCAGAATACCTCTAACACGAACATTGAGAGCTTTGTGTTCTCGTAGACGACCCTTGTTGAACATGGCTGAGATAAACGAAGGTGAGGGTGAAGGTGGAGAGATAGCTGTAGACGAACCTTTAAGTACATCTGCCCATGATTTTTCATCCAACGTTGTCTCTCATTATGTGTGATGAATAGTTTGTGATAGATGCAGAGGACTAGATGCTTTCAAAAAGGTGGGCTTCAAGGCAAGTCACTCCACATGTGACACAAATTTATCATCTCGTCACTTATTGAGGCAAAATGAGAGAGAGAGAGAGAGAGAGAGAGAGAGAGAGAGAGAGAGAGAGCCTGTCACATCAGTGGCCAAATTAATACTCGTTAAATTAACATAAAACTCTGCCAACGCCAATTACACACAGTAACGACCATTTGGTCGGATCATTATCATAAGTGATTTGGTCCCCGGGCATGTTACCCCGGTCCAAATTATTTATGCTATTGGCCCTCCCAAAAGCCATTACTTAATGCATAACAAAACACTGCGTATAAATTAAGAGAGAGAGAGAGAGAGAGAGAGAGAGAGAGAGAGAGAGAGAGAGAGAGAGAGAGATGGAGGCAATGGTATTAGCGTTACACAAAATTCTAGCGAACAAGCGTTTGCACCTCAAGTTTTCTGTTCGCAGACGTTTTGTATTGGGTAAGCATTGTATCCCTCTGGCGATCCTTCTTTCTTCGCACTTTGCTGTTTTTGAAACATTTCCATATATTGGAAAAGAAAGTTTCGTACTTTGAAGAAAGGAGTGTATGTGAAAATGGAGCTGGCTGATCAAACTGCAGTCTACAAGTAGTAGCAATAACATTGAGTACAGGCCAAACGTACTGCAAAGGAAGATATGTAAGTGATTGTGAGAGTTTTGGAGCCTCAGATAAGGGTCACATTAATTTATTGTCAGGATTTACTTTTGGATCTTTGCTTACTCTTTGCTTGACAAGAAACAGGAGTCAATGTGTATTCTGTGAGGTGCTAAATTTTTTTGAGTGGGATCGCTAGTCTTGCGTCAGCATAGCAGGATATTTGCCAATTGTCTATGAATTATTGCAAGAAATATGGTATTCTTTGCAGTATTGTTTGAAATTTCACTCTTGCCAACCATCTTGCAATCACACTTCCTTGGTCGTACTTCACGATTAGTATTTTAAGTATGCCACATATGTTCCACCCTAATGCTGCAAACAATACCTTTCAGTAAAAATATATACAATCTTCACAACTACTATGAGGTTTTTATGGGATACAATCAGATAGTTTAAAATTTCTTATTAGATAGTAGAAGCACCTAGCAAGTTTCAAAATTACTTTGAGAATATGAATAATACAATAATGTAATTCTTTTCTAAAAATTATAAACACATCTTTGGAGGCTTAATCTTTGCAGTCTTTTCTACATGGCTTATTTTGTGAAACAATCTTAGCAGCACCAAAGAAAATAGGTCCTTTTTTAATCATTAGTAATCACATTCGAATATTTAGAGAAATGTGGAAGGAAGGATATCTTTGCATGACTGATGATAGTCAGAAGCCAATAGAAAGTAAGGCCTCATCCCCTTCCCCGCCCCCGCACCCCCCCCAAAAAAAAAAAAATACAAAAGTTAAGGAAATAAGGTAGACTGTAGGCTCGTCAATCTCTTTAGTAATCTAGTGAAGATCGTGGAGGCTTTCATATCTTAATCAAAAAGTGTGGCCACCACAACTTTACAAAATAACTCTTGATGTCCATGAATTAGTTCTCCACTGTTAGTCAACAACAACTCTAGTCACATCTGTAAAAGTTTCATACACAGAGGAACAAACTTAGATGTGTCAAGACTAACAAAAACAATCTCTAACCATGAAACTAGTGAGATGCACACTAACAATGCATTAGAATGATCTTCAAAATACTAAGACATTATAATAAGATTGAGGACCTGTTTTAAGCACATAATAATGACAAAAATCAGAGAACGAAACACTTTGATTCATGCAAAAATAATCAGGTCATAACGCAAGCTAGACAAAGGAAAGAGTAGGCAATGTAGACACCAATCTTCCTTGTCCAATGTCACCATCAAAATTAGGTATGTACAACAACTATCAAAATAGTAAAGTGTTCAGCTATTCATAGTTGTAGTAGTCCGCATTTGGAAGGTTCTAGAAGTAGGGTTTTTCCACACATGTGGCCTCCACTTGGACACTTTGTCAAACTTTTTGGATTTTCCATATTTAGGCCTCAAGTTGATATTTGACAGGTTGGGCTATTTTTTCACATTCTCCCTCAAATTCAACTTGGCCAAAAAATTACCATCCATGCTACCATAGCCACGTAAGACTTCTTTGATGAAGATCAAATTCCAAGTGTCATGAACGCACAATTGATGTTGCTCCTCCCTACAAACATCCCAAGGCTTCCATGCCTTTTTATGACCTTTAAAACAATCCATGCAAAAATAGCTAGCCCATAACCTACTAGCATGTTGCATTACATCTCTAAGAATCCAAACAACATGGTATCTCCAATCTTCTATCATCAAGAAGTAATGATAACCTCAAAAAACCAGCACTTGACAAACAAAGTCCATAGTTGCCTTTGCTCCTTTGTATGAGTACATTACGTAAAACATGAGTATCATAAAAAATGAAGTAGCAACAATGATGAAACTTACTCAACACAAACCCAAAATTAAAAACCATCCTTTTTATTGTTCTCCTCTGATTTGAACCTGAAACATATATTAGATCCATTGATGATCCCTCAAAAACCATGCCAAGAGAGGTATATATCAAGCAATGTGCTGTATGTCAGAGAGCCCATAGACCAACGAAGGAAAATTATGAGCCGTTACATCCTATATTGGCTCAAGCACCATTTGAGAAGTGGGGACTTGATTACATCGGCCCTATTCACCTAGCCGCTCGTAGTACCCAAGCCCGATATATTATCGTGGCTACAGATTATCTCACAAAGTGGGTTGAAGCCAAAGTAGTGCGCGTAGCAGATGCTAGGTCCACCGTGAAGTTCCTTTACAAAAATATCATTGTACGCTTCGGATGCCTAGTGGAGATAGTGAGCGATCGGGGAACTCACTTTGCCAACGAGTCCATCAAGGTCTTATCAAAAGAGTTCTTTGTGATCCATCGTTTCAGCGCGCCTTACTACCGAAGAAGCAGCTGCCAAGTTTTGCCACAAAACTTCCCTTTCCAAGCATCAAATGCCTCACACTACAATTTTGCATGATTTGAACACCAAAAGCAGAATAATATTCTAATTTTTCCAATTCTTATCTTTGACATATCATAAAGAAAAATATGATTCTTCTTCCTAAAAGTTTGACTAAGATCAAACAAGATCCTATCAAACACCATTTCACTATGTAGAGTGAAAAAAATGTCATCGCCATGAAGCAACCATAAGATAGAACAATCTTGATTGAACATGAAGTAGAAAGAATGAAGATGAGTGTAGAACTAGGTCTTTCCAATCTCCATGATTGATGAGAAATCAGATCCATCTTGCACTTGAACTTGAACTTGGTAGATGACAAAAAGCTTGGACCGTTCCTCCTTGATTTCCATAGTTGTGTCGAACCGCGGTTTGCGTTCAAAGAGCCTCCTGTTCGAATCGGCCCGGTTCGAACCGGAAAAAAAAAACGTTTCAAACCGTTTTTTTGGCATTTTCCAGAGGGCTATCGCAAGAGTTGGGCGCGCACATTTTCCAGAGAGAGAGAGAGAGAGAGAGAGAGAGAGAGAGAGAGAGAGAGAGAGAGAGCTTTATTAATCTCTTTTCCATGCCAAAAGAAAGCTTTATTAATGTCTTTTTCATGCCAAAAGGCATATAAGACTAATGAAGTACATGTCAAGTATGTGGAAACCGTGGAGTGTATAAAACGACTCCAAAACTGTAATAAAGAAAAACATCTAGTGCAAGTTAAGATAACTACATAAATGAGAATGTCTGTGCATGGTAGTCAAATGTATCCATGTCAAGATGTTAAGTCTTTGCTGGCACTGTAGAAGGATGTAATGCAAGCTGTAGCATGAGAAAGTGCAGGAGCCCGCTGACGTCGCCTGTGAACAGGAGCATGTATAGTGCGTCTCTGTGTTGGAGGTCTAGTGTGGCGTGTAACTCTCGTGGCCGCCTGAGGCTGGGTGGTGCGTTGTCTCTGCATCCTAGGTCTGGGAATGTCGTCGTAATCGCTGTTAGTCATGTCTGCATCAGGACGTGATCTCCTGCGAAAGAAGAAGGATGTAATCTGAGACTGTGTGTCTGGATAGGTATGCTGAGCTGTTTGACATAGGTCTTGACGCATGAGGGACATCTCACGTATCATAAGTGCCACACATCGGGGGTCCTCATATGAGATGAGGGACCGTAATGTAATTGGTGTCTGATGAAAAAGGCAATGATATCGCCCTCTGATCTCATAGTAAATTGGACATGTGAATAGGAAATGCTCCTCTGACTCGACCATAGATAATGAACATAACCGACAAAGCCGCTCCTCTCGTGGGATACCCTGGAAGCGTCCAGTCTCAATTGCCAACTGGTGTGAGGACACTTAGAACTGGCCCAGTACAAACCGAAGCCCATGAGATAGTCCTGAGGTGAGATAGTGTGACAAAACTGGAAATCCCACTGTGTCTAGCTCCAGAAAGTGTGTCCTGTGGGTTTGACCCCTAGCCATCCCTGCCATGTTCGGCTCAAGTATGCTCTATAGAGAAAGCGTCTGATATACTTATGGGTGCCCGATGGAAGGTCTGTGATAGAAATGCCAAGTGTATCCAGTATCCAGGAGGCCTGAGAGAACCATGATAGTCGATGTGCCTGATCGTAAAGGTGTCGCGAGGAGGCAAGTGCCATCTGTATGTATCTCTGCTCATCTGTGGGTAATGTCATAATACGCTGAATATATAGAATAAGCTGGAAGATGGCGGATAGCTGTATGGTTGGGACCGCGAACTCTGTCAGGATAATCTGATGTGGGACATATGGCTTAGCCCGTATCATCCGAGATAGCATGAGAACCTGCAGTCGTGAAATACTGGCCCAGTAAGATGATGTAAGACCCGCACACCATACCTCTGCTGCATATAGAGCTGTGGGAGTAACGAGAGAGAGTATCAAAAAGCTAACATTTACTCGGGGCATCCTGAATAAACCGTCTGAAACAGAAACGCTCTAACTGGACAAGGGAGGCGTGACCCTTCCCAAGTCTGGCGGAGGTTGCCTGTTGCATGCCAAAGATAGGGCCTGTAAAAAGCACGCCCAAGTAAGTGTAAGAAGATACGACCTCTAAGGGTTGCCCATCAAAGATGAGTTCCTGGCGCTGCATAAAAGCTCTCGATGTGTTGAAAACCATAACTTTGGTTTTCGATATGTTAACCCCCAATCCCCATCTACTGCATAAGGCATGAAGACTGTGTAGCTGTAGCTGTAATCCCTCTCTTGTAGGACCACGTCATCTGCATATAAAAGTATAGCAATCAAGATGCTCCCAAGGCTGCAACCTGTGCCACCGCGTCCCTCAATAACTCTCTCAAGCTCATCAATATATAGTCCAAACAGGGTTGGGGATAGAGAACAACCCTGCTTCACGCCAATAGTGCTCCAGATGTGATCTGAGACCAAAAACAGCCAAGGACTCTCTCATATAGTGCCATCACTGCCAAGATCGTGTCAGTAGAAAAACTAAGATCACATAGACGCTGAATGAGAAGGGATCGTGGAACAGAGTCGAAGGCTTTTTTGAAGTCAACAATACAACAGTAGACCCTAGCTCTCTCCTGTGTCTAGCCTCCTCAATAATGGCCCGAAGGGTGAAGATATGATCTGTGGTGGAGTAGTGTGCCCTGAAACCCGCCTGGCCCAATGCATGTAATCTCCTAGACTTTGCCTTAGAACTGGCTGCTGACTGGAGGATGGTGCCATATAACTTAGCAATGATATGTCCAATCACAATGGTGCAATAATTACCAGGGTCCATGAGGTCACCAGTTTTGTGAATGGGATGGATGATGTTGGTACACCAAGAGGAAGGGAAGCCGGAGACAACTGCTCGATTGAGCAAAGTGGCTAGGGTCGGTGAAAGTGTATCTGCAACATGGATTAATAGTTCGGATTCAAGGTCGTCAATATCACGGGTGCGACGGGTTTTCAGTTATTTGATGGCAGTCAGGACCATGTCCGGGGTGAAGAAAGAGAAAGTAGTCGGTCGGGGAGAAATGGAGATGGGTGTGTCCGTGGGTGCAGTATATAAGGTAATGGCATATGTAGTCCAGGTATGAAGGGTAGTGAGGGGAGGAGGTGGGGTACGGGGGATGAATTCTCTCCAGAAGGCATTGGAGGAGGAATTGCAAAGGGAATCGACTAAGCTTTTCCCTTTTTGAGTTTCATACATCCGTTTCTGCCGTCGAAGGGCATGATGGAAAGACCGACGAGCTGCAAGAAGGTGTGTATTATGCAATCTAGCTTGGGTGACTTGGAGATGGAGGAAACGACACTCGACGTCAAACCAGGGAGGTCGGATAGGGTGTGACGAAGTGGGTGGGCGCCGATGTGGTTTGGAGGGAAAGGAAAATGATGCAGCGGTATGTAGTGAAGTGGTAAGGAAGATAGCTTGTGTTTCCAACGGTGTGTGGTGGGGAAAATGACAAAGAAATGAGCTGACAGCCTCCTGCTGGTATGTCTTGATGTGGGAACGATCAAAAGTGTACTTGGGTGCATGAGAGATGGATGGAATAGTGGGTGGTTGGGAAGTCGGGATGGAGCCCATACTGAAAGATAGGAAGGAGTGTAGTGGGAAGAATGTGGAAATCATACATAAGTGGGATAAAAGCTGGTGACCCCATGAGATAGACAACACTGTGTCCTCCGCTATGTGGATGGCAAGTGAATCTGCTAGAATGTGGCCAACAAGCCAAGCCATTGCAAATGGCCAACTCGTGAGCCTCACCCATCTGTAGAAGGTACTCTTTATAACTCGTGATAGGGCCCATCATATCCTCTGAGGTCCTGGTGATGCCCATGTCCTTGCAATCAATAGCTCATGTACGTAATATGTCATCAGTGTCGTGGAAATCCACCTGTCTGGTAGCAGTCCTGGCATTAAAGTTGCCAGTGAGAAGGACATAACCTCGATCTGTAAATCTGACAATGTTTGCGGAGAGATCAGTATAAGGAGAGCCTGATCCATCTGCAAAGGAGGAGGACTCTGGAGGGAAGTAGCAGGCAGCAATGAAGAGGTCCCTATCCAAACCGATAGCTCGCCCAGTGATATGAGCCCATATGTATCGTGCCTGTGCATCATGTCGGAGAAACTCTATAGCTGGCTGTAGTGACTCTTGATAAAGACATGCATCCCAAAACCCTCTCATACAAAGCCATCATTGCCAGGATAATATCGGTGCAGAAGCCAAGGTCACGAAGTCTCTGAATGAACAGAGAGCGTTTTACATATTCAAAGGCTTTCATGAAGTCCACAAAACAATAGTAAACCTTCTCTTTCTTGTATGTAGCTTCCTCAATCAAAGCTCGAAGTGTGAAGATATGTTCATTAATAGAATAACGAGATCAGAATCCTACCTGTCCCAATGCATGTAATCTCCTGGATTCTGCCTCTGAACTCACATTGAAGTATGGTACCATATAGCTTTGCGAGAACATGCCCAAAAATGATGGTGCGATAGTTACCAGGAGTCATGGGGTCACCATTTTCATGGATAGGGTGGATGATGTTCGTGCATCAGGATCATGGGAAGCCAGAAACAACTGCGGAATTGAGGAGAGTGGCTAATGTGGGAGCAAGGAGGTCAGCAACATGGGTTAGGAGTTCAGATTCAAGGTCTTCGATATCTCTCACCTTATGGGACTTCATTCTCTTGATGGCAACACACCTAGGATCCTCATATGAAATCAAAGTAGAGAGTGTGATTGGGTGATTTTGGAACAAGCACTAATATCTCCCACGGATCTCATAGTAAGTTGGGCATCTGAAGAGAAAATAGAACTCATCCTCTACCTCATTGTGTATCACAAATACCACAGAACCGAGCCTCTCATAGGGTGCCACTATATCTGCTAGTCTCGATGGCTAATTGGTGTGAAGAAACTCGAAACTGACCCATCACTATCCGCAGTCCATGTGAGATACTCTCCACTAAATAACCGGTACTATAGGACATCTAGCCAAAGATAGAAAATGGGCACGATAGAACTCAGTCTTCGTCCGTTAGGGACTCCCTTGTGTCCCAAACCCAATTGAAACCGAATGTTGACTGGGCTCGTTGACTTGAGTAATGACTCGTGGACCCGCATGGTTGCCACATGTCATGTTCTAGGATGTGTGCTAGCCTTGGAGACTCCTTCCTTGGAGGTATACAAGGAGGAGAGGTCTCTCAATCCATTCATTCTATCTACCTAGGAAAAGGTGGATGGGGAGCGCTTGTGCACAGCCAGGTAGCTGAGGTAGGAGATGACCGAAGTGGTATGGGACGTTGTCAGGGTTGGAGGTCGGATCTTGCTTGTTACAAGTCACGGGCCAGGGCAAGGAGAGTGGACCCGGATTAGGTCCTACGGGGGGGTGGATCGTGAGTCTTCGATTTCTATGATGACCGGCACCTGGCGGTTTAGGGTTTTGAGATTGTAACATCGTCCCCAGTGTACCCTGCCAAGTGTTCTGAAGATACGCTTTGTACATACAACCTCAAATATACTGATGAGTACCAGCAGGTAGGTCAGTAATTGGAATACCCAATGTGGAAAGGAGATGACGGGCTTGGGAATACCATGAGAAGGAGTGTCCCTCAGAATGTAAGTGTCGGGATGATGACAAAGCTGCTGCAGCATAGTGCGTATCTCCACCTTGGAGATCCTCTAGACGCTGTATGTGTTGGAGGTGTAAGTTGCGCACCAGTCAAAGAGGCTCCAGAATGAAGCAAAGGGCACGGAATGGTCCCATAAGTAAATGGGAAGATGAGAACGGGCAACTTGAATAAGGAAAATTACGCGGCCCACGCGCGTGCGTCCCTGCGGTGGCGTGCGAGGTCCAGTTTTCCTCTAGTATGAAAGTGACAATGTGGAACAAGGCCTCAATCTGAATAGGGGGGACGACAAACTCTGTCAGTATAATATGATGTGGTACAGAGGGCTTAGCCCGTATCATTTGAGATAGCATATGGATTTGTAGTCGAGACTTGCGTGCTTACTCTGTAGCTGTCAAGCTAGCACTCCATGTCTCTGTTGCATACAAAGCCGAGGGGACTACCATGGTGTCAAAGAGCCGACACTTACTAGTCGCATCCCTAATGTGTGATTTGAAACACAATCTTTTCAGATCAACCAACGATGAATAGCCCTTCCATAACCGGAAACCATTGCCTACCTCATACTGAAAGTGGGACCAGAGAATACAACACCCAAGTATGTGTAAGAGTCAACTACCTCAAGTGGATGACCATCCCTCCTGGCGTATCATGAAGGATCTAGAGGTGTTAAACACCATAACTTTAGTCTTGGCCACGTTCACTGACAACCCCCACTGTATATAGAAAGAATGAAGCACATCCAGATGTCGCTGCACGCCCTCCCTCACCCACGAAAGTAAAACCACATCATCCGCATATAACAAAATAGCAATAATGAGGTCACCCAATGTACATCCCTCCCCTCCAGTTCGCTGTATAACCTGCTCAAGCTCATCTATGTATAAACCAAAGAGTGAAGGTGAAAGTGGACATCCCTGCTTAATCTCAATCGTACTATCCACCTCTGGCGATATAACCCATGATACTCAGATCCAGCCAATAACTCGCCTATACAATGCCACAACTGCTCGTATGATATCCTCTTGGAAGCCACGGTCTCAAAGCCTTTGTATCAATAAATGTCTAGGCACAGAATCAAAAGCTTTGCGGAAATCCACAAAGCAGCAGAATACACGCTCTCTCCTGGCTCTAGCCTCCTCAATGATGGATCTCAGGGTAAAAATATGATCCGAAGTAGTATATCCTCGTCTGAAACCGGCCTGGACAATGGCATAAAGTACTCTGGTATCCATCTCTGCGCTGATCTCTGACTGAAGAATAGAGCCATAAACTTTGGCAAAGAGGTGGCTAACCATGATGGTACGACAATTGTCGACTTTCATAGGATCACCGCCTTTATGGATAGGATGAATAAGGTTTGTGGACCACGGGGAGGGGAAACCAGATGTGATAGCGCGATTAAATAAGATAGAGAGGAAAGGTGAGAGAATGTCAGTAGCATACTTCAGAAGTTCAGCCTCTAGTTCATCAATGTCTTTAGTTGTATGGGATTGTAATCATTTGATGGATATATCAAAAGTGTCTGTGGATAAGCGCATGGAAAGTGGAGGTACATCATAGACAGTGTACAAGGATTTGGCATAGGTTACCCAAGTGCTAAGATCTGTAATCCGGGGTGGAGGTGCTTGTGGGAGAAATTTCTTCCAAAAGGATCTCGAAGAGGAACTAAGGAGAAGGTCCATCATCTTCTTGCCTTGGCGAACCTCATATGCAATTTTCTTCTTACGAGTGGTTCTACGGTATACACGAGATAAGTCCTTTACTAGATGGGGGAGGTGGCAGCGTGTGTAGATCAAATTTTGGTGAAGGAGGATGCATTCGTGGTCATACTATGGGTGATGTGCTCGATGATGTCGTGGATGCTTGGATTGTGAGGTCTTTGAGGTCTTTCCTTAACACCATGCACAATATTCATTAGATCCTCGATCGCTAGCAGAATTTTCATCCATATCTTCCAACTTGAGTAATTGGAAGAGGTCGATTTATCCTTAGGTTCAAAGATTATGTTGCTATGAAAGCCATTTGATTAGCACGTGAAAAACTAGCTCAAACTTGATGAATGGAGAATGATATGCAAAAGCACTAATCTTGTAAGTTGAATTTGAAAGACTCTTACTCACTTGGCAAACAAACATTGGCAACAAGAGAATGTAGCAATCCAGACTCAAATCACTACCAATTGAAAACCAAACTTGAATCTAACTTTTTACGGATGAAAGATCGCTCCAAAACACTTTTAAGGATCAAAGGAAATAGGAGACTATGCCTATTCAAAGGTAGACGCCTTTATGACAAAGCTTTGATGCCAAAAATTGTGAAGAAGTACCACCAATTGTCTTTCTAGCTTCGCTTCTTTGATCTTGACTTCAACCTTGCAAAACACAAAAGAATCACATAAAGAATTTTGAAAGATCAACAACCTAACCTCTGATACCATGTGAAAGTTTCGTACACAAAGGAACAAACCTAGATGTGTCAAGTTTGGCAAAACAATCTCTAACCATGAACTAGAGAGATGCACATCAACAATGCATTACAAAGAATTTCAAAATGCTAAAGAGATTCAAGTAAGATTGAGAGCCTATTTTAAGCACATAATTACGAAAAAAATCAGAGAATGAAACACTTTGATTTATGCAAAATAATCAGGTTACAACCATCAATCATAATGCAAGCTAGAAAAAGGAAATAGTAGGCAATGTAGACACCAATCTTCCTCATCCAATATGACCACCAAAATGAGGTATGTACAACAACTTTCAAAATAGTAAAGTGTTCAACTATTTATAGCTATAGTAGGCTCCACCATCCATCAGATCAATGGTCTAGATTTACTAGCTTGGTAATTACCAAATAGTCTTATGAAATATGTACATAAAGCAATATAAGAATGCCACTTTGACCAACTTGGCCCCATCCACATGATTTCCACATGTCGCCTCCACTTTGACTCTTTGTCAAGCTATTTGAATTTTTCATATTTAGACCTCAAGTTGT
Source organism: Diphasiastrum complanatum (assembly GCA_029204225.1). NCBI lineage: Eukaryota > Viridiplantae > Streptophyta > Lycopodiopsida > Lycopodiales > Lycopodiaceae > Diphasiastrum > Diphasiastrum complanatum. Next base: position 46,587,886 of record CM055096.1, read on the forward strand.
TATTTGACAATTTGGATTATTTTTTCACAACATCTAGATGTGCCTCCACTAGAGTTATCTCCAATTAATTTGGGGAGTCCACTAACGGTGGTACTGAGAGATGGTAGTTGTCTTGCAATGGGTCCTACCAAACAATCATGCCCTACACACATGTATTGTCTCTGAACATGATTTGAGTATCCTTTTCAGATGAATTGAAATCTTGCAAGTTGTATGTATTGCAGACCTTTTGGCAGTTTTTTCTGGTTTGAGGCCTTTGGTTATGGTGGACTACCTCCCTCAAGTACCAAACTTGCATCAACAACTTGGAGATATCCTTTGTCATTTGACACAGGTTGGCTTTTTCTACCGATATGCATCAATTATTTGTATATTTCAAAGATTCTAGTACATAACCCTACAGCTAGATGAATCAATGAAAGTTTTACTTTATAGAAATTCACACAAGATTTGGTAGAAGAGGATCATTACGGTACTATCAATCTTTCTTTCTATAAATGGAAAGTTTTATTTGAAGGTTGTTGGAATGCATCTTGGTTTCCAAGGGGGCCTTGAACCTAGGACCAAGGAAACTCTGGATTCCAAGCTAACTAATTGAGCCAACCCTTGGATGATAGGTTGTTGGTGTCAAAATTTGTCATACAAATACTAGATGGAGTTACTAGTCCTACTAGCACTCACACAAACCAAGCATAGAGATTAAAGTGATTATGAATTATAGAACAACTGAGCAAAGCTCAAACACAAGAATAAATTGTGGTGGGGCACCAGCCTACATATCATAGATGCACTGCGATTCAGAATCGCGGTTCGAATCGCGATTCGGAAAAATTCCAAAAACGTTTAGAATCGTTTTTTTTTTTGGAATTTTTTTTTGGGCAATATGGGTATCAGATGAAAGCTTTGATTAAGAGCATTATTACTGTGTAGTTTGCCGACTGTTTTGAGTACATGATGGTCCAGTTCAGGTGCATTAATCCATGTTGGGTTCTGTCAAGGATAAAAATTCAAAACTAAGCTCTAGCCTGTACATATATACTTTCTCTAATCTATGTGAATGCTAAAAGCCTAAAGCAAATAGCCTAGCGATGCACTCCTCCAATCTACTTCGTGCAACCCTGCAAAAGCAATCCCTTTCTCTCACCCAAAAGCCTGATCTGATACCATGTCAGAATTTGTCATACAAATTCTAGATGGAGTTACTACTCCTACTAGCACTCACACAAACCAAGCATAGAGATTAAAGAGATTATGGATTATAGAAGAACTGAGCAAAACTCAAACACAAGAATAAATTGTGGTGGGGCGCCAACCTACATATATAGTTTCTTTAATCTATGCGAAAAGCTAAAAGCCTAAAGCAAATAGCAAAAGAACAAAAGCTAATTGCTAAAAATACTACTATTTTGGGTAAAGTTCCAAGATGTATTTCTAAGTAATAAAACAAGTCCTAATCTAGTAGTAGTGCACCCACCTACTTGCATAAGCAATAAAAAACGAATTTACTACAAATAGTAATGGCCCCTATAATAGCACAGGCATGGCTAAACTCACGCTAAGGGGTACCAAATAAACATTAATTCCTAACAGTTGGAATGAAATATTTGTAAAGATAATTAACTCTCTGGCTATATAACTTGTGGATATAACACCTGATGGAGAGTGAGTCAGTTGTGGAAGACATGAGAAGGATTTGCTTAGTTCCAACCGAGTCCATCAGGCATAGGGCGTGTGAGTCCCAAGATAGATAATGAGTTTTTACATGAGCACCACGTGGGTAGATAAGTCCTTGAAATGATATTAGTCAGTTCAATGTAATAATTTACCATCTTCTAGATATCTATTATTTTCAAAATATATCAGAGTCTATGCATCTGTATAACACTAGACCTCCCCATGTCCTTTATACCTGGTCAAAGACCTTTTTTCAAGCTATCAAATGATTTGCAATCTATACAAGGGAGAATCTCCTTAATCTAGAAGTCTGCATCTAGATGCATCAGATTGGATTCAAGATTTTGTGATTTCATTTGGTTGCATGATGTAAATTGTCCAGAATGAATAAGTTAATGTATGATGTGACCCCTGCATAGAAACATTTCTCTCAGAAGAACAATTTTTTCAGTGTTTGTTGGCCCATGTTAACCATCTTTCCATTATAAAATTTTCTTTTTGAAAATAAGATCTTGGATCTGCATAAGTTTTGGCAGTTTTAAGCCCAATTTTTTTTGTTAATGTCTCTCTGAAAGATAGATCTCACATTAGATTCTTCCCATGAGTTTACGTAATTCAATGTTTGAACATGTAAAATGTATCAAACAAGATATCAGGTATGTCTCCTAGGTTAGAGCTACCCAAATGATGAAACTTCTGCTGCAATAAGACATGGTTACCCAGTTGCAAACATTGAACTCCAACTTCTCCCATACATGATGACATGAGGTTGATTTGAAAGACATGTTAATGATTGAAGAGGGATCAGTTACTGATACTTAAAGATGGATAGAAGCTTTTCCTGGGCATAGTTGTAAGTGTTAATAGTGCTCCTACTAGCAGTTTACGCTAGTTACTGTCAATAGTAGCAAAACCACAGTTCAAGCCAGATAGAGTACATGAAACTCTTACTGCAGTAGACATGACGGTCTCAAATGACTGTGCTTTTACTTCAGTGTTCTTATTTTGCAACTTTACTTGAATCTTTATTTTGTGTGTAAAATTATCTTGACAAAACCTGCTATCAATGATTCATCAGGACAATCAATTGAGCTACATCGTACTTAAAAGAACTTCTGATCTTCAACTTGACTCTTACTTAAAAGACTCCACTTTTGTTTTGCAATCACTCCTACATGTACCCCTTTTACAGGTCATTAATGTACGACTAACTCTTTGAAAGTAAAAGAACCGTCAGTGACCGTCACTTAAACGATTAGATCAAACCTGTAACTTGATTCTTGATGGTAAAGGCTTCTACTGAAGGTAACAATCCAGGAATCTTCTTTCCGCCTGTGTCAGAGTTTCCACCAACTTGTTGAGGAAGGCATCTCATGCTTTACAATTCTTCAGTCTTTTGGCCAAGATCCACTTTGCTTTCTATTAGAACATGGACCAAAATCGAGTTTATTCTCTTTTGAACACCACCTGCTGCAGCTGCAAAGAAATATTGACTATCAATACCCTGAAGAGCTCATGTAATTATATTAAACAGCACTACTGCTTCATTGTCTACTCTATTCTCTAGTACTACCATGCCGTTTTGTTTTCTTTGCAGGCCAATTCTCCAACTGGCACCTGCCCATATGTAGAAAAGATTCTTCTTGCTTTTGATGTATATCTCACTGGAAATAATGCGTTCAAGGCCAGACATCCAGGTCCTCACTTGACTTGCATTAAACCAGCATCAACTTGTCGCCTCCTACAGCACCCCTTAGAAGGTGCTTCCTGATTCCAATGGAGCCAATTCCATCACCCCTGCATTATACAGCAAGCAAATTTTCTGTTTTCAGTACCTCAATTTTCAAAACACTTTTACACGTGCCCTTCTTGCGGGCAACAACCAAGCAATGATATCTTAAAGACTTCCACTACTGCAGCTCCTCGTGTAGGCCCTGCACACATAAATAGATTAAGCAATTGGATATGTTTTACATAGGATGCCAATGTACATTGAAATGGTTTTAAAGATTGTAAGTACAAGAATCTTTAATCAGGTATTCATCAATGTTGCACGTTCCATTCCGGAACGTGACCGGAACCGATCCGGGAAATCTCATAAGGGTTTCCGAGATCGCAAATGTTCACAAGGTAAAGCACTAAAGGAAGCAATGGACTTTGAACGCAGTCACGTCAATGATCTTCCATAATACTATAAGTAGACGACCTTCATCCAGTTTACAATTGATGATATGGGGCTTTTGTGTTTTTATTAGTTTTAGTGGGTTTTCAACAACAGAACATAACTTGCATCTTTGGAGTTGTCTATTAGGTGCACCATAATACAACAACATGTCATCAAGCTATGTACATAAGGAGATAAGAAGCGTTATTAAAGGCCAAGCATCTCCAACAAAAGTAGCTTTAAGTGGCTGACAGGTGAAGTAGCCAAATATGACTTATGTGATGCATTTCTTATGTTAAATATCTTCTGCAACAAAAACATCATACAATAGCCAGAGTTAGCACCAAATCATTATTGCCTTTGCAGTAACTTCTTAAGCTTACTTGCCATGATAAATGTTGCAAAAAAGTTCATTATGAATCAAAGAAGTATTATCTCATGTATGAATGGCATTTTTTATGTCTAAATTAAAATTATGGGTGGTGCCCAAGGAGCAGCAGCTGCCAAATCCACCAAGCAAGTGTCAGGGTTCACCTGCAACCAAAAACAAACATTGTTGTCAGCAATTCATTGCATAATTCAAAAGCAATTCAGTTCGTCAAAGCACAGCAAGAAACAAGGGGTGATGATGTGACTCACCTCGAGCATCTGTCCCCCTCCTCGTGTGCGCCTCAGCATACGACCGTTGGTGTTCACAAACACCAACCGCCTACACTGCTCGATGGACAACCTGTTCCTCTTCTGCGTGTGATACAAGGCCCAGGTGCTCCAATTTCGCTCGCAAGCTCCTGCTGAACAGTCCTGTGCAAGGACTCTCTCGGCCAGTCGTCGCAGGTCACCTGTGCCGCGCCCATGGTAGCCCCACCATGAAACAGGCCTCAACATATCCTCCCTCCGCCGACTTTGCTCTCCATCGAAAGGAAACTGGTAGCGCTCAAAGATCAGCAGCTGGTATGCAATGTTAGTGAGCATCGGACCTGTTGGCAGAAGAAAAAACATGGCTTGTGTAAGTAAGTCCTCTTGAATTCACACACTAGCAATGAGCACACTACAGTCACTACTGCAGTACTTAGCCTACCAAGCAATTTATCACACGTACCTGGTCCAGGCCATACGCGCTTCGTGTACTCCACCCATCCCCGGTGCAGCTCCCGATCGTCCCGATCCCGAGTCTCGCGCCACAAGGGGTGCAATATATGGGCTACGACGTGGATGGGTCAGTGGAAGTAGTCCATCTGGCCTCCAAGATACGTGAGATCTCGCGCCTCCTGCAGTAGGCAAATCACAACAATCATGTAACCATAGCTGCCATAGCATAAAAGAGACTTGAGTGAGAAACAACAAACTAGACACTGAAGAGTCATACCTGTGCTCGACCAAGGCTGATGTCTGAATCCCCTCGCCGATGCGGTCCATGAACTTGTAAATGAGGCCGAGAGTGCACCCCTCACGGTCTACCAGGCGCAACACTCTGAAAATGGGTAGATGGACCCCAGTAATCTCCTCAGCATCTCTCTAGAACGGCTCACCGAACACAGTGGACCGGAAAAACGCCGCATGTGGGACGTCCATGAACTCTCGGAAGGACTCGCTGGAAACCATCCGCCGCAATGCGTCCTTCACTAATACTAATCGCTCTAGCACCAAAAAGTAAAAGGCAAAGCGTGTGGGTGCTGGCTTCTTCAGGTTCAGGTGCGAGAAGGTGCGGAATATGGCCAGCACACGCCTCTTCCTGGTAACAAAAGTGACCAGGCGCATGGCCGTAGAAGTGACCTGCAACACAAACATCCAGTGAAAAATTTAGACAGTAGTTGAGATGTGTTTAGCAGCATGGAGCAGGCGTCAATCAAGATAGCATAGCAAATGGAGAAACCAATACCTCTTTGATCCATGGAAGTGCAAACAGGTCATGGATGAGCAAGTCTATACAATGCGCAACACAAGGTGTCCACACTATGCTAGGGTGCTCCCTCGTCATAATCTCTCCCATCTGCTTGCAGTTCGAAGCGTTGTCCGTGACAACCTGAACCACGTGCTCTACTCCAATGTCAACAATAACATCTCTGATAACCTCCCATATAAAATCGGCTGTGATGGCGTCACCACCTCGAGTGGCATCCACGCCACGTAGGAATACTGTGCCAAGCGGGCAAGAAACCAAGACATTGATGACGGATCGCCGACGAATGTTGGTCCATCCATCACTCAATATCGTGCATCCATACCTGCCACAAAACACCCATTAGCCGAATGCAAAAATTGCGCCACGAGTCAACCCTAAACGCATGCAGTGGGTTTATGAAAACAAAGTACTTACATCTGCCAAGATGAGCGAATGGAACTCAGCTCCCGCGTAATGGTCTCCTCCTCCTGACGAAGCATCCTGCCTCGCAATGCCTCTCGTCTGGGAGGCATCCATGTAGCATCCACGGCTGCCATCTGTGCGCAAAACTCTCTGAACACCCAAGTGTCAGCAACAGCAAAGGAAATGCCACACTCGTAAAAGAACTGGCCAGCAAGTCAAGTGCACCGGGCATGCTGCTCTCTCTGCCACCCGCATCGATCAAGGGTCTGTTGTCTGGGCCTAACCTCTCTGTGCTGTGCACATGGTGCTCGTGGTCTAACATGCGAACCGGATGGCTGATTTGTGGGTGTATCACTCTCTTTGGGAGGACCTGTCGAACCATGTGCTGCATCTGCTGCCGAAGAAGAGGAGGGACGAGAAGGAGCTGCTGCTGCTGATCCAACCTGCTCATGTGACGCTCTCCCCTCTGAAGTAAGCCCTGCTGCTGCGGGTGGAACTGGAGTGGCACCGCCTGGACCATGCACTGCACCTAAACCCTACCAAGAACGTGCTGTACTAGGCTCTGCACCTTAGTAGGCCGTGCCTGCATCCTTGTGACCCCTGCCTGTGAACCTGTAGCTGCTCCTGTCCCCTGTCCCTGTCCAGAAACCTGTGATGCAGCACCCTGTCTCTGTCCCTGTCCCTGTCCCTGTCCAGAAACTTGTGATGCAGCACCGTGCCCGTACGTAATAGACAACCTCTGTCTCTCCTCATCGGAAATCTTGGGGCAATCAGATATGCCCAATGCCCACCCACCCGGCCCTCTGACCCTCAGTAAGTGAGCCCTAACCCTGGTAAGTGATCCTGTGAAGAGACCAGCAAGCATCTCCATCTACGGACTCCCGAGCCATGGTGTGTAGCCACATCCCCCTCAGTAAGCTCAACCTCGCCCCAAAGGCCTCGGCCCTGCACCGGCATCGTGTCAACACGAGATCAAACCTGCGAACAAAAACAAGCAAACAACCGTTCAGTAGAAGAAAACACATTGCATTGAAAAACATTACCAGCCTAAAACAGAGCTAAACACATCCGAGCACGCGTCACATTGATTCTAGCAAGATTATAGCAACTGCCAAAAAACACACGAGACAGGGCGAGGGATAGAATAATGACAGTGCGAGCGAAAACGGGCGACTGACGCTAGCATGGGAGTCCTTGCAAGCCTCTATGAGTCCGGTGCAGGCCTAAACCACGCTACTGGCGGATGCTTGCACGATGCTCTAACCCTAAACCCTAAAAAACATGGAATTAGGGCAAGAAAATTGAAATTTGTGCTACGGACGTAGACGGGCAGAACGGAGGTCACAGGAGTTTGTGCGGGCATGTGGAAATGCATTCTAGGCTCAGACACCACCTGAATCGGTTGCCCAGAAGCCATTTTTTGAAAATGGCAAAAAAGCATTTGGATTGTGGTGTTCAAATCTCGCAAGGTGTGCCGTAATGGTTCAAACTGACCCCGTAGGAATCACCGTGGGCATGAAGAAAGGTGGTCTAGAGCCAAATTGCGCTTGATTTGGTTGCCTACAGTTCAATGTCAACACTTGCAAAAAAACAAGCCTACACTTACCAAAAATCGAAAACTGATCGTTTTGATCTCCACGAAGCTCAGATCCCCTTGGCACCATGCACACCACCTCCGTATCGCTGAGTAGATGCCTGTCGACTATCCACATGCCAAGATCCGATGCCTACAGCTTAAAACAAAAAAAATTAACACCTCCACGGCTGGTGCGATTCTGACCGTGAAGAGGTGTTCAAAATTTTTTATTTATTATTTTTTTTAATAAACGTTTCTGGAACGATTCTGGGCTGAGAATCGCCTTTCTCAGAAACGCGATTTCCGAAACGCTCAGCCCTAGAATCGCGTTTCGGTGCAACTATGGTTCAGATAGACAAGCAAGTTTCTACCATGTAGATTAGCTACTATGACTTGGATAGAAACCAAACAATCTAAAATAGCAAGACACCCTAGATCTTTGTACTTGGATTGATACCAATACGAAGCTTTGAATTGTTCCTTGGGAACTTTGTCTTTGTTAAACTAATATGAAGTAGAATGATAACTTGCTTGCTGTGTCCATGTACAAAAAATACATGTTGATGAACCAAATTCCCACTTGAAGTTGAACTTCCCACATAGCTTGGTACAACTGCCACTTGTAACAATGAACTTATCGTTTGCCACCTTGATAAGAAACTATGCAAACAAAATTCAAAGCCAACTCCCGTGTAGAGTTTCCAGGAATTATTCCAAAACAAGTTAGTTTACCAAGCTTTTTATCCCTCATAGATAAAATCTTGTACACCATGCACCATGTACCAAACAATGGTATTCTTAATAGTGCCACATATAGTTCTTTGCTTGCACTCTTGGTACTTTTTCAATACGATTGACACCCTCTTGAAAGTTCCGTAAATTTTACCTTTCGAAGTCGCTTGATATGGTCAAACCAAGTAGTACTTGTATCATTCACTTGAGTACGCTTCAAATTTCTCATAGAAATCTCCAACCAACCACAACCAATAACATGCGTTCTTGCATGCAACCCTAACTAGATTCAACTTTGGCGTTTAGGTCTTCTTAGAAATATCCATCAATAACCTTAGCCAACAACATGCACATCTGCACGCAACCCCAATTAGGTTCATGTGACATTTTGGTTTGTCTCCACACCTTTGACGGAAAATTAACTTTATTTGCATACCCTTCTTTGTTTTTAACTCTAGAATTTTAAGGTTTTTCGATTGACCATAATACCTTCTTTTCCATTGACTGTGCATATCCTCGTAGATAGCTTGACTTTTGACCAAGTTTGACCAAGTCAGATTTTATTCCACCTTGCTTTTAGGGTTCCGATGGCCTAATTCATCGCCAAGAAGCTGCTGTATTTCCTTAGAAAAGCTTTTCTGCAAACTTTGATAGTTCCTTACAAATCTTTGCCATTTTTTCTTCTTCATAAAAGATAATTACAAACCCCTACAATTTCTTGCTGGTTCTTCTTTTTTGTAGAAGATAACAGCTTCAGAATCTTGGATCTTGAGAAATTAGACCTTCAACTTCAAATTTTCGGTCCTGACCTGCAATTTGATCATGTGAAAATTACTCAACGTTGGTCCCGATGGATGAACTCAATGCTCCAATCCACATTTGTTGTAGCTTGGGTCCTGTAGCCAATAAATAGGTAGTTCAAATTTGCAGGCAGCTAGGCAACTACTACCACAATCGCTGACATGCACCTCCTGGCTGTGATATACCCAATTCAGCTAGCTGTTCTGCTAATTGTGATGATTTCTCCTGCTGACCTGCACTGATAGGTTATGGATGATTTCTCCAACGATGGGTAGTTGGTGGCTGTTTTGTTGAACAAATTCCAGCAATGATGACTTTCTTCATGGACTACCTTCACATGCATTGGTGGTTGCACCTTCATAAGGTGTATTGACTATCTTTCTCTTAATGGCTGGTTGATGTGCTAAATCTCCCAAGTCTTATGTAGACTCCTACGATCTTGTTGTTTGCTGATTCTTGCTGAGCTACCTTTTTAGCGATTCAATCCTGGTCTACAACATAGCTTGTTGTGGGCTTACAGTGATCTCCATGAACCAAAATTCAACTGACGGGCAAATTTTAAGCTTGACACAATGAAGCATGTCGTTGATGATAGCTTCTGCAACAATTGATCTATTTGTGAAAATTCATAGCAATACTTTTCCAGTAGCGGTATGACCTTACAGGCTGTAACGTTTTACCAACAGGTACTGAGTGGATAGCATTGAATATACTGTAAGCTACCGTAAACCAACAGAAATCACGTTTGCCTCAAGCAGCACTGACTTCTTGGTTGTTCCCAATCTTTCCGATGCATCTATCCTTTCATGCAATTGTGTACGATCAGCAATGGCTTTTCCTGCCTTGCTATAACATATATCATCCTCATCCTTGGAGCGATGATCTTCCTTGGAATGAAAACACTTCGCTTCAATACAAACGGATCAGTTTCTCCTTGTTGCAACGATCCAACCGATCCCCCTTGCATGCAACAAATCTGGCTTTGCAATATTGACTTGTTACCTGGCAGCATACACCTTCTTCAACAGCTTGAGCCTTGTAGCGTTGCGCTAGTAGGTGAAACAACAATGAATCTTCTCAGTTCAGGTGCCTATACACAGAAGCCAACGATCTTTGTATCATACTAGGCAAGATGCGTTGACTAGCTCCAAGTTACGCTGGATCTTCACGTAGTTTACACTAGACATCGTTAGCTATTCCCATGAGTAATCCCTCCTCTTGATAACGTTAGCTCCTCCAAGGAGCTAATTTTCCCTTTTTTTAATAATACTTTGATCTCCCTTGGATCTTACACACATGTCACATGGATGCCTGCAAGATCCTTTGTATCCTTATGTGGATTCCTTGAGCTGACCACACTACACTCATATCAACCAACAATTCGCGATCTTGGGGCCAACTAGGAACACCACCTGCTTTCTCCTTTGAAGATGATGGCTGAATCAATCCCTCATAAATTGATTCTGTTCGGTGAGTATCTCTTTGCTCTCTCAAATCTTGAACCAAAGCTCTGATAGCATGTTAGAAAACTGACTTGTTCCTACAATTAACCAAGATAAGATTCCTATGGGGAACACATTTTTTTTTTGGGGGGGGGGGTGGGGGGGTTTTTAAGGAAATTATTATAGGTCTTTTAGAAAAGTAAAAAGAAGCCATAAAAGGCATCTAAAACACATCTACATACCTTGTATCAAGTAATATTCTAAGCACTTGTCTTCTAAACATTCACTAGAAATTCGAATCAAGACTCCATTTTACTGGCAATACTTTATAGATGTGCAAAAGCAAGATAGGTGATACAATTACAAATATCCTAATCACTTGTAACATATAATTACAATTTTTCAGCAATCCTATCACTGTGCACAAATTTGACCAAACTAGTGACATTTATGAGCTAGATTTCCAAAACAATTTAGAAAAATTCTCAATAGAACTAATTGGGATCGTTTTTGAGAGCTTTGAATTGCCATTTTTTGTGACTATGCTCGAGCATCCAACTCTTCTAGGATAAACTAGTGAATGACAACGTTGCCAACATATAGGAATCTATGGTTTAGTTTTCAATCATTAACCTGGTTCTTTTATGGACATAGTTCACGGAGCAGCGGCATAGTTGTAAGAGGGTCTAGGCATAACAATATCATGCATTTATAGAATGCAGTAAATTTATTTTTTTTGTCCAGGTTCCGACATTCCAGAACTTTACGTTCCGGAACCCTATGCCTTTGGAGGTGAACGTTGATTTCACTTTTGATAGTAATCAAGCAACTTCATCTATATTTGCATCTTCTATGGCACATTGATTTGCATCACAACAAAGATGTGACCCAGCAAGTGAGTTGGAAAAGTCCATCCAACGTTAAGTTTAAACATGTGCTAATTAGTTGCATGCTAAAGGGATTGCCACCTAGAAGGAACGTTGAGCATCGAATTGAGCTTGTTCCAAAGGCAACTCCCTAGTATGTATGCTTCCTTATAGGATGAGGATAAAAAAGGAGGAGGAAGTCAGAAGGTTGTTGGAGGAGTACCTCAAGCTAGGGTATGTCCATCCTAGATATTCACCCTTTGCCTCTCCTATTTAACTTTTGGATGTGCACTGATAACATAGGATTGGTTAAAATCACTTTAAAGCACAAGCATAAGATGCCCAAGATTAATGATTTACTGGATGTATTACAAGGTTTAACAATTTTCAGTAAGATAGCTTTCAAAAGTGGGTACCATCAAATACGGATTCCTATCAAACTCACTTCTTGGAGCTAGATGCATCGGGATTCCCAGTCCAGCAGCAATACCTAGATTATGGTTCATCACACTGCTTACGATTCACATTGGGACATATCATGGTATCTTCACATCAGCTTGAGGTTGAGACAGGACGTTTTCAGGGTATCCAATGTAAGGATAGGATATTTCGGACATGTTTATTGGGAGAAGTTGAGATTGAGGAGCATTTCATTTCTAGATGTCTTGCCTATTATGAGATACGTGGTCAATATTACTGCCTATTCAGAGACTCTCTACTTTATGTTCTCTCATTGGCTATGAGGATCCTTGGTGTGTAGCCCTTATGATACATGAGATGTCCTTGCTGCGGAGAGTTTTTTGCCACGATCAGTCTGATGCTCGAGATACAGAGCCACAACTTTCTTCTCCAGGAGGAGAACTCGGAGTCATATGATGAAGATACTCCTATTTCTATGAGAGGTCAACATTGTGATTAGTGACAGTGTACAACTTCCCACCTCTTTGATACTTGAGAGTCCAGAGGTTCCATGAGGGCTCCTCGTCCTAGTCAACACTAGAGTATGAGGTATAGTCCTCATCAGCGTGTCCCTACTTTACCGGCTCTTTTGATTGTGTCGAGGATCCATGTCATAGCTTTTTTCAGCCGTCTAATCTGAGAGTGCATGTATATCATTGGCTACACATAGTCTTGGCACACTATTTTTAATGGAGTTGGTGTTTCATTTTCATTTTCATTTTCATATCAATTGTTAGACTCTAGTATTTTTGTTGTTCGTTATTTGGAAACGTTCTTACGTTCCCTTTGTTGCTATACACACTTGACATGTACAACTTCGTCTTATATGCCTTTTGGCATCAAAAGACATTAATAAAGCTCTCTCTCTCTCTCTCTCTCTCTCTCTCTCTCTCTCTCTCTCTCTCTCTCTCTCTCTCTCTCTCTCTCTCTCTCTCTCTCTCTTCAAAAAAAGTACAAAAGCATGATTTTCACACAGAAAGAGGAAAATGTGAAATGGATGAAATTTACAAATCACAGATTACTCGCCAACCATTGGCCTCAGTATGCTGAGGTCACATCTAAACTAAACAGGGCTATAACAGCTCCTGTACACAAAGAGATACCGTGTCAACCATAGACTAGGAGTGCCATGTGAAAGTAATAGTAGGTGGCATGCTGCATGCATAGATACTTGAAGCCCATTGTGTAGACCGATTGCCAAGTAGTAGCAACAAAATTGTGGTTCCAAGCTAGTCTTTGGATCATGAATGGCAATCAATAGTAGCTATAAGATGCCCGAGGGACACTAATAGAGAGAGAGGGTCCAAGCTAACCATATAGACTAAGCATGCAGTTCAGAAATAGCAAAAAATGGTTCAATATACAGAAATAGGGCTATAAGGCACATGATGCTTGGTTACTCGTGAGATCATAGGTATTGTTTGCTGGCTAAGGTGTTTTTTCTTCTTTATGTTGTCGGTTTCATAAATTTCTGATTGTAAGTATATTTTGGTCCAAGCTTTATCTAATGACATATTGTCTTCTCAAATTTGTGAACTTACATATATTTCAATCTCACAAAAAGGTACTAGAAGCTCATACAAGACGGTGGTGGTCTGGTGACAGGAGTGTGGAGAGGTTGCTCCAGTATTGGTTATGCACATAGAAGAATGCTCTTATCTTTTTCATGAGGTCGAGTTGCACGACTACATGCAATGGGCACTTACAAGAAACTCAGGGCTAAAGTTTGTGGTTCTTGATGATGGGCCTGCTCGGGTGTGTAGGAATTCAGCTTCTTCATGTACAATTTTGATATGTGTTTTTGAATTCTGGTCAGGAAGCTTTCTATAAATTCTAATCTTTTGAATCCTATTTTGCAGATGGCATCAAGCATTGAAGAGGTGACGACATTAGCCGAGTTCAAGAAATTTGAACAAATCCTGTCTCATTTATGTAGTGCTCGCTGCAAAACTTTAATGGGAAAAACTCTAGAAGGCTGCTCTTTAGAGGTCCCATTTGGGAAAATATCTCCTCTTGACATGGGCAGGTTTTTTCAGTCCAGCAGCATTGTGCTTCCGACTTTGAATGGGTATGTGGGCCCTTAGTTTACAGCTTGTCCTACTTTTTCCTTCGAAGTTCCATATGTAACAGTTTAAATAACACAGTTTCTTCCTCAAAAGTGCTTACGATTCAAAGATCACAAAACAACTTGAGTGAATAGAAATTTTCAACTTAGGCAGTAGTTGCACTACTGCAAGCAATAGTTACTCATGTAGCTTCCTTCAAGTGGTCTTGATTTAAATAACCTTTGCTTAGATAGTTCACACGTTTGGGATCTGTAATATAGTGCTCCATGATCTTGAGCTATTTTTGGACTTCTATATCTATGCATGTAACATAAATATACTCTTGGCTGTTCATGATGTGATCCAAGGTGTCGTAACACAAAGTCTAGGCAATGCATGATGATGTTGGTGTCTTCTTTAAGTTCTCTGAGATTCATGATGTGGAATAAACAATTGAATTATGTTGTATTATGATGATGGAATAGACAATTGAATCATGTTGTATTACTCAACTAGCTTGCATCCACAATAGTGAGACATCTGTGCTGACATGAATTTTGACCTTAATAGACTTGTGCTACATCAAGCATAATTAGCTTGTGTCTTCCCAAAATGCAAGGTTAGGAGGAAAATAATTTTCTTGCGGGCTTCTATGTTTATGCAGATGGTTGCTTGGCTACCCAATTATCTATTTGTTCAAGGAATGTGCTGTCAGTCAAGCTCAGAGATGTTTGTCCACAGAGCAGTTGCAACATTATCGGTTATATGCTGACAGGTTTTCGTATTTTTACTCGTTTGCTTTTAGTACAAATGAACTAATTTTCAAATTCTGGAAGCTATTATCCTATGGCATACATAGCTGTTACATGAGGTGATAAGTGTCATGGGAAAAAGCACGTTTTAATTTTTAACTTTTTCTCTATAGTATTCTAATTCTGCCCATTATGTGTCTTGGTTACACACGTACAACGTTGCATATTATGAATCAGCATTTCTACAAATTTCATTTTATATTTCATGAATCATGTCTAAGGCTAGCACTGATGTAAGAGGTGATTTGGTTGCTGCCTTCTTCATGGCTTTCATTATAGAAAAAGTTCTACTTTATCTTTCCATAAGCATTGGAAACTCTCAGATTAATGTATTTGGGGATTTAAAGTTCACATGTACTTATGATGGCCTTTTCAAAGTTGACTCATGGTTGAATCACTTGAAGCAAGGCCATGTTCACCCTAGTCTTACCATCACACTGTCAATTTTGTGGAGCTCAATCTTGTTGGCCCATCACCATTTCTGTATAATTCTTTTGCGTTAGACATTAGTCACAAACTATCATTGAAGTTTAAGTCTGTGAAAAGTCTCTGCTTTGTATTTGCCACTCATTCCATACGTTTATAATCAATGTTGTTCTCTTTCATTTACTCCAAAAAATATTGGGCTTCAGCCAAGTTCATATCCCACTATGTAAAAAGAAAACTGGAAAATTTTAATCCTGTTGAAATCAACAAGTTGATGCCTTCAAGGTCTCTTCTCACAACCCCCACATACACCTTCCATGCATCACAATCCCTCTCATATAAATTATTATTGTTGCTACGCAGCTTCATACCTCATGATGCCCTTAGAACACATAGGCCTATTTCTCATGACTGCTCTCCAAATAGCAGCATCACTTTCTTTCCCTTCCAAAGACCATAAACCAAAGTTAAGATGCAAACTCCCTCATAACACATGGTATTAGAGACCTTCTGAGTTCTCCTTCATGCCATATTAATACGTGAAGCCATTTAGATTTTGAAATGTGGCTGTACCGGTGACATTGAGAACCTCAAAGTAAAATTTCCTCTGTACTGTAGACATTATATCCCTAGTTTTGGCTACTCTGTTTGACACAACAGTCGTATTTGGATTTTCCTCTTGGTGCACTATTGTCATTCACCCCAACCGCAAGTGTAGAGTCCTCATGTGGCCAAAAAACTACCACACTGATATGGTTGGCCGTGTCTATGGGACCATTCTTGAGAGCGCAGTGAGTGACGAGGTTGAAGCTAGATAGCTACATGCTATGGTACAGGCAGGTTTCAGAGCACATATAAACTTTAAAAATTGAACAATGTAGGTGAGAGTGGGCATATTTGTTTCAAAATTCACACCTATAGTATTTATTGTAGATCCACCTTGAATAAATTCTCCTGAGAATCAAGATCTAAAATGTCCCGTCCCCACCTTGTTTAAATTCATAATTGCCCCAGATTTGTGTGACGTGTCTATTGAAAAGTGAAGGTCTCTCAACCTCTGGATAAGCATATGTTATGGAATAGAATCAAAGGCTGCGGACTTGTCACATTTATTGATGGCCCGTTTCATCACGAGAGGCAGACAATTGTGTATCCTCTGCCAAGAATTGATGACTTGTTGGATCAATTGAACTCATCATTCTATTTCACTTCATTGGATCTAGCATCTGGTTACTGGCAAATTTCCTTGGACAAGATGGGCGCACCCAAGACTGCGTTTTAGACTCCCATGGCTCTGTGTAAGTTTACTGTCATGCCTTTTGGTTTGTCAGATGCACATAGTACATTTCAAAGGATGATCAACATGATTCTGGCAGATTTGGTTGATGAAAGAATGGTAGTGGTATATCTCAATGACATTTGTATCCAGTCCAAAGACTGACCCGAACATTTGTGAGTGTTGAACCAAGTACTACAACGTCTGGAGCAGTGCAATCTCAAGTTGAAGATTAAAAAATGTAAGTGAGCACATACAAAGTTCAAATTTCAGTGGTCGTAATCTCACTGGCTGGAATTGAAAAGAATCCTTTCAGGTTGTGCAGGACTATCCAGTGCCTAATAATGCTAAATAGTTATAGAGATTTTGGGGTAAAGAAGCAATGGTGGTAGATGGGGTTTGAGGCATTAATCTTATCTCTACGAAGTTGTATGAAAGATGGGAAATTAAGGGTCCTAAACTAGCTCCCTTCTCTATCAAACTTGTAGATCAAATGTGCGTCAAGCCAACGAGAATGGTAGCTGACATGTCAGTGAAAATAGCAAGGGTACATTTTGTTATCAATTTTGCGGTAATGGATCTTCTAGACTCACCTGCTGCTTATCGTGTCTTACTGGGCTGGCCCTGGTTATGAGTTGAGCAAGTAATTCATGACTGGGGAACATGCAAATCTAATTTTGGAAGTATAGAACAAGCGATAAAGGTGGACCAGTCCAATGGGTTGTGACACTGATACCACAAAAGTTGAATGATGCTCCTCCACTATAGGTCACATCATCAATTGTCAAGTACCAACTTCCAAGGATAGACAACCATAGGTGTGCAATAGGACTCTCAAGTAGACATTGTACGTTGGGGAGAGGCATTAGCAACAATGGATTGCATGCTTGGATGTCCTTGCTACCACAATGAAGATTCGGAGCCAGGCAAATCGCCAACAAGGAGAGATACCTTGGATACACTGATCACTTTTGATGTGAATATGGTGAACATAGCTTAGACTTCAATAGAATCGGTGGAAGAAAATTACAATGACATTTCATGTGCATTAGTCCTGAAAGATCCTCTGCCAAAAGCATCTGTCACAAAGAAAACCCAGAGGAAACATTGTTGCAATCTAGTGATCAAATGCATTGATCATTTGGATGAAGCTATAAGCTCCCAACCACAACATAGAAATGCATTTAGGATCAGGCGTCAAGATGTTTAATAAAATAGAACACATAGCAGTATCGAGCTAAAAACGAGCTCGAATGTTACTTAACCACCAATATCATAGTTATGTAGTCTTCAAAACCTTCGCCAACTTATTAGGGTCCAATCAGATTTCATTATGCCATTAGAGACTATGGCAAGGGTTCCCAACAAGCAGAAGACCAAAGCCTAGGTCCAGGAGGAAGTGGGAAGGATTTAGGCGCCATGGGACCGTCACCAATTTAGGTCCAAGCCACTATTGGGCACTTTGAATGCCTTGAATATAAATCCAATTTTATTAGAATAAATAAGTGTTGGCATCTTGAACAACACTTGGTTGACTCAATTATGTTGTCACTTAGAAATTAAGGGACTTAGGGCCATAGAATCAAGATAAATTAGTCAGAGGCCTAAAATTCAAGTTAGAATCAAAAAGCTAAAATTGGCAAGTGAATGAGAGGCATTAAACATGTGAGTGCCAAAACCGTCTATCACAAAAAAAACCCAGAGGAAACAACATTGCAATCTAGCGATCACATAAGCATAAACGGGCTATATCCGGTAGCCGAATGCTTACTACTATTATAGGCAAACTCGATCAATGGAAGATACTTCTCCCAATCAGATTGCCGTCGAGAAACATATGCTTGGATGAAGCTATATGCTCCCAACCGCAATAGAGAAATCCATTTAGGATCAAGCGCCAAGATGTTCCAGAACATAGAACACATGGCATTATTGAGTAAAAACGAGCTCAAACATACACAAGTGTTGTGGATGATGTTCTTCTTGCAAGTAGATTAAAGCTGTCTACAATTTTTTACAATGAGGAGGAGGATGAGGAACTTGGATTGCTCGTGAATATCAAAAAGCTTCTTGGATAATGATGCATCCATCAACAAGAGGAGCTTTCCATCAAAAGAAGAAGGCAAAATATACATATAAATCTTATTGGAAAGCCAGGAGACTACTAGCTGATTTCTAACAGGTTTATCACTTGTCTTAATATTCTCAAGCTTTGCATCACATCTTCTTGAGGGATCTCATTTTAATATTCAACAGTCTATCTACAGGTCATATGTTTAGAGTGTCTTGTTTGTGTGAGAAATTGTCAAAAATTGGCAAATCTAGCTTGATTAAACCATGTAAATTAGTACATAGGTGGGTCCCACACACGTGAATCAATGTTGCCACGTGTGTAGGCTACCCTAGATAGGTTAGATATCTTTCATAGGGTTACTTAGGTTTGTTTGGTCATAATTCCTATGTTATAGGGCCAAATTCCTTGAATCATGGAGGCGGTTGATCTACCTACACCAACTTGGCAAAACTCTATTGTCATTGCAAGATGGAGATGAGAAAGTAAATTGACTTATGAAAGGGACTTCTTCTCAACTTTACACTCTTTCAATGATGCGAAAAAGTTTGTCTTTACTGCAAGTCATGTGGGAGCTAGCCCCACTATCAATCCACCAAGTGTCTCTTGAATTGCCATTGCTTGTTGGTGAGGATGTAGATGCCATCAAGAATAGATCTCCTTCATCCTCCTCTTCATATGCAAGGTTTCCTTGTTTGTTCTCCTCCTCTTGTGCTCTTTGCCTCTTGTAGCATTCGGATGCAAAATGCCCCTTCTTTCCACAAAAGAAGCATTTTAGCCTTGACTTGTCCTTTGCCTTTGAACTTGATGCTTGATCATCCTCCTTGGCCTCCTTTGCTTGATCCTTCTTGGATCCCTTGGTCTTCTTCTTGCCCTTGAATGAAGTGTAGGAAAGATGGTGCTGGTACCATTTCTTTGTGTCTAGAATCCTCCAAAAGTATGGATCTAGAAAATGTTCTTTATGTACCATCAATCACCAAAAATAAAAATATGCTAAGTGTTGGTCAACTTGTGAAAAGTGGTTTGGATATCCACTTCAAGCATGGTGTTTGTTCCATTTCGAAGAATGATGTTTGCATAGCAAAGGGGTTTAAACATGGAAGATTGTTTAAATTGGAAGCTTGTGTGGCTATTGAGAATGCAACTAACAATCTTGGTAACAAGAAGCTTGCAAGGATTGAGGAGGAGCATCAAAGAGAAGAAGATTTTGAGCATCAACCTCAAAACCCAAGAGCTCCAAGGAGTACCTCAAAGACAAAGGCAAGTCATCAAATTGCGTGCAATTTTTCCATTCAAGTGTGCACCTTGCAAGGGTGAAGAGCATCGGAGAGTCTACTATCTTTGAATCCTTCTTGGATAGACATGAAGTGGCTTGTTTCTTATCTTTAAGATTGATGATGTTTAGTACTTTATATGACAAGACAATGAAGTTGAATGCTTTCCGATCTACATTTATTGTTGATATAACAATTTCATTGGATAACTATTTTTGTAATAGTTTGTATAGAGTCATAAAAGATGAAACATCATTTGTTTTGGAAATCTTTGTGTCCACATGCTTTGTGCATGATCATGTCAATGTAAGGACCAAAGAAAATCCTACGTCAATGATAGGAGTAATGGAAGTTTGTTGCTTTTCAAGGAGAGATTGTAGAATCTACATGTATTCCACCAAAGAAGTTGTCAATGGTGGAAATATGGTCTAGAAGCATGTATGGAGCAGCACCTTATCCAAGTCATTGATGGTTTGGAGTCAAGTCAAGTGGAGGAGCAAGCTCAAGACCCAAGGACTCCAAGAAGAACCTTGAATAACAAGATGGAGCCATCAAGGCTCACCCATATGAATCAAGCAAGGCAAGTTGGATTTGGCAACATTCTTTATGCACTTAATAACCTAATTGATATACCATCAAGTGCACAAAATGCCTTGGGATTCAAAGCTTGGCATGATGTATAGTTTTGAAGTGTGCAACATGTATATAGACACATTTTTGGAACATCTTGTAAGGGATCCTTTAAGAGGTGGTGAAAGATCCTTCATGGACATCATTCTCTATTGGAGTCTCAAAAATTCCTTGTTTGTAGCTGGATTTTTTAAGAAACTTCTAAAGTATTCATGCATCAAGCAAAGAGAGTTGTAGATAGATCAAGCTAAATTTGAGGAGTGTGAAAAATTGTCAAAAATTGGCAAATCTAGCTTGATTAAACCATGTAAATTAGTACATAGCAGGTCCCACACACGTGAATCAATGTTGCCACGTGTGTAGGCTACCCTAGATAGGTTAGATATCATTCATAGGGTTACTTAGGTTTGTTTGGTCATAATTCCTAAATTATAGGGCCAAATTCCTTGAATCATGGAGGTGGTTGGTCTACCTAGCCACCAACTTGGCAAAACTCTAGGGTTAGGAAAGATTGACAAATTAGGGCAAAAATGTCAATCATCTTCCTTATTACATGCTGGATTTTCACCTAACTTGAGAGGAGAAGAGCCCTATTGTACATACAATCCATCATTCCATAGTGAGGAGATAGAATATTTTTGGGAGCTCGTTGGCAAACTCGACCTTCTACACTATGTACTTTAATTTCTTTTGGATCCAAGCAAAAACTAAGTGTTCTTAACAACATTTGTTGTCTACAGGCCGTACTGTGTACTATACCACACTTGTGTGGGGTGACATCACTTTTGATTAATGATTTTAGATTGCTCTTGCTTGATGCATGTAAAATTGTCAATCTAGATCTCAATTTTGTGTGTCTAGTTTGCATTTGTTTTATGATCAATCAATCAATCCCTCTTGTGAGTCATTAATAGACTCAAGTAGGGTCCAAAGTACTGTACTTTGACAGTTTGGGGTCAAGTTATTACAAGACACATTTATGGATTTGGGTGCCATTGGAATCTTGATGCTACCTTGATATTTGGACTTGGGCTAATTACATAACCTGCATATTGCCTTGGGATAGCTTCGCTTTTACTCACACCAATCACATGTAGAGATAGGTCGCTTCTAGGGGATGCTTTACATTTTTAAGTGGCATAGAAAGCTGTATGGCTTAATAAAATTTCCATGATGGTATAGAAATAGAATTGCTATCCCTTTTTGTTCAAAGGTTCTCTTGCCTGTACCTCTCTACATTCCAGGGTTCTCTTGCCTGTGAAGACAGTTTTATGCACATGTTATTTTCTCTATGTGATCATACGTTACTTCTAATGTATATACAATATGGGTTGGTTACTTGTGTATGCAGCAAGCTGTTGAGATTGGTTTCAACAAGAAGTGCCAACAATAGGTTGGAAGGAATTCAGGAAGAACTCATGAGGTAGGATGTATGCATATCATGAGGTAAGCGCTTAGCATCTCATGTTTGTCAACCAAGAAATTTTAACATTTTATGGCATCAAGATGTAAGAAAAATTGATGGGTGCATAATGGATGTAGTTATATAAGAGATCATTTGGTTGGTTGAAGAATAAATGATTGGGTAGGTGTGTGACATTTTAATTTTTTAAAAAAATCAAGCAAAATTGCAAACACAAATAAAAGTAAAAGCATAATGCTTTTCATCTTTTTGTAAAAGTGGAAACCTACGTTTGTTCTCCTTATTGGCAAAGGATTATAAAGGTAGAAACTCATGATAGTAATTTCAACCAACATGTTGTCACAATCAAGAGTACAAAATAACATCATTTGTGGTTTCTCCAACATTAACTTGAGATGGCATTTCTCTAGTTTTGAATAACAAACATATATTTGTTGTTAACGTATAGATATACTATTGAATGTGTAAGGAAATTGCTATGCTGTTGGAAGCATGTTAATGGGATGGGTTTCTGCTGCTCAACCCCTTGCAAGTCAAAGATATAAAAAGTTTGTGTTTAAAAGAGAAAACCCTTGTTCAAAGGATTTGATTTTTAGACTTGATACATGGTTTGCTGGTGCCTTCTGACATGACACATGAAAGTAGAATAGGTTTATAATGGAAACATCTCAAAATTGTGACCTTTCACTGCTAAGGAGGCCAGTTGCATTTCTCACAACATGACTCAATCAACTAGCTTAAAATTGGTCCAACTTTTATTCCTAGAAAAGCCTGAAATACAAATTATAGTTAAGCTTGTCAAATAAAGCACTGAGGTGTTCTATTGAGCTCTCAGAAGTCGGGCAATAAGCGCAATGATCCTACTATGCTTCTTGAGTTGATTGTCTAATCAAATTTTGATGATCAAAATTTCTTGGCTTCTACTACAAGTTCATACTCTTTGTATATACAATTTGAATTAGAGAATTTTTTTTTAAATTCAATCTTGTAAACAATGCATTTACTCTAACTAAGTCTTTACAAAACTAGGCAGTTAAAGCTTTTGTCTTCTAAACTAAAGTGAGATAACTAATAGTGGTGACTTTCTATTTGAAAAATCGCGATCATATAACAATTAGGTAAAGAAAATGCTCCATTGTGAGTGGTATCATGAAAATTTTGATTAAGGTTCAACAATCACTTGAATTGAGAATCTATTCGAGTTTCTTTGAATTTTGTTCAAACATCCTCTAACATTCCCCAAATGGTCTCAAAACATGCTCAATTTTGATCTGAATTTTGTTCAAATGTTCCTCGAATTTCAAAATGTTTGGACCCGATTCTTACCTTCTTTGCTCTGTCTCGAATATTCATGTATTTTTATAAACTGTTCAAGTAGCTTATGTATGAATGAGTAGAAGTTCTTAGAGGATAAAAATACGTGAGTAGGAATAAGATTAACTCCATCAAATTTGTCACTGGTAGGCCAAATTATCAAAAATCCACCATAGCCAAAGCTTTAGTCCAAGTTACCACATTGATTTGCGAATCATCACCCATGACAATCATTCTCTAGTGATGTGACTGACGTCCACCTTTTGTTGTTGAACTTGCCAACTTGCCAAATTTTAGTTTTGTTCCTAAAAGTTGTTGTTGTTTAAATCAGTCTAATATTGATTCTGCAAAATTTGCTTAAATGAGTGAAAGACCTTGCTGAGTAATATTGGCCAGTCATGAAGGTTCTGAACTTTTCACTTATAAGTTGATGATTGGATCTTGACTAATTAAGCTAATTTTGTGTGTCAGGAAATCAATATGGCAGATGATAATGCAAATGCAGCTCTCGATGGTTAGGTGCCAATGCCTACCTATCTACAAATTTGCCAGTCGTTAAGCCAAGTGCTTAATGAAATAAACAACAGGAGCACTTTAAGGGATCAACAAATGGAAGTAATGTTGAATCAAGTGAAAACTTTATCCGCACCGAATTTGGGCTTTCAGCCTGAACCTTTTTCGGAGGAAAAGAAAGAGAAAAAAACTTGAAGTTGTAGATGATTGGTTAACCAAGTGGACCGGCTATTTCAATCTACACGGAATTCCTGAAGAAAAAAAGATTGAGAGTGTTATTCTGTTCTTCCGTGGGAAAGCTTCGTCGCGCGTGATCTGCAACCAAATGGGATGAGTTTATGGAAGTGTTCAGAAAGTCGTTTGTGGTTGTAGGCGACTCAGATTTCTACCAAAGATTTGTTAACTGCAAAATGGGTACTCGGAGTTTGGACTCGTACCTGCAAGATTTTATGGATTTATGGAATAAAGTTCCCTCATTCGATGCAAAACTGGCACTGTGGCAGTTTATCCTAGGTCTGCCTGTAGATTATCAGAATGAGTGCAAGCGTAATGTGCCTCAAACTTTCGACGACGTCGTACGAGTCGCGAAAGGATTTCACAGTGGTGGCATTTAGGAAGCGATTACAGGCTAATCCATCTGGATCATCCGGAACCAGCCAGAATAAAGGAAAGAAAAGAGTTCGTGGGAATAATAAATCCAAGTATTTCGACGAACTGGATCAAGCTGCATCTGAGTTTAGACCAAAGAAACATTTGTCCCGGAAAAAGGCTAGAAGGACCAATGTGTGTTTCCATTGTAGTAAGCCTGGACATGTTATGAAATTCTGTCCAGAGTGAAAGAAAGGTGCAGCTCAAGTGATTGAGATGCCAGGTAAAGAAAATCTTAAGTTGGAAATTAATAAGGTTAATTGTGAGTGTCATTGTTCTTTTAGTACTACTTCATTCTTGCCAAATGATTTATTTCGTTTGAAAGGCACTGTTAATGGACATGAGGTTAGTATTTTAGTGGACAGTGGATCTACTCATAATTTCATTAACTCTGGTCTTGTGCAGAAACTCGGCCTGAAAACTGAAGCCAGTAACCATAGATATCGAGTATATCTAGCTTCAGGTGCGGAGTTGGAGACGTGGGATGTTAAAGTTCCAAGACTTCCAGTTTGGATCCAAGATTATAGAGAGTTAATAGATTTCCATGTTTTAGATTTAGAACGTACGGACATAATTCTAGGATACGAGTGGTTATTTGATAAGCATGCTGAGATAGATTTTGCAAAGCATGTTCTCTCTTTTCAGGAGGGTAAAGAAATAGTTACGTTATTTGGAGACCAATATGTACATCCATCTGGGATGAGTTCATTTGCTGATGTAATGGAAATTTTTGATTCGCAGTATGAAGCTTATTCTTTATTTGCTAAGCCAATTTTGGATTTATCTGAAATGCATCTTAGTAGTTGTGAATTGTCAAAGATTCTTAACTCTGTAGACTCAGATCAGGAGCAAATTGAGAAGAATAAGAAATTGTTTGAATTTAAAGATGTATTTCCACAAGAATTACCTCCTGGAATACCGCCGTCCAGATCGGTAGACCATAAGATAGAGTTAATTCCTGGTAGTCACCCTATCTCTAGACAACCTTACAGGTTCTCTCAGAAAGAAGATGGGGTGCTCCTGTCTTCAGGTTGTGTGTGGACTACAAGGGATTGAATAAGGTAACTATTAAAAATAAATATCCTTTGCCTCATATGGATGATCCGGTAGATCGATTAGGTGGAGCTAAATACTTCACAAAGATGGATCTTAGAACCGGATATCATCAGATTAGGATTCATCCGAATGATGTGCAAAAGACAGGTTTTCGGACGAGATTCGGTCATTATGAATTTCTTGTGCTTCCTTTTGGGTTGACGAATGCACGAGCTACGTTCCAACAGATGATGAACGATCTTTCGTCCATATCTAGGGAAGTGTGTGGTTGTATTCTTAGATGACATTCGTAGGACACTTAAGGAGCATTTGAGTCATCTTAAGACTGTCTTAGATATTCTCAGACGAGAGAAACTTTATGCTAAGGAATCTAAATGTGAAGTAGAATTATGTCCGTACGTGAAACATGGAAATCTATTAACTCTCTATAATCTTGGATCCAAACTGGAAGTCTTGAAACTTTAACATCCCACGTCTCCAACTCCACACCTGAAGCTAGATATACTCGATATCTATGGTTACTGGCTTCAGTTTTCAGGCCGAGTTTCTGCACAAGACCAGAGTTAATGAAATTATGAGTAGATCCACTGTCCACTAAAATACTAACTTCATGTCCATTAACAGTGCCTTTCAAATGAAATAAATCATATGCCAAGAATGAAGTAGTACCAAAAGAACAATCACACTCACAATTAACCTTATTAATTTCCAACTTAAGATTTTCTTTACTTGGCATCTCAATCACTTGAGCTGCGCCTTTCTTTCACTCTGGGCAGAATTTCATAACATGTCCAGGCTTACTACAATGGAAACACACATTGGTCCTTCTAGCCTTTTTCCGGGACAAATGTTTCTTTTGTCTAAACTCAGATGCAGCTTGATCCAGTTCGTCGAAATACTTGGATTTTTTATTCCCTGCTGGTTCCGGATGATCCAGATGGATTAGCGTGTAATCGCTTCTTAAATGCCACCATTGTGAAATCCTTTCGCGACTCGTACGACGTCGTCGAAAGTTTGAAGCACATTACGCTTGCGCTCATTCTGATAATCTACAGGCAGACCTAGGATAAACTGCCACAGTGCCAGTTTTGCATCGAATGAGGGAACTTTATTCCATAAATCCATAAAATCTTGCAGGTACGAGTCCAAACTCCGAGTACCCATTTTGCAGTTAACAAATCTTTGGTAGAAATCTGAGTCGTCTACAACCACAAACGACTTTCTGGACACTTCCATAAACTCATCCCATGTGGTAGGTTTTGGTTGCAGATCTTGCGCGACGAAGCTTTCCCACGGAAGAACAAAATAACACTCAATCTTTTCTTCTTCAAGAATTCCGTGTAGATTAAAATAGCCGGTCCGCTTGGTTAACCAATCATCTACAACTTCGGGTTTTTTCTCTTTCTTCTCCCCCAAAAAAGGTTCATGCTGAAAGCCCAAATTCGGTGCGGATAAAGTTTTCACTTGATTCAACATTACTTCCATTTGTTGATCCCTTAAAGTGCTTCTGTTGTTTATTTCATTAAGCGCTTGGCTTAACGACTGGCAAATTTGTAGATAGGTAGGCATTGGCACCTGACCATCGAGAGCTGCATTTGCATTATCATCTGCCATATTGATTTCCTGACACGCAAAATTAGCTTAATTAGTCAAGATCCAATCATCAACTTATAAGTGAAAAGTTCAAAACCTTCATGACTGGCCGATGTTACTCAGCAAGGTCTTTCAGTCATTTAAGCAAATTTTGCAGAATCATTATTAGGCTAATTTAAACAACTTTTAGGACCAAAACTAAAATTTGGCAAGCTGGCAGGTTCAACAACAAACATCCATTCTGATGAGGAATCAGAAGGTGGACGTCAGTTACGTCACTAGAGGATGATTGTCATGCGTGATGATTCGCAAATCAATGTGGTAAATTGGACTAAAGCTTTGGCTATGGTGGATTTTGGATAATTTGGCCTACCAGTGACAAATTTGATGGAGTTAATCTTACTCCTACTCACGTAATTTTATCCTCTAAGAACTTCTACTCATTCATACATAAGCTACTTGAACAGTTTATACAAATACACGAATATTCGAGACAGAGCAAAGAAGGTATGAATTGGGTCCAAACATTTTGAAATTCGAGCAATATTTGAAAAATTTCAGATCAAAATTGAGCATGTTTTGAGGCCATTTGGGGAATGTTAGGTATTGAAGAAAAACATATTTTTCATTCATGATTCAATGATCTTATTGCAGTACGCTTTCAAGTAGTTTCATTATATAGATTCGCTTGCTACGTATACTTGTGATTTTACTATTTGTATTTTTATGGTGATTGTGTACGGAATGCTTGATTTACACTTGTCTAAGTCGGAACCATTTAATTCTATTGATTAATGTCCAAGTATCAAATCAAAAAATGCATGGCTGCCATAGACACCTAAATTATTCGCATTTCTCATGTTTATCTTAGATGCCTACATATGAAATTTGATAGAAGTCAAAGGAATGATAATGAACTAACTAGCAACTATCGAATCAATTCGAACAAATAATTTCATCCCCCCTTTTTGGGGAGGCAAGCAATTTCTACCACAAGCTTGTCAAGATAGATTCTCAGCAAAATTCTCCAATGATGTCACACATCCATGTAGAGTGAACAATGAAGAAGATAAGAGTGAAGGCCATCAAGAACATATATTTCTTTTTATAATGGACCTAGAGGCTTTACCACCAAAAGCCACTTTAGGGCATTTGTAATGAATCTCTCATCGAATCTCTTTAAGTGTTCACCTTAGGGGAAGGACAAGAGTATTTTCACAGAGCTATCTGAACTAAATCCTATGCACACCAAATATCCACTTTATTGATTTCTATTGAAAGTACATATCAAGATCCTAGCATAAACACATAAGAGCAATATTGCTAAGTCTCCTCCCAACCACCTGTGCTGCATAGTTGAAAGATGAGGCATACTCAAGAGGCTCCCCCTCTTAAGCTCCCACGCCTTCCTGCCTCAAGCACCGCACCCACTCGACCTTGACGTGTCCTACATTGACACATGACATACTCCATACACAGCTGACATGCCACTTGGCAGTACCGACACATAGGCAAGTGACGTTTGACATGTGCCACTCATACACTGGACCAAGTAACCAATGAGCATATGACACGTGTCCCATTGACCGGCAAGTCTCCTACTCTTTAGGAGGTTAGTTCAGCAGCCTCTAAATTAAGACCCAATAGCACATACCAAATACAAATAGGTCAACAAGTTAACCAAAACTCGCTATTTACATTTTCTTACGAAACAACACTGTCCAGGGTGAGCCATTTCAATATTTACAATTTAAAAAGCCAATGTGTTCACACTAAGGCAAGAATATAAGTACATGAGATTGTTTCCCTCCTCAAGGAACATTGTCTGCGATAGTTAAAATAAGGGTACTCCCAGGTAGCATCGGTGAGAGGTTTACGCTTAACTATTTTTCAAGGTCCACAATAGCGCATAGATAACTTATAGCACTTCCCTGTCTTTAGAGAAGGTGAGTCCTTTGGAATCAGGAAAAACACCAGGTCTCCTTCCTTGAACTATCTTGATGTGCGATCTCGATCAACGAATGTCTTTGCACGATCCATCACGGGTTTCTAACTCAAGCATATGTATCATGTGAGTTAGAAAATCTACAACACTAGTTACTCTTTGAGGCATTCCTACAGTTATTGGGCTGGCTGGCCTAAAACCATAGTTCAACACGAAATGACTCATCTTAGTAGAAACATTCTTTTTTATCATTATAAGCAAAATCCAACAATGGCAAATACTTTTCTCATTGCGTTTGCTTAATATGTATGCTCTAAGCATGTTCTCTATGGTTTTGGTTAACTCTCTTAGTTTGACCATCCGTTAATATTACTCATTCTCAACTGCACCTCAAGCTTATCCATTACGGAAGTCCAAAAATGACCTATAAAGTGTGTATCTCTATCAGATATATGGATGATGGTAACCCATGAATTCTGAATACATACCGTATGAATAGATCAACTCCCCCCACCCCAAGTGCATCTATCTTTTTATGGGTTGATATGAAATGAGCTTTTTTCGCGAGTCTGTCAACCACAACCATTATGACATCATGTTGAAGTTGCGTACGAGGCATGTAAGGCTTCCGCATCGCGTGCCAACACATCCCTAAAACAACATCGAAGCGTGCCAAACAAGTCATCTCAAAATCGAACTCTTTAGAATAACTCTGAATAGTTAAGGGCATACTCACAACCCTCGTGTCCCAAATCTGTGTACCCTTTCCATCAGCCATCTCGACTGTGTATTGGTACTTGGATGATTGTGTGCTTGCTCTTAACTTCTTAACAAGAATTAATGACATTATGTGAGGTCCCAATGTCAAATAAAACTAAAATATATTACCACAAAGCTGTCCACTCATAACTATCAAAGAGGTGTTAGAAAATTCAAAATTGATACCCATCTTGTGCGGCTTTTGACAATGTCATTGGAGGAGCCATGGCCACTTTCCGCACCATAGAAACATTCATCAACCGAAGAACATCATGATGAGCTTCTTGCTGAATCTCTTCAATTCTCTTGTACTTCCGTTGGCTGCTGTTGCTGCTCTACTTGAAGGCTAAAGGTGGTTCTCAATCTGATTACGTGGACATTTATTCCACCTATGTGTCCCAAGTATCCAAAGCATAAATTCTCTCTTTTTGCTTGCTCTTGGTCCTGTAGCAATGTCTCTCTGTATTGATCAACATACTCTTGAACTAGCCAATTCCCTTGCTTGAGTCCTATCCACTGTTGCATGTGCTCGATTCTTCTCATCAAGAGGCACCCAATTCTGTACAAATATATGTTGAAATGCCTCCCATGAATGTGGTACAAGGCCATCTTTTTCAACTTTCCTCCATTCATGTGCTGATTCCTCTAACCAATAAGTAGCTTTAGCAATCATCTTTGAATCATTGGTAACACCACACACTCCAAAGGCCTTTTTCCATTTCAGCAACCAGTTTTCCATTGCATGTGTAGTTCTTACAGCTGTTGCCCTTGTAAGAACTTGAGGTTTCAAGCTCTTGATGGATGACAACTTACGCTTCCTGCCAAATCCACATCTTTTTCACTTGAACCAGGCTCACCACATAAATTCCTCGTGCCTAGGATCTGCTTTAACATCAGTGCCATGCCATCAACCTTGGCAGAAAGTGCATCAATCCTTTGAGAATCATGAATAGTATGACTAGAGGATGCCATATCAAAAGATTAGCCAGAAAAAGTGAAGCAATTCGCAAAACTGTGCAAAAACCAGCAACAAAAGCTTTTGAAACAAAGCACAAACAAGCTTCTTTCACCCCAAACTAGCTACATAGAGGGACTACTCCGAATTCCTAAAAGAAATGGATAGAATAGATCTTTTACGGCTAAAATCTAGCAACATACAAATTATTTTCCTTCAAAAATCAACAAACAAGGGTTTGAAATTGACAATCAGCAAAAGTAAGGAAAAATCACTGAATAGGAAGCGATAGGCTTTATCCCACTAGTGACCTATTCTCAGTGAGTTATGTGATGCGAGTAACATATGTGGATTTTGGGAGGAATATGCCGGATTAGAGAGTATGTTTATGTATTGGATCATGGTGAGATATTTTGGTTATGTACACCTTAATCTAAACTAGTCAGTGAGCATAGACATATGAACAAGTAATGTGCGGAACAATTACTTGCAAGTTAATGATTCTTTCGTAATCATTATCAATTGACTTGAGTAGTTGGATTACTCCTAGTTAAAAGTTAATTGATTAAATAAGCAGTGTGAAGAAAATTCACCAGGAACTGTTTTGTTTTGATCTATATTGCTTATAAGACACATGCTTTGTGAATCATTGGGATTCATCAATAAAAGGTATGTGCATAGAATATAGGAAGTTCTTGGTTTAGAGTATTTCTCAATTTGAGAATATACTCTAAGTTATTGACTGTATCCTAGTGAGCTCATATTGGATGACAAAGTTTGGAGTACCATCGTCACTGTTAGCTTAAGTTGCTGTACTTCGAGTCTTATGGCATCCACCTCAGCTTTTAGATACCTCTCAAATGCCTGCCTTGGTTTGTAGATAGCATCTGCAGAAAGAGCATCAGCAGATGGAGAAAGACACAAGAAGTAATGGCAGACGAAGGGACAACAATATGTTTGTAGGTAGTGCTGCTGCTACTTTGCTACTGTTGCTTGTGTGGCTACTGCATTGTTAGCAGTTTCTGCTACCGATGATGAACCTGCTGTTAGCAATGGACCCAGTTCTGCTGCCAACGATGAATCCTCATTTGCTGCCAGCGATGGAGACTGCTGCTGGTGTTGGAGGTGGCTTGCCAGCGATAAAAGTGGAGAGCGGAGGTCCCCACCCCCCCGTTTACGTGGAGCCATAGAGATGGAGGAGGATGGGCAAGAAGTGGCCTAGGGGGTTATATATATATATATATATATATATATATATATATATATATATATATAGAGAGAGAGAGAGAGAGAGAGAGAGAGAGAGAGAGAGAGAGAGAGTGAGTGCAAATTCAGCCAAAACTATATGATGCGGAATTGAAGGCTTCCCACGTATAAGCTTAGATAACATGGCTACTTGGATACGAAATATATTAGCCCAATCTGAACTAGAAAGTCCTGTATCAAATGATAAAGCATCTCTGATATGTCTGTGGAAGTAATATCTTAATATTGACTAATGAGGCCTTACCCTTCCCAAGTCTACATGTGGTAGCGTGTCTCATACTAAAAACAAGTCTTGTATAAAAGAGCACCCAGTTAATTGTATGTGGAATCAAACTCTGCACGTGTACGACCAAGTGAAAAAGGAAGGATCTAGATTTACTGAAGACCATAACTTTTGTCTTCTGAACATTCACCACAAGGTCCCAATTCTACAAAAGGAACCCTAAGTGTTCAGATGTCTCAATAACCCCTCCATGGAAGATGAAAGCAATACAAATTGTCATCAACATACAAAAGGATGAAAATAAGGCTATCATGTACCTTGCAACCAGTAACACCAACCTATGATATAATATTCCAGTTCATTAGATATAAAGACCAAATAACATAGGAGAAAGAGAACATCTTTCTTTTACCCCAATGGGTTTAGGAATAAGCTCTGAAATGCTAGTCTTTTTTCTGAAGCAACCAAAAACCCTTTGGTACAAGGCCATAACTGCAAGAATTGTGCCTTGAGAAAACTGAAGGTCTCTTAACCTCTCTAACAAAAACATGTTGTGGTAGAGAATCAAAAGCTCGCTTGAATTTCATAGCATGAACTCTTCTAGACTTTGCATCTTTGCTAACTGCACCCTGTAGAATAACACCTTCAAGCTTAGTAATGACATTGCCAACCATATATATATATGTGTTTTATATATCTATGTATGTCTGTATGTATATATATTTGTATTATATACATGTAGAGAGAGAGAGAGAGAGAGAGAGAGAGAGAGAGAGAGAGAGAGAGAGAGAGACAGAGAGAGAGAGAGAAAGAGAGATTTCAAATTGCTTGTAGGAATTTTTTTTATCTAGCTTTCATATATATATGCTTCTAGTGTATTATCGATGAGGCTCGGGGTCTAACTATTGCTTATTATGCAGTTTTACTGTGCCTCGTGAGCTTAGTGGACTAGGGCAGACTGAGCCGTGGGCTATTCAACTTTTGCAAAATTTTGTCGCAAAAGGCCATTCTTCAAATGGGCTTTGGGAGAATATCAGAATGGAGGTCGTTATCCGAGATGCTCAGTCTATTGCTTTCTAAGGTTCTTTTATTTCAAATGAGAGGATCAAGTGCAAGAGTCATGGTAGTTCATAAGATTTCTATAATGAACGTTTGAAAGTTATCACAATCTTCTATCATGATGCATTCCATTTCGGTACAAGCCCTTGAATAAAAAAAGTTAGCACATACATTTTTTATTATCTAGAACAATTTTAATTGATTTTTATCATATTTTGACACCAAAAGTACATCCTCCATTCATCAAATGTGTTCTTGGACATTTATATGCTTTGCTTTACGTATTAAAAATAAACAGTAATGGCCTTTGTGGCACTAAACTGGGAGATTTAATCAACTGTAGTAAGCATTCTTAAATCTCGTAAGATTTGGGTCTCAGAGGCATGGAGCTCAAACATTAAGATGAAGCTAGACTGTCCAAAGACCAGCTATGAACTTCAGGAGCCTTGGAGTTTAAAATTGTGAGCAGCAGTTTTGTCACTCACAATTTTTGCCTGGTATTTGTGACTCACAATTTGTCTGGATTTTACCAACTATTATCAGTGTTACACTTTGTAGACAACAATGTGATACAACCATTCCAAAGATGATAGTGGGCTGCTGGGAGACGGCGTATTGCAGCCAGGGTTTAAGTTTTAGGGTCCGGGCTTAAAGTTGTAGCATAAGTAATTAGTAAGCTATTGGGGTTCATTCGGGGAGAAACCGATCTCATCCTACAAGACATAGTAGTGTGTGGGTTTAGGGTTTAGGGTTTAGAGTTTAGGGTTTGGAGCATAAGTAATTCGTAAGCTGTTGAGGTTCATCCGGGGAGAAACCGATCTCATCCTATAAGACATAGTAGTGTGTAGGTTTAGGGTTTAAGCTTAGAGAGGCAGGATAGTAAACATCACTGGAAAAATTTATCCAAGAAAATTATGTGGTCAAGCATAGCTTGAGTAGCTTGCATAGCTTGATCTTTCCACATGCACTGGAAAGACCTTTTTGACCATTGCTTTCTTACAAATCATGGGTAAGAAAGCAATGGTCAAAAAGGTCTTTCTAGTGCCGTGGGAAATCTAGGGTGCGAAATCGGGCGACTTATCTTTGGCACAACTACGTAAACTGCATGCAGGATCAAGCTCAAGACCAGAAGATTTTTGGGTGAAGTGAATGCTCAGCATCTCAAGTATCCAGGTGAAATGGGTATTGATCATTGTCCCCAGAAGGCAAAAAATGTGAATCTGGTTGACCTGAACCTTGGATAACGAACTGTACAAAATGAAAATCCTCTAACCCTAAACCTTGGATAACAGACCTTGGATAAAGGAGGCTTTGTTAGCTAGGATGAAAGAGAAGTTCTAGAAAACTTGTCTGGTATTTGTGACTCACAATTTTTTTGAAACTTATGCCCAGACAGCATAAGGCACTTGGATTACCTGAGAAGACGTGTACAAATAATCGAATGAAGCTAGAGGCCTCATTGACAGGGATATGTATTGATCCCTATCTGTCCTTAGATTGGTTTGATGTCTAAGGAAAGTAAATTTGGAGGATTCCTGCTGTGGCACGACGTGCAATTTTCCGAGCATTGAGAATTGGTCAAAAGCACAAGGTCTTTATTTATCGCCTTGTGGCAGAAATAAATGCAGAGAAAAATATTGAGAAGGCTTCAACTCACAAAGAGTGGCTCTCAAAAATTCTCATCCTGCGATTTTATCATCCCATTCTATTCGGCTGCAGCCGTGACAGAATTCATGTTTCCTTTCAGTGTTGCTATTGGAGTTCGCCCAAAACCCTAAACCGATCTCATCAAATAAGACAACACTGTGTAGGTCTTCTAGTTCCCTATGGTGAATGACACTGTTTTGTTTAGTAATTAGTAAGCTGTTGAAGTTCATCCGGGGAGCGCATCGTTTATTATCCGCCAAAGAGAGAGATATAGCGAGAGCACGAGATAGAGTTCTCCGGTCAAAAATATAAATAGTTTGCTCTTTCATGCCCGATTCTGTGGTATTTCAGTTATGGGAGGCATGGGTAGTGGTTAGGTTTGTTGCAAATTTTTCTGGGGATGTGGGACCGTGAGAGGAGGGGCTTGTATGTTTTTTTTTTGAAAAAAAAAAAATTTGAAAAATGCCGGACGCGTCCGGACCCGGACGCACCCCTGAGGCATCCGCGTCCGGACGTGGACGCGTCCACGCCCAGCCCCCGCTTGCTTAGATATATATGTGTGTGTGTGTGTATAATTGTAGCATTTCACATTCCACAACACACGTCCCGAATAGTCAACAAATTTGTGACCCAGATCACAGCGTTGTTTCTCTTCAAAAAAAAGACCATGTCTGGAATTTTTTTGGTAATTTTCTTAGTTAGCTAATTTGGTTTCACTCGAAGCATAAAACTAATCATCTCATGTGATTTACTTTCACAAGGACATTTTGACAATCAATGACTAAGCATAGTTGTAGCAAATTGCAATTTGCTGGGTTCGCGGTTCGCCGATTTTGAGAATTGTGATTCTGAGAATCGCGATTCTGAACCGTGAATCGTCAAAAATTGTAATTTTTTTTTGGAAAAATACCTTGTGGCTGAAATTTTTTCAGCGGAGCAATGGTCAAATCAACATTTTGCCTCTCATAAGTGCAGTAGATAGGGCACAAACAGATAAAGTCAGTAGCTGTTTGGTAATTTTGGTTGTTATTTGCTCTGGTTCTCAGTAATTGTTGATGGCAAATGCTACAGTTTGGGCTAAAAAACGAGTCTGGAATTTTTCTGAATCGCAGTGCATCTATGTGACTAAGCATATAAATTCCAATTTTCTCAATGAACACTTTTCTAGAACTTGCCATTTTGCTTTAAGATTTGTATAGTTGCTTTTTGTACAATGGATACAAACACATAGATAAAATAGATTATTTAGAACTGATAAGATCTGAAGGCTTAGAAGTTTCCAACGAGATAGACATGAATCATCTGATGTGTTGCTATTGGTTGGTTTGTATACACTGACTGGAAGTATTCTGCACAGTGAGCTACTACATAGAGGCTGGAAACATGACCATAGAAATTGCAGATTTGTACGAGAAATCCAAGAAAAACTGATGTTTGCGTGTATATAAAGCAATCTTGGAATGTTCTTGCTGCAAGGAGGAAGATAAAAGAAAGCGACCATGAAACAGAGATATCACAATGAATCTATTTTTTGTTCACTTGCTTTCTCCATGCCCATTCTAGAGATGTGGAAAGATGATGGAAGTGTTTTCTTGATTGGTTATGATACTTTGCTAAAAGATTTCAAGCCAAAGGGAAAATAAACAAGTTAAATATTTTTTTTCCTTTTTTGCGATTCACATAATCCTGATTATACCTTTTGGATCATGTTCCAGATCAGGGTTTGCAACCATGATATACATACATACATACAAGTGTGTGTGTGTGTGTGTGAATTTGAATTCATATCCATCATTGATTGTGATTCTGTCACGCTTTGATAATGATTCTCTTTGTTATATTATTTGTAGTTTATCGTATGAATCTATGATGCAATCACGATTTCATGGGTTTACTTATTCACAATTTTTAGAGACAATATTCTACGTTTGTAACTACTTTTGTTGAGAGTTTCTCAAATTTTTTCATTTTTGAAGTCATGTGGTAAGGTGATTCTTTGATAAGCAACAACATTTTCACAAATCTTATGTTTCAAAAAATCTTACCCTTGACTTAGATTTGCATGTATCAAAGTGGTGGCATTCTTGTTGCTCATAACTTCATCAAGCCATGCGCACGAGTGCAAGCAACAATCGTGGAAAATATTTTTGTGAAAAAGATCGTTTCAAATTGTGCGACAGTAATTTTCCAGGTCTGATTCAATGAAGCCAATCCAAGAATTATACAAGGCAGAAGCTTTCTTTTGCAAAGTAGATATGATCCCTACATGTATCACGTGTTAGAAGTCATGTATAGGGGAAGAGTCGTGTTAAGAATAATACCAACCTAGCAAAATAAAGGGGAAAGTGTAAAATATTTGAGGGAAAAAAACTCTTTTCATTTTGAATTTTCGGTACTTTTGTCACATGTAGATACTTTTCTAAAATAAAAATAATGGCCCTAAAAAATCATTTGTATAACTCCACTAAGTTTTGATTTTAGTGAAATTTCTCTCTTTGTTTTTTAAAATCCATACCTTAATCTAATAACTAAGATTGAACCTAATCAAATGCATCAGATATGACTTTTCTTCTTCATTGCACCGTTCCCTTTAACAACCTACAAATTAGCTAATGACTTCGTAACGTGGAGGTATTTCCTATGAATGCAAAGGAATCCCTAACTATATGGATGGGTTGAATGAAGCCTTGCTCCAAGACATCCAAGGGTTTGAGGATCCCTATATGAAGCTAAAGCTCGGTTTTAAGGGTTCGAAAACCCATGCAGTCTGCCTTAGGCAGGACTTTAGACAACTATTTTACTCTTTTTACAGTCATGGTTTCATTTACGTTGAAAACCAATGGGCTTTATGGCATAAAGAGCGCAAAAGCATTGTAGATATAGAAAGAAAGCTAGGAGCCCATGGGCTTAGCATGTAAACAAAAAATGTATGTCAACTATGCCATATAATGCTTAAAAAAATAAGAGCATTATTTTTGCCATGTTTTTAGTCATCAATGATAAGCCAAGCTCAATTTGCTAAAAGAATTGGATTCTAGAACTTTCAATTCAAAGTCTTCTATGAACATTATTAATGCATATCACCTAATTTTAAGTGTAGCTCCATTTGAATATATTGTTTTTTGAAATTGCAATAATGAAAGCAATTGTGCTTTTTTATCAATGTATAACAAGCTAAAATAGACAACCCATCTTCCAATACTATTACTCGTATAGAGCTCAATTTTGTAATGTAGAATCTAAGTGAGGTATGAAGCTCTATCGTTGTTACTAGTGGATTTTTATGTAAGAAGGGCTGTGTTTAGATTAAAAAATCCATAGTTTTCCAGTGGAAGGCTTTGTCTAACCAAGATGTATGGCCATTGTTGTCATCTTGTGTGAGTATTATATTGATGATTCTTTAATGATATTAGTATCAAACATGAACGTTAACTTTTGGAAATAATCTAAATTGTGGCAATTGATAATAATTCACATCACAGGGATTGAGGTTAGACAAAGGTGTATTTTGCTCAACATTCTGGAATTGAACTAGCACTTGAGACAATTAGTTTCCAATAATCAACCTTCTCTATTGTTTGAAGTAGTTGTCAATTTTGTTGGATACTATCGCAAAAATAGCTTGTTATTTTTACATTAAGTTACTACAAGAAGAAAGAGTTTAAAACTTAAAAAAATAAAATAAAATGAATTGTGTAAGTCACTCATTGATGGTATTGAAAAGAATGGTGGAAGATAGAGAGGAGCAAATTTTGGACCAAACTCATATTTGGAGTTTATAAGCAATATTTTTCCTTTCAACATAAGGTGGAGCAACTACCATATATATAGGCTCATAGAATATATCTAATAACAAAAATAAACGAGAAAATTATTCTTGCTATAATCATCTAAGGAAATATGAGGGCATTACTAACAGGGAAGATTGTGAGGAATTTGAAGCCTCTCCATTTACATTCAACAATTACATTTGGATGTATATTCTCAAAGGGAAATAATGATCCATTAGTCTAAATTGGTATCGTCGAGTATGTGTTTCTTTGT
This sequence comes from Diphasiastrum complanatum, assembly GCA_029204225.1. NCBI lineage: Eukaryota > Viridiplantae > Streptophyta > Lycopodiopsida > Lycopodiales > Lycopodiaceae > Diphasiastrum > Diphasiastrum complanatum. Next base: position 46,626,884 of record CM055096.1, read on the forward strand.
TTTTGGCGGAAACATGTTGACCAAGAGATAAATAAGGAAAAACGAATGTGCTAGTTAGCATTTGCAAGATGACGTTTCAATGTTTTAATGCTTAATAAGAGAATGGTGCCATAAAATAATAATTTTTCACAACTTTTTTTAGAAGGCTTTTTTTTTTCTTTTCTTCTTCTTTTGGGTGAGTGAAGGTGCTAGCATGGCATCCATTGGGATTGAAGATTATCTCAAGGTGATGACTTCAAGCTTGGGACAAACATTCTCAACAAAGAACTCTATTACCAACATGTGGAAGTATAGATGGTTCTTTTAAGAGGTAGACATAGGGGAGAACTACTTGTAATGGTCAATATTAAGATTTCATATCTTTGCAAGTGGATTAGCAACCTCATGGCCAATTAACAAAATTGAACGGATCCTCTCCCAAGCTATGTAACTAGCAATATACTTCAATAGGACCTGTGTACGCTCTTCATTATTTTGGCTTGTTTTGTATGTTGTCATGCTTTAGTGTCGACTCTGTTCAAGAAAATGACATTTATTGGAAGACGTCAAAGTTGGTTGGAAGTAGCTCATGATGGCTTAGAAAGTTTTGTAGAAGGTTCTAGATGTCAATATGTTAGTAACTTTTTATGCTATAGCCTAGTGGTGGTAACATTTTCTTGTCTTTGGCCCAATGGTAGTAAGGTGCTCTTGGTTTAAGGCCCCATTGCCTTGGCCTTCTGCACTACCCAAGTTGTCTGAGCTGCATTGCTTGAGCATCGTCAAGATGTGTAGCTTATGTGACTCATTTATGCTTTTAAACTTTTGTGTAAATGTATTCACCCCAACCTCAACATGAATTGACTGAAGGGCAATTTACAAAGTGTTGAAGGGACTTGACATTCAATTTTACCAAAACTTCATTAAAAAATTTCATTCTAAAGTTTCAGTTCATTTCCTTAAGGAAATTGGCTAAGGGCTATCCTTGTTTTTAAGGAGGTGGCTACTGTAGCATTTTTTTAAAAGTAAAAAGCAGTGTACAAGAGTGAATTCAATGCATAGAATGCCACCAAAGTGAAAATTATATTGGACAGGGGTATTCTGCATAGTTTTGCCTATGATTTGAACTAAAAAAATTTAGAATAGGAGTTTGGATTAAAGACACAAATTTTCAAAGGTGGGCATGGACTCATTTTCTATGTGCAGTCCTTAGAAAATACAAAGGAGAGATTGCCATAAATGTAAAATTAAAGTGATTAAGTTTTCTGCGTTCTCAATGATATAGCATACTATGTACAATTTGTAGACAACATGACTTGTAGACATATCTTTTAGCTAGTAAGAAAATAAACAACATGATAATGAAGTATGCAAATAGATTTCACTACCAAAAGCAAAGTAGAATAAATTTTAAAAACCTAAAAACAATGTAGCATGCCATGTGCTATCAATTTGACGTAATTTAAAAATACTAAACTTGCAAAACTCGTAGATGATTTACTCGCAAAATGCCAAACCCCATGTCGCACAAGCAATCTCATTGGGAAGATTACATTCCTCTGATTGAGTTTGCATACAGTACTAGATATAGACCGTTTATGTTGATCATGATGTATGGTTTTCAACCTAGATCTCTAGTAAATTGGAGGTTAAATCTGTTAAGGTTCATAAAGTTGCTGATTTCCTACATGACATGCAAGAGATGCTGCAATTAGCTCATAAGAATATTCTCAGTGCTAAGGATCGAGCCATAACTTATACAAATCTTAAGAGATCTCTCAGAGAGTTTTAAGTTGATGATTTGGTATATATTATAATTTCAAAAATTTATAAGGCATTATGTACATGCAAACATTATAAATTGTCTACCAGATATTGTGGATCATTTTGGATTATATGAAAAATTGGCTCTTTATCTTACGAACTAGTTCTTCAAGGCAAATCTACTACTCCCCTCGTTTTTCATGTAAGCCGGATTAAGTTTACATGAAGGTGATACAGTTGGACCTAATGAGGATTTATCCCATTTGAAAGATTTATCACTTAGCGTACCTTTGGAACCTGAAAGAGTACTTATAACTAGAGACAAAAGATTCAGAAATTGTTTTATCTTTGTGTGCTTGATTTGGTGGAAAGGACATATTGAGTATGATAATCTGTGCTTGTGTTGGATGAAATAAGCGAAAGCTTAAATCATTGGGAAAAGCATTCTAGTGTTCAACAACGCTCTTCTAATAGGAGATGAATCAAAATCTCAACTACAACTCACAAAGTGATGCGTCTTAGAAATAATAATGTACTATGGAAGGGGCCGGCGCATAGGCCATTTTGCCCGGTAAGGATTTCCATAACTTTTTAGACGAGGCTCGGAGGGGCTGAGCCTATATTATTTTTGGAAAGTACAAAATGGCCTATGCCCACCGATGCCTTCCATTGCGTAATGGATACAAGGGCATCTCAGAGTTTTTTCCATTACTCTAAATACCAATAGCGAATTGCCATTATCAAGGTGCAATATAAATGTGGATCAATGAATTTTTTGTTCGACAAGTGCCATACAATTATCAACTCTCTGTAACATCGATATCTTTCCAAGTTTTTCATTTTCCTTTTTGTGAGATTGATTTTTGCATGCGAAATAACTATTGCACATGAGTCATCATTGTAGAGTATCTCGAGAACAAATTTTCTATTCATCTATTTATCTCCAGATCACCTTGTAGAGAGATTAGGATTTTTGTGCATCTTCCAAATCTCTGAATCCATGTCACTTCCGAGTTGATTCCTGCATCTCATTGCCATATTAATTTTCGAGTCAACTACAATAAGATTGAGACAAATTTAGTTAAAATTTGTTCAATCTTCAGTCCAGTTGCATGTTCAATGTATTTCAACTGCGTGTTCCAAACAACGATCCAACCTTGAGCATGCAAGTTACTAGTAACAACGTCCCCACCAACAAATTTTTTGGCATTGTGGGAATTCGTCTTGGCTGGGTTGTGGCTTAAATCTTGCAAATCCTATGATAGCCCATTTCTTGATGTTCTTGGCAGTCCAAGAATCAAGAAATTTCTAGCATATTTTGGTTTAAGCTTTATTGTATTCAGTTCTAATATAGAGCCCTTCAGTGCAAAGTTTTTATTCATAATCTGTTGCACATAATGTTGCAATTGTTGATAAGCATACAGTATTTGTGCATTATGCAAGCCAAAATCTCGCAACCTTTATAGATTGTTCCGTCTACCCACAAATCTACATGCTTATGATTCTTTTTTCTCAAATCTTCAAGTAGTAAAGCAACATTTTCTACAACTTTTGAATTTTTCTTTAAAAATGGAGAACATTCCACAGGAAGTGCAACATGCAAATGAGACTTTTCCATTGTTGAAAACTACAATATCTCAAAAGATTGATCATTAGTACCTCAGGCTTTTTGGCTATGCCGAGCTCATAATTCTCCCGCCTCATAGTTTACTATGAGTATACAAAAATTTGAGCTCATAGTGCTCCTGCTACATATTCTGCAAAGAGCATACCAAGATTTCAAGTCGGTTGAAACATGTAGAAAATTTTTGTCTTTCGTTATTACAAGCACACTTAACTAATTAATGCCTAAAGTTAGAGCTTGTAAACCACAATAGTTAGAATGCGGGCATTATCGGAAACTCGAGAAACGACAACCATGTCAAAGTTTGTCGACAACAGAAAGCAGCAACATTCTGGTCCAGTAGACTCAGTCGTGCATTGTGCGCACCTGCGGGCCGCGCGTGATATCTCATCCCCACTGCCTAGCCACCTGTCTTTTTTTTCACTTGACCCTAAAAGGGCTGGTACTAGGGGACAAGGGTATTGTGTCTACTATTATGGAAAAAATGCACTCTTTTTGGTGCCTTTACGGAAGTAGCCCACTTGCATCCTCCAATGTGAAAATTGACATGTGTGGAAATGCCCTAATGTGTGATAATGATCTCCTAAGTTTTGTGTGTGCACTTTAGATCAACTATAGATTGATAATCAAGATCTATGTGAAAAAACTACGGCAAGATCACATTTCTACATGCATACAATCATCAACCAAGTTCTTGCACACGTCACGGGAAGTGGACATGAAAAAAACTAAAAAGTTGTTGCTCTCGGATAGAGAGAGAAAGCAACTACAAGGCCTCGGGTAGAGAGAGAAAGTAAAATAGTGACATATTGCCAAGTCTCCATTAACTCTCAAAAACTCATTACAAAAATGACTGTAATCCATCAACATCCTCTTGATTTGATTGGACCCTTCTAATGAAATTCTCACTTATGATAGGACCCTTGAACTCATGCCAACACTTTGACTTTGGTCACTCATCAAATCTAAACATGACACTTGTAGAGAGCCTAACTAGCTCGAGCTACATCATAATTGACTTTTGGCCTAATGATGGAAAAAACATGTGTACTTGACTATTTGACCTCTAAAGCCAAAAATGGCCCTATCAACTACATACACCAAGATGCTTGACTAAAAATATTTATCAAACCCCTAAAGTCAACATAGATATATTTTTGTATTTTTCACAAATCAAACGATACCGATTTCCATTCTCTCTCTAAAGTCAAACTTCTTAAAGGTCCCATTTTGAGCCCATATTTTCCCTAATGTCATTCAAAACACCCACTTGCATCCAACAACATGGTTGTTGATAGGTTGGATCCACAAGCTCCCAAGTGTTGTTAGAAATCAAGGCTTCATACTCCTTGGACATGGCTTCAAACCGCTCCTTAGATTGGAGTGCATCTTGGACATAATGAAAAAAACATGATATGAGGTGCCATCCTCCACTTGCTTGTCTTTTTCCACAAATTTGAGCCTCCTTGGTTTGGATCTCTCTCTCTCATAGATTTTCTTGGTGTGATTGCTTGAAGATGCTCCTCCTCAAGCCTCGACTCCAACACATCTTGATTGTCATCAAGATTGATAATTGGTGACAATCAAGATTACCCTCACTCTCTTTCTCATTAGTAAGGTGTGAAAAATTGCCTACATTGGCAAATCTAGCCATGTAGAATATTCTACATTTTGTCAATATTGTTTGTTGGTTACCTGAATGGCCACAGTGCCACTTGTACGTACACACCTAAAGTAGGTTACCACGAGTCAAGAGGAGTGGTTGTGTCTATTTGGTAGTGATTCCTACGTTGTAGGATCTAGACCATGATTTATGATGAGATTTGTACCTACCATGCACCTACCAAGCATGACTCTTGGATCTAGGCTAGGGTTTTCACATTAGGGCAAGAAAGTGGAGTCTACTTCCTTATTACATGCTGGATTTTCACCTAACTTTGCAAAGGAAGTGTGTTTTACTATGTATTCCCATTCTCCATAGTGTGAAGATAGAAACTTTTTGGAGCCTCAAGGAGAAACTTGAGTTTCCTCTCATTGTATGGTGATTACTCTATGAAACCCAGCTTTGGCACTTTGTGTGAAGCAACCTATTGCAAAGAGGGTGAATATAATCAGTTACTATAATATATGATATTCGAATTATTATTATTCTAATTAAAATCAAAGTCTAAGAAAGTAGGCAAGAATTTTGAGGTTCTGGCAGTAGGCGAGTAAAACATGTTAGTAAAACAATTTTGCTCATAAAAAACAGATAGTATGAGAAAAAGACACCATACAAAACATGCAAGCAAAACTTAAAAGTGCAAGTAGAGCATAGTTTTACTTGCTGTTTAGGCTAGAGATATATGACAATGAGATGAAGTATTACACTGACGGTGAATGAAGCTACCAAAATGATCAGAAAGAAACTCAAATCGGCAAGTAGAATGTGATATAATTCACTTATCTATGAGAAAGTAGATCCAAGTAGTATGTATATTATGTGAAGAGGTCGAGTAAAACTACTGGGTAACTAAAGAGAAATTCTAATCAACAAGTAGAAGCATGAGCAGAATGGTTTTGTTCGCCAACTAATAGAGTAACAGCTTGAGCTCTACACCATTCACTATAATTCAAAACTTTAGCACTCATTTAGACACTTAGATGTGCTCTCTCCATTCACTCGTTATTTCAAGCACTCAAGCACATGGCCATATGGTTTTGTTCGCCAACTTATAGAGTAACAGCTTGAATTCTACACCGTTCACTATAATTCAGAACTTTAGCACTCATTTAGACACTTAGATGTGCTCATTCCATTCACTCGTTATTTCGAGCACTCAAGCACATGGCCATACCCATGTATCAAACACTCAAGAACACTAACATAGTTAGGCACAATAATGTAGTCAGAAAAACTAAGGACTAAGTCGTTAGTGGTAGTATGCCACTTGGGCCTCGCATAGGTCTATAGGCTCATATCAATAAAAAATTGACTTGTAAGAGAGCGCCAAGCAAGAAAAGTTTGGTGAATTGTTGCCTAAGCCTCCAAGCACCGTAAGAGGTGTATGAGGGCTTGAATTAGAGGTAATTCAACCTACCTTTCAAGGCATGTGCAAATCCATAGGTTTCGGGCTTTGTAAAAAGAGTTATTCATGCTCAAATATCCTCAAAAATACACAATTTTTTTTTAGATTTGGGACACCATACATTAAGAATTGTTGGGAAAATGATGTAATAGTGTCAAATTAAATATTCAACAATGATGCGAATGTAGATAATGCAGAATCACTATCGAATTGCATCTATTTTAGAGCTACTGCAGAATTGAGAAACGAATGATAATCATTAGTGTGTTTATATCTTTATCAACCACTACAAATGAATGCAACAATCGACTATAATAACAAAACATTAGAATAAGATGAATGCATGCACAAGTAACCTGTCTATTGAACTTTATTTGCTATCAAAATCGCTCATACACAAACTGTAAGCACTATAGCTTATTGCAAATAATCTACTCTCATCAAAAGACTTACTAATCAGCTAAAAAATGAATAAAATGAAGACAAAACTTCAATATTGTCAAACATCTTAATAAATCTATAAACTGGATATGTATTTATAGTCGTTAGCGCAATCCTAGGCCCACATGGTTGTTGCCAGGTGACACTTGGAATTTATTTTGGATCTATTGTAGATAATGTTCTATTTTTTATTTTGTAGTATTTTGTCATTTCAAGTTAAATAACAACCTTCTCTGTTGATTCTAAAAATCTTTGGGACTGTGCGAATATGCTTGTATTTATGTAGACTATTCTACAATATGTCTAAAATTATAGACAATATGAAAACTCTATGAGTATGTACAATTGATTTCACATTAAAATCAATTTTCGTGTCAATTGCCAATGCATTTGTGAAGATGTATGCTACCATGAACTATGTTTAGCAAAATATTAGATTTCGAATACTTTGTCTCTAACAAAATTATATTTTATCTCAATGTGCTTGCTCTTGAAATGATACCTAAGATTTAGCTTCCAGCTCATAGCTTTCAGACTGAGACATATAAATGTCTTCCTCCATAACACCATTCATAAATAATGTTTGTACATCCATCTAGTGAATTTCCAAATCTACCACTACCACAAATGAGAGTAAAAGTTTGATAGACGTTTGTTTTACCATGGGATTAAAAGCCTCCAAATAATTGATATTCAGGACTTGAAAATATTCACCAATCTTGCCTTCCATCGATCAATTGATTTGATTCAATAAATCCATTTGCAAGAAACAACATTCTTATCAATTTGCAGTCTATAAGCATATTTTTCTCGTCCGAAGTACCTTAGAATTTTAGGGATTTTAAGATACACTCAGGTTCTTACCTCAAATTCTCAAGATGAGAGATCATGGTTAGCATGGGTGACAAGCACAAGGGTTGTCATGACACTAACTGCAGGATTGGGGCCCGCAAGTCCTCCCTATCTGACAAACAAACTTATAGAAAAGTCGGCCATTCCCTATGGAATACTCTTCAAGTATCTTGTCATTTTAGAATTGCTTGGGACATCCCGTAGCAAGACGTGATGATATTGATATTGTTATAGCTCACCTTATGTATGTAACAACATTCATATACTTACATATCTCACACATTTTAGCTTGTAGGATTTAGCTATGTTATTTTCTTTCATTACTGTTTTTGGAGATGTTTTCATATGCTCCCAGTGATGCCAACATGTACATTTATTAGTCTTATATGCCTTTTGGCATGAAAAAGATGTTAGTAAATCTCTCTCTCTCTCTCTCTCTCTCTCTCTCTCTCTCTCTCTCTCTCTCTCTCTCTCTCTCTCTCTCTCTCTCTCTCTCTCTCACACACACACACACACACACACACACACACACACACACACACACACACACCATGCCTCCTACCAAGGAACCCTCCTCGCCTTCTCCATGCCCCCCTCCACCCCTCCTCCTTGCCCTCTTGTTGTTGTTGTGTCCCCCCTTCCAACATTTTGCCCTTCTCCCTCCTCTACAACTGGCCCCTCCTCTTCTGATTTATCTATCCCTAATTTGATCTATCCTTCTTCCCAACAACCTTACACACCTACAAAAGTGGTTGAGTTCTATATTGTAGGGAATATCAGTGTTATTGCAAGATTTTCAAGGATTGAAAGTGGATGGTGACAACACCACCATAATCATTTGTTTTACTTCAGATAATAGTCATAGAGATGCTTTATGGTAAAGAGCCAAATTAAAAGCTACATGGATTTTCATGGAAGATGACCTTACTACATACAAGTGGCAAAAAGACGTCAAGCTTTCCACAAAGCCAAGACATCAGGACGATGGGTGATTTACCTTGATGGCCAGGTTCGTTATCTTGATAGTGCTCCAAGCAGCTCTTGCCAATAGGGAGTTGGAGTCCTCGAGCATAGGTGCATCCTAAGGCACCGTCCACACAAGCTACATATTGGATTTGGAATTGTAATGTAATACACTCATCGTCTACTATTGGAGATCTTATCGATTTGGAGACACATGAGAGCCGGATCAAGGCACTAAGTACATTCTCAAGGTATAGATGGAATCCAATATATAGGATAGAGACGAGATCCATGGGTGGCAGAGATTCAAGTAGGGTCACATGTTTATACCGGGACTTATTACATCCAATCTTGGAGTTCATCACATATATCTGGGTTCACATCTTAGGACGTGACATTGGGTTGGGCAGAGATCTCTTTGTGGAGGGCATCAGTTTTTCCTATGTTGATCCTTAGTGTAGGGCGTCGGTTCTCCCTATGTTGATCTTTCTACAAACATTCTCAGATTCACTGATCAAGAGTATGGTGAGGTGAACTCCAGAACCACTGTGAGACAAGTCGACTTTCATGATGGAATCTAAGGAGCACTTCTTATTCAAATAACAGTATATTATGAGATTAGAGGGAGGTATCACTGTCTTTTCCGGGATACACCTGTCACATTGAAGTCCATTATTTCATAGGAGGATCCTCTCCAAGTTGCACAACTCTTGAATGGGTGAATGACTTGTAGCACTCAAACCAGTCTCGATGGTGAGTCATATGTTGAGTTGCTCCTGAGTCCAAGTACCAAGAGTCGATATCCTGATGTTCTCCAACCTTGGTCATTAAGGCGGTTTCATCTTCCTCTTGTTGCTGGATTGAGTGACTGGTTGTAACAGTATTGGCTTGCTGTTGGAACTGCTTCTTCTTCTCGTTGTTGGCTATGTTGCACTCACAATTAGGGAGATGCTACTGCTACGACAGCATCTATGTCAACCAGTTCAATCGAGTCACCTTGACACACAGCTCTAGATCACGTCCTTCTCTTGTAGGAGATTACAGATAGATCCAGACTCAAAAGAATACTGAGGTCAATGATGATTCCCAAAATAGAGACTAGAGACAACGTACTACCCAAATTCCTGTTACTGGTAGGGCCATCGACATGAGGAGACACACTTCATCGACAACGTCATCAACATGCATTGGATATACCACCAACTACAATTTCCATAGCATCTTTCTTCAATGGCAATAAGATTTGATGAGTGTATACATATATATACCAGTACCATCATAGTTACCTTTGTAGTCAGCTACTCTTGTTCCGTATCCATTTTGTTATTAGAGTTATACTTCATATATGATTTTCTTTACTATTATTGGAGACGTTTTACACGCTCCTATTTGCACCACATATTTGACATGTAATCTTTTGTCTTATATTCCTTTTGGCATGGAAAAGAAATTAAGCTCTCTCTCTCTCTCTCTCTCTCTCTCTCTCTCTCTCTCTCTCTCTCTCTCTCTCTCTCTCTCGCTCGCGGTGGAATGGCCCCAATCAGCCCGCTGCAAAGTTTTCATCAGGGCCGGCTCGAACCGAAATCTGGTTCAAACCGGGACCAGTTCGATTCGGGCGGTTCGTGGAAACATTAGAAACCATCACATGAATGGTCACTAGAAATGGTTTGAGAACATAAAAAACTTGGTACATGGAATTTTAAATTGGAAATGAACCCTACCAACAATAACAAAAAAGACCTACTACCACAATGCAAAACTGCATTCTAACTTCTCCTGTTTCCTTATAAGGGAACACAAAAAATGAAGTATATTTTCCAGCACTATCATAACAGTATTCAATCAAATAACTTGAGAAATGCATTCTTAAGCTTAGCAAGAATAACCACAGGTTTTACAGACTACAGTTCTTATAGGGAGATAAGCTTCAAGGTACCAAGAGCTATATTGAGCTTTGCCAAATATACAGCTTTGTGCGTCAAAGAATCAGGAGCCTATAGTACAAAGTAAAAATTTCAAACAAATGCCGCAAAAATTGTGTATGCTTTTTATAAACCAGATCTTGCAGAAGACACATAAACCCCATCAAATTTTTTCTCACAAGCTTCTCCTACTATTTAAGATGAATCCAATTATCAAATTAAAGATTACATTCACAAATCAAACATACTACTGCTGGAGAACAGCTGGATGATTCTCTTACAAATTTGATGATGATTGATGCGTAACAAGGAGAATAAGAATCATATCTCAATATGTTGTACAAAATTTTTCAAGAGTGTAGTTTTGTGTGAATTTTTTAGCTTCATCATGGCTCTCTGCTCAAGTTGGCGAACTCTTTCTCTTGTAAGATTCAAACTTTCCCCAATTTCTTCCAGGGTCAACATCTTTCCAGTGTCAACTCCGAACCGCAAGCGCAACACATCTCTTTCTCGTTCTGAGAGACAGCACAATGCTTCCTCAAGATACTCTTTAAAAGAATCCCGATATCCCAATCCTTCAGAGCTTCCTGAACTTTCATCTGCCATGGTTTCCTGCATGTAGGCAACCATAACTCCAACTTCCCACATTTCATCCGAAAGGGTAAACTAGAACCTTAAAGCCAACAACACTGATTCCTACTTGAAAACTTTCCATCTTGCAAAACAGACGTGCTTTGAACTGTGTAATCCAATATGCTGAATTTGAATTAAAATATTCACAATGAGATCTCCATTTTCAAAGCATAAATCACGATAATAGTATGAGCAGTAGTTCCATAGCGCACGAAACTGGCACGTATGGAACACTGCTCTATACATGTTCCATATAGATTTTCAAGAGTCTTAAAGTTTTGTTTTTTATTTGGAAATTTCAAAAACAGAAAAACAACTCTATTCTGAACCATATGAACAAGCTAGAAACAGCCTGTTCAGGGATTGACTTGGCAGAAACAAACAGTTTAGGGATCATTTTGACTGATAACAAACTGTTTAGGGATCGTTTGGCAACAAATTACATTTACAGGCTTTGGATTACCTGTACCTATGGAAATTCATAACAGCTGGAAACCTGTTGGTTGAAGGGTAGAAGCTTGTCACATAGGACAGTCCCACCTTCCCTGCAGAATGCATTCTGTATGAAACAAGCTCAACAGTGGGAACTATGATCTAATTAGTAAGTTGACTCCAAAGCTGGCCTTGCCTAGCATGGACCCTTTGAAGAGATCAAACGATTCATGGTAAGTACCTTACCTCATTACATATGCCTACCAAAATGCTCCTGAAGGATAGTTCAAAATTCAAATGACAACATGGGCATATGCTAAATCAACCTTTCCTCAAATTTCACATTGCAAAATAAAGCAGGCGACAATAACGGGCTATCTGCAGTATCAAACGAGAAATGCTCAAACTGAAAACATCCACAAGGGTAGCTCAACAAAAGTATGTCCTTCAGACATTCCAGTGAAGAACCTCAGAAGTTCATATCAAGGGCTTGGCCAACAAGCACCAACATTAGAAGTTTCCATATAATCATAAATGAGAGAAAAACCTCTTGGAGATGGTAACCGCCGACTCAGAAACAGAAAAAGTTAAAGCTACAGTTCTGTAGCACAGTGATACAACAAGGAGAACCTCAGAAGTTCATATCAAGAGCTTGGCCAGCAAGCACCAACATTAGAAGTTTCCGTATAATCATAAATGAGAGAAAAACCTCTTGGAGATGGTAACCACTGACTCAGAAACAGAAAAACTTAAAGTTACAGTTCTGTAGCACAGTGATACAATAAGGAATACAAAGGCCGACTTAACCATAAAAAATTAAAACATGGTGATTTTTGTAAGGAACACGCATGCAAGGAGACAATACATGAACATTTTGAGAACCACCTACAACAAGACCCTAGAAAGTTATGAATGCAAATACAATTATGTAGTTGGAACTATGCAATCACAATTCTAGACATCAATTTGACCAGGTATAGCTTCCACTTGTCTCAGGATTTACAAAATGTTTCTTGTGCGGCACACATGAAATGCATAATTTCAATCACATGCTACATGGACTAAGGACTTCATCTTTTTTGCAATTCTTTGATTTCTTCACTGGAGATAAAGTACATCAATATTACTATGATCTGCGTTTCCAATGTGTAACTTCTGAATCTGATCTCTGGAGTCAAAATACTGTAAACCCACCTCTTAGATCATTTTTGGCACTTGTTATGAAAGAGGTACAAGCCATAAGAGTACTGTCATGAGGCATATTAATGTCCAGATGAATAACAGGTTATTGGACATAAGGTACGGACGTATAATCCATGTCATGAGGCAATGCATGTACAGATGAGGACAAAGGAGGTTCATTCACATGATCTTTTGGTTCACTCATAGAGCTTGGACAGCCTGACAGGTTTATATACATGTTCTTGTGCATGACAATGTTTCAAACTTTCAGTAATGATACAACAGCTTCTCAGGCCGTAAAATAGTCCACGTTAGTTAGAGCATCCTTTAATCCATGATCTGAGATATGATAACTGTTTCTACAGTCCTACTGAAGATACAAGGTCCACTAAATTTGTCACTACAAACTCTGCTATACCAAGGTGGTGACGATCTACCATCTTTTGACAGATGAGAGACAAGGCCTAGTTTGGGTTTCTAGTTTGATAAGGATCCATATCTTGTTTGCAGGATCGCTAGTCCATAATTAGCTTCTTGCATCCATGGGATCCTACATTTATATTGGCTACATTTGTGGTTATGTGAGTTTTCTTGGAAGTGTAGCAGCACACCTGCCACGTGGAGGGAAAAGGCCTCATAAGTACATTTATATTGGCTACATTTGTGGTTATGTGAGTTTTCTTGGAAGTGTAGCAGCACACCTGCCACGTGGAGGGACAAGGCCTCGTAAGTTCCATACGGAAGAGGAGCAATCAGCACAAGCTTTACATAAAGAGATGTTCAAGGACGTGAGTGTCCACTGGTACTGATCTTTTGGCCAGTCCACACTCTCTTGGCTGGTGGTTAGGACACCGGAGTGCAATCCTAGTATTCAGCTTGCACATGACCCAACAACCAAGTTTTCAACTTGCTATAAGAGTCGGCCCTTCTGCAGGCCTTCACTGGTTGTGTACAGAGGGAGAGTCAGTTATGTTCTGATGCTCGCTATGTGGAGCGTGTCGAAGGTGTAGCACTGCTGCACCTACCAAAGTGGAAGCAGGCGGCCTCGTAAGAAAGAGTAGTAATTAGGCTGGACTACACAAAAGAGTTGTTGAAGGACATGCAAGTGTCCCCTGGTGCCGGCCTTTTGGGTGGTCCTCAACATATAGTAATCAGGTTTCAGTTCTCTTGATTTCACTGGGTTGCTATCATCTAGTTGCTGGAATTGAAGATTTGTCTTCAAAATTGTCCACCTAAAGCAGGAATTGCAAATTTTCTAGTTTTTGAGATTCACTTTTTTTTTATTATCATTGAAGATTACTGCATCACAAGAGAGCTCGACTAGGGTGTTCGTATTGCAATAAATGACATGTCAATCTCAGTCATTTATACATATCATTGATAAGTCAAGTTTCTGTTGAAAAATGTTACATTTTCTTTTCTTTTATATCCTTTCTTCAGCTCAGTGGGATCCATTTGCAGGCTTGGAGTAGACTCCAACAATGCCCCACTGAACTGCGGTTTGAATGTTTTTGAACTGCAATTCTGATTCGAATCAGAAAAATCAGGGCAAAGAGATTTGCTTTGGATAGGATCTTTACTGAATGAATGCAAATCTCTCCTTTATCTGATCCATTGTTGCCCCATTTGCAGTTAATAGTAGTAGTTACCGAACAGTGAGATGCCTCTCAGTAGAGGAAAGGTCTTAACCAACATGCCACTCATTGGCAGACCTTTTTCATTTTATGATATGAAGTTTTCTGTTCAAAATCTGATTGGATCAACTTTTCCTTTTCTTTTATGTCATTGCTCATGTCCAATTACGATCCAGTTTTACCCTCTACAAGTTGAGATGTTACAGAGTCAAACAAGGAAACATTTCGTTCTATGCTTTGCCATATTTTGTTCGGGTTTTGAGTGGACCGTCATACTTCGTGACATGATTTTATAACAATCTAAGCTTGTCAATCATTTTTTATATCTCAAGTCATTGCAAAGCTAAATTTTTCAAGTGTGAACTCAAATTGAGCTCGAATATCAAAAAATTGGTCAAGATGATGTATTCACTATCAGCACAGAATGACAATGGCATAAATAAGATAATCTGGGGTGCAACAAGTTCATCAAGGAAAGATTCCAATAAAGGTAAAACTTGAATATTACTGAACCCTCCAAGTTGACAACAAACCCATGCAAGTAAAAGAAAACAACAATTATAGAACTTACAGCAAGATTGATGACCCCATCTCTTCCTGGAGAGCTCTCAAAAGATTTTGTTGATCCAAGAAAGTTCCGTATCATGCGAAGTTTGTGTACAGTTATTCTTGCAAGCTGTGCAATCTCATCCTCTGTAGCAGGCCTCCCATGTTTCTCCAAAAAGCTCATGCTTGCCTGGTTAACTCGATACAAAGCTTCCACTGCATTCATCTGGAAAGGGAGAATATTTCTAAGCATTAGTGGCTGCACACATGCATTCAGATGAGTGTTGATAGCAGGAAACTTACAACAAAAGCATAAAAAATGATGAAAATGCCCCAAATTTGTCCACTGTTCTATGTATGTCAATAGCAGCATGACTTCATGAATACAAATTTAAGAATAAAAACGAAAATCAAGTATCTACTTCTTGAAGGAGGATGTGGAAGAAGTTAAAAACCAGAAAACAATTTCTTACAGGTATCCGGGCTGACTTGGATTGGCGAGCAGCTGCTAGTGTGACAGCCCGCTTTATCCCCCAATGCGCATAAGTGGAAAACCTGTAACCCAAAGAGGCATCAAAGTTTTCTACGGCATGCATCAAGCCTTTAGTCCCTTCCTGTGAAAAACAGGTATATATCAAAAAAAAATGACTGTTGCTGGCAAAGCTAGTCGTCAGGCCAGACTCTGACCCCAACGAACAAACACAATGCACATGCATGACTTCAATGCTTATCAGTTAACAGATTACCAGTACAAGCACAAGCACACAATCTCACAATAGGTATATTATTACATCGTCAATCTATCCACAGTTCCTCAGATGACCTTAAAAGAACAATATAAGTAGCTTACATGTGGAGAATGAAAAGCAATATAACGATTTTACCAATACAAGCAAAAGTATACAATCTCACAATAGGGATATTATTACGTCGTCAATTTACCCACAGTTCCTCATACTACATTGAAAGAGCAATGTGAACAGCTTAAGTGTGGAAATTGAGAAGCAAAAATTTTCAACGGCCTCAATGCTGCCTGGTCAAGTAAGGCTTGCCAATAAGTACACGAACTATCAGAACCTCCAATGTAAATCAATCCCCCCAGGCCTCATTGTCCACTTTTTCCAGATGCATACTTTATTAAAGAATGGTGTAAGCAGCTTATGTATGGAGACAAAACGCCGCTCCGAATGCAGATACTAACCGAACCTAAATACAAATTGATCCCCTCAGGCTTCAAAGTTCACCTTCTCCAGATAATGTCAGTAGGTCTGAACAATGGAGCTTCTAGTCGTCAATCGACTTGCCAGATCACAAGTTTGTTTATTGAGGCAGATACGAAGAGAACCATTGTCAGAGAATATTTCCTATGGAAGCCACAAATATGCCAAAGCACCAACAATCAACCTTCACAGCACATTTGTACAGGCACGACAATAGCAACAAGTTGACAGAAGAAATGGCAACATGGTCACTGATACATTGGCGGTTTTATCAAGTCAGGCAAAATTGTGATTGGTCATCAGCAAAATGGATTCTTGAAGCAGAAGCAGCTCCATCCTACAGAATTTCATATTTAAGCTTCCAGAAATGAGTTGCAGAGAGACATGCTATAAAGTCTTCACAACAGGATTCTAGCCTAAGCATACCATACAAAGCAACAACACATGGGAACCGGTGGAGGTTAAACCAACCCAACCAAACCTAGATCGTACGGATCTAGCCCCCAAGCTATGGATCAATCAGAGTCATGGAAAGGGGAGTCACACCAGCAGCATGTAGCTACTCATCACAAATCAAGCATCCACTAGTGAGAGCCCAGCAGGTATACTTATACCCTCCAAGGCCCTTGCACCACTAGTAGTGCACTGTGACACCTCATTGGACACCTCTGCAGCCTATCTGGGCCACGTCATCCAGTTCCCTAATGACTCACTGATAGACCCATACCAACTCCACCACCATGTGTTTAGGCCTACAACCATCAACTATGACCATGTACTCATAAGGGCCCCAATTCCCTTATAGTCACAATTAACTTACGGGTTGTTGGTCTACCAGTCCCTAGCGTGGACACGCTACCCGAGACCAATCATGGGCATGACATTCTTCCCCCGTTATTCAAGTTCTGTCCTCAGAACTTAAAACTGGGAAAGTTCCTCCTTAAGCTTCCTTCGTGTTCCCAAGAATCGTCATCGTCTGTACATCCCCTCCATCGAACCAGATGCTCGGTAACTATACGATTTCTCAATCGTTTAGTTCTTGTATCCAAGATCTTTTCGGGTTCAAGACGAGATACACCCGATGATTTATCCAACAGGTCCAACTGATCTCCAGATCCAAGATGCTCTCCTTCACGCAGACTCTTTTTGAGACGACAAACGTGAAATACGGGATGCACTTGCGATCCATCCGGGAGTTCCAATTGGTAAGCTAAGGATCCGATCTTTTTCAAGATCCTTAACGGTCCTCTATATCTAGGGGACAACTTATAATGCTTGCCGGTACGCATTACACTTGAATCCTTCGGGATTCTCAAATATACCCAATCTCCCAGTTGGAAGTCTCTCGGTAATCTTTTTAGATTTGCATAATGTTTGTCCCTATCTTGGGCACTTTGGACATTTTCACGTGCAATTCGTAGCATTTCCTGCATATCATGTAGGAAATCCGCTACTTTCTGAAACTTGATCGTCCGAGTCTCAACCGCGATGGGTGACCTAGGCTCAAAACCGTACATAAGCATAAACGGGCTATAACCAGTAGCCGAACGCTTACTACTATTATAGGCAAACTCGATCAATGGAAGGTACTTTTCCCAATCAGATTGCCGTCTGGAAACATATGCCCGAAGCATTTGTTCCATCGTCTGATTTGTTCTTTCCGTCTGTCCATCAGTCTCAGGATGATCAGAAGAACCCAAGCTTGGTGTCGTCTCTAGTTTAGCAAACACGGCCGACCAAAAGTGACCGGTGAACTTCGGATCGCGATCACTCACAATATCACTTGGTAATCCGTAAAGCCTAAATAGATGCTCTACAAATATCTGAGCTAAATCAGAAGCCTTCGCGGTGGTCTTTACCGGAATAAACATAGCCAATTTGGTAAGACGGTTGACCACAACCCAAATTGCATCATGTTGTTTATTTGTCCGCGGTAACCCGACCACGAAATCCATGGAAATACTATCCCATCTCTTATTAGGGATATCCAATGGATGCAACAACCCGCCAGCCTTATGTAGCTACTCATCACAAATCAAGCATCCACTAGTGAGAGCCCAACAGGTATACTTATACCCTCCAAGGCCCATGCACCACTAGTAGTGCACTGTGACACCTCACTGGCCACCTCTGCAGCCTATCTGGGCCACATCATCCAGTTCCCTAATGACTCACTGATAGACCCATACCAACTCCACCATCATGTGTTTAGGCCTACAACCATTAATTATGACCATGTACTCATAAGGGCCCCAATTCCCTTATAGTCACAATTAACTTACGGGTTGTTGGTCTACCGGTCCCTAGCATGGACACGCTACCCGAGACCAATCATGGGCACGACACATGCTTTCGTAAGTACAAAAAAGTTATTTCCTCAGAGTGGAATCAAAATCAACATGCAAAAAGAAAAAAGCCCTATGTATATCAGTGACGGGTGTGGTGAGAGGAGATAGCTACAAGGCCCAGCAATTTCTGAGCTGGTCAGACAGGTCTGTATTCTCAATGTGCACAACAGGGAAAAGCATGTGAAGTCATAGCCACATTAAGATCACTTTGATTCCTTGATAAGAACACTAAACAACCTATCAATCAACAAAAAACAAACCTAATTGATGTGTTGGCTGAATATGTTGAACAGGATATTGAAGTATTCAATGTTGGATACAAGACTCAAACAAACGCATTGACCTGTCTTACCTGAAGCAAATCCTGAAAGGGTACACCTTGCCCTTGATAATTCTTTGCTATTGCCACAACAAGACGAAGATTGGAATTGATCATCCTAAATTTTGCCTTGCGTGCCACCCATAGTCTTCTCTGAAAAACAGCTAGTTTTATTCCAAGAGCATCTGACCATTCTCGAAAAGTTGGTTCTTGACCAAGTCTTGCCGCTAAATGATATTTCACCTTTTCAATTTTCAAGAGGTCCTGAAGGATATGGGCATACAATTTCTTTGTCAAATACCATTATCCTTATCTTCACAAAACCTTAAACCTTACAATGTAAGAGGTTTAGCAAGCATAAGTAAAGAACCGATACCATCATAGGTGAACATTTTGATGATCTGATACAAGCAGGTCTATTAAGTTGCAGAAGAAACATGGTGAAGTTATAAGAATCAAAACCTGAACTTGTTTAGCTAGATCCACCTCATCCTCAGTAGTGAGGAGATCTTTTTTTCCGATGTATAACAAATACTTGGTGAAAGGATTGGCACTTTCATGACGCAGGGTGGTGAGATGACTACGTTTACGGTTTCTTTCAGCTGAAGCTGTTGAACACACAAGTGAGCCCTTTTCTTTGATCTTCCCCATTCTTCTTCTTTTCAACTGTCTCTCTTTCCGCCGTACGGATTTAACTACAGCAGTTCTCTTCTCCTTTAAACCAATATTCTGAGAGTCACCTTGTCCACAGCCCAGTTCCACAGTGTTTGTTAGCTTTTTCTCTGCTTCCATTCCCCGACAATCTACCTGTCGGCCTATTCTACTGGTCGCAGTGTCTGAATCAACCAACATCCCCTCATTCTGCAAAGAATCTAAGACGCAGAACCTGTTTCCCAAAAGGGTAGACATGTCGGAACGTCTTACCTTCTGTAACTGTGTCAATCTAAAATTTCCAAAATTCAGTAGACAATCCTCCACTGAAACAATCGAAAATAAATTCAAAAAAGGCTCAATATCAGAAGAAAAACTTGTGTCTCTTCCAGCTCTTACACAAGACATGTCTTCTTCTGCTGTTGCAGAAATCAGTGCTTCGTCACATTGTAACTGCAGCTCTGCAGTGGCCAGAGCTGCAACAGATCTCCCTTCAGACCTGCTGATTCAAATGAGAAAACAGAACATCCTGATGAAAAACGTTGGTAAGGCTACATAGAAAGTCTGGGCTATGCAAAAAGGGCTTTTCCCAGAGCAAATATAGCACAGGTCCTTACTTGTCAAAGCCTTTGAAAGTCCCAAGATGAGCAGTTATTACTTCAGTGCTGCTGTATTTGCATTTTTGGTGGTCTGCCCCCACTTTTAGCTTGAGGCTTCTTTCCCACCCACAAACTTTTTTCGCAAATCCGAACTTGTTTCTCAACCCTAATATGTTAAACCTCCGATTACAGAAAGAAATAGAACCACAAAATCGCAATAGCAAAAGCATCAAAGCTTAGCTGGATTACTGCCAGCATCTAATACCTATAAGGTATTATCTAAAGGAGACCAAATCAATGTGAAACTAAAATGTTACTGCAAACACATCTCTAAACATCCAAGCCAGCCTGAGCATTAAAAGAGTGTAGCAGTTTCTGAAAAGGTGGTTGCATTTAAGCCAAAAAAATAGCAATGGTTTCCATCATCATCTCGTAGGCACTCGTGCATTACCCAAAATTAGGTGAAATTTACAGGCTTGTAAGATTAACAGTAAATAACTTTTGAGCAGGTATTGTCAGCTAGACACACTTTGCAATGAATCGTGAGCAGGCATTGTCAGCTAGACATACTTTGCAATGGCAGTCGATATAGATAGAGTGTATGAAACAAACAACGGTCATTTGATGCTGATACATAAAGAATAACTGCGAGAATTTGTCAAAAATGAGACACTGGTTCAACTAATATAGTGCGAGCCTGCTACATTTGGGCATCGTCAGAGATGAATCTGCAATGCCTCCAAGACATGCTCTTAGATTTAAGAGAGTGCAACCAGGGATAAGCTCATATTACAAAGACATTGAAGGTGCTTTGCGAGATGTCTTTTCCCGTGGTCTTTGCAAATTGCCAATTCCACACTAAGAAGATCTAACATTTGCAAGGGTAACACATGAAGCCTTGGACAAAGAGCAAAAGAATATGCACGACAATTACCAAAAGTTCTGCAAGGGATGGGCAGGCATGTTACTTGCGACAGCAGCGCTGCAGCTGGGCGCGGTACATCCATACCCAAAACAAAACCAATATCTAAGCTCCAACATCCAGCTAGAGCAGCAACCTGCTCTATTTCACCACCTTTTTCCAGCGCACTACAATAATTTCGGTGCAATGGATAAGCCTTCTTCTTTCATACAACGCCTATCCTTAACTATGCTTAATATGGAAAGAAACATCTTCTGAGAAACAGACAGCATCTATCCTTCAGATAAGAATAGCCGTCTTCTTTCTTAAACACAACACCACCTACATTCAGATATTCATACTATGTGAAGATATCTCTTGTCGGAGACAGATAGCATCTATCCTTCAGCTAAGAATATGTAAACACATAATCCTCTATATTTTAAGCATTTCAGTGTAACCGACATATCCTCAAACCTCCTGGAAAGCCCCATTATGTTCATTACTCTATGCCGTCCTTTCATCTATTGCTTTCCTCAGCTTTCCGCCTCCTCCTCCTCCTTTTCATGTTTCTCATGTCTGGTATTTGTGTTTCAGCTTACAGCCAAGACTGCTGCTATAATTTTCCTCATTTTCTATCATTACTTATCTCCTTGTCCTTGCTTTCCTGCTGTAATGTGACGATGCTTCGCACTCCTCTGTTTGTGTGTGTGTGTGTGTGTGTGTGTGTCTCTCTCTCTCTCTCTCTCTCTCTCTCTCTCTCTCTCTCTCTCTCTCTCTCTCTCTCTCTCCTCTTTTATTCCTGGCTCAGCTTACACGTCAAATGTAATTGTAGCACGCTATCCTTAAATCATTAAGCATACTACCCTACCGTTACTTGGATAACGGTGTGTTGTTTCCCAACACAACACATGATGGATACTTTGTGACTATTTGCCCATTTTTTGAACACATTACAAAACAAAATAAGTATATGTTTTTTTTTAAAAAGATTGGGGCGCATTCCAACCTGTGTGTCAAGCGTCACACTTAGGTTACTATTCCCATTAGTATGTTTTGGATTATGAGATTCATAAAATGAACCTCTATTAGATTTCCGATTCTCGAATTTGTTTTGTTATATCCAGTTGTTGGAAATCTCATCAGAAAGTGGTTAGACATATAGATTTGAGGTTGCAAGAGTGCAAAGAAAATTTCAATTCCGTGGGGAAGTTGCTCTTGTTTGGGAAAGAAGCAGATGATGGAATACCTTGTTCCTCATCGTCTTGCAATAACTCATTTCATATAACGTCTATATTCGACTATTAATCAGGTAATGTTGTGTTAATGTAGAAGTTTTCTAAAAACGTCTCAATTGAGCAGCAGGTTTAGCGGTTGGTTGCTTTGGTGCTCGTGTGTTGTTGTCGTGGGAATCCTAACCGGATTCATATTGGACGTGGTGGGTAGGTAGGATCTTACTAGGTTGTCTTGGACAATCTTTGAAACTATGTTTTCTAACACAATCGGGACATGCGGCATGGTATTTCGTTTTGACCATACAATCAACCATAAAGTGGTCTGCTTCACCACAGATGAAGCATCTGTTGTTCAATGGCCCTTGTTGAATTGCATAGCCATCTTGTATAGCTAGGACTTCTGGATTTTCTGGATGGTGTTCGTGATAAGACAAGGATTGTCCAGAGTTAGAGGGTTGTTCTTCATATCGTTGTATGGAGTTAGTTTGAATATGATAATATGAAAGACAATCATTAACAGGATGTGTAGCCAGACAATGTGGGATATTTCGTCGTCTATAAGGTACCTGTGCAAGGGGTAGCTGAGCAGACATATGGCTTTGGATAGACGTCAAGGTGTCTCGAAACTCCTTAGTGAGTTTATCTATTTGCATTTGGTGTTGCTGATGAAGCAATTCCATTTGTGATTTCCAAAGCTGATCTTGGGTATCCTCATTCAACTTCGATTCATGGACAGTAGCACGATGTGCTTTCCATTCTCTAGATTCGTCAACATCTGACCCTTCGTCGTCCTCCCGGATGGCATCAAACATAGCTAACTTTAAGCTCATATATTCGTGATTGGATCTAAGCTCGCGTCTAATCCATCATGGAAGTCCGACTAAAAACCAGATGATGAGCATATGTTCGATGGGTTGTTCTTGTACTTGACCTTTCAAACATTTAAAACGCTCGATATAGTCTCGTACACGTTCGTCTTTTGTCATCTTGATATTACTCAATCTGACAAAAGGACTCTCTATCAGACAAAAGGGTTTGAAACGTTTGATAAAAGACTCTTTTAATGCAGACCAATCTGCCTTATCTTCACGATCGAGGCTAAAGAACCAGTCACATGCCTTAGCGATCATGGTCATGGAAAACAATTGGACCATAGCGTCGTTGGATGTTTCGCCATAAACGTCACATGCATTTTAAAAGATTTGTAAGAATCTTTGAGGGTCCGAACTATCATCAAACTTGGGTAGATCTAACTTGGGTGTTCGCTTTTCAAGATGAGCTCCGTGGGTGGCGAAAGCTCCATTTAGGTGTGTTCTGGCCTGTGATGAATCAACACCATGGAAATGGTCTTGTGAACGTGAAGATTCGGCTCTATGAGGTTTCCGAATCTTGAATGGATTTGTGGAAGGTTCGTGGATGTGTGATTTCATTCAAGAGAACTTATAATGTCGAATTTCGTCAGACATAGGAAACACCATTTCTGATGGATAATCGTCTGTGGGATCAGTATGGTGTTCCATTGGGTAAGAACGTTAAGATCGTCCTTTTTTTGTTTTTATTTTTTTTTGAGCTCTTGGCTTGTGCAAGGTGGAGACTTGGTCGAAACTGGGAGCAGAAGGCTCAGTTGAAAATTTAAAAAGAGGCTTGATAAAAAATTGATGTGTCGTCTTGGTCGAGTACTCAAAGATAGGACTCGGCTTGGTCGAGATCTCAGAGACAGGACTCGGCTCGATCTAGATGGGAGTGATGGTGTTGGCTCGGTCGAGATGGAAGTTAGCGTGAGTCGGTCGAGATGGGAGTTAGTGTGATGTGGTCGAGATGGGAGTTAACGTGACTCGATCAAGATGGGAGTGAAGGGAGTTGGTTGAGATCTAAGTGAGATGGACTCGCTGATGGAGACGGGCTTGGTTGAGATCTGAAGGAGACGGGCTCAGTCCATATCTGAAGGAGACGGCCTCGGACGATCGACCATAAAATCAGTGTGTAATGTAGTTGAACAAACAATGAATCCTACTTTCTACTGCTGCAAAACGAGTTCGAATCAGATCCTTACTAAGTAAAACTAATCTACACATGTATTAATCCACAAAACAAGAACAAGAAACTAAACATAGACAACATTTTGGAGAGCCCAAGAATCAAGAAACACACATTTCTTGATTCTTGGACTGCCAAGAACATCAAGAAATGGGCTATCATAGGATTTGCAAGATTTAAGCCACAACCCAGCCAAGACGCATTACCACAATGCTGATTCCTACATTAATCCACAAACAGCAAGAAATCTAATCCACTCTAGTTCCACAAACAAGAAATAAAACTAATCCACTACTAAATCCACAACCACACACAATAGGGATGAAAGGGCAAGATCATTAATGCATCACTCAATAAACAAAAATGATCAAGGATCTCAAGAATGCATCAACTCGTGGAAGCTATTCTCATTTAAGCATGGAGTAGATACATTATACAAAAAGCTCCCTTCTACAAAGGGGGAGTCTCTTAAATAAGCAAGGGAGCTCCTTAGGTGGCATCCTAGTGGCAATTCCAAATTACACAAATTATAAGTGAAATTATCTCCTCCACTAGAGGTCACCATCAAAAGGCGGCTCACTCTACTTTTCTAAGAGGGGCCTACTTGCATTTATTACATTTGCCTAGAAATACTAGGAATTCAATCTCTCACTAGCTTCTAGAAGGTATGCTCAAATAGATCCCATCTTACTATTGATTTCTACAGACAAGAAATTGATTTTATTGACTCTAGAAGCTCACAAAGGTCTCTCTTGTAGTGTTTCACTCAAATTAGATTTCTAATTCAACAAATGGACTTATAATCTTAGTTCTAGCACTCCCTCACAAGATGGAATGAAGATTAGATGATGTAAAATCTACTTACAATCAAATCTTGCCAATCTTGGCCATTTTTGGACAAAAAAATGACTCAATCTCCCTCACTCTTCTTGATGGACTTGATGTAAATCACTTAAAAAGGTCTTGATTTCAGCCTAGATTAATTAGATCTCATGAATCAAATTCAAATCTAATTAATGGCACTCAAACTTGGTGGCTTTTCCTAAGATCAGCACCAAAAATCTCATCAAGAACAAATTGAGTTTTTATGGATCAAATGAATATCATGCAATAAATGTCGGTTCAGAGGTGCCTACACGTATGGAAAGATATATTTTGATCCCTACCAAGTTTGAGATCATATTCCCTCACCAAAATGTAGATTCTAGCTCGCCCTCTCTACACAAGTTTTTTTTAGCACCAATACTTGCTAAAAATGGATTTGCATTAGATCAATGGCTTATGATCTTGTACTTTGATCTGCTACCATGTGAAAGTACTATACTTTAGGACCATAAATGTATTTACAAAAGATCCACAAGAGCGATTGGATGCTTGCTTAACAATCTATCAAAAAACTAGACACAAAAAAGTTGATCTAGATTGGCAATTTGACAAACAACAAGCACTAACAATCAAAAGCATTGATGAACATTGAAATCCGAGCCCACAAGTGTGTGCCACAGCTTGATGTACAGCCTGTAGAGTGAGAAACAAATAGAAATCAATTTGGTCTCATTTGGATCACAGAACTCAATGTACATAGTGAACTAGCTCGAGATTGCCAATGAGCTCCAAAAATAATCTATCTTTTCACTATGGGAGCTTGGAATACATAGCAAATCTGACTTCCTTTGTGAAGTTAGATGAATTTCCAGCATGTAATAAGGAAGTTAACTCAGCATTTTTTCCCCTAAAATGAAACCCTAGTCTATTTCCTAGAGTCGTGCTTGGTAGGTGACTAGTTAGTCAATTTTTCACCCTAAACTAAGGTGAGGTCCTATAATCTAGGACTCACTACCAAAATGACATGACCGACCCTATAGACTTGACCTAACCTAATGTAGGATGGGTTTCCCACATGGAATCATGTCCTCACATGTGTGGGACCCACTTGTGTACACAATTTACACTATTCTACATGGTTTCTGATCAAGCTAGATTTGCCAATTTTTGGCAATTTCTCACAAAATTATCGATTTGAGAAGATGAAAAATGGAATTACAAGGATGGTCTTGAGTAAGGTGTAAACTTATTTGCAAATGTAATACAATGTGCATGTGATCAGGTTGGAGTTAGCAGAAATGCTTATTCCACTTTTTTTTAGAATTGTGCAAGAAGCATTTTCTCAAGTAAAGATTAAGAAGACTTATCTTCCTCGTCCATATCGAGTAAGATTAACAAGAAATTATGCTGATGAGGGAATGTTCAAGTGGTTGGCCAACCATTTCATATCATTGATTTATATAAATCTGAAAGTGGTGAGCTAAAGAACAACGACTACAATAATATTTTTCTTGACATCGAAAATGTTTTAATGTACATTATTTGGTTCTTTAAAATTAATGATCATCAAACAAATGGAAAGTTGATTGTTGTGATGAAACTTGATGAATCTGAAATCATCAAAGGTCAAAAGTTGGAACGAGTGAGTATCACTTTGATGAGCAAAGTATCAAATGATCATACATTTAGTGTTCAATCTGGAAAATCATATATGGTGGATAACAACATTCGAGGTACTTTTCTAAGACGTGTTTTCTATTACAATTATATTACTTATGATTTGGATAAGTAAGTAACAAGTACACATTACTTGCTCTGTTACAGGTTTTGAAAGAAAATCATGGAGTTCTATCATGGATATTTTCACGTACAAATAATGGAAAGATCATAAAAGAACATATGGAGGGTCAAAAACTTACTGTGGAAAACCATGGTAGTTTTCAAATTCAATGGCACTACCGGTGGACATATTCTTGGGGAGCTACTAGCAGGTAATGAATACTTGGTGATCAGATGGTACAGGGTATAGAGTTTGTTAGAGCAATCCTACTGGATATGCTATGGATCGTGTGTGAGTTGATCATCACGACAGTGAATCTAGTTTGCATTTGCATTGGTTTGGGTTAACATGATAGATACAGTGATGAGACAGGCTCCCTGGTGGGAGGCCTACATACTGGTCAAACCAGAATTGGCAACGTCAAGCATGGAAACTTGAGCCTACATGAGATGTAGGAGAGGAAAATCATCATCAGTATCTCTGGGAGATGGGTGAGCTACTTAGGTATAGTCTATGATGAGGTTTTCATCATATTCATTATTGAGTCCTTGGTAGACTCTTGTGCTCGAAGCATGGGGAATGGATGGAGATTAGCTTTTAGGGCTTATTGGACAGGATGTCAAGGAAAAACGGCTTGGAGCATGGATTTTTTTGGGAGATACATCAGGGATGAGGCTTGGAGCGCTCATTGAATCTTGGGAGATCTTTGGACAATGTATGGTGACATCAGTTGGATATGCTTGGACATGAGGGCATCTTGATTACAGGTGAGAGGCCATGATCGAAGATTTGATCTGGAAACCAGTGGTGTAGCAGCGAATCTATAGGTGACAAGTGTTGGTATGACAAGATATCACGTTTGGGTGGGCATTGGTCATGTATTTGACGCTTTATCATTCACGAGTGTGTGTGGGCTTGCATGTTACCTTGTCACGGGGGTCTAGATCTGAGTCGGAGTTGTATATATTTATGCATTTTCTATGTCAGAAGCAAAGTAATCATTTGGTATGCTCAGTGACTTGTTGTTATGTCTACTAGCTATCTATTTGATGAGGGTATAGTCTCATGGTGACCATAAGATTTTCTCAAGTTGAGCCTTAGTCGCTCATTTATGTCAACTTTACAAGTTTGTGCTTGTAAGTGTCTGATAGGATGTCAGCCTAGCTAGATGGAGGATGTAAGTCTCACGATGGTAGTGTCAGTTTGAGCCATGTCGCTCATGTGGTCCACTTGTATCTTGTGTATAAGTCGGATTGGGGCCAAGTTAGTTGGTTGAGAGTGTGGTAGACTCTCTGTGTGAGCATTGTGTTTGCATGATACTTTGTGGGTCAAACATGGTGGTTTGTTGGTGTGCTTGAGTGTGAGTCAAGTACAGAGTAGCAGGACATGCTAACATCTTTTGGATACTCCAGACGCTGCTACAATTTGTATCTCTTTACCCCTATCACATTTGAGCTTAAGGGAGAGAGTTAGAAATCAGAGTTAATCTTATATACATTTTATGTAAGCTTCAAATGTGATAGTATAATTATTAGATTTGATGTATTCAGTTGTGATCGAGACGTGACTATCATTGATTTATTAGTCGGGCACTTGTCCCGTAGCCGGCTGCTTGAGTTAGTCGAGTAGCCACACGTAGGGAAGTTAGCATGTACAATATATTGTTGATGGCATTTGCTATACTTAGGGGCATGTCCTGAGTTTGTTAGTATTTTATGTCAATTTTCAGAGAAAAAAGACAAATATTGATTGTACTATCAATAATTAAGAGTTATTGATTGCTTAATCAAAAGATCTATCAAGTTCTAGATGTTAGATCTTGATCTAGATGCTTTACACTATTATTTAAGCAAGAGCAATGTATAGCCATTGCCGTGTTAAGAGTTATTGATTGCCTAATCAAAAGATCTATTAAGTTCTAGATGTTAGATCTTGATCTAGATGCTTTACACTATATATAGTCGTTGCCGTGTTCACAGATTCAGAGTTATTGATTGCTTAATCAAAAGATCTATCAAGTTCTAGATGTTAGATCTTGATCTAGATGCTTTACACCATGTATAGTCGTTGCCATGTTCACAGATTCAGAGAAACTGCGAACATTTGGCGCCATTCCACAGCTACACAAACGTTAAACCATGCCATATCTCCTTCATCTGTGTTGCAAAACAATCACCCTTAGATCTCCTACACATTCATTACAGAGCACCCCACTTCGGTCCTGACCGACATGCCACTCATTTCTCAGTCGGGGTCTCACGATCCTTACCAAGCCGAGCTCCACGACTCAAGTCTGGACCGGACCGCTACCTACTACCTCTCGATCGAGCCACTACTTCAATATCCTGACATGTCTTGAGTTTCACCTCAACCGATGTTCATCGTTCAAATCTCAACCGGAGGCCACAGTCAGATCTCAACCGACGCCTTCTATTGACATCTCAATTGACGACCTACTTCAATCTCGACCGATAGCCTCCGTCCCACTCTCGACCGACACTCTCGCGACAAATCTCGACCGACAACCTCGTGTCAGATCTCGACTGACAGCCTCCGTCCCACTCTCAACCGATGCTCTCACGATAGATCTTGACCGACAACCTCGTGTCAAATCTCGACCAAC
Organism: Diphasiastrum complanatum; assembly: GCA_029204225.1. Lineage (NCBI taxonomy): Eukaryota > Viridiplantae > Streptophyta > Lycopodiopsida > Lycopodiales > Lycopodiaceae > Diphasiastrum > Diphasiastrum complanatum. The sequence continues at coordinate 46,656,459 of CM055096.1, forward strand.
AGCCTCTGTCCCACTCTTGGCCAACTCTCTTGAGACAGATTTCGGCCGACAACCTTGTGTCAGATCTCGACCGACAGCCTCCGTCCCAATCTCAACCGACGACCTCACATCAGAACTCAACCGACGACCTCGCGTTAGCACTCAACCGACGACCTCACGTCAGATCTCGATCGACGACCTCGCGTCAGCTCTCGACCGACGCCCTCGCGTCAGTTGTCGACTGACGGATACTCTTAGCTCTCAACCGATCCTTAGAACGTCCAGTCCATATACAAATTCTGCACCGTGGGAACCGCATCTGACCGTAGAGAATACATTCACCAATTTACACAATCCTACAATACTCTACAAGTTGTTATGGATCGCCCTTATGATCCAAATTCTACGGAGGACTATCCACCAGAGATGGTCTCCCCATCCACCAAACAAGCTCGATTTAACATAAATTCTCGAATAAAATCCCAAATCCAAGAGCCATCCACAACCCATTCGATAGATGGGAACCCATGCGTTATGAAGCTCCATATGAATGACCACATTTTCATGCTGCCGAATCTTCACATGCACGAGCTCACTTAAATGGAGATTTTGCGAATAATGTTCCACGTACTGAAAAATGTACCCCAAAGCTAGATTTACCTAAGTACGATGGTAACACTGATCCTCAAAGATTTCTTCAAGTCTTTGAGAACGCATGTGACGTCTATGGAGAGACATCACCGGAAGCCATGGTACAGCTCTTTTCGATGACCATGATCGATCGCGCACGAGAGTGGTTTTTTAACCTTGATCGTGAAGATAAACGTGACTGGTCACCCTTGAAGGAGGCCTTTATCAAGCCATTTCGCTTGATAGAAAGTCCTTATGTCAAGCTATGTAACATCAAAATGACAAAAGATGAGAAAGTACGTGACTATATTGAGCGATTTAAAAGATTAAAAAGTCAGGTACAAGAACAACCCACTAAGTCTATGCTCATAATTTGGTTCCTCGTTGGACTCCCACGATGGATACGATGGATACATCATTGAAACAAGCCATGCCTGACGCCATTCGAGAGGAAGACGAGGGATCTGATGTCGATGAACCACATGAACGGAGAGCACATCGTGCTTTCCAAGAAGCTCGACCAAACGACAAAACTCGAGAACAGTTGTGGAAAACACAGATGGAGTTGCTTAACCAGCAACACCAACAACAGATGGAGAAACTCACGAAAGAGTTTCAAAACACTCTTAAGTCTATCCAGAGTTCGATGCCGAGCTAGTTACCCACTGGCCAAATCCACCATAGACGAGAGAACACGTGGTGCCCTCACTGTCGAGGTGCACACACTAGCAATGAGTGCACTTCATACCAACCGGTCCCAGATACTTCCTTGATCAAATGTGAAATCTGCGACTTTATGGGACATACCTCTCTTTATTGCTATTATAACCTGAGGAACCAGCCTCACAACCAGTCAGGAGGACATACTCAACCTCATCGACAACCGTTTGTTTCACAAAACCAACACACGCACTACCAACCACGAAACAACCAAGTCTATATACAAGAGTTGCCCAGACAATCTAGACATGAACCTCAACCATAGTTGGCACTCTTAGGACCACCTCCAAGAGGACAACCAAATCTAGGACCACAAAAACATAGAAATCCTTGAGAGTCTACACAAACACATCTTGTTGAAAATTCCTACGATCAGTCCTATCATCAAGATACAACACTTCCATCGGCTAGTTCTCAACATTATCAAACCGACAACTCATGCTCGTGCAAATGAGATGAGTATTCAACACCACCAGAAAATCCAGCACAGCTAGCCAACCAAGATGGTTATGCTACTGCCACAGGCCCAATGAGCAACCGCTGCTTTATTTGTGGTGAAATGGGACATTTCATGGCTGACTGTAAAGTTAAATACCAATACCATGCAGAATGTCCCGACTGTGTCCGTAAACACAGTTTCAAGGATTGTCCTAAACAACCTAACAGGATTCTTCCAGCACGTCATATCTCATCCGAACCTATTAGAGTTCTCACTAGAGCACAACGCCAACAGCAAGAACAACAGCAAAATAATGTCAAATCAGCTGACCCCCAGGGAAGCAACTTGACGGCTTCCACATTACCAAAAGATTACCCAGACCCAAAGGTGGAACAACGGCAATACAATGAGTTTCGAGCTGAGTTTTTGCGAGAGGAAGAACATACAAAAAGTTTGTTCTCAGCTCATACCCCCAAAAAGGAGCAATCCCTACAGGGACTTGAAGTATTTTTTGACCTCCTGCAAGCTCAACTCACCATGTCGTTTCAGACCACGATAAAATCCTTTACTGGGCTTCAACGTTATATCCATCGAAGTTTTCAGCTGCCTACTACTCCTAATGAACAACCGAAAACAGAAGAGATTCCTGAAATTTCCCAGATTCCAATGAATCTGTTGAATATAGGTGTTGCTAAGGGGACTAGCATCACCCTACCTTTGTCCTATAAAGACTATCTCACAGTATCTGCTATCCTAGATAGCAGATCAGGCATTAATATCATGGCTTTGTCATTAGCAAAGTCATGGGGCTTTCATACCCTCGATCAACCACGATATAAACTTCGCATGGCTGATCAACGAGTTACTGACCCTGTTGGTCATTTATCGGAAATAAAAGTTCGCATAGTAGGTGTCAAATTTGTGCTAGATTGTGTCATCTTAGATTTACCAGAAGATAACAATACATAATAACTCCTTCTTGGTACACCCTGGCTCCAGATGGCAAGTGTTGTCCAAGATTGTAAGCGTAGCAAAATTATCTTTGATAACCACGATAAACGAGTCACGGTTGACTCAACAGGAGCTGAAGCTTTCAGCGGTTATTTTCTTGTTCAAATAGCCCCTAAAGATAAACATAAAACGGCCTTTGCCACATAGAACGGGTTTACGCTTATAACGTTATGCCTTTTGGCTTATGCAACACCCCTTCAACGTTCCAAAGGGTCATGCAACTGGCCTTTCAAGATATATTACATCGGATCGTGGAGATTTATCTCGACGATCTAGGTGTACATTCCTCCGCAGCTACACACCTGATGCCCTGGAGAAAATCTTCATTCGCTGTCGTAGATTTGGAATCTCACTAAACCCTGATAAATGCCAAATATGGGTCACCCATGGGGTCGTACTCGAGCATATAATTCTCAAAGGATGGTATTTATACCAATTCGTCAAAAATCAAGGTTATAGTGGACATGCCCTTACCTGCAACAGTGAAGGAAGTATATGTCTCCTCGATCATACCAATTATTATCGCATCTTTATAATCGACTATGCCGGCAAGGCATGCCTCGTTTATTTAGTTGTGGTAGATCCTCGTTGGACCGAAGAACGTTATGGCCTTTGAGGAGTTGAAAACAGCCCTCACCACGGCTCTCATACTCCGCTCGCCATATTACACGGAAGAGTTCCATGTGCATACTGATGCAAGTAAGTATGCCATTGGAGGTCTTCTTGCGCAACCGGACGAGTATGACAAAGACTTTCCCATACGTTTCTTGAGCAGGCAACTGGTGCCTGCTGAAGTAAACTATACAACTACTGAGAGAGAAGCATTGGCGATGCTCTATGCGGTACACCAACTACGACATTATTTATTAGGCCAAACATTTGCATTCTACACAGACCCTCGAGCACTTCTATATATTGTTAATAAGTCCTGTAAGACGGGACGAATAGCTCGATGGCTGCTGATTTTGGAGGAATTTAATTTCCGTGTAGACGTTTGGAAAGGGACCCAACATTTCATGGCGGACCACCTTTCCAGACTACCAAGTGCTGAAAAAGCAACTGCACCAGTCAATAATTATCTTCCTGATGCATGCCTTTTTTTTACAACGGAAAAAAAAAAAATTTCTACTAAAAGCAGCACCCTTTCAATTAATAGTGGGACAACTTTACAAAAGGGGCATTGACGACATTATTTGACGATGTGCTTATGAATTTGAGATACGACCGATAATATCTCAAGCTCATGAGGGCATTGGGGGTGGCCACTTTTATGTTGAAGCCACAACGAAGATTATCCTTCGAGCAGGATTGTGGTGGCCATCTTTGTTTAAAGACATGTTTGTTGTCATTAAAGCGTGTGATGTCTGTCAACAAGCAAAGAAAAATACCAAAGCAGAGTTCACGCCATTGACTCCCATTATAGAAGACGAAGCCTTCCATAAGTGGGGGATTGACTTTGTTGGACCAATCAGTCCAACAGCAAAACACACCCAAGCTCGCTACATCCTCATAGCCACAGATTACGCCACTAAGTGGGTTGAGGCTCGAACAACGAAGGATGCCAACGCAAAAACAGTCGCACGTTTTTTTTATGAAAACATTATTACACGTTTTGGCTGTCCCATAGAGCTAGTTAGTGATCGTGGCACACATTTTTTAAATGATGTCGTTGATAACCTCCTACGCCATTACCTTGTCGTTCACAGAAAAAGTACACCGTACTACCCTAGATGTAATGGCCAGGCTGAATCAACTAACAAGACGATATGTAAAATTTTGACTAAGATAGTTGAAACCAGTCATTCTGATTGGAAAACAAAATTTTTGTCAGCTGTTTGGGCTTACCGCACCACCCCGAAGAAAGCCACTAGGTGGGTTACCCCTTTCCACTTAGTATATGGTCAAGAGGCGGTAATGCCAGTAGAATTCTTAGTCCCATCATTACGAGTCATGGAAGCTTTTTCAACAGATCTCTATGAAAAAGCTGCATTCGAACAACAACTCAAAACCAGGCTATTTATGTTAGCCCAGTTATGCGAATATCTTATCACGCACAACTACTTAACAAACGACGCCAAAAGGCCTGGCATGACCGTCACCTGCGCAATAAAGATCTACACTTAGGTGACCGAGTGCTTCTTTATACATCAAAGAAACACCCTGACAAATTGAAGTTCAGAAGTGAGGGGCCATATGTTATCAATAAAATCTCTCCTAATTGTGTAGTCCAATTGCAAACACTTGACGGGATACTCCTAGACATTGTCGTAAACGGTGGTCATCTGCGGCGATATTACGAAGAGTTGTTCAGCATCTTTTCCCTAGTATATATTCTACATTTCTCTTTATTTTATTATTTTTATTTTTATTTTATTTTATTTCCATGCTTGTAATTCTTGTTTTGCATGCCTATTTTTCACTTACTTCCTTCTTGATACTTCATACCATTACTTTGGTACTTTCTATGCATTTGCTTTTTCCTGTACATATTCATGGGTCATGGATGTTCTAGATCAACAAAGGATAGGCAACACCATAGGAAATGATTTTCACACCTAAGCCCAAACCTCTCAAGAATGGAAGTAGCATACTTTGATTGACTTAAACTTAAGAAGTCCTAGATCTACCATCTTGAATTCACTAACAAGAAAACTTTAACATTTCTTATGCCTTCACCATCATCTCCTGTCAATATGATATCATCAACATAAAGTACTAAAATGATGATCTTTCCATCATTACATTTGATGTACAAAGAAGGCTCATAAGAGCTAATCACAAAGCCAAGAGAGTAGAGAAAATCATGCAACCTAGAGTACCAAGCTCTAGGTGCTTGCTTCAAGCCATATAGGCTCTTCTTTAAGTGGCAAACCTTGTCCTTCTCACCATCCTTGATGAAGCCCTTGGGTTGCAACATGTATATTTCCTCCTCCAAGTAGCCATTCAAAAAAGCATTTGTCACATCCATTTGATAGAGATTCCACTTGAATAAAGTAGCAATACAAATGATCAATCTAATGGCTACAAGTTTTGCTATAGGAGCAAATGCTACTTCATAATCTATGCCTTTAGTTTGAAGAAACCCCTTAGCAACCAATCTAGCTTTGTACTTACTTCTAGTTCCATCTTGATTGTACTTTGATCTATAGATCCACTTACATGCCTGTGGCTTCTTCCTATATGGAAGGTGTACAAGATTCCAAGTTTGATTATCTATCAAAGCATCAAACTCTACTTGCATTGCATCTCTCCAAACTTGTGATCTACTTGCATCTTCATAACATGATGGCTCTTCAAGCATTGTGGTTAGAAAAGAGTAAGAGGTATAAGGAGATGTGTCTTCCCTTTGCTTTCCTTTTTCAAAGTATGTGAGCCTTGAAGGCTCAGCCTTGCTCCTTGTGGATCTTCTTGGCTCCTTTTTTTTTCTTATACAACATCTCAAATGGTGTCTTTCCTCCTATTGCAAGATTTGGAAGCTTATTACAAAGATAGTTTGCACATGCAACTGCCTCTTCCCAAAATTCTTTAGGCAGAGAAGCTTCTAGCCTAATGGCTTTTGCACATTCACACAAAGTTCTATTTTTTCTCTCAGCAACTCCATTTTGCTAAGGAGTATATGAACAAGAAAACTCTCTTTGAATACCCTCTCTCTCACAAAAGTCTTTAAACTTATTGGAAGTGTACTCTCTTCCACTATCACTTCTTAAAGCTTTTAACTTGAAAGGAAACTGCTTCTCTGCATAAGCTTTGAAAGTAAGAAAAACATCATAAACCATGGCTTTTGAAGACAACATATAGATCCAAGAATATCTTGTATAATCATCTACAAAAGAGACAAAGCGATTGGCTCCTCCTTTGCTCTTAGTTGATGAGAAATGAACATCAGAGTGTACAAGTTCAAATGGTTGCTTTGTCTTGATACTTGTTCTAGGAAAAGGCCTTCTATGTGACTTTGCCAGCACACAAGCTTCACAAAGTAGAAGCTCCTCTTTGGTAGACCAACAACTTTTCCTTCTTTGACCATAGATTGCATGGCTTTGAAATTGGGATGACCCAATCTCTTGTGCCACAGATCCTCCTGTAGAACCTTGGTCTCATAAGCAATATTTGAAATGTTAGCACTCTCCCTAGAATCTCGTTTGTACAACTTACCAGTTCTAGATCCTCTAGCAATAACTTTATGTTCTCTTGAGATTATACACTTTTCAGCTTGAAACTTGACATCCAATCCACTATCAAACAACTGTCCTACACTAATGAGATTCTTGGTCAATCTAGGTACATACATTACATCATGTAAGCAAAAAGATTTTGATGATGATGCATGCAATGGAATACTACCCATTTCTTCAATTCTATACTCTACATCATTAGCAGTATAGATTGACCTTTTTGCACCTAGATATGGCATGAGAATAGTGAAAGAGTTCCTAGAACTAGACATATGGGAACTAGTCCCACTATTTATCCACCAGACTTCATTCTTAAAAGGAAAAGATGAAAAAATAGACATCATTAGTGAATCCTCTCTTTCACTCTATACACCCTCACACTCATCCTCATTAGTAGGGTTAGCTTGTTTGGATTGGTTTTTCTTCTTGAAACAGTTTGATGCACAGTGTCCTTTCTTGCCACATAAAAAACACTTGATCTTTGATAGCTTCTTCTTGCCACTGGATGTTGCAGCTTGTGAGGACTGATCCTCACCACCTTCTTTGGCTTTGTCCTTCTTGAAGTGTTGTTGTCCTTTGCCCTTGCCTCTTGACTTGTCTCTAATGAAGAGTGCTTTGTCATCTCCACCATCTTTCAATGAAAGTCTGTTGATCCTCAGCATCTTGTTCTCTTGTCTGCTTTCTTCAGCAATGAGAACACCTTGCAGTGTCTCCAAGGATGGAAGATCTTCCCTGACAGCATAAGTCTGCACAATATTGTCATACTCATCTCTAAGTCCATTTAGGACTACTTGAACAAGTTCAGTGTTCTTAAGAGCATCACTAATACCAGCTAACTCTTGATGAAGATCCTTAACTCTCATGACATATGATGAAGCACTCTCATCTACTCTCTGATAACTTAGAAATATTTGGTTTCTAAGTGTAAGCAATCTAGAAGTAATTTTGATTTCATAGATTGCTTTTAGAGTATCCCAAGCTTCCTTGGCAGTGGTGCATGTACTGATCTCTCTTAACACTTCATTGGTAACATTCATTTTTATAAAATGAAGGGCAATTCTGGTTCTTTTGTGGAATGCTGCAGCTTCATTAGGTGCAGCAAGTTCTTCTTCAGCTCCACTCACAATATCCATTACATCCTATAGAATCAACAATGATTCCATTCTGATCTTCCACATTGCATAATTGGAAGATGTTAAGTGTTTCAGTCCATACAGACTTTTGAACAAAAGACAAACTTTTGATTCATCACCTTCCTTCACAAAACCTGGAGGCTACTCCATATAAATCTTCTCCTCAAGGTAACCATTGAGAAATGCATTAGAAACATCAAGCTGGAACATACTCCATTTGTGAAAACATGCAAGAGAGATTGAGTATTCGAATTGTTATTATCTTTGCAACTGGTGCAAAGGTGTCTTCACAGTCAAGACCTTTGATCTGTGAGTAGCCTTTGGCACAAAGTCTTGCTTTATACTTATTGATTGATCATCATGATTATACTTGATTCTAAATACCCACTTACATCCAATCACATGCATGTTGTTTTGTGGCTCCACAAGCTCCCATGTGTTATTTGACATCAAGGCTTCAAATTCTTGGGTCATTGCTTCAACCCACTCCTTGGATTGAAAAGCTTCTTGGACATCCTTAGGCTCTTCATCTGATGTATGCCATTGTGCTCTTGCCTTAGATTTTTCAAGCATACTGTTCTTTGATCAATCTTGTGCAATCACAACGCCTCAGTCTTTCATGCAAGGAGCAAGCAAAAACACTGATGATCTGATGTATACGCCCTCACCTCTTCAAAGCATGATGCTTAGATACCATGTGAGAAATCCATAAATCATAATATGGATGGACAAACTAGGATTTGAATCTAGGACCTCTCTCATACCGGATGGGATGCTCTACCATTGAGCTATCCGCCCTGTTTGATAGTTCTCTCTAGAGTGTGGATTGATATTCCAACACCCCCCCCTCAAGCCACACTTGGTTGGGGTCCTAGTTGTCACCTGCCCCACAACTTGGGCCACCTAACCATGGCTTTGACACCATGAACTGTTAGGTCTAACTTGGCTTTGATACCATGTGAAGTTCTTAGCACGTGTGAACTTCACCACACACCTTACAGGATCTTAGTGAGGTGTTGTGATTGCACAAGATTGATCAAAGAACAGTATGCTTGAAAAATCTAAGGCAAGAGCACAATGGCATACATCAGATGAAAAAATCTAACTCTTCACTATCACTTCTTAAAGCTTTTAACTTGAAAGGAAATAACTTCTCTACATAAGCTTTGAAAGTAAGAAAAACATCATAAACCATGGCTTTTGAAGACAGCATATAGATCCAAGAATATCTTGTAAAATCATCTATAGAAGAGACAAAGCAGTTGGCTCCTCCTTTGCTCTTAGTTGATGAGAAATGAACATCAGAGTGTACAAGTTCAAATGGTTGCTTTGTCTTGATACTTAATCTAGGAAAAGCCCTTCTGTGTGATGCTTGAGGGGGGGGGGGGGGGAGTGTTGGATATCAATCCACACTCTAGAGAGAACTATCAAACAGGGCAGATAGCTCAGTGGTAGAGCATCTTATTCGGTATGAGGGAGGTCATGGGTTCGAATCCTAGTCTGTCCATCCATATTATGATTTATGGATTTCTCACATGGTATCAGAGCGTCATGCTTTGAAGAGGTGAGGGTGTATACATCATATCATAAGTGTTTTTGCTTCCAGGAACTCGGATTTGGGAGAGGGATTCAAACTTGTTGAGAAACAAGCAATCTGAGGATCATAAGTGGATCAAATCAAGGCTGATCTGATCTAGTGGAGCTCTGTATGGACAGAGAGCTCACACGTGTGAAATCAGCCCTCATTAATGAGTGCTACTTCTCAAGGAATCATCCAAATTTGATGTTATAGCTTGTTGGATAGCAATCAGAGAGTTTGAGAGGGTACTCAACTCATGGGATATGCCAAAGTGAGCACACATCTTTCTTTTTCACCATTTTCATCAATTTTCACTGTCAATCAAGTAGAATTGGATAGAAATGAGTGTTCTGAGGTCTTAGACTTTTCATTTCACACATATTATTGTGTTTGAGTTGAAAGTAAGTTCTTAGAGAGTTTATCAATACTTTGAAACTCGTGGGAGAGATAGACTTCTTGCTTGCATGTGCTTCTTCTTTTGTGACTGAAGCAAGATCCAAATTCAAGATAGATTAATTTTTTGTATTGAGAATTTGTTCTCACATCTATTTCTAGATTTCATAGGGTGGATCAACATCTGTGTTAGATCCTAGATTGAGATAGCAAGCAACATCCTTTCAGCTCCATTTTTTATCATTACTAGAATTTCTCACCAAGAATATGTCTTTCTGATTCACATTTCTTAGAGCACAGTGAGAGATTAACATCTTCCAATTATGCAATGTGGAAGATTAGAATGGAATCATTGTTGATTCTACATGATGTAATGGATATTGTGAGTGGAGCTGCAGAAGAACCTGCTGCACCTAATGAAGCTGCAACATTCCACAAAAGAACCTGAATAAATGCCTACAATGAAGTGTTAAGAGAGATCAGTACATGCACTACTGCCAAGGAAGCTTGGGATACTCTAAAAACAATCTACGAAATCAAAAATACTTCTAGATTGCTTACACTTAGAAACCAAATATTTCTAAGTTATCAGAGAGTAGATGAGGGTGCTTCATCATATGTCATGAGAGTTAAGGATCTTCATCAAGAGTTAGCTGGTATTAGTGATGCTCTTAAGAACACTGAACTTGTTCAAGTAGTCCTAAATGGACTTAGAGATGAGTATGACAATATTGTGCACACTTATGCTGTCAGGGAGGATCTTCCATCCTTGGAGACACTGCAAGGTGTTCTCATTGCTGAAGAAAGCAGGCAAGAGAACAAGATGCTGAGGATTAACAGACTTTCATTGAAAGATGGTGGAGATGACAAAACAAAGGTGATGAATCGAAAGTTTGTCTTTTTTACAAAAGTTTGTATGGAGTGAAGTAGGCACCAAGGTCTTGGTATGCAAGGCTCAATTCCTATCTCATATCACTTGGATTTTGTCTAAGTGAATATGACCCTTCTCTGTATTATAAGTTTGTAGATAACTTTGTAATTATTCTTCTCATCTATGTAGATGATATCATTCTTAGTGGAAACAATGAGAAGTTAGTTGAAGAAACTAAGCATGCACTTGGTACTAAGTTTAAGATACAGGACTTAGGAGCTCTTCACTATATTCTAGGCCTTGAAATAGATTTTTGAAAAGGTCATGCATTTATAAGCCAAACTAGATATGCACTTTCCATGTTCAGAAAATTCCATATGGAAAACTATAAAGGCATAGATACACCTATGGAGCACACTGTAAAAGTTCCTATTAAAGATGATGAAAAATTCTTTGAGGACGTCACTCTTTATAGGAGTCTTATTGGCTCACTTATTTGGTTAATAGTGACTAGGCTTGATCTAAGCTTTTGTGTTCATAAGCTAAGTCAACACATGCAGGATCCAAAGTTATATCATTGGAAGTTGGCTAAAAGAGTCTTGAGGTATATATCTTCTACCTTGGATTATGGACTATTCTATGAAGGAGAAGATCTGACTTTGATTGCTTTTTCAGATTCAGATTTTGCAGGAGACAGGTTGGATAGGAAATCCACAAGTGCGTACACTATTTTTCTTGGAGGAAATCTGGTTTCTTGGCTATCAAAGAAGCAAGCGACTATTTCCTTATCATCCTGTGAAGCTGAATACAAATCTCTTACAACCACAACAAAGGAGGTTTTATGGATCAAAAGGCTAATTTTGGAGCTAAAGTGTTATGCAGATGAAGATTTACCAATTATCAAGAATGATAACATTTCTGCTCAGGCTCTTGCAAATAATCCAGTCTTTCATGCAAGGAGCAAGCATATTGAAGTGGCTCATCATTTTGTAAGAGAAAAATTCATTGGGAGAGAGATCTCATTGGAGCATGTTTCATCTTCAGATTGTGTTGCAGATATTGTCACCAAACCTCTACTCAAAAATGTGTTTATGAAGATGAGGTCTAACCTTGGCCTGATTTCGAAGTCTATGTTGATAGGAACATAAATTTTAAGGAGGAGTGTGAAGATTATTAAAATATTATCTTCCTATCTCGAGTTTGGGGCCATGTCCATGGTGATTTCCACTAAAATTCATGTTGTACATTAAAGGAGTGTGAATTGAGCACATATCCTTCTAGTGTAGCTTGGATTTGAGTTAGATAGGTTCAATTATGATGACATGCAGATGTTTAGATAGCATGCAAAGTCTTACTGTATGCATGCAAGCCACATGCAATCAGTGCATGCAACATGCAAAGTAGTTTCAGTGATCTACACATGTCTAGGCAGTTTTATGATTTGACATGCAGTACATGCAGCATACATGCATGCAGTTACACATGTAGATCTCTGGTAGGTGAATTAGTTCAGTTAAGTGGACTTTCCATGCAACTCCACTGTAAGAATTCGAGTCTCTCTCATGTAGGAAAAGCTGGGCATGTTTTGCCATATTGTGAATATTGAGATTTTGGTGTTTTGGACTCATTCTCTCTCTACTCGAGTTTGCTATGCTTGATTTTCTCTCTCTATCCGAGAGCAGCCTCTTTTTTCCCATATTGAGCACTTAGAACTATTTCTAACATTCATTTCTCATAGTGAAGAGTTAGATTTTTTAATCTGATGTATGCCATTGTGCTCTTGCCTTAGATTTTTCAAGCATACTGTTCTTTGATCAATCTTGTGCAATCACAACACCTCAGTAAGATCCTGTAAGGTGTGTGGTGAAGTTCACACGTGCTAAAAACTTCACACCTTGGCACTTGATTTTGATCTTCCAAAAGATCATTTTCAAGAGGCTCCTCCTCGGGTGTTGCAAGATCTTCATCACCTAAGAGATTAGATGAAGTTGGGACAACTTGTAACTTTGAGATTCATCAAACAAGACATCCTTGCTAACTTTTACTTTCTTTGAAATAGGATCAAATATCCTATATCATTTGCTATTTTCACTATAGCCTAAAAATATACCTTTGAAGGAAGTTGCATCTTCTTTCCTTCTTGTTTCCAAAGGAATGTGGACATAACATGTACATCCAAACACTTTAAAATGTTTTACATTGGGCTTATTGCCAAACAAAGCTTGAAATGGTGAGATCCCACCAATAGCACTACTAGGAAGCCTATCACATAAGTAATTAGCACAAGTTATGGCCTCCCCCCAAAAAGTGATGGGTAGAGATGCATCAAGTCTTAAAGACTTTGCACATTCACAAAGACTCCTATTTCTCCTCTCGGCCACCCCATTTTGTTGGGGGGTGTAAGGACAAGTGAGTTCTCTTTTAGTGCCATTGATAACACAAAAGTCTCTCGTCTTGTTGGAGATATACTCTCCTCCATTATCACATCTTAGAACTTTAATGCAAGAACTAAGTTGCTTTTCCACTAGAGACTTAAACTTTACAAAAGCTTCATATACAAGGCTTTTCTTAGGCAATAATTCAATCCAAGTGTATCTAGTCCAATCATCAATAAAAGTCACATACATAAAAGCTCCTCCAGTACTTTCATGAGAAAAAGTATGTACATCCAAATGGATAAGATCTAAAGGTGAGGTAGATCTTGTTAAAGATCTCTTGTAGGAAGTCTTGTGTGACTTTGCAAGGCCACATGCCTCACACACTTTGCCACACTTCTTGAAAGCTTTTGGTAGGCCGAGAGCTAGCTCCTTTGATGCCATGGATTCCATTGATTGAAGATTAGGATGGCCCAATCTTTTGTGCCAAAGCTCCACTTGAGTCAACTCCTCCCTAACCATATTCACACTTTCAATAGCCACATTAGCATCCACTTGAGAAGCCTTCCTTGCTTAATGGCTCTAGCTATGCACTTATTATTTTTCAAGATGGAACACACTCCATTCTTGAAATGTACATCTAGTCCATTGTCCATTAATTGACCAACACTGAGCAAGTTTTTTGTGATGGATGGAACATACAAGACATTCTTAAGATCTATCCTTTTAGATGATCCTAAGCATAATGGAATAGATCCTATGTCATCTATCTTGCATTCTTGATCACTAGCTGTGTAGATTGATTTCTTAGAATCATTACAAGAAAGTAGATAAGAAGAGAAATAATGCTTGTTGAATGACATGTGAGAACTAGCCCCACTATCAATCCACCATGTCTCTTGGCTTGATGTTGGTGTAGGTGCTACCATCAAGGATGTGTTGAAGACAACCTCTTCCTCCTCCCCTTGTGCAAGATTGCCTTGATCTTCATTCCCTTGTGCATTCTTCTTCTTATAGCATTCAGAAGCAAAGTGTCCTTTCTTCCCACAAAAGAAACACTTCAACTTTGCTTTGTTCTTTTGCTTCCCTTTGGAGGTAGATGCTCCATCCTTTTCCTCGGTCTCCTTGCCTTGGATCTTCTTGAAAGGATGAGACTTCTTCTTGCCTTTAGATGTGAAGTTTGATTTATCATCACCATTATGTAGTGATAAGGACCCCATTCTTGTTTTGAGGTGTAGAATCCTACTCTCCTCGACCACAAGAACATTATGAAATTTTTCAATTGATGGAATTTGGTCTTGAATAGCAAAAGATTGAACTAGATTAGAGAACTCATCTCCTAATCCATTCAAGATTACTTGTACTAGTTCATTATCTTGGATCTTCTCTCCTATAGATCCCAATTCTTTGTTCAAGGATTTTATCCTTAGGAGATACTCTTGTCCATTTTCTCCACTTCCTCTCATGCTTTGCAAGATCAAGTTTCTTAGCATAAGCACTCTTGAAGTGTTATTGGATTCATAAATGCTCTTTAGTGAATCCCAAGCCTCTTTTGATGTGGTACAAGAAGCCACCTCCTTCAAGAGGTCAAGCAATGTAAGGCTAATCTAACCCTCTTCTTGTACTTTAGTTGTTCTTGGGGAGCTTGAGGCTCTTCCTCAACTCCTAAGACAATATCAAAGAGATCATGAACCACTAGTAGTGATTCGATTCTTACTACTTGATCTAGACAATGCACTAGAAACCCTGAATTTTGGACTAGTATGCACTTTTTGGATCAAAAACACTTATGGAAGTTAATTTGAAGGTTGTTGTATGGTTTCACACGTGTGGAAAGTACTTCAGCAGCCCACAAATCGATCTTGACCAAAAACAATGATGTTACTTCTCTCTTTGAACTCGCCCTCTCAATTAGAACTCAAAAACAACAAATTGTCAATGATTTCTCAAGTACTATTAATCATTTAGATCACTCTTAGACTTGGCTCTGATACCATGTCAATTTTCAGATAAAAAGGACAAATATTGATTGTACTATCAATCATTAAGAGTTAGTGATTGCTTAGTCAAAAGATCTATCAAGTTCTAGATGTTAGATCTTGATCTAGATGCTTTACACTATGATTTAAGCAAGAGCAATGGTTCAAACAATCAAACACATGGATGGGCGGCCTCACACGTGTGGAGCACAGTACCTGTACGGTATGTTTACAGAGAGTAAAGTACATTAACTTACAAATGCATTTCATTCATCAAAAACAAGACAAATGTGGAAATCTCAACAAAACTAGAATTTGCCAATGTCACATCAACTTGTTATTGATTTGGTTGATCTCTTTATAGATCAAGTACATCCACGAGTTGTGTACTGTCCAGTAGGCTTTCACACGTGTGAAGAGTGCCTAGTCATCCAGATCCACCAATGGGAGCCATATGTGCTCATTTCCCAAAGTTGACTATTCTCTTTGGCTAGAAAACAAAAAGCTAGTCTTCCACATTATAGGAGTATTCTCTATAAAATAGGATCTAGTGCAATCTTCCTATCTTATCTTCTAGAAGCTTATCCACACGTGTGAATGATATCTTGGCATGTGTGAGTAATAACTCATTCACATGGAAGTCCAATCTTTTTACAAAAAGTTTGACCAATTTGACCATTTTCAAGATTCTACTCAAAGGTCAATTTCACACTAGTGTAGATCAAGCTAAAACCAATCTCACTTAATAAAAATGACTTATGTACATTCTTTCACATGTGGGAACAGACTCCACACGTGTGAGATCCTATCAAGCTCAAATAACTTGAGATCTACAAGATACAACAAGTTGGAAGTGATATTTTAACATTTTAGCCCATCTTGGGTCTATTAGTCAGACAAGTTCCTAATTTGGCATGTTGACAGGTGCCTATTTCAGCGTGTTGACACTTGTCGAGCCCATGTCTGTTAGGGCTTTTGGTATGTACAATTTTCTCTTGTAATACAATTAACTTTTGTTGTGCCATATTTGAGAGCTTGTGAGGAGTGGCTATGGTGATTGATTGATGTAATCTGCATACTGCACTAGATCTTATCGAAATTTTAACTCTTATGGCTCTAACCGACACTACAATCAACTAATTCAAGAGGAACTGATTTAGAATCCAGATGGAGGATTTGTTTATGAGATGGAGGACACAAATTGGGTGTCACCAATTGTGGCGGTGCCTAAGAAAATGATAAATTTAGAATATGTGTAGACTTCAAAAACTTAATGTAGTCAACAATAAAGACCATTTTATCTTACCCTTCATGGAGAATGTGTTGGAAAGAGTAGTGGGACACAGATTACCCCTTTAACCTTCCATTTTTTCTAGAACTGATTCCCATTTCAATCATCAACAAATGTGTATTCATCTCGATGATGAACTCAAAATTGCTTCACGCATTTCTTTAAGTTGTATGGATTTTGAGTTTCACCATTTGGCATCACTAATGGCTCTGCACTTTTTTTGAAGTTATAAAAACATGATTTTTGATCCCTTATTGAGCCTACACTCTTGTACTTTGATGGTGATCTCGTGTTTAGTCAAGATCTTCTCTTCAATCTCATATTGTGCACTTATCTCTCACTTTTTAGTTTTTGTCTTCTAACTAGCTTTTTGGTAAACATTCCAAGTGTACATTTGTTGTTATAGGGACCAACTTTTTTTTTTTATTTCTAATCATTCTATTCATTTTGATCCTTCCAAACTTGAATTCATTCAAACTTTCCATCAATCTTGTGGTGTCTATGAGCTTATGTTATACAAATATTGTCAAGAATCATTTGATCAACTCAAAAACATATAATACTCATGGCTCCTGATTTTTCTCTACCAAATTTTCATCACAACTTCTCTATTGAAATTAATATAAGTTCCATTGGTGTTGGCATTATTCTGCACGTGTTATAGCTTATGAGTCATGTTGCCTACATCCATACAAGACCCATTATTCTACACATGAAAAGAAAACTACTTGCTATTTATGCATTAGAAAAGTTGGAGGCATTATCTTCGACGTGTTTCTTTTGATCTTTATACAAAACACTAGTTATTTTGGTATTTGAATTCTCAAAACAAACTTGGTGATTGGTAATTTTGCTTGATGCAATTTCTCCAAGCCTTAACTATGATTTCCATCATTTTGTCAAGAAAAGTGATTCAAATAAAGATGCACTTTCCTATTTACCTTCTCTTGCATATTCATTCCACCCTATTTGATGCTCTACTCAAAACTTATTCTTCTTATTTATATTTTCATACCATTTCTACCACAATCATGCATGCTTTAGTTACCCCAACAAGCTTGTACTCCTATCAATTGATGTTTTATTAGCCCTCTACATTTATCACTCATGGTTACACTCCTAGTCTTCAATTATTCCTCAACATCATGACGAGACTTGATAAAAGATTATAGATTTGAATGTCATAAATTATTAGGCACAAGGATCTGAGTGGGTGTGCTTGCACAAGAACCTATTGGAGTCGAATTTCCAATAGCTAGACATTTCCTAGCTTTCTAGGCAATGCAACACAAAATGAAAGATCTACTCGAGCATTTGAAACCAAATCAAGTTCAGATTTTTATAGAATATGACTAGGTGTTAGTACACTCAATCTACCATAAATCCATCAAGAACAATGCAAGATTGCTATCACTAAACAATGTAAATTGGAAGATAGAAAATCTCACCATCTTGGAATTTCCTTATCATGAAAAATATATTGGAAAGCTCCATCATGTATACTGCTTAGGTACAACCTGACATTAGAATTATAACACCCGTAACCCTAAACCTACCCTAATCATGACTACAATCAAGGTCCTCAAATTATCTCACCATCTCTTGCACCTCTTGATTAAAAAACATGATTTACGCCACTAACTCACTTGATTTTTGCAATCACTTCTACATGTAGATAGCCTCGAGTTTTGGGCTGATCAGTACAATGATGAAGGACACATGCCTCTAAATAACAGTACATATGATTGTCATGTGGTCAAACAAGTCAAATGACCAAATTACAATAGCTAGTTTTGCCAAATTTAACAACACTCATGCTACTATTTCATCTTATCTTACTAAGAGTTTTTAAATGATTTTGCATACTCAAACATTTGTAGCACATACAACACCAATATGAAATTGATGGTGGTAAACATGGGTGTCTTGTGCTTGCAAGGGTTAGAAATTGATTCAAAGAGACAAGGGAAGAATAGATGCTAAAGTGAAGAAACACCAATTCTCGCATTCAATTATTTACCGAAATAAATGCAATACTCATGCAATATTTCATAAAAAAATTTAACTTTATTGTACATATTGTAATTAGCTGATTAAAGTCTATATTCTTGTTGGTAGTTGAAGTGCAAGAGCAAGGGAGTAAATAAGCTGACTCACTAAAACCCAAAAATACTCATTAAGGCAATACCAAACTATCATAAATAACAGATTAGCTTTGTAAGTACATTTGAATATTAGCTCTTAAGCTTTGGTCTCTGTGTTAAGCTTGGTCGCTCGAATGTCGTGGGGGTCCATCCTTGAGTGAGGAACTTCCTTTCTATTTTCTAAGGGATGGAAGAAAAAGTTACTAGTTCAGGAACCATCCCTTAGGCTCCTTGGAACGGTACAGAACTGCTCCTAGGAACGGTTTCGTTCTGTCTGTGGAAGTATGTATCATTCATACAATTCTAAAGCCAAAAACCCTAATCATGTTTCAAGACATTTTTAGTAACTTCCTGAGTAATCTAAAATCATTAAATAAACATTATGGAAGGAGAATCCATAAGACAAAAACATTTTCTTGTAAAACAGTCACAAAGGCTATGAAAGCTTGCTCCAATTTTCGCAAAAGCTCGCTCAACCAAGCTCACGCAAACTTATATTCACAAAAATCTCTTATCCAACTCAGAAAGGATGAAATAAACTTCTATGTGAACCTGAAACCTTTCGCCGTGTTGCTCACACTACTTCGAATTCTCCTCAATAAACTACACCATTTTCTCGAAAGATGATGGGCCAATGAGATTTATTGTTTTGCAATGGAGTAGTTACAAATGGTAGGAACATTTGACCGGACTGGGAATGGCCTTCGACCACTAGAGCATGGTGAGCTTGATAACACACGGTTGAAAATGCTATCATCATCATACTCTTAAACTGGTAGATAGAGTTAATAACACTCAGGTGGAGTGCACCCATGGTGGCTAGAAGCTTTGTGATTAAGCTTCTGTCCTATGGCCATTGTTCGTTTTATATTGAGCATTTGACCAGTACTCGGCAACCAGCTTTGCAAAAAGAGATGTTTTGCACTTAAGGAGCTTCATTGGCTGGTCAAACTCTGCAAGCAAACCTGCAAACACCAAATAACCAATGGCTATTTCTCATCAAATTGGATATTACAAGTCTATGAATCAAGAAACAATAGGAAACACACTCAAAATACCTGCAAAGAAGCAGCCTTACCTTCTGTTTTCAATCATAAGTTCCCGACATGTTACTTCTATTTGAATTACAATAGCTCAGGCAGCTCAAAAATGGAGAAATGAAAATCGGGTATACTTAATGAAATGATTGATTTTTTTGAGTAAAGTGTATGTTTAGGGCAGCAGATTGAAATTAGCATCATGTCAGAGCATTGTACAACAGCACTAAGAGAGGAAGAGTTGCTAATATATCAACTTGAACAGAGAGAAAGTCTCCTCAATGATAACTGAATGACTTACTAGATACTTACAAAACTATGTCCCTTCTCGTTGTTTTCAGCAATGATTTGGATTCTGAATCTGATGCGAATCTTTATAAATTCTTGGCTAGCAGTATATCATGAAACATCATAAGCCAGGCTAATACAGCCATGATTGGACATGGGACAATTGATTTGAAGAGCGTTGGAGGATATAAAATATGACCATGATGTAAAAATATTGTATTGTTATGCAAAAGCAATCAACAGAGCTGTACAAGCATACCATTGGGGGACAAATAGAATCCAGAATTATTCAGGATCTTCTTGCTTACTCTAGTTATTAAAAAAGAAGGATAAACTCAGCCAGATTAGAACCTTATGCTGTACAGCCAGAAAGGGTTTTTTCTTCTTCTTGAAGCTTGTCAACTTAGGCAAAAAAAAAACAAATACCAAGTCAAAACTTCTCCGTAACTTTTCTGTGTTAAACCCCAGCGATTATCAATCTCGACAAATGAAAAGGGACAGAATGAGTCCAGAAAGGAGAGACTGTTCAAAGATCTACCATTACTAAGAGCCAAAACCATGTCGCTGTCAACGACTGTTGGAATCCTGTGTGCAACTGTGATGACTGTACATTCAGAAAACTCTTCCCTGATTATCTTCTGCAGGACAGAATCTGTGGCATTATCAATAGATGCAGTTGCCTCATCTAGTACAAGAATCCTACTACTCTTCAATAGAGCACGCCCTAAACAGAACAACTGTCTCTGCCCGACACTCCAATTCTCGCCGTCGTCACCAACTGCAACAAAATTATCGAGAGAAGCACTCCTCAGTAAAGCAATATATCTCAACAAGCTGACACACGTCTATCCAGGAAACAATTATAAACCTCACTTCAAACAAACATGTGATGCAACAGGCCAGTTTACTGTGATGACTAGTAATATTTTGGAAGGACAAAGTTTGGCAACAAAATAGCAGGAAATTGCACCTGGTGAATCAAGTTGCTCTAATTTCTCTCGTATGATGTCACCAAGTTGGCATTTTTCAATGGCCTGATTTCAAGATTTACAGATGATCAGTGACTCTGAGCAGCCATGGAAAACTAAAAGAGCATCCTGTATTATTCTGAGAGTAAAATTGCAAAATTCAATAGACAAAATGAAAAAAATTTCGAGAATCATTCTACACTCAACTACGTGCCATGACTAGAGCGACAGTTTCAAAGATGCCGCAGAGTGGTTACATCCCAAACTGCAGAGTCGGAGTACTGCTCCAAGGGGTCCAAATTGAAGCGAACTGTTCCACGAAACAAAGTGGGTTCTTGAGGAATGATACTAAGCCCGGATCTCAAATCATGAAGCCCAATGGTGGTGATGTCAAGATCATCGATGAGAATTGTGCGACCAGCTGGCTCAGCCAGCCTAAAAAGAGCACTAATAAGAGTACTCTTTCCACTTCCTGTCCGTCCTACAACACCCACTCTATGGCCTGCTTCAAACGTGCATGTGATGCCTTGTAAAACAAGAGGAGTATCAGGTCTGTACCAGATCTGGTCCATCAATAAAGTATTACAGTTTGAAGAAAACACATACAAATTCATGTACAACAGAAAATTTGATATATTTTATGACTCTATATTGCTCTATTCTCTGTACCCTGACACTAAGTTGATATTATTCAAGAAAGCATAAAGTGAGGTTTTACTCGTATGCACTCGAGAACAAAAACGACAATTGCAGGCCTCATTCATAAAAAATTCCGACCTGTGAGTTCTTCAACTCAACTTTACCCTTCCTGGGCCAAGCGGATGAAGGCCTGTTGTGTTCAATGATAGCTGGTGCTTCAGATGGGAGGTGCAAATACTGTTCAATACGCTCCACAGAGACTATCTGATTTGCCAAGACACATTGGTTCTGGACACCAAAGATCAGTGAGACGTTCAAAGAAAGCCCATAAGAAATTGCGAGACCAACAAAACCTGCAACAGTCAGACACTTTAAACATCAAAATATGGCTGCTTAACAACTTCACATTGACAACTAAACAAGCAGAAGCTTATGCAAGTTGTCATTATTACAAAAAATTACGAATTATGCATGAAGCACAATATCTTGACCAAATAACGCTTAAAAATTTGAAAACAACAGCTGCAGTAGGACACTTTGGTCATCAATTAAAGACTGCAAAAGAACTTCACACATTGGCAAACAAACAAGT
The DNA here is from genome assembly GCA_029204225.1 of Diphasiastrum complanatum. NCBI lineage: Eukaryota > Viridiplantae > Streptophyta > Lycopodiopsida > Lycopodiales > Lycopodiaceae > Diphasiastrum > Diphasiastrum complanatum. The sequence goes on from CM055096.1 coordinate 46,678,699, forward strand.
GGCAACTCATGCAAGTTGCCATTAGCATAAAAAATGATGAAATATGCGAAAAAACACCATATCTCAAGTATTTGAGCAACATGCAAAGTGGCAGTCAGCACTATGGGCCCCAACATCAGACAGAGAGCAAAAAACGCTGTCAATTATATACTTGCTGAACTTCAAGCCTTTGAAAGTCATAGACAGAAAAGATTTGATGAGATGTACCAGGATCAATATATCCTTCAGGAAGTAATACTATCATTAGAGCTGATGAACAAAGCACAGTCATTGCAAGTGCTTCAAGAAGTTAGTATGCTAATCAATTGTGCTCAACACCAAAAGTGCTAGACGTTAATCAAGGAACATCATTTAATGAAGGGATGTCTTTTTTCTAAAATACGTATACACTTGTTTTTCAAAATGCATGCCTACTCAGTTCAACTTGCTCCAATGTTTTTAATGTTGTTGCCCATATTAAATTTTATAAGATACGCTTTAAAAAAATGTGAGAAAACATATCAAGTCATCACACATTTCCCATAAACAAGGAATGCACCATAAACCAAGTTACACTGAGAAACTGATGAATCAAAATACTGAACAGATCATTGCCTAGAACTAAATGAAAAACCAAAAAACAATGAACCCATAAAGAGATTTAAGTGATTCGAGGCAAATAAAGCAAAAGCTTGGTGATGAAGTAATGTGACTGTTCCTTTCTCATACTAAAATTACATAAATCTCTCCTAAGAACAGGCGCACCTGCAATCTCCTGTTCACGTACAACACTGGAATTACCACCACAAGTATTTGCCATGTCACCATAGCTGTCATGGTCAGACTACTCAGTGCGTTCAAAGTGGCAGAAATTGAAAAAATGTCTTTGTTCAGTTCACATGCTCGTATCGTCTTATTGTAACGAGCTTTATACACAGGAAGCCCAAACAGGATGTTATCACGAATAGTCTCACTTTGGATCCAAGCAATTTGGGAGACATAGGCAGTTGATCCTGAAACTCTTACCTGAAAGACATAGACAAACACATAAAAGTCTAACCACTGATCAATAGCAAAAACGTATCAAGGCTTTGATAGAACAGTCAGGAATGTACCTCTCCAGAGAGCTTGGACATCTCTCCAAGAATTCCTGACAGAAGACTTGACTTTCCAGATCCGACTTCTCCACACACAGCAACACGTTCACCATGCTTCACATGAAAGGTTATGTATTGCAGCGTAGGTTTTAGTGACAAGGGATCCCAATTGAGTGTTGCATCCTTGATCTCAATTGCATAATCATTATCTTTCAAATAATGTCTCTCCACTGAACTCATATCCAACTCATCACCTTGAAGAAAATTGCCAAGGCGAGACAGAGAGACCCTGACCTGGACGATTACTGCAACGAGATCTGGGAGAATCCTAATGGGTTCCTGTACAATTCTCAGAGTGGCAAGTGCTGTAAATACATTATTTGCCGTAAGAGGAACCCCAGAGAGATAGCAAGCAACAAAAGTGGCCGTTGAAACCAGAACTGGTGATAGCCAAAAAACTAGAGAATTGAAGGTTTTCCTGAATTGTACTGCTGACAACCATTTGCACTCAACTTCCCGAAGGCTGTGAATCAAAGATTTAAACTTTGACTCCCATGTTTGTAGCTTAAGGACCTTCATGTTTCTTAGAACTTCAGAAGTTTCCCTCAAACGTTCATCTTGAGCCTTCATAAGTTGAGTTTGATACTTTTGCTGCAATTGTGCCATTGGAGAGTTTGCAACCATTGTAATGATAATGACGAATAATCCAGCGAGGGTAGTCCATCCCACGGAAAAAAAAAAAGAATAGCTATCGCAAAGAGAATCTGCAATGGTGTTGTCCAAATCAAGTGTATCCAATAAGGGAATTCCCCAATGCGGTATGCATCCACTGCCATATAATTCACAATCTCACCAGCAGCATGTGACTGCCTTCCCATACTTGACAGGCGGAGAGCTTTTTGATATACTGCTCCAATTAGTGCAGAATGAAGGTGCATTCCAATCCTTCGGCTGCCAAAATACCATTGCCGCTGTGAGAACGACTCCACTAGTTTGGCCAGAAAAAGCACGGCCACAAGCACAAAACCTTCATACTTGAATAGAACCTTTCCTTGAGCAAAATTAACGAAACTGCTTAGAAGGAGAGGACCGCAAGACAAAGTTACTGTTTAAAAAGTGCAAAGACACCATTGTAAGCAAGATCCTTCCAATGGCATGTTGCCAGGGTCCAAAAAACAGATGGACTGCTGCTTCTAAATTTCTGCGGATTTTGTTCCTCCCAGGCCCTCGAAAAGGCATTGTAAGCCACCTCAGCCTCATCATATTGAGCGACACGAGGCAGGTCCCTCTGCTGCAAGGGCCTCTTGTAGCCTAATGCCAACAGGGGTGTAAGCCACAGGAACGTCATCCGACTAAAAATGCTAGCACTTGCGAAAAGGTGTACGAGTTATGTCTGCTTGATTTTGCTGTCTGTTGTTGCCCACAAGAGGTTCAGATAGATCTCCCGATGTATCAATAGCTTTCAAGGCTAGAACAAATAGCAAACAACCAACAGGCCATGTCGCCAGAGTAAGAACTATCTCAACAGAAATGTTGCGACGTCGAACTAGTTCCAGTACAGCTGAAGAAGCGGTTAAACTGATGAGTAAAAACGTACTGACCCACCATATCCGCAAAAATTTAGACAATGGTCGAATCCTAGTAAGCCTTAGTGTGAAGGAAAGCATTACCCAGAGAATTCCTTGAACTGATTGAATAATCCATCCATAGACACGTGATGGAGACAGCGTTCTACTCCAATAAGGCGCTAGATACCATGTACCCACCCCGATATATGCCAAACCAGCAATGCTTGTTAGATACGTCAGGATTTGTACAAGTGGAGAGTAGAGTGCCCTGGAATGTATGCTTCCAATGAAAAATGTCTCCTCGTAGCGACAAAAATTATTAGAAACACTGACATGAACATCAGCTCAATGCCGCAAAATACTGCCTGCCAAAGGAAAGGCGAGGGATATGAACCTCGGGACCAAGACCAAATATTCCTCGACATGCAGTCTTTGGAACAACTTTTGTCAACACTGTAAAATGCAGCATGAACAAACCTCGCCCATGCATCTGCTTAGAAGTGAAAACAAGTGAATTAGTTCTACTACCTGCAAGCTCTAAGAGACGCAGCAAGTTAGTCTAGAACAAAAATGCTAAATGGAAAACTTTTTTAATCAGCAAGCCTTTTGATTACTTATTACTTTCGCTGACAAGAAAATCCAGACAAAGTCAGAACAGCCGATGCAACGTGTCTTCCATGCACAATTCACATTAGGCGTGGAGTGCTTTTGTGAAGAAAAATGAAAAATTAACAAAAATCGACTGTGCAATATTTGAACAAAACTCACCCATGTTCGCTTTATCAAAATACTGGAGTCTTCAATTTGTAAGGGGCCTCTGGTATGCCTCCCTGTTACCACGCCTAATGTACCGATTTAGGTTTCAAAGTGGCGCATCTTCTTCTCCTACTGCTGCACCCCTTACTACGTTATCGCGCGCCTTAATTGATCAGAAACATTCTCTGTTTCATAACAACAATCCCCACTCCAAAAAGCTTGATACGCAACCATTCGCATTATGATTATTGGATAATGACAATGCTCCATGAATGTGACAATGCTACAAGAAACGTCTCGTGATATCTTATACGCAATCAAGCTTTTTCAGAACCACAGTTTCTAATATAAACTTACGACAAAATCGCAATATGTGGAAGAACTTTTGATGCTTTTTACACAACCGAGAATCAACATTCAGCAGTATCAGTGCGCATAGTACATGGTGCATAAGCTCAGGAATACGAAAAGAACTGAACACGATCTTTGTACTTTAATAGATTCCAGTCCAGCACAGCCTTCCGATGGATATATATCTTGTGATTTGTGACAATGGACATTGACCGTGAATTGAGATTGTCGTCCCTTCTACTTTTTCACAGGTCAAAGACTGAATCTACTCACAATAATATAAGTAGTCCGAACTTCGATCGATGCGTCGTCTCTTATCATGAAGACAGGGTCGCCTACAACTCCAAGATCTCGTTTCAAGCCGGTTTTTAAGCTTTAAGTTTAAGAGTACTTTTTTGTCTGATATTCTAGCAAGCTAACCATCAAAATGGCATTCCAACCTATGATAGATTTGAAGTTTCAATGGCCTGAAATGGCACGTAGGACCCAGCTGATGTGAACTCGCAATCACGAACAAAAGAATGCACAATAGCATCATGAACGTTTACCGGGATGGTGCTCATTACAATGTATTGCTGATACGATCGCAGAAAACTAATTTTGAGTTTGAAAAGGAAGCTTGAACGTCGACAGGTTCAATAAGTGATCGGGATCTTACAGCATCATATCGGTAATTTGCTATCATGCAAGTTTGACCTCTACATAGAAAACTGTATCATTTACACTACACAACCTTTGTGAATCCGGCGTACACGTGCTTATCAAAACCTGCTTAAAAGTAATTTCCGGAACAAAGCGCAGAAATCTGATGCGCTATAATGAAAAACAACCATTTTACAATTACCTGTTGGAGACCAATTCTTTTGTGTAGGATTGTAAAAGAATTGGTCAATCGCGCAATTCTTTACACAATGTAAAGCTCATGTCAACTGTTCAAAGTTCCAATAGCCTGTTGGTGCAAATGCACCGACGAACACCTCCAAAACATATCAAACATCACACAAAAGCTTGGCCTCAAGCCAAAGCCTAGGCTCCAATCCAAACCAGATGCAACATAATGGCTCTCAAAGCTTGGTTACGATCTCCATGCCCACCATCGCCATTACCCATCCTTCTCCTATTTCTTCTTCCTTCGTATTTCTTTGCCACCAATGATCAGCGCAGCAAGTACAAAGTAAGAAAGTTAATTCTTATTTTCCTATTACAAAATCAGGTATTTTAGTACCCGTCCGCATTCAGCTCAAAGCTTCTACGGCCTAGTCTACGCTGTAGGTCTCTACCATATGTAGTATAGGATCCTGCCCAACTCACGAGATCCTGTGAAACAGTTTAATTAAAAAATATTGTTTTTTATATGTTACTTACTTAATCAATGTACGATTTGGCCCCATGAGTCAGTTTTGTGGACCCATGCTCAATAAATTTGCAATAGCAAGATTAAATAAAGAAAGGCCTTTCATATTTTTTGAAGCAATCAATTATGTAGTTTAAAGCATTTTTTAATTTTCATATGCCATGTGTTTTGGGTTTTTTAAGCAGTAACCGACGATTAAATAAAGAAAGGACTTTCAAATTTTTTAAAGCAATCAATTATATAGTTTAAAGCATTTAAGTTTCATATGCCATGTGTTTTGGGTTTTTTAAGCTGTAACTTGACAGCCTTCAGCTACTGTGACGATTCTCTTGAAATGTTTTTTTAAATTACTTTGAGTTGAAAAATCTATTTATCAAAGATTGCCTTTTTTTGTCATGCTAATATGCAAGTCAGTTCTCTCTTTTCATGTCATGTTTTTTGAGCTCAACCACATTACTCGACAAGCTGCAATGCAAGCCTGCAAGTTGCAACTCAAAAAGCTTAACTTTTTTAACCTGATTGCATTGCTGTACAAGTTAACTCAAAGAATGTTTCAAACTACCCCAGTCAGTTGGAAGAGATCAAAGAATGAGAGCAAGACGAGAAATAAGAGAAAACTCAATCCACAAGGCAAAGAATTGACTCAAATGCATAGCAATAGTTGTTTGCAACTTGCCACCCCCACTTGAAATCAACCAAACAGTCAAAATGATTTGTTCCAGAACCCTAATCATCTTTGCTACTTTGCAATAATAAAAACAGACGACTAACATTGTAAAAACATGACAAACTACCTCTTTGTGAATTTTTTCTCTTGCATTGGTTTAAGACTAATCATTCATAGGGTCAAAGCCAACATAGAATAAGTTACATTCACACATTAAGCAGGATTAGAACCTTGGTCAGTGTTACCACACAACACTCTTATCAACTCAACTAGGGTAGAAGACACTTTTATGTGACTTTGAAATGCTGCTCGCACTACTTTAGATTCTCCTGAATTTGGAAATACACCATTTTCTCCAAAGATCAAGTGACAATAAACTTTATTCTTTTGCAATAGCATAATTATATAACAGTAGGAAGATCTGAGCAGGAATGGCCTTCAACCACCTGAGCTTATAGTGAGCCTGATAGCACATTTGGTAATGCTATCATCAACATGCTCTTGAAATAATAGGTAGAGTTAATCACAACAAGGTAGCTACAATTCTTGTGATTAAGCCTGTGTGCTATTGCTACTGTCCATTGTAGCTTGAGCATTTGACCAGTACTCAGCAACCAACTTTGCAAATAGAGATGATTTGTTCTCAAGAAGCTTCATTGGCTGGTCAAACTCTGCAAGCAAACCTGCAAACACCAAATAACCGATGGCTAGTAACTCATCAAATTGGAAAAAGTATTACAAGACTGTATGAATCAAGAAACAATAGGAAACACACTCAAAATACCTGCAAAGAAGTAGCCATATCTTCTGTTTCACAATCATAAGTTCTGGACATTTTACTTCCATGAAAATTACAAGCGCTCAGGCAGCTCAAAAATAGAGAAATGAAAATCATACTAAACGAAATGATCCTTTTAAGTTGAGTGTACATTTAAGGCAGATTGAAACTACCATCATATTGCAGCATTCTAGAACAGTGCTACCAGAGGAGAAGTTCCTATATATATTGACTTGAACAGAGAGAAAGTCTCCTCAATAGCAACTGCATGACCTAGTAGAAAGTTACAAACTGGATCCCCTCTTGTTGCTTCAAGCAATGATCTGGATTTTGAACCTGATACGCTTCATTATATATTCTTGACTAGCAGTTTATCGTGGAACATCACAAGCTAGGCTCATACAGCCATGCTGGGGTATGGGACAGTTGGTTTGAAGAGTACTGGTGGAAATAAATAATGTCCATGTGTTGTGCAAAAGCAATCAACAGAGCTCTACAAGAATACCATCAGGGGACAGATAATCCAGAATTATTTTCTGTGTTTAACTTCAGCTGAAAAGGGACAGAATGAGTCCAGAAAGGAGAGGCTGTTCAAAGGTGTACCATTACTAAGAGCCAAAACCATGTCGCTGTCAACGACTGTTGGAATCCTGTGTGCAACTGTGATGACTGTACATTCAGAAAACTCTTCCCTGATTATCTTCTGCAGGACAGAATCTGTGGCATTATCAATAGATGCAGTTGCCTCATCTAGTACAAGAATCCTACTACTCTTCAATAGAGCACGCCCTAAACAGAACAACTGTCTCTGCCCGACACTCCAATTCTCGCCGTCATCACCAACTGCAACAAAATTATCGAGAGAAGCACTCCTCAGTAAAGCAATATCTCAACAAGCTGGCACACGATAGTCTAGATGAAATTTATAAACCTTGCTTCAAAGTTCAAAGTTCTTCAAACATGTGATGCAACAGGCACGTTTACTGCCATGACTAGCAAAATTTTAGAGGGACAAAAGTTTGACAAGAAAATAGCAAGAAATTGCACCTGGCGAATCAAGTTGCTCTAATTTTTCTCGTATGATGTCACCAAGTTGGCATTTTTCAAGAGCCTGATTTCAATATTTACAGATGATCAGTGACTCTGAGCAACCATGGAAAACTACAAAAAGCATCCTGAACTATTCTCGGCTTACAATTAAAATTTCATTTCAGGAGACAAAATGAAAGGTAATTCAAAATCTACACTCAGCTGCATGCCATAACTAGAGTTGACAGTTTCAAAGATGTAACAGAATAGTTACCTGCCAAACTTCAGAGTCAGAGTATTTCTCCAAGGGGTCCAAATTGAAACGAACACTTCCACGAAACAGAGTGGGTTCTTGAGGAATTATACTAAGCCTGGACCTCAAGTCATGAAGCCCAATGGTGGTGATATCAAGATCATCAATGAGAATTGTGCCTCCAACTGGCTCAACCAGCCTAAAGAGAGCACTTATAAGAGTACTCTTTCCACTTCCTGTCCTTCCTACAACACCCACTCTATGGCCTGCTTCAAACGTGCATGTGATGCCTCGTAAAACAAGAGGAGTATCAGGTCTGTACCGAATCTGGTCCATCAATAAAATGTTACCGTTTGAAGAAAGCACATACAACTCCATGTGCAACAAAAAAATTTGATATCTTGTATGACTCTATATTGCGCTATTTCCTGTACCCTGACGATAAGTTGATACTAGTCAAAAAAGCATAAACTGAGCTTTACACATGTGCTAAACTGAAGAAAAAAGAAGCCACCCTGTAAAAGAATCCAACCTGTAAGTTCTTCAGCTCGACTTTACCCTTCCTGGGCCAAGTGGATGAAGGCCTCTTGTGTTCGATAATAGCTGGCGCTTCAGAGGGGAGGTGCAAATACTGTTTAATACGCTCAACAGAGATTATCTGATTTGCCAAGATACATTGGTTCTGGACGCTAAAGACCAGTGAGACGTTTAAAGAAAGCCCATATGAGATTGCGAGACCCACAAAACCTGCAGCAGTGAGAGACTTTAACTATCAAATTATTGTTGCTAAACAGCTTCACGTTGACAATAAAAACCCTCATAAGTAGTCTTTCATTAGCATGAAAAATGATGAAATACGTAAAAAGCACCATAACTTCACAAAATAGATCTTGAGTATTTGAGCAACTTGCAAACTGGCAGTCAGCACTATGGCCCCCAACATCAGACATGAGGGGGAAATTGCTGTGAATTATATAGACCTGCTGAACTTCAAGCTTTTGAAAGTCTAGACAGAAAGGGTTGATGAGATGTACCAGGATCAATGTATCCTTCAGGAAGTAGCACTATCATCAGAGCTGATGAACAAAGCACAGTCAGTGCAAGTGCTTCAAGACGCTGGATCAACCATTCATTTGCTGCAATGCTGTGGAAGTAAGAACTGGAGTTGGCATCTCTAAGTTCTAGAGTCTTTCTCATGAACTGCTTCTCCTTCTTATATGCTCGAATAGTTGCAGCACCAGATATTGCTTCGCTAAAATGATTGGCTATTGGTGCCTTTGTAGTTCCATTTATCCTCATCAACTCACGAGCTGAAGCCAGGTAGTAGAGCTGATCATAACGTCATAACGAGGAATGCACCATAAACTAAGTTACAATGGAGAGACTGATGAATCAAAATACCGAACAGGACATTCCCTAGAACTAAATGAAAAACCAAACAACAGTGACCCCATAGAGGGATTAAAGTGATTCAAGGTAAATAAAGCAAAGGTCGGTGACAATGTAATGTGATTGTTCCCTTCTCATATTAAAATAACATATATCTCTCCTATGAATAAGCACACCTGCAGTCGCCTGTTCACGTATAATATTGGAATTACCACCACAAGTATTTGCCATGTCACCATAGCAGTCATGGCCAGACTACTCAGTGCGTTCAAAGAGGCAGAAATTGAAAAAACGTAGCTCATGGGAACATCGATGTCAAGAATACTGAGGTCGGTGGATAACTGCAATGTTAAACATGAAAAAATTGTGCACTCACAGAATTACTGAAGGTCAATATGCAGAAAACATTACACAAGAACATTCTTCAGAAGAGAGAACTTTCAAGGCAAAATTGTCAACAATTTCAATAGTGGACTACCCTGCTCATAAGTCGTCCAGTTGGTGTTGAGTCAAAGAAAGCCATTGGAGCTTGAAACACAGCATCCATAAGTCCAGAAAAAAAGGACCGTGAAGCTGCAAGACCCATAAGCACAGAGAAGAATGATCGGAAATATAGGATACACCCTGTGGTTATGCTGATTGATGAATAAACTGTAAGTAAATGGGCTGTGCTGATGTTGGGATTTCCAAGCCCAGCTGCCAGCCACCAATTGGATGTCATCTGTCCACAAACAAAAATGATATGTGCAAAAATTGCAATTCCAATATAAAAGAATCCATTCGCCTGGTTCAGATAGTCAAGAAAAGGTTTGGTCCCCGTGTTTCCTATTTCTTTTTCCTCCTCTTGAGTCAGTTGTCCTGAAATCTTGGTAACTTCAGTTGGATGCAATGTCTGTTTCTGAGATTTAGTACTGCTTAGTTTTTTTAGTAGCATCGGAATTTTCTTTGGCTCTTTATTGACAGTCCCCAATGAAGCAACATCCGAATTCTCATTCAAAGTCCCCATTACTTCCTTGTGTGCAGTCACAAGTTCCTCAAATGTGCTCTCTGCTTTCAACAAATCATTATACCGTCCACCCTCGCAGATCTCTCCATCTTGCATCAACTACAAGAACGTGAACTCACTTTAGAGGCCGGGTACAGCAATACCTGAATGCCACAGTGCACATCTTAAAAAGAAACCACAGCAGAAGGTGTACTTAAAAATCCAATTTCTAGGATAGACCAAAAAGGCTTCCTTGTGTTGTTCTGCCTAAATGAGATCAAAGTACATCTTAACAAGGAGGATAGCTTCTAATCAACAGAAGTGGGGCAATGAAGATAACCAGAATGACGTCAAATGCTGGAAGGAATTCAACTTGATGGGTGACCAAGATGACTGTCTTGTTTGCTAGCGCTCCCATGATACAGTTCTGCATAATCATGCTCTCAAAACAGCACCATGAGTTGCATTTTGATATAAAAATAAAAACCATCATATCATCGAAGAAAATACTTCAACTTTAACCACAAATGTGGACCACACAATCTTATGATCTGTCTATTCATAGGTTTCACGCTGGCACTGTTAAATTCTCAGAGATATGAACCTATACCTGAAATAAGCTTGAACCAGTCTGGGCATCCACAGCACTAAAGGGATCATCTAGGAGGTAAATGTCAGCATCTTGGTATAATGCGCGAGCTAGTTGGATACGCTGTTTCTGGCCACCACTCATGTTCAGGCCTCTTTCTCCAATTTCAGTTAGATCTCCAAAAGGAAAAAGTTCGATGTCTTTGTTCAGTTCACATGCTCGTATCGTAATATTGTAACGAGCTTTATCCATAGGAAGCCCAAACAAGATGTTATCACGAATAGTCCCACTTTGGATCCAAGCAATTTGGGAGACATAGGCAGTTGATCCTGACACTCTTATCTGAAAGACATAGACAAACTCATATAAGTCTAACCACTGATCAATAGCAAAAAGGATTCAAGGCTTTGATTGAACAGATTTAATCAGGAATGTACCACTCCAGAGAGCTTGGAAATCTCTCCAAGAATTCCAGACAGAAGACTTGACTTTCCAGATCCAACTTCTCCACACACAGCAACACGTTCACCATGCTTCACGTGAAAGCTTATGTATTGCAGCGTAGGTTTTAGTGACAAGGGGTCCCAACTGAGTGTCGCATCCTTCATCTCAATTGCATAATCATTATCTTTCAAATAATGTCTCTCCACTGAACTCATATCCAACTCATCACCTTGAAGAAAACTGCCAAGGCGAGACAAAGACACCCGAACCTGGATGATTACTGCAACAAGATCTGGGACAACCCTAATGGGTTCCTGTACAATTCTCAGAGTGGCAAGAGCTGTGAAGACATTATTTGCATTAAGAGGAATCCCAAAGAGATAGCAAGTAACGAAAGTGGCCGTTGAAACCAAAACTGGTGATAGCCAAAAAACTAAAGTATTGAACGTTTTCCTGAATTGAACTGCTGACAACCACTTGCACTCAACTTCCCGAAGACTGTAGATCAAAGATTTAAACTTTAACTCCCATGTTTGTAGCTTAAGGATCTTCATATTTCTTAAGACTTCAGAAGTTTCCCTCAGACGTTCATCTTGAGCCTTCATAAGTTGAGTTTGATACTTTTGCTGCAATTGTGCCAGTGGAGAGTTTGCCACCATCGTTAGGATAATGACGACTAGTCCAGCGAGTGTAGCCCATCCCACGGAAGCAAAAAGAATAGCTAAAGCAAAGATAACCTGCAATGGCGTGGTCCAAATAAAGTGTATCCAGTAAGGGAATTCACCAATGCGGTATGCATCCACTGCCATATAGTTCACAATCTCTCCCGCGGCATGTGACTGCCTTCCAATACTTGAAAGGCAAAGAGCTTTTTGATATATTGCTCCAATTAATGCAGAATGAAGGTGCATTCCAATCCTTCGGCTGCCAAAATACCATTGCCTCTGTGAAATTGACTCCACGACTTTGGCCAAAAAAAGCACGGCCACAAGCACGAAACCTTCATACTTAAATAGAACTTTTCCTCGAGCATAATTCACGAAACTGTTTAGAAGGAGAGGTCCGCAAGACAAAGTTACTGTTTTAAAAAGTGCAAAGACACCATTGTAAGCAAGATCCTTCCAATGGCATGTTGCCAGCGTCCAAAAAACAGATGGGCTGCTGCTGCTTTTAAATTGCTGCGCTTTTTGTTCCTCCCAGGCCCTCGCAAAAGCATTGTAAACCACCTCAGCCTCATCGTCATGAGCGACACGAGGCAGGTCCTTCTGCTGTAAGGGCCTCTTGTAGCCTAACGCCAACAGGGGTGTAAGCCACAGGAACGTCACCCGACTGAAAATGTTAGCATTGGCAAAAGGTGTACGAGTTATGTCCGCTTGGTTTTGCTGTCTATTGTTGCCGACAAGAGGTTCAGATAGATCTCCCGATGTATCAATAGTTTTTAAGGCAAGAACAAATAACAAACAGCCAACAGGCCATGTCGCCAGAGTAACAACTATTTCCACAGAAATGTTGCGAGTTTGAACTAAATCCAGTACAGCTGAGAAAGTGGTTAAACTGATCAACACAAACGTACTGACCCACCATATCCGTAAAAATTTAGACAATGGTCGACTGATAGTAAGCCTTAGTGTGAAGGAAAGCATTAGCCATACAATTCCTTGAACCAAAGGAGCAATCCATGAATAAACAGGTGCTGGAGACAGCGTTCTACTCCAATAACGCACTAAATACCACGTACCCACCCCGATATTTGCCAAACCAGCAAAGCTTGTTAGATACGTCAGGAATTGCACAAGTGGAGAGTAGAGTGACCTGGAATGTATGCTTCCATACGAAAAATGTCTCCTCGTAACAACAAGTATTATTAAAAACACTGACATAAACATCAGCTCAATGCCGCAAACTATTGCCTGCCAAAGGAAAGGTGCGGGATGTGAAGACCAAGACCAAAGATGACTCAAGTCCCGCAAAGGAATGCAGTCTCCAGGACAACTTTTGTCAACAATGTGAAATGCACCGTGAACAAACCTCGCCCACGCATCTGCTTAGAATTGAAAACAAGTGATTTAGTTTCACTACCTCCAAACTCTGCGAGGCGCAACAAATTTGTCTAAAACCCAGATGCAAAATGGTAAACTTTTTCAATCAGCAAGTGCGAAGAAAACTTTTGATTACTTATTACTACTTGAGTATCTAGATATGAAGAACAGCCGATGCAACGTGTCTTCCATGCCCATTTCACATGTGGCGTGGAGTGCTCGGATGAAGAATATAAAAAATCAACCAAAAATCGACTGTGTAATGTTTGTCCAAAACTCACCCATGATCGCTGTATGAATATACTCAAGTATCCAATTTGAAAGTGGCCTCTGGTATGCCTCCCCGTTACCACTCCTGATGTAAGGATTTAAGTTTCAAGGTAGCGCACTACTACTTCACCACTTACTACTTTATCGCACGTCACGCCTTGAGCGATCAAAAACATTCTCTGTTTCGTAATAACAATCCCCACTCGAAGAGCTTGGTGCACAATCATTCGCGTTGTTAATTCTTGGATAATGGCAATGCTCCATGAATGTGAAAATGCTACACCGACGCCCCGTGAAATCTTGTACGCAATCAAGCTTTTGCAGAGCCACGGTTTCTGATATGGACTCACGACTAAATCGCACATGTGGAAGAACTTTTGATGCTTAGTTCACACAAGAATTCCTAAGAATCAACAGTGAGCAGTATCAGTGCAAATAGCGCAAGTTGCATAAGTTCAGGAACACAACAAAGAATTGAACGAGCTTTTCACTACAATGGATTCCAGTTCACGGCAATGGACATTGACAATGAACTGAGATTGTGGTCCCCTTTTAGTACCTTACAGGTTGTACACTACAGATGTTGGCCTGAAGACAATTACTCTCTTAACCTGGATATAATATAGCTCTTCGATAATTCTGATTGAAAGGATACCACATTAAGACCGGAAACTTGTTCATGTAGTTCCCGTGGAATGGCGAAAGTCTAAAGTCTAAAGACTAAATATATACTCATATAACTAGTTGGAACGTTGACGTCAGTGCGTCATTTCTTACCATGGAAGCGGGTTCTCCTATCACTCCGAGATCTGGTTTTAAGCAGCTTTTCTAAGCTTTAAGTTCAGATTACTTATTTGTCTAAATAGACTAGCAAACTTACTATCAACATGCCATTCCAGATTTCAATAACCTTAAATGGTATGTGGGACCCAGCTGATATAACCAGTCACCAGGCAATCACGAACAAAAGAACGTACAATAGCACATAAACGTTGATTGTGATCGTGCGAACTTGGACAGTATAATTGCTGATACGATCTCAGAAAAGTAATCTTGATTTTGAGAATAAATATTAAAAAGCTTCAAAATTATTAAGATATTCGGTTCTCACGGCATCATATCAGTAATTTGCTATCATGTAACTTCGATTTCTACATCGCAAACTATATCGTTTACACAACACACACAACCTTTGCGGGAGCCGTGCTACATGTGCGTACCAAAAACTGTTTTAAAAATAATTTCCGGAATAGAGCGCAGAAATCTGATGCGGTATAATGAGAAACGACCATTCCACAATGACCTCATCGACTCTCCAAAAGTGTATTCGACATCTGGCTCAATTTGTTCAAATCTAATAGCACGATACGACTTACATCCTACACAAAAGAACTGGTCAATCTTCTAATTCTGTACACAATTCAAGGCTCATGTCAACTGCTGAAACTTACATCAATCTGTCAATACAAATGCACCGAAGAACACCTCCAAGCATATCGAACATCACTCAAAAGCTTCAGATGATTGTATCATCCGAAATTGCCAAGCACTCTCGACTTTCCACCATTTGTTTACAAAAATTTCTTCACTGAACGCTTTCACCCGAATTTCCGATGGCGCCAAGCCAAATCCCGGCCTCAAATCCAAACCAAATACACCATAATCGTTCTTAAAGCTTCGTTACGATCCTCACATCCACCATCGCCATCGCCATCTCCGATCCTCCTATTTCTTCCTGTTCCTTCTTATCAAGCAGCGCCGATCCATCTCTCCATTCAGCGACGACGCTCTTTCTCCCCGATTTCCATAGGAACGTCAACTTGCTTTCACGTGGTCACATGGCCACATGAGTTCTGACCAGCTAAAGTTTAGCGGTCGAATGAACAAGCCATCTGCATTTGTCTCACAGCTGTCTTTCTAGTATCTACCATCTACTATCTAGTCTCAGGTCTACTCACTACAGCCTACGGTATACGGTCTACGATATTTTGTATACGTCCTGCCGGTCAATCGTATTGCAGATGCTCGCCACGCGTCAATTCTGCCACGTGGAGGTCTTCTGACTAGCTAGATACCTACACGTGGCAGAATCTGAACCCTTCTCAAAAGATCTAACGGTGGGCATCCGAAATCTCCAGCGTGTGCTGGGGCCTACTATTCAGGTTCCGACTTCAAATCTCGAAGAGACGTTCGCACGTCTTGTTGAAAGCCAAGTGCATGCAGGAATCTGGTGAAAATTGAAAGGCTCGAAAGGGACCTTTCACCTTTCATATGTACAACAGCATCTTATCAGCTTGAAAAAAGTATAAAACGTGACTGTTTTCATGACAGTCACGTTTCTTGAGAGTCTCAAAGGGACTAAAAAACTAAAATTGGCCGTGAAGGGCTATAAAACTTCAAACTGCAGACTAGTACCCTTCCTTCTATATAGAAATAATTGTTGTCCCATTGCTGCATGTGTCAGGCATTAAACTTTAAACCCCTTGAGTCATCAATAGGGCCCTCTCCCAACTCCCAACAGATTTGCACCATAAAACACTTCCTTTCATCTTTGTTTAAAGCAATCAATCACATGGTGTTGAAAGCAATGAGCATTTAAGTTTCATGTGCATGTGTTTTGTTTTTTTAAGCTTTAACTTGATGTCATTCAGCTGCTCTTAGGATTCTTTTGAGGTTGATGTGTTTTTGTAGGTTACTCTGAGTTGAAAAATGTGGCTATCTAAATCTTTTTAGATTGCTCTTTTTTGTCATGTTTTAACATGCAAATCAAAACTCTCTTAAACTTTATATTTGAGATTATTTTCATGACATCACATCATCACAGATGCTCCAGTTTTACTTTTTCTTTTATATATATATATAATATATACATACATGTATATATATTATACATGTATGCTCATTTGTGTGGCCCACTTATGAAGTCAACCTAAGGACAATAAACTCTTAAATTATAATCAATTGAGTCCTTATTGAAGCTTCTTTGAAAATATGATCTATTAGACATAGAATATAAGGTCATCTTTATAGAATGATACCCATTAGAAAGTGAAATGAAAAAATAGAATATGAGATATGCTAGTTACTACATTGAAATCTAGATATCTACATGTAGGTGTATAAATATAAAAGCTCTAAGCTTTGTTTTTGTTTTTTTAGGTTAGTGACTTTATACAAAGTACAAAAGAGGAACCATTAAACTACAAGTGACATAGTTTCTCAACTTCCTTAAAATCAGCAAGGGGGAAATGCTAAAATCTCCATTTCCAAATTCCCTGCTATTTCTATAATTTGGTTGTTTGTATATTGCAATTATGTGTATACTGTCTATAATTTGGTTGTTTGTATATTGCAATTATGTGTATACTGTAAGTTTTATAAGTGAATGTGGCATGAATGACGTCACTGTGCAATGTATTACATAAATGGAACGTGTGTTCAAGGTGTTGAGTCTTACGATACTGTAACAATATTGTTGATCCTATACAAGCATAATTGTCAATGGCTTCAAAGCTTGTGGCAAAAAGTTGTTGTGATGATGGGTTTGTGTTTCTTGTAAACACAATATGTGTGATTGTGTTAATTTGATTTTGGTTTCCTCTAATTAATTTTAGATAGTGTACAAGGTCAATTGAAACATTGACCTAAGTAAACTACTTTGCAAGATTTTCTAGTTTGAACGTGAAAAGCTCACAAAAGAAAATACAGCTCGTCTTTTGATGCCCAAATCTGACCTCGAATTTAGCTTTTAACTAACAAAACAAGAATCTTTTCTTGCAAAATCAGAGACTAGCTGGATTCAGATCCATTCCAAGACTGCAGTATGTGAATTTGGTTGATGGCAAACACATCTTTGTAGATTCAATCGTTAGGTCAAAAAAATGACAGATCAACACCTGCTCAGTGGCCAGCGATTGGGCTATGATACTTCTGCAATCTATGAGCTTTATAGTCTGGTAGCAACGCTTGTTTCTTTGATTACTGGTAGAAATTCACAGAGATGTTTACTATGCAGATTTCTAGTGACTTGAGTGCAATCACGGCGAACCTTGTGGCTGAGAATCAGACAAGCAGCAGTGTGACTATCTGTAGTCAGATGCAAGAGTATCAGGATCGAGGGCCTCATTGGATACAAACAGTACGTCAACCAGCGGGATACACTGTTTTGAGAGAAATGACAGGCGGATAAGCATTTTTTTCTTCTCGAGGAAGCTTCTATCAAGACAAAGTTCTACATATTTAGAATTTCAGATGCTTAACAACTTAAACCTCAGAAAACTGTCAACTCACAGGTTAATGTTTGTCGTTGCAGCTTGTGAATGTTTCCAGAATGGGCGTTGTAATAGTTAGCCTCAAGGCTAATTCCATTGATACTATCCAAATTTAGAAGACAGGAAATCTGCTCTCCCGTTGGCGATACCATTAGTGGGCGTGCAGAGAGAGGATATTGTATTGCTCTTTATTAAGATGTGGTGTGCCGCAAAAGGCAACATTATGGTTACCATAGGAGCTAAGCCGTGGTTCAAGTTCTACTTGAGTTCTCTATTTGGCTTCATAATGTCACAGTGATGGCAAAACAAAAAATATACTACCCAAATTCAAAAGACTCTGCTCGCTTATCTCGCGATCATGAAAAAACAGATCAAAGGCTTGCAACTGAAGTAGGCATGGACCCTGCCTTCGGATTGCCAGACTGATGAAGAAACTAAGGATTATCCCTTACCTTCTCCCTATCTTGCATAGCATAGGGGAGCGCCTTCCTGTGAGAAAATCCAGGAAGGCCTCTCCTGCCATTGTACTTGAAAGGATAGGAGGATTTCTTGCGGGTTTCTGCGGCTAATAAACGAGGCGGCGGCTTTAAAGACAGATCGTGAGCCTAAATATTCAAATTGCAACAAGACTTGGGCTTGCCTGGAAGGGGAATCGTGAGCCTGAAAATTCAACTTGCAAAAAGACCTAGGCTTGCCCGGAACCTCCTGAGCACTGCTACGAAGCTCTTGAAAGCAGATTCATGAGCTTTTGATTGTGGAAGGGATTCCCTCTCATTCCTCATTTTGAGCAGCAGAACCAAATCCTGAGTATGCTAATTCAATATTTGAAAAACAGAAAGAAAAAAAAAATTATGGGCTATCTTTGGCTAGAAGGCACCTATTTTGGCCATCCTTGGGCCAAAATGACCCCTGCAACTGGCTGCTCAGTGTTAGTGGGTAGAGCAACGTCACAAAGCAGGAGAAATGCGTTTCGGAGAGTTTTCATCGCCATTCTATCGAGCGGAGTGCGGGTGACCCCCACTTATCAAAAATTTTATCGACAAGGTCTTAAATCTGAAACAAAAAACATTGGTTAACACTAGAGTTGTTTTCACCACATTTTTGTGCGCGTGCACACAAAAGTGTGCATAAAATTCTTGGTCACTTGATGAGACATAACATGCATTCAAATGATTGAACTTCAATCTTTCAATTTTATGTGGAACTAGACTTGACTCTTCATTGTGTTATTGGAAGACTTAAATTTTTTTTCTATCAATTGATGGCAATTTGCACCCAAAAAACTTCAATAAAGGATTTTGTAAAGTAGATAGCCAAAGAAAGGGTGATATAAGACACCTCCAAAATAGTTGAAACTTTTAAGCACCTTTCAATAATTTTTTGTACTTTTCAACACTTGGCATGGGTGACTTTAGATGCACATAGGCTATCCCTACATAGCTCCAGATTGAAAAAAATTTGAGAGACATGTTTCTATGGCCATATAATACTTTTTAAAGTAGACAAACCAAAAAAATATTGTTAAAATCATGGTATTATACACTCATATATGATATTTCCAGTTTTGGTGATTTTTATCAGCACTTAAAAGGATAACTTTGAATGCACGTATCTATCTCTATAGATCTCCAAATTCAAAAATTTTTTAATACTGAGAATAATAGTAACTTACAGGGAATAAGCTAATATAAATATCAATTTTGCGTAATTCCATTTTGAAGAGCCATCAGTAGATAAGTTGCGTTAGGCCCCAAGTATGGCACCCTGCGTGCATAAGTCCAACTTGTGGTGCCATTAGTCACTAGGGGGCAGGAAACCAATTTTTGCAAATCTCAAGGTTTGAACTTAGATTTAAAAAAGTATGCAAAAGTCAATGTCAAGATTCTAAAAAAAAACTTGCATTTTAAATTGAGACTTGAAATTCCTATTCCCATAAGTAAGTGTGGAAAGGACACTCCACAAGCTTCTATAAAGAGAAGCCCTTTCTATGTAATTTGGATCCTTAACTTAATGCAAGAGAGCTAAGTGCTACCATTTTGGGTCCACTTGTGCTAATTTTGGAGTGTGGCTTTATGCTGATTGCTTTTGTTTCTAAGTTCTTGCATTGTAGCCCATGTTAGCATATGTGCTAAATCATTATGTGTTTCTAATTTAGTGGAGTTTTTTAAGAGTTTGTGGAAGAGTGTATGAGTGAGTAGACAGGGAAGAGAGAGAGAGAGAGAGAGAGAGAGAGAGAGAGAGAGAGAGAGAGAGAGAGAGAGAAGGTGTGGAAGAGTGGGTTAGAATTAGTGTGGTTTTGGTTTTAAAGTTAGTACTATTTGGTTTTAGTTGTGTGTTCAAGGCATCTTGCTTGCAGTAGAAATAGTGTTAATCCTTTTGTTTTGCATGCATCTTCAAGGCTCCTAGGTTTGAGCCCTACTTCTTGTGCTACAAATGACTTAGGAGGAGAAGGTGGAAGCCTTAAAAATCTTGACAACATTGTTGTCATTGCCAGGGAGCCAAATGCTTGCTAACTTTTGTTGTTTTCCTTTTTTTTCTACTTGCTTTGTTGTAGGGACTGGTCACTAGTTTTTACTGGTTACTTTGCAAAAAAGATTTATGACTATTATGCTTGTGGTTTGGGTGTTTTGAGCATATGTATGTGAGGAACTACTATCATTCCCCCACAAGACAATGCAAAAAACAGCCTTCAAACTAATTTTTAAACCATCATGAATCTGACTGTAGCAACTTCACAAAACTGCCAAACAGGGTCTTGAATCCCCAACTGATGTTTAGAGGCCTAAATCTTGACAACTTGCCTCACCCTCTTACCTGAAGATAAAATAGAGTTTGAACTACCATCTATCAGAGGGGCGAGCCTAAACAATAAAATCTGAAGATTTTACTCAAAAAAACACCCTGGACATGTTTTGGTTCCCCAGAGCTCCAAAACTACTCAGCTTGGCTCGCTTATCTCATATTAGAGAGACGATTACTTGCTGAAGACTATATCAAAAGGGCGAGCCAAGATCTTGCACCATTCCCGAGATATTTGCCCTCAAAGTTTTTGAGAAACTTGCCTCTACAGTCTCAGTAAAAACCCATCTTGGCTCGCCTCCTTCACCATTGATAGATCTCATTGAGCCTAGTACATTGTCCAGAGGGCGAACCAAGAGCCCAAGTACTCATCATTCTACATTTGATTTTTGCACTTTTTGGGATCCCAAACAACCTGTTAACTGGGATTCAAGAATTGTACAATCCCAAAGTGTCATATCTCATTGTTCTCTCAAGGTCTTGGTTCGCCTCTTTGCAGGTGACATCCTCTACTTGTGAAGAAGCTAATTTGAGTCACGAGAATCAAGATACCTATCGGATTAGTCGGAAACAAAGAAAATCCAAAATTTACTATTTTTGGCCTACAGGCTTCAATTTTTAATATTTTGACTCGTCTCTTTCAGATCTGAGAGATCTAAGCACATCTTGACATCCCCATAAGGGTGAGCCATACCTCCCAAAGGATCCATAGATTTGGACTTTTTTCACTCCCAACTTCCTACAATCCCAAAATCACCCCAAGACTCCAAAATTTGATATCTTGACTCCCCCCTTGGGCATAACCTACATCCATCCACCCTTTATCACTAGCCAAAGAGGAGATCCAAAAATCTCAACCTATCTCTAACCATCAAACTTTTTGTTTTCACCTAGCTACATTCTTGGAATTGCCTTCCCATTTTGGGATCCCAAATTTGCAAGACCTTTTGTATCCCAAATCTACAATCCCCAATTTTCCAATTTTCCATATTCACATTTCCCATTCCCATCTTAAATCCCTCGATTTGCTTCCCTTATTCACTCTTAATCCTGGAATCCCCAATTCCACCTCCCCATATCTCATTCCCCAATTCCATCTTCCAAAGCTTACATTCGTACATTCCCAATCTTACATTCCCGGAGTTTGAATTCTTGGATCCCCAAACAAGATATTTTTCTAAGCTGCGAACTTAGACAATATATCTTGTTGGATGCAACTAAGATCAGGTTGAAAGACTAGATCTAGGATCTCGAGAGAGGAAGAAAGTTCGCTTGGGGACCAGGAACCATCAACTAGCCATCCCCAACTCCAGAATCTCCAAGAGCAGTTCGACATGGCTGCCAATAATCCAAACCTACCTCAAGAGAATCCAATACCACCTGAGGCACCAGGAGCCCAACCCATTAGCCTTTGTTGTACCATTACCTGGAGCCATTCCACATAATCGACGAGCTCCTAGACTCGATCTGCCACGATACGATGGTACTACCGACCCAGCATGCTACCTTCAGATTTATGAGAAAGCATGTGAAGTCTTTGGAGAGACAACTCCAGAAGAACTGCAACTCTTTAGTATGACTCTCACTGATGCCGCTCGTGAGTGGTATTTCAACCTTGAGCGTCACAAACGAAACGAGTGGGAATCACTCAAGGAATCCTTCGTTAAGAGGTTCAAATCATCCAGATTCCTTGAAAGCCCATTAGTAAGATCAAAATGAGAAAGGATGAGAGGGCACGCAATTACATCAAACGACTCAAACGTCTTAAGACTAAATGCCCTACCCACTTAGCACCTGATCAGGCTGTGCTCATATGGTTCATGGCTGGCCTCCCGAAATCTATCCGGCGTGAACTTAGACCTCCAGAATCCTATGCTACCTTACGTGATGCTATGGATGATGCCATCCGCGAAGAGGATGAAGGCTCCGATGAAGAATATGAATTTCAACGTTCGCGAGCCATTGTATCTAACCAAAGCCATAGATCTCAAGGTGAAGGATCCTCTACTGATGTTGCCACACAATTATTGTTACAGCAACTTGAAACCATGAATAAAATCCACCAGGCACAGATGGATAAGATATCCAAAGATTTTGAACAAAAATTGAAAAATAGCACACCACAAGGGCCTATTGTCAACCAATTTTCCAAGCGTGATAATGTTTGGTGTCCCACATGCCAACAAAATTACACGGCGAACGAATGTCCACAGAATAGACAGATAGCCCAAAGGTTTTGCATCTTTTGCAACACCAACAATCATGATACATCTACTTGTATCTACAATCCAAGAATACAAGTCGTTGCACGACAATACCAGTGGAGGATGCAACAACAGGGTCCCCAAATTACCAAAGGCCCACATTCCAACAAGCACCCCAACAATGCTTAGCACTACCTGGACCGAATAACGCACCACCAGCCTTAGTAGTGCGACATCCTGGGCCTAAGATGAACTGTCAAATCATTCCAGCAAACCTTGCTGCCACAAGTCATGATCCTCAACCTCAGCTAGAGTTCAGCCTTGAGAATGTCTATAGGCCTGAGGATCAAGGGTTCCCCTGTTTTTACTCAGATGGAACTGAAGCTTCTATTGATCCTTTATTTACCACACAATAATGTTTCTATGGAAATAGAGCACCTATCCAATGTTATGGTTGTGGAGAGAACCACCGCATCGCCAAGTGCCCATATAAAGGCACCTACACACCTATCTGTAGGGAATGTGGCCATGGCCATTTCTATAAAGATTGCCCATCCCAACCAGTAGAGTCGCAAGTTGACGCACCTGTCAACCTTGCAACTATTGTACATGATAGGAGAGCGAAATCCACAAAACCAGAAGCCCCTGCTGTCTACGTTCAGACACGTGCCCAACACTTGAAAGAGTCCCTAGTGGTAGAGAGAATTTTGAACGAGGAGCATAGTCAACCTCATACTATAAGCCATTACGCTAAGTCCACTAGACCAGGAGAATATCCGAACCCGAAAAAGAAAAAGTGGATACAAGAGAAGCAAGCTAAGGCCCCTATTGGTGATCTCAATTAGCCAATAGAACCTATGGATTCGTCTATACACTCGGACCAAGCTGTGAATGCTACTACCTCAACCATGAACCAGGAAGGACTTATCCAACCTGAGTTTGATGAAGAACCCTTCGCCTCCCTAGAACCAGAAGGGAGTGGGACCGAAGCCTTAACTGCTTTATTGTCCAGTCATGTCACCCTGCCCTTAGGTGATGTCTTGAAGAATTCCAAACCCCTACGCCAAGCCTTAATTGTCTGGTAAGGAGATAAAAATACACCTACAGGATCCTCCGCGAATGGAGAGAGTGATGATGACCAGTTCGTAATGGCCATTGGTGCTACTTGGGAAAATGAGAAAAGTAATGTTACCCTACCTGTTCGGCACAAGAACCTCCCTTCAGTAGCTGTTGTTATTGATGGTGGTTCAGGTGTAAACATCATGTCATCACACATATATCGATAGTGGGGGCTAGTACCTTAAAGCCTACATGTTTTCTATAAAACTTGCTGATCATAGCTGTGTCAAACCCATGGGAATTGTCAAAAATGTACATGTGAAGGTCGTTGATCTTCGCTTTGTCATTAACTTCACAGTCTTAGATCTTCCGAAAACAACTTCATCTTACCGACTTCTGTTAGGAAGGCCCTGGCTAAAGTTAGCCAAAGTAAGCCATGATTGGGGTACAAATCGTATCACATTGGAGACTCGGGATCGAGCCGTCAGAGTCGATCCAAATACCTGGACCATTAAGCCTACAAGCCCGTTAAAAGAAACGACTTCGTCCACTACCGATCACACGATCGATCGAAATCTGAAGAAGCGCTACAAGCCATTGGAAATCCATCAAGATTCTGATACTGATATCATCAATTGGATTGATGCTCTTTGTAAAAGGATCTATCTCCTACTCCGAGAAGCCAATCAAGAGTCAAAACCTGCAAACCCAAAGCTTGTCACTCTTGATGATGAGATCAAAATCGAGGTGAACATGATCGAACTATCATGGCTTCCATTAGATCCACCCCCAGAACCTTGTGAAGAAGAACTTCTTCCTTGGTGCTCAGTACTCACCTTGGAAGATAATGTGGGATATTCTGACAAACAAGCATTATCTTACTTTGATGATCCCCAACATTATGGAGAAAGACAACTACCAGAAGACGTCCCTAAAATCCCATCGCTGGCTAAGGTCTCTAAAGAGCCTCGCCCCACAAGTGTGTATCAATACCGGGTCAAGATAAGCCAATGGGACAATCCAGTAGATGAAGCCATAACCAGTGTGGACACCACGTTGTGGGACCCCCTTGAGAAGACAGTTTTTCCCTCAAACCCTCCTATCTGCTCGTGCTCTGTCAATATGGTGGCAGTGAAGAAACCAACTTCCAAAATGCTTGCTAATCTGAAGGGAAAAGCTAATATGGGTTGTGATCGTCCACAACTCATGAATACCAAAATTCAACCGATAGATGTTGCATCTAAGGTCTCAAAAAGAGTCTCGACAACATCCACTTCTCCATCCCAAAATCAGGAACTAAGACATGATTCAGAATCGACGGCTGAGCCTTTGCACAATGTACCAGTATACTTTCAAGACTATACCTTAGATGATGTGATCGTTGCTATGCCCCAAGCCCAGTGGGGAACCGACTTGAATGAACCACCTGAAAATTCTTGTTCGTATGAGGGTCCTATGAAAGTCCGACCTCTAGATCTAGCCGATTCTGGAGAAGGTGAGAAGATATTCTATGTAGGTGAACAACTTACTACTGAAGAACTATCCAATCTAAGAGACCTCCTACGAGAATACCGTGATTGTTTTGCATGGTCCTACAAGGATCTGAAGGGAATACCACCTGAAGTAGTGCAACACACCATTTCATTAGTCAATGGTGCCGAACCGAAAGTGAGTCGACCTTATCGCTGCAACTCCCATTACTCTGAATTGATTCAACAAGAGTTGGAAAAGTTACTAGAAGCTGGATTCATATATGAGATTGAGCATACCGGCTGGGTATCCCCAATTGTGATTGTGCCTAAAAAGAACGGGAAACTACGCATTTGTGTAGACCTCAAGAAACTTAACGTAGTCACAAAGAAGGACCACTTTCCCCTGCCTTTTACCGAAGGAGTGCTCGAACGAATAGCAGGAGAAGAGGCCTATAGTTTTCTCGACAGATTCAGTGGGTATAACCAAGTGCAAATAGCACCTGAAGACCAGCATAAAACTACCTTTGCAACCGCATGGGGGACATGACATCATGGTTTGCCCCTTTGATATTTTGCACATCTTTCCATGCTAAAACTATGCAAAAATTATAGCAAATAAGGATCCTAAAACACTTGAAATGATGAGGAAAACAATAGATTATGATTTCATAAGATTAGCACAAGTTGAACCATCAAAATCCATCAAAAATCTATGCTTGAACCTCACTAAATGGCCCAAATCCTTGAAGAAGGCTTCACACGTGTGAAAGTACGGCCTCCCACAGTCTGAGTACTGTACACCAGACCTACATTCAATCCTATAATCATTAGTAATCACAAGTACTCAAACAATTATGAACATAGAGAGCAATTGCACCATTATGAGAGAAAAAACATGAAATTGCTTGATTGATTTTGGTGAGATATCATCACCTATATATACATGATCCATCACGATTTTGGGCAGGTATGAGTAGCCCTAAACCTATCCCTAATGCTAATTTTGGTGAATCTTTCATCCCTACCAAGTTAGGGTTGGAATCTTGGAGATCCCTCAACAATGCAAAAATTACCAAAAATAGCTCCTATTTTTTCTCCCTTGTATCTAAGCATAATTTGGACTCCTTCCAAAGGTTCTAACACTTAGGTCTACTTGAGAGCATCCTTATGAATGGAATCCTATGCTATTTGACACGTGTGACAAGCCACATCATGACCATCTAACTATTTACAAGTCATATGACCAAAACTAGTCAAGCTAGAATTGTGAATTTTTAACACTCCTCCTCACTATCTAGCTTGGTTCAATCATTGCTTTACTAATCACTCTAAGTGATGATCTGAACTTCATAAAAGGTGTCTTTTGAAGTGGTTTAGTAAGTAGATCAGCTACACATTCATTGCTTGGAACATGCTCCAAAGCAATCTCCTTGGCTTGCACCATTTCTCTCACAAAATGATGGCATATCTCAATGTGCTTAGATCTTGCATGGAAGATTGGGTTAGATGCAAGGTGTTGGGCTGATATATTGTCATTGTAGATGATTGGTGCCTCCTCTGAATCCATTATCTTTAGCTCCACCAATAATCTCTTGATCCAAAGTACCTCCTTTGTAGTGGTTGTCAAAGCTTTGTACTCGGCCTCGGTTGAAGATAGAGATATAGTTTCTTGCTTTTTTGAAAGCCACGAAACCACACCTTCTCCTATGAAAGTTGAATAGGCACTTGTTGATTTCCTATCCCTCTTTTCCCCTGCAAAATCTGAATCACTAAATGCATGAAGGTTAATCACATCTCCTCTATATAGAATCCCAAAATCCAATGTACCCGAGATGTATCTTAGGATCCTCTTAGCCTTTTTCCAATGGATATTCAATGGATTTTGCATGGATTGGCTCAACCTACATACACTAAAGCTAAGATCTGGTCTAGTTATAGTGATCCACATTAAGGAACCTATAAGTTTCCTAAACAAAGTGATGTCCATGAAGGATCTTTCATCATCTTCATTTGGCACTTTTACATCTTGCTCCATTGGTGTGTCAACACTTTTGCATACTTCCACCTTAAACTTCTTCAAAAGACTTTGAGCATAGTTTACTTGACTTATAAAGATAAAATCAGACCCCCTAAGTACTTCTATGCCTAAGATAAAGTGAGGACACCCTAGATCTACCATCTTGAACTCTAAGGATAGATCTATCTTGATTTTTTCAATACCATCAACACTATTTCCACTAATGATGATGTCATCTACATAAATGAGTAAAAGTACAATACCAACATCATCAAACTTAATGTAAATAGTGGGATCATATTCACTTTGAACAAAAGAAAGTGAAATAAGATAGCAATGTAGTCTTGAATTCCAAGATCTCGAGGCTTGCTTCAAGCCATAGATGCTTCTTTGGAGATGGCATACTTTGTTCTCCATTCCATGCTTGATGAACCCTTGTGGCTGCTCCATATAGATATCCTCTTCCAAAAAACCATTCAAGAAAGCATTAGAGACATCCATTTGACATAGAATCCATCCAGAATGTGATGCAAGTGCAATGATTAGCCTTATTGTGACCATCTTGGCCACAGGTGCAAAAGTTTCCTCATAGTCTATCCCTTTCTCTTGAGCATAACCTTTTGCAACTAATCTTGCTTTATGTTTGTTAACACTCCCATTTGCATTCAACTTAAGCTTGAAGACCCACTTGCGGATCCTATTACATTCCTTTGAGGTCTCTCAACAAGCAACCAAGTTTCATTCTCAATCAAGGCATCATACTCATCCAACATAGCTTTATACCATTCTTTGGAGTTCAATGCATCTTCAACATTAGATGGTTCTTCAAAACTAGATAAAGCATCAACTTTTTGTCCTTTGCCTTGATATGTGAGCCTTGATGGCTCCACTTTTGCCCTTGAAGATCTCCTTGTGTGATAGGTGGGTTTGGTGCTTGCTCCTCCATGAGCTCCTCCTCAAAACCAAGATCTTGCTCCTCGGCCATCTTCTTCTTGATTGTTGGAGCACTTGAGCCTTCTTCAAGCATATGCATATGATGTTCATCAAAGATGACATCTCTTGAAACAACAAATTTGTTTAAGGATGGGAGATAGACTTTGTAGCCCTTGCTTGAGCTTGCATATCCAAGCATGATCCCTCTTGTGGAAGATGGATCCTCCTTGGTTCTTGTTTCCAATGGCACATGCACATAACATATACACCCAAAAACTTTCAAGTGATTAAGATTGGGTTTCTTTCCATACAACATCTCATAAAGGAGTTTTGTCTTCAATTGCTTTGCAAGACACCCTATTCATCAAGTAGTTTGCACATACAAGAGACTCACCCCAAAAGGATTTGGGCAAACAAGCATCTAATCTTAAAGCCTTAGAACATTCACATAATGTTCTATTCCTTCTTTCAGCAAATCCATTTTGTTGAGGAGTGTAAGGACAAGAAGTCTCTTTCTTGATCCCTTCCTCCTCACAAAAGGCCTTGAACTCATTGGAGATGAATTCTCCACCATTGTCACTTCTAAGAATCTTGATGCTATGATTATGATGCTTTTCCACAAACAACTTGAACTTTACAAAAGTATCAAATACTTGAGACTTGAAGGAAAGTAAGAACACCCAACAATATCTTGAGTAGTCATCAATGAAGGTTAAAAACATGGATGAACCTCCATTAGATTTGGTGCTAGCAATGTGCACATCCGAGTGTATGAGTTCAAGAGGATGAGATGACTTTGTGATGGAGTTAGGAAACACCTTCTTATGTGCCTTGGATAAGGCACAAGCTTCACAAACCTTGTCTTCCTTCCCAATAGACCTTGGTAGGCCTAAAGCATACTCCTCCTTGATCATAGCCTCCATGGAACCCGAGTTGACATGTCCAAGTCTTTTGTGCCATAAAGTAAAAGTAGATATCTTGCTCTTCTCGGCCAACATGACAACATTAGTATCCACAAATGCATCCAACTTATAAAGTTTGCCAAGTCTAGTGCCCTTAGCCACTATCTTACCCTTCTTCTTGATGAAACATTCATTTGAAGCAAAGTCAACATTGAAACCATTGTCTACCATTTGGCCAACACTTAGTAGATTCTTTGTTATTGTAGGAATGTACAAAACACCTTCTATGTTGATCTTTTTGGAAGATCCTAAGCAAAGGGGAATTCTACCAACTCCTTCAATCTTACAAGCTTCATCATTTGCTGTATAGATAGACTTTATAGGTCCATCATAAGATAAGAGAGAAGAGAAAAACTCCCTTTTACTAGTCATGTGTGAACTAGCACCCGAGTCAATCCACCAAGGATCTTCTCCTTTGAAGCTTGTTGAAGAAAATATGGACATCATGAGAGAGTCCTCATGTGAACTCTCCTCCTCCTCCTCTTTGCTCATGTTGGCTTGGCTTTGATCTTGCTTCCTCTTGAAGCATTCTGAGGCATAATGCCCCATCTTGCTACAATAGTAGCACTTCACCTTTGATTTGTCCTTCTTGACTTTGGTGGTTGATGGAGATGCCTTTGAGGGTCCTTCTTGATCCTCAAGCTTTGTAGACTTCTTGAATGTTGATACTTTGCCTTTGGACTTGCCTTTGCCTTTGGTGAAGAGAGCTTGGTCATCTCCACATTGGATGGAAAGCCTATCCATCCTCTCTTGCATTTGGCTCCTTCTTGATTCCTAGACCATGAGTGTGCCTTGGAGTTCTTCAAGTATGGTAGCTTACCCATAATTGCATATCCCAGAACCAAATTGTCAAATTCAAAGCTTAGTCCATTCAATATGAGTTGAACAAGCTCTTCATCCTTGATAGGATCACCTATAAAGGCTAGCTCTTTGTGCAATTCCTTTACTCTTAGGACAAAAGTATGTGCACTCTCTCCTTTCTTTTGATAGCTTCTATAGATTTGATTCTTCAAAGCTAACATTCTAGTTTGGTTCTTGGATTCATAGACCTTTTGCAAAGTCTCCCAAGCATCTTGAGCTGAAGTGCAATCTCCTACCTCTCTTATGAGTTCATTTGCAACATTCATTTTTATGCAATGTAGTGCAACATTGCACCTCTTGATGTATTTGGCTTTTTCTTGAGGATGAATAGGTTCACCCTCCTTACCATTTACAATTTCCATCAGATCTTGCATGATCATGATAGATTCCATTCTAACTTTCCATATAGAATAGTTAGTTTTGTTGAGCCTTTCATTAGTATCCAAAAGATATGCATTTATAGGTGCCATCTAGTCTCCTAATCAAGGACTTGACACAAATGAAGGTTACTTCTAATGATTTGATTGAAGGTCTATCTTATCCCACTTCTTAGGGACCTGAAAAGATCAGTAATAGACTTCCTATAAAGATCTAAGAATGATCTCTAACAAAATCAAATCATAGAATACTAGAAACAATGCACTTGCTTGATTGAAGTAGACAATACTAGTAGAATTGCCCCTCTTTCTATAAAGAACATTAAAGCTTCCAAATGATCTGATCAAGAGTGAATTTCAGCAAGCTAAATGGAACTTAATGAGGATGCAACACAATCTACTATCCAATCACAAGCAAAAAATGATCAAAATTGATGAAAAATTGATCTAATTTGGTGCATAAGTCAAGCAATGGTTGGACTGAACCTAAATAACTTTAGGAGGTGCCTACTACACCTTAGAAAAGCCTTGAAGAGTCCCAAAAACTCTGATATTCCCTCTCCTTGAATGCTAGAAATCCTCCTCTATGAAATCACCTCCAAAACTCGCTTAGAAATCAATGCTTGGAGCAAGCAAAACTTGCTATCTTGGTAATGTGAATTGAATTCAACTTTGCCTCTGGTTTAAGACACCTAAACACCTGCAAATGAAGTCACACAACACCAATCTCCAATGTATTTGACTCACTTTGAGCTCTAGAATCAATACTAGATGCTAAGATCCAATCTACACAATATTTAGATCAAAAATTGTGATCAAATTGAATGAAAACCAAGGATTTAGCTCATTTCAACCTTTAGGCTCTGATACCATGTAAAAATTACAGCAAATAAGGATCCTAAAACACTTGAAATGATGAGGAAAACAATAGATTATGATTTCATAAGATTAGCACAAGTTGAACCATCAAAATCCATCAAAAATCTATGCTTGAACCTCACTAAATGGCCCAAATCCTTGAAGAAGGCTTCACACGTGTGAAAGTACGGCCTCCCACAGTCTGAGTACTGTACACCAGACCTACATTCAATCCTATAATCATTAGTAATCACAAGTACTCAAACAATTATGAACATAGAGAGCAATTGCACCATTATGAGAGAAAAAAACATGAAATTGCTTGATTGATTTTGGTGAGATATCATCACCTACATATACATGATCCATCACGATTTTGGGCAGGTATGAGTAGCCCTAAACCTATCCCTAATGCTAATTTTGGTGGATCTTTCATCCCTACCAAGTTAGGGTTGGAATCTTGGAGATCCCTCAACAATGCAAAGATTACCAAAAATAGCTCCTATTTTTTCTCCCTTGTATCTAAGCATAATTTGGACTCATTCCAAAGGTTCTAACACTTAAGTCTACTTGATCCTTATGAATGGAATCCTATGCTATTTGACACGTGTGACAAGCCACATCATGACCATCTAACTATTTACAAGTCATATGACCAAAACTAGTCAAGCTAGAATTGTGAATTTTTAACAAACTACTGTCAAACCGGCGAGCCAAGATCCCTAACCAAACTCCCAAAAATAGAGATTTAGTAATTTTTTGAGTTGAACTAAATTTTTTGGCCATTTTTAGCTCTGTTTTGGACCCCACACGTGTGAATGACCTGATCTTGGTTCGCCTATGTCACCATTGATCTTCGAATGTCCTTTTTAGTCGATTTGATATCTAGCATCTTGGTTCCCCAAATTTGGAGAGGGGGGGGGGTCTATATAAGGAGGTGGGATCCATTCAAAACTCACACTTGCTACAGACATGCTGTCGAAATTTTCTAGAAATTTTCCAGCATTCCCAAAGCATAATCCAGCAGTCACAAAGGCCATCCATTCATTCTCAAAGCTCATCATGAGGGGTTGGCTCAGTTGGTTAGCTTGACATCCAAAATTTCTTTGGTCTCAGGTTCGAGCCTCCCCTTGGAAACCAAGAAGCATTCTCAAAGCTCACCTGCTAGATTTAGCAACTTTTATTTCTCTTTTTCACATTTGAACTTGCTATTTTAAAAGATTTAAGCACTTTTTGGGCTTAAACTTGCCAAGATGGTGAAGGAGGATAAGCATAAAGGCAAAGCCATAATAGATCCTGCATGACCATTCAAAAAGCTCAAGCTCACACAAGAGTTGGACCCAAATTTTATTGTGGGAGAAGAAGATCTCACCCCACATGCATCAAATGATGAAATGATGGAGGAAAAGCCGGCCGTACTAGAGCTCCTCCAGGTGCCAAAACCCTACGGGGCACAGAAATGGTGGAAATCAGGGGAGCCCCTATTGAAGACCTGCAGGTTTCAAAACTATTCTCCTCCTGTAT
The DNA here is from genome assembly GCA_029204225.1 of Diphasiastrum complanatum. Lineage (NCBI taxonomy): Eukaryota > Viridiplantae > Streptophyta > Lycopodiopsida > Lycopodiales > Lycopodiaceae > Diphasiastrum > Diphasiastrum complanatum. The sequence continues at coordinate 46,711,584 of CM055096.1, forward strand.
GCCAATTTATGATCATTGTGGAGTACGCATTCTGCTCAACCGTTCAAGATATTCCGAGCTTCAAGTACAGGCTGAACCAAGTGACACACACCGTCTCATTTGCCACAGAAGTTCTTTTGGCAATTGGCATTCCTGACGGGCCAATGCGCATGTCGACACACAAGACAAGGGCCATGAAAGTCGAAAAGTATATGGACATTACTAAAAAGGCATGATGCACGAATGATGGCCTACTACTTGAAGCCATCATTGATGAAGTTCTTCAAGAGCTGCTACCTTCATAGTCAATTTCTTTGAGGTGGCAAGGTAAAGGAAGGCTTGCATTTTAATGACCTTCTTTATGTACCTACTAGCTGCTATTATTGAGCCAGACGAATACAACTACAGTTGGGCTCACCTAGTCCGCGCCAGAAGATAAGAACTGGCAGCAAGCAGTCCAACACCTTTCGACACAAGCAGCAGTCCACACCCAACTCACCAAAACATCCTTTTGCCATGCAATTAGAGTCCATACTAATGGATGAAACAACATCACAACTAGTAGCAACGGCTATTCCAACTAGCCCTTCAAGGCAGAGTAGTCGACTCCAGGAGCTACTCAAGCGGAGGCCATCTTTTAAGCTCCCCCCCCCCCCCCCCCCCCCCAACCCCAGATTCCAATAGAGATCAACTCACCACCAAGGCACACAACTATCGAAGATCAACCTAAAGATATCGTGGTAGCAAATACTGCCAAAGAAGCTCCAAACACTCAAGGGGAAGAAATTATCATTCTTGATCGAGGAGAAGGGTCGCCCACGCATACCTATACGGGATACCCTGATGGAGCTGACCCCCCCTCTCCCCCCCCCCTGGATGTATACAGTAAAGATCTGCCTCATAACGTAGAAGCTCAAGAAGCCCCATCTAGAGACATCCCCACGATCCCAGATTTTGGCAAGCCACCAGAGGAGGTTCTTGTCCCAGTGGCCAATGAACTTTCTCATGCGCACGGTCTACTCAAGGATCTCAACTGGCTGTTGCAAGATCAACTCCACCACCATCGCCGAGCGGAGTCAACAATGAAAGCTAAACATGACCTTGAGGTCCACAACCAACAATTGCAACAAGAAGCGGATCACGCAAAGAAGCAGATGGCCACGATGCAACATGAAATGGATGCAATGTGTTCTAGCATCCAATCTTACCAACAGCTGGCCTCAACATTGCAACAGACATAGAAACACCATGATGCCCAACTCCAGGCAAAAAAGCAGCGGACCTCACGCCAAATCAATATTACTCTTGGAAAAGAAGCGGTCATCAAAACCTGGAAAAAAATGTGCGATGACCAAAAACAACTCAACTGAATTCCTCTCCGGTCCCCGCAAAAAAATACAATGAGCTCTTGGCCAAACTTCAGACCTGTCATAAGATGTTGCAAAATTTTGAAGCTCAACAGTCTGAATATACCCAACTGTTCATTGAGGTAATTACTAGGTTGGAGAAACAGAACACAGAGCTAGAAAAACAGCTTGATGCTTTGCTTGCGACCAGAGAACCTCCTGCCACACCTCAAAGCACCCCACCAGCCAGCGCACAAGCCTCCAACCCAACCAATGTTGAATTTAATGTGTCCTTTTCCATTGACGACATTCTCGAGGGAGACCCATCTGCGACTACCGCCACACCGGACCTTCTGTCCCCTAGTGATTCACGCACAACAAGGCCAAGCCACGACATAGCCCCACCTAGAGCCAGACCTATCTTTAAGAAACCACAGTTGCTTGAAGAATCCATCCAAGAGTAGGGCATACCAGGCAAATTTGCCTTGTGAGGAGGAATTTTTGAGATTCCGGAGCAGATATGTGTCACAGGAGCATTAAGCAATACGATAAACTCAGAGAGTCTTGATTTCAGTGTGTAGTCCGAAAATAATATTTGGTGGTTGGCAGCTTTTTAGGTTTAAATCTATTAGTAATGATCAAAATCTCAGGTGTTAAATCAATGAAGCATAAAAGACAGCAATAGACTAAAGCCCTACAAGCAATAGACAAGACAATAGGTTCTCCCACGAAGAGCCCAAGCAATACCAATCAATGTACAAATGCCCCTATAAATACCCTACCAATGAACCCTAAAATAGGAATTCAAAAATAAAGGGAGGCAAAATGTGGAGGGAAAATAGTGCGCCCTCCTACGCGCCCCCACTCCACATATAACCATATAATAGGCGCCCAAGGCCAGTCAATGTCATAAAAAAGGACCCAGTGCGGGTCATAAGCATACAAAAAGGCTCTGGGGCCTGTACATGACTAATATATAATGCGTAACCAGAAATATACATAACCAATAGTAAATGTAAAGAGGCCTGCGGAATATATGCAGAGTAGCCCAGTAGGCATGTATCCTGTAGTTCGTTATTCTCCCTGGCTATAAAGAACATTGCTCCCAATGTAGGCAAAATAAGATAAGAACTAGTGCCAGAGAAAAATACTGCATCAAGATATCCCATCTGAGAAAGGAACATCAAGAGAAGCCGGAGCATCCCGAGAAGCAATGGTAGCTGCAAGTGATCGAGCCTGATCAGCCAGGATAGGGGTATGATAAAAAACATCAATGGGCTCCCAAGTAGCCTCCTCAATAGGACGACCATCCCACTAGACCGAAAACTGAACCTGCCGATGGCGACGACTATGCAATAAGTGCACTTGTAAAATAGCAGCTAGCAGGAATGGAAAAAGCTCTGGATTTGTAGGAAATGAGGAATCTCAAGGAGCATCATCCTCAATAGCATCACGTAATAAACTGACATGAAAGATATCATAAGCTCGAGTAGCAGCAGGTAACTCAAGACGATATGTAACTGGATTGAGGCGCTCAAGAATCTGAAAAGGCCCATAATAGCGCGGCACAAGCTTCTCAGTAGAAGCAAGACCCTGTACAAAACAATGGCGAGCAAAGCGTAACCGGAGAAAAATAGGCTCTCCCTCTGCAAACTCAACATGGCGCCGATGACGATCAACAATGGTCATGTACCGCTGCTGAATATGCTGTAAATGAGTAGCAGCTCTAGTAATAATCTCCCGAGCACTCGAAAGATAAGATGAAATAGTAACGGGTGCATCATCTGGAGGAGCAGGTATAACATGTGCTGGAACTAACAGAACTGTTATAACTATACTTAGCCAAACATAAATGCTGATCCCAATCACGACCAGAAGGAGAAACATAATGTCGTAGGATTTGGAACTTGGGCGCCGAAAATAATCTCCCTAAATTTTTTTTTTCAGCCGCCAAATTTAGCGGAAGTACTTCCGCTAACTATCTGCTAAAGCTCCGCCAAGGAAAATGCTCTGATGGGAGCTGGTCCTCCTCCAAACTATGTTGAATGTTGCTGAAGCAAAGAGACGAAAGCCCTCAGCAAAGAGAAAAAAATCAGCAAGGAAAATGGGCACCCAATCAGAAAATCAGATCTGAAATTCAGCAAATCAGGAAAGTGCTCTGATACCAAGTTATGATCAAAATCTCAGGTGTTGAATCAATGAAGCATAAAAGACAGCAATAGACTAAAGCCCTACAAGCAATAGACAAGACGATAGGTTATCCCACGAAGAGCCCAAGCAATACCAATCAATAATTAGAAAAATGAGTGTACAAATGCCCCTATAAATACCCTACCAATGAACCCTAAAATAGGAATTCGAAAGTAAAGGGAGGCAAAATGTGGAGGGAAAATAGGGCGCCCTCCTACGGTCGCCCACTCCACATATAACCATATAATAAGGGCCCAAGGCCAGTCAATGTCATAAAAAAAGGACCCAGTGCGGGTCATAGGCATATAAAAAGGCTCTGGGGCATGTACATGACTAATATAAAATGCGTAACCAGAAATATACATAACCAACAGTAAATGTAAAGAGGCCTGCGAAATATATGCAGAGTAGCCCAATAGGCCTGTATCTGGTAGTCCGTAACTATATTCTATTGAGTACTAGCAACTAATTCATTTCGAGAATTAATGGTTTTGTGTTTTAAGCTAATATTGTTTTGTTATTATGGGTCTGAGTTCAATTCTCTTAAAATAGTTCATGATTTTGTGTTTCAAACAGGTTTTAAAAGAAGATCATGACATTCTATTTTGGATTTTTAGTAAAATAGAATATCCAGAGATAATTAAGAATCATATGAGCGACACACCACTCAATGTTCCTGGAATAGGCAATTTTAAGGTGGAATGGCATTTGGCTGGAGACCTGAAGTCGTTGAAGTGCATGTTCAACGTTTCACATGGAACAAATTCAAAACATCCATGCATCTATTGCATGAAAACTACACATGACATGTCGAAGAGCACGAGAGTTTCAAGGGATATAGAAGATTCGTCTTGGAAACCAGTATTACTGATTCCGCTTAAAAATGTTCACATTTGTATACTACATGGAGAGGTTAGAATTATCGAAAAATTGATATACCTTCATATTTGGTTTGCTTGGAATACTAAGCCAGAGTCATTAGCCAAAAAGGCAATAGCTCGATTGGAAGAAGTTTTATCAAAAGCGGGACTTCATAAAGGACACGTTAAAATACAAAAGAACGAGAAGCTTTCAGAGAAAACGGGAAACATCCCATGCAAACCAAGTATAGGAGGATCCAAAGCTCGTCGTTTCTTATCAAATCATTCCGGAAAACCAACTAAAATCCAGTACTCAATTTGGATAGATGTACTCAATGCCACAAAGGATTTTGAAGAAAAAGGAACAACGAGGATTAAAAAAGTTGAAGTCTGGTAAACTGTCTGATACTGATGTCCTACTAATTGAGAAATCAACAATTGAGTTTGTGGATGCAGTAAAAGACGCCTGGGGTGAAGATCATATTACGCATTATATGGTAAATCTCTTTTCAATGTAACTAACTCTTCGATTTATAATCTCATTGCACATATGCTAAATTTAAAATGATTAATATGACAATATTTGTATCTCTGATATTGCAGCACATTTTATGACATCATGCATCAGTTTTTCCAAAAGCTCACGACAGTCTAAGTATTTGGTCATCACAAGGAATGGAGAAATTGCATTGGCAAGCCAAAGCAAGATTTCATCGAAATACACGACACGGTGGAGCATCTCAAAAAAAATAGTTACATCATCCAGCTATTTTAGTGGTTCTATAGGCGTATTCAAGTCTGATATAAAACTAGATCAACAAATTATCAGAAATTCAGAAAGACGTGCAAATTTATAGACGAAAATAATATTGATGCAAGACTCAACCCATAGTAATTTTCATGATATTAGACAAAAAAAGATTTTATATGTATTCGGAGGGTATTTATGCACGTTCGAGAAATAGGATAACGCTTTAATTGCCATTATTAATGTCGCAGCATCTGAAGAAAATTTGCTATGATGAATGCAAATCTCTTTATTTACAAAACACTTCAAATAATTGGACATGGATGAATCCCTTTGCTGTGATCCCTGGCCTTCTCTCAAATATCCCTGCCTGGTTGCAAAGGCATCCACCTCCACAATAGCTTCTAAAATATGAGCAAAGGTCACATGTCTTGAAAAACAAAATAACTATATTTGAATAAAAATCTCATTCAGATAAAACCAGATTTACCTACCAGATCACGCTCATCAGCTTCAATAAGTGCAGCAGTATGTAGATCATGACTAGCAACAATGGTCGTCGAAGTAGTGGATGGATTTACACTAACCCTTTCCATCTTTTGTCCCTTATATTACTTCTGATTCATCTAACTTGAGAACTAATATCAATTTTCAACACTTTCATTTGTGATTCCATAAAACTTTACAATAAATCTCAGTAAATGATTCAGATCTACAAACATATTGTTGGTGGAATCATATGACAAAGTGCCATGTTTTGAGTTATAAATTTCATTGATATGGTAAGGAATACCAATGATGTTTTGCAAACCCCTGTTTAGCACATCCCTCTCTAATTTGATTTGAAAGGGCCAAGGAATAGGAAATTTTTTTATATGTACTTGTCCAAATGCCTCTTTGATAATTTTAAACATTGTGTCATATGCATCCCTGCTAATACCAGAATAATCACATGCTCCTTGTATCAATTTTTGGTCAATGATCTTGCCGACTTCGCCCATAAGGGCCTCTGAAATCTTGGACTTGATTCGAGAATATCGTTGATTTCCTAGTAGACTCGTCGTTGACTTGGCTGTAAGTACTGCACTCAAAGGCTTTCCAATCATGTCCTTATCTTTCATATTTTCATTGGTGGCTAAAGCTGATCTGCAAAATAAAAATAAGATTTAGAAAAAAAAACAATCCACAACCATTGATGTGCTAGATGAAACAAAACACATGAATAGTTTAAAACATAATCTTACTTGAAAGCATATATTCTTTTTTTCCGTTGACCCCCACTTGTTGAAAGTTCGTCAATTCTTTTTGAAATAACTCTTTTTCGCTTATTGCTCAGTATTTTCTTGCGTAATTTTTTTACTTCTACATTTATTTGACAATATGAGGTACGCAATGTTTGTACAATTAGTTTCATATTGTCAATTTCTTGGTTAAGGTTTAATATAATATCTTGCAAATGAGATTTATCTATCTTCAAGATTTCATTCTCTTCTTTTGTTTGCAAAAAAAGAGTTTCTTTTTCTCTGTAGTCAATAAGCAAAGCATTCAACATATTTTCCAAACAATGGATTTTTTCCATTGAATTACTAATGCCATAACTTTTCAATCTTTCACAATAACCCAATAGACCATTGTGTCCTTCACACAAAAACAGTATGAGTTGTGTGACCGATCTAAAATTTGGATGTTGCATTGAGCTTGGATTGATTGGATACAAACTTCCATCAACCCATAGATCACAATGTTTCCTGTCTTCAGTCCTTTGGTGAGCTAGTAAGGTGGATCCTTTCAGATTTTTTCTCGACAGTGGAGCATATTCTGTGGGAAGATCAATATGGAGATGATATTTAGACATCTTAATAATCGATAGATTAATCTAGTAGAAAACCAACTTGTTATATATCTTGTAAGCTATTAAAACTCATCTTAATTAAAGAAAATATTAATTGGAAAAGTTTGAAATGACCGTGGCGCTCTTTTTGATCCATCACACTCCATGTTTCTTGCTTTATATGCAAAATCAAAGCTTTGCAGTTATGAGCCAAATATTTTTTCAATAGATGTGTGTTGAAATTGCAAATTTTTGAATTTCAAAAGTTTGAAATAACCTTGCCGCTCCATTTGATCCATCACATTCCGTATTTTCTGAATTGCAAAAATTTAGATTCACGTTGGCGCTCATTGTGATCCAAAATATTCAAAGTTTCTTGCCCGATAAGACTATTTTCCTTTGATGTGAACGCTATGAGTAGATGGAAAGAAAACTTTGATATTCGATATGATTTGCATTTACATGAGAAGTTATGTTAGTTAATGGTAGAAAATAGAATCTTGAAGTATGGACCCCACGGGTTGTGGCTACCCAACTTCCAGTTAACTACATACGTTACTAGTGAGGTCAAGTCATCGGAATTGTGCAGGCAGACCAAAAACTCGGTCGAAGTATTAAAATTCGACGATTTTCTCTCTTTTACGTGGCATTTCTTCAACCCTTTTGGGCCTTGGAACTTCTCTAATGAGAGCAGGAAAATGATTCTCATTGGCTATTCCCCAGACCACAAGGCATACAAGGTCTACAATCTGGATACCAAGAAGGCATTCACCAGTAGAGAGTTCACTCTTGTGAAAAACCAGTTCATCTACCACAAGGGGAAAGCTGTTGATAAATCCAACCCAAGGATCAAGCAACCAAATTCTGATCCAGGGGTTCAACTGCAAAATATCGACATTGACTCAGATAATGAGTCAGAACCTCAACGAGTCAATACACATCAGAGGATTGAGGTTCAATCCAGAAGGTCGAACATGTCCAAATAGCCTCCATTCAAATTTATGGATGATCCGGCCTACTACTTTGTGCAGAAACCAGCCGCCGCTTCTGAGGCAATGTCTACTCCTGATGCTGACCAGTGGAAAGCAGCGATGGACACTGAATTCTATTCTCTGATGGAGAATCAAATATGGACAGTCACGGAGCTGCCAAAAGACTGGAATCTGATTCCATGCAAATGGATACTCAAGGAAAGTATGATGCTGAAGGAAAGCTCAATCGCTACAAAGCCAAGCTAGTCGCCAAAGGCTACAACCAGATTTCAAATCTGAACTATTCAGAAACCTTCAGCCCAGTTGTCAAACATGCTTCAATCCGCCTACTCCTCTCCTTTGCAGCTACAACAGACCTTGAAGTCCACCAGATGGATGTCCAGACCGCTTTTCTCAATGGAACCATCGATATGACGCAGTCAGAGGAATACAAACTCAACGACAAGCAACAGCACCTTGTATGCAAATTTCACAAGGCACTCTATGGGCTGAAACAGTCACCAAGAGCCTGGTTCTAGAAGATCAATGCATTTTTTATAGAGATGGTTTTATTCCAAACTCGACAGACTCGAATGTCTACTTCAAGTCTGTATCAGATTACTTGATCATCATCACTCTCTATGTAGATGATACACTCTTATTCAGTAACAATCTGAATCTGATGAAAGATACGAAATGCATGTTGGCCCAGGAATACAAGATGATTGTCCACTATTGTTTCAGAATCCAAATCCATTGAGATCGACCCAACAGCCAAATTATTATCAGTTAGCAACAATATCACAACGTGCTGGAAAAGTATGGAATGGCCAACTGCAAACCAAGTCACTTTCCACTCGACTCTAGACTAAAATTATCAAAGGATCCGTCTCCTCAAACTGAGTCAAAAAAGGAGAAAATGAAGTGCAACCCGTTTCAATCCATCATCAGCTCACTGATGTACGCGATGATCTGCATGCAACCAGACATTGAATATTCGATCAGTACACTTAGCCAGTTCTTGTCAAATCCAGGCTTCACTCATTGAAAAGCACTAACAAAGGTCATGAAGTACATCCAAGCAACGAAAACTCTCAGCATCTGCTATGGAGGCAGCCAAACTACCAACATCTTTGAAGCCTACACAGGTGCGGATTGGGCAGGAGATGTCGATACCAGAATATCGACTGGATTTGTATTTTAGACAACCAAGGCCCAATCTCATGGAACAGTCGAAAGCAGACCTCATTTGCATTATCATCAATGAAATCCGAATACATAGCTGTCACAAATGCAACCAAAGAGGCGATCTGCCTAAGGCAACTGCTTGCAGACATCAACTTTGCACAAACACGTCCTACAACAATCTATAGTGACAATCAAAGCACAATAGCGTTACCTCTCAATCCAAGATTTCACTCTCGAAGCAAATATATCGGCATCAGATATTATTACCTTAGAGAGAAAGTGCATAACAAGGAAGTAACATTGGTTTTCTACAGAACAAACCACATGGCAGCAAATTACTTCACAAAGGCTCTATCAAAAGAGCAACATCTCAGATTCAATGATATGTTAAATCTGAAGATCAAGGTTTTTCAGGATCCACATTAAGGGGGAGTGTTAGATTTTTTATGCTCAGCCTTCACAAATCTTTCAAGTAATGAGCATCCTAAAAACCGAAGGCCGACTACATGTTTTGGACCTTCGCATTTTTTACCTTTGAGATTTTTGTGCCTTAATCGTTTTTTAGGCACCTTCGTCTTTTTCGCCTTTTTCGCACCTTCGTGAAACAGATGACATAGTGGCCAGAATGCCTTAGAATCCATTTCAGGCCCACCTTCGTCTTTTTCGCATTTTTCCTGCCTTCGGCACCTTTGGGATCTACATACTTTCAGTCTAAGGGCACTTTCGGATTTTTTGGGTTTTTCAATAGCGGCGGACCGACGTCGCCAACTTATCATCAACCCTAAAAACAGTTGGACAGCCAAATATCCCAAGGGCGGTTACCAAGTTTGTACATATACAAAGACTGGCATAAATAGCATTCAATGCCAGTAAGATATTTTTTGAAAACACTTGTAGATATATACTAGCTGAATCAGGCTATGTAAGAGTATTTTTTTCTCAAATTTTTCTTACACATGGACCAATCAAAACACTCAAATTTGAAATCTACGTAATGTAACTTTTTGAGTCCACATTTTGATTCCATAGTAAACATGGCATAACTTTTTAGTGGTAAGTCCGAATTCCATAGTAAACATGGCATAACTTTTTAGTGGTAAGTCCGAATTTAGCAAAGTTTGGTGCATTAGAAAGCGCTCAACAAGGGCTTTCCAATGATATGTTACATGGCATACTTTTGAGCTACGATTAAAAAGTTATGGCAAGTCAAAAGTATTAGTGCTATAATATTTTAATAATAAAAAAGGCATCTTGCACTAATTCTTAAAGGGTCTTTTTGGAACTCAAAACTCCTCTAATGGAACATTGAAAAAAATACCTCACGGATACTAGCATCTGGAGGCTGCACCATATAGCAATCCAAGAACGATTTAACATTCCAGATTGAATACCATCCGCAGCTGAAAGCATCGTCTTGTTGCGAAGACTGAGAAATCACAACAAAAAATTGTTAAATTATAATTCAATATAATTCTAAACTCCATGCCATCATGCAAATAAAATACGTAAAAAGATTCTTTTTAGCTTTGCATCAACAACCTCTATGTTGGTATTTAAATCAGCCCATCCGGCCTGGGCAATAGCTCCACCATCCTTTTGTACATGGATTTAATTATGGAATGGGTGGCATGCAAAGAATTCATTGTCATGCACACAGGTGTGCAACTTCCAATCGAATCCACTTTCATGGATATGATGTGCACACTCCAATGTTTGCTGCCTAAAAATGACAAGCAATGAATTACTAGAATCTATAAGAGTTTTCAAAAGACAAATCTTACAGAAAACAAATATTACAAGAAGAAGCTATCTTACTTTGAACAATATGGGATGATGAACATTGATGCCTCCTTGCTAGTGTGCCTAAAGAGCCTTATGGCTTTCCTGTCTTTATTCAACAGATGCCCAAAAAATGGAGATACAACAAAAATCTCCTTCGTGATTGTATATGTATATTTATGTACATAGTATGCACAAGCAGGTTCAACTACTGTGTCTGAGATATGTGAGGTCTTCTCTTTTAGCTCCCTACAATGCGGGTCTTTGATATGCATTGCAAAATTAATATCATCTATACAAAACATAAACTCTCCTCTGAGATCATCTATTTTCTTGGCTATATACAAGTCAAAATCAATGTACCTCTCAGAATCAAAAAATGTGTCTTTAGGTTCATTGGGAAGTCTGATGTGCAACTCTTTATCAGTTGCATCAACATCAGAAACAATCATGTCCACCACTGTATTTAGGTCATCTACATGTATAGAAGGAGAATCGTGCAGTTGAAGATCAGGGGTTAGGGGAGGACTCTCAACCAATGGAATTGCGGACGCACTAGCCAGATCTTTTCTAATGGGAGGAGGTGAGGGTGAAGAGCTGGGAGACCTGGTCTTGGGTTGTGAACACTTGGGTTGTGCTTGCTTTCTCTTTTTTCGGGGTGGGACAGGCCCCCTTTCAAGAGGAACTTGCCTCTGTGTGAAGCCAGGCTTAAAAATGTTGTCATAGGTGTTTCGTAGCCTCATGACAAGAAGCATGTCCTTGGACATCAGTGTCACCCTCTTGCCATGAATGGAGCACAGCATCGAATCCTCAAACAATTTTGTCTGGAAGTCCTTGTATGCAGTATGGAGTGCCTCCAATGCGTTGATATTCCACCTCACTGCATAGGGCAGATGGGTGGTCATATCTTGTGTAACTTCCCTCACAGCCCGGTAGAAGGCTGCTTTCGGGATCAAAAGTTTGCTGCTCCTCTGCAAGGTCCTGATGTCCCTCAACCACGGACGGCGAGGTCTTCCGTGTCTTTGAGGATGTACGGGTTCAAAATTCTGGGAACGGGACGGTTGAACAAAACTGGTAAGCCTAGCGGTTTGCTTCTTCCGAGCCATTGAGGCCGGATATCTATACCACGTGATGACAAAGATACAACAGAAGAGAGAGCTAGATTATCTCGCGTGATGGTGACACTGAGAACTCTGAGGGTGATATCGCTACGACGCGAGCGAGTGGCAAAGTCAGGCGGGGAGAGGCAGGGGCTCGCGTGATGGCGATACTGAGAAAGTCAGGCTGATATCGCTACGACGCGAGAGGGTGTAAGGAACAGGCCTGGGGTTGAGGTCGCTCGCGTGATGGCGATATCACGAATGCAAGTCATATGGAAGCAATCAAACGTGAAAGCAAATTATGCGAAAACCTGTACAATCCCCGAGAATGGACTTATATAGAGGAGAAAAGTTGGCACGTGTGAATACCAACGACACGTGGCCCAATCAGTAACTGACATGTGGAACCACATGTCTGTATACGCACGTGTGAAACTGCATGTATGGATCAGCACATGTGGGATCCCATGTGGGGACACATGGCCGAATGGGATCAGTGACATGTGTTCTCGCACGTATAAGCTCGCACATGTGGTCATGTGGCCCAATCAGTACCTGACGTGTGGGACCACATGTCTGTATCCGCAAGTGTGAAACTTGCATGGTCGAATGGTTTGGTGACGTGTGTTCTAGCACGTGTTAGCTCGCACGTGTGGGCACATGGCCGAATGGCAGATTGATGCGTATTGTATCACGTGTGATCTCGCACGTGTGGACAGTAATATTACGTGCCATAGATCTGATCCGTTGTTGGATCGACGCGTGTACGGCTTGGATATGGGTTTCAGCTATATAAATGTTGTTTGATCAGTTAAAACTTTTGGCTAAGTTTTGGATTTTCACTCCCTGTAGCTCTTGGTGTGTCAACACTACTATTTCTTTGCAGTATCGCCACCACGCGAGAATTTTTCACAGTTTCTAGACAATCTTGGATCCCTCGCGTCGTTCCGATATCAGAGAAGAAGAAGAAGGGTCCAAAGCAATCAAAGCCAGACCAGAAACCAGCTTAGCAAAAGGAACACTCGAATCCACAGACAAAGAAGAAGCTGTTCTGCAGACACTACAAATGAAACAACCATGAAATACAAGACTGTCGAATACTTCAAGCAAAGAACAATAGCAAGAGGCAGTCGAATCAAGTGGCAAATGCAGCTGCAGAAGCTCCACAGCCTATTTAAGAAGCAGATCATGATGCCTTCATGACCAGCCATAAATCTGCTCTCTGTAAGCAGAATCACAGATCTAGGACACAGAGTAGAATTCAAATGTGATCAGTGTAAAGTAGTTGATAGGACAGGCAAGATCCTAGCACTCGAAAAGAGGCATGGATACTTGTACAAATTGAGTCATTGCTTTTCTGCCTCTAGTCAGGTTCTCAATACTTCAATCCATTCAAATAAAGGTTTACTTTGGCATTATAGACTTGGTCATTTAAATCATGCTATTGTACAACGAATGTCTAGACAATCTATTGTTCTTGATCTCAACTATCCTCGCGAAAGAGTCGAATTACCAGTCTGTCAAGACTGTCTAGTTGGTAAACAAACTAGGAAATCTTTTAAATCAAGCCATCAACACATTGATAGAGGATTGCTAGATGTTGTACATTTAGATATTTGTGGCCCGATGAAAAATCCTTTGCTGAAGGATGCCAAGTATTTTATAACCTTTATTGATGAATTTTCCAGAAGGACCATGGTGTATTTTATAAAGAAGAAATCAGAATCCTTCAACTGCTTCAGAATTTTCAAGGAGCGTGCAGAGAAGGAGACTGGAAGGACGATCAAGGCCCTCTCAGGTCAGACAACGGTGGAGAATATATCAGTGTCAATGCACACAACAGATTTTGTGCATTGCTTAGTCTGAAGATCAAGGCATTCACGGATCCAGATTAAGAGCGGGTGTTGGATTTATTTCCTCTAGTCACCTAAATCCCATTTAATCTGCCTCCATTCATGTTGTATATTTACTCGCGTTGTCGCGCAGTCTGCATATTAACATGCAAATTCTCATAGGCGATGAAAAGACGAAAAGCAAAGGCTGACGTCACACCCTCTTCACGCCCATGCAGTTGCGCTAACAGACTGGACAACGACTGCAGCCACCCACGATCTCCTACAGACAGCACATCCACCTTGTACTTTCTTCATCTGCACACCTGTAACATTATGTATATATTGAATACCATTTTGCATATTCATCAGTGAAGAAGTTCGTGAGCAAGAGAGAATGAAGAAGAGAAGCTTATTAGAGATAGACAAAAGTAGATGCTCTGTGCATTGATTCTTTAATTTGTCAGCAATAAGGTTTCATTCCTTTTACAGTTTGAATAAGCTTCACAGGGCACGCGGTTTCGTCCGCTACTGTCTTGTGCTCTACCGCGTTATTGACATGTATACTTGATATACTTAATCTGATACAGCTCTTTGTTTTGCGTTCAGACTTGTGTTAATATTGTTATGCTTATTATTCATTCTGTCTGATCTTTCTAGTTGCTCTTTCTGGTAATCTGTTTTTAGCTCGACTAATATTTAGTCTTGTCTTTTGCGAATAATTTGTGACTGATTATCAGTCGAGTTGTGTCTAGCTCTTCGCGAATCATTCACGACAATAATTTGCCTTGCTATACGCGACAAATTATTCTTTTGGCGCTTTGTTTATTGATGTTTGGCTACGTACTGAGAAAAAAATTTCGGTTTTGTCAAAAAAAAAATTACGGTTGCCCACAATCCTTCAAGAGCACCCAAATGCACCATATAGATAGCTGCTAAAAACATTTACCGTAAAACTTCTTAATTCCCTATGGTTCCTGCAATTTCTCCCGAGCACCAAAACATTTCATGAATTTCAAATTTTATAGAATCCAGTATGTTAAAAAATTTTACAACCCTTTATTCTAAGTAGTTAAATTCGATTTTGCTTCTCTCTCTCTCTCTCTCTCTCTCTCTCTCTCTCTCTCTCTCTCTCTCTCTCTCTCTCTCTCTCTCTCTCTCTCTCTCTCTCTCTCTCTCTCTCTCTCTCTCTCTCTCTCTCTCTCTCTCTCTCTCTCTCTCTCTCTTCTCTATGATCACTAACTCTAAGGAGTCAGCTAAATGCTGATCTTCTGATCTCCTCTTGTAGGAGCAGCGAAATTACTCTTGACAGAGTGAGGTCCTCCTGGGTAGAAATTGCAGACACCTTCGCCTATTTCTCATTTTTTGCACCTTCGCAAAAAAGATGACACAGTGGCCAAACGCCTTAGAATCCATTTCAGGCCCACCTTCGTCTTTTTTGCATTTTTTCTGCCTTCGCTCTAGAGGCACCTTCGGGATTTACATACTTTTAATCTAAGGGCACCTTCAGGTTTTTCGGGTTTTTTATTAGCGGCGGACCGACGTCACCAACTTATCATCAACTCTAAAAACAACTGGACAGCCAAATATCCCAAGGGCGGTTACCAACTTTGTACATATACAAGGACTGGGATAAATAACAGTCAATGCTCGTAAGATATTTTTTGAAGACACTTGTTAATATATACTAGCTGAATCAAGCTATGTAAGAGTTAATCAAAGTGTTGGTTGAACAACGATTAGAGTTCTTCTGTAGCCAGAGTTGTCACGCTCAGCAAACTGAAGTTATTACTTCCAAGCCATTATACTCACTGTTGATATTAATCAGAGTGCAATTTTTGTTTCACTACTATATTGTTCATTTGCGCAATTCTGTATGAATCATTCTTCTTGAATATTTTTGCTGCTAACTGTTGCGTTTCCGTTCCTACATGCCTATGCTCAAAGCTTCGAGCTTCCGCTGCCGGTCATTCCCATGTTTTATGACATGGTATCAGAGCGGGCATTTCAGTAATCTTCATTTCTACTGCGGATTATCAGTCTTGTTTCTACCAAGACGTCTCTCTAGCAAACACGCAACCAACAGTATTCCGACAATCGTTGTTTCTACTAACGATCTCGTTCAACCAAAATGGATCCATCATCTAGTTCATCTCTTATTGACAAACTTGATGGAGATAACTACCATTCTGGAAATTCACGATGAAGGTTATACTTCTAGCCAAAGAACTGTGGGACATCATTGATGGCACAAAGCTCAAACCAAAAGGAGATACAGCCAGCATTACCAAGTGGAGACTGAGAGATGACAAAGCATTTGCCATGATCACCTTGAACATCAAGGATACTCAGATCAACCACATACGTGCTGCTCAGACCGCTAAGGATGCATGACATATCCTAGCAACTCTCTACAACATCAGGGATGTTACTTCTAAGTTACACTTGAGGAAGAAATTCTTTCGAGTCATATTAACACGTTAAAAAATCTTATGGAGCAGATGACTGGAACTGGCTCAGTCATAGAAGATACCGATGCACTCATGACTCTATTATCGAGTCTACTTGCCTTGCCATTATTGTGGTGTTTTGAGATATGTAAATTTTTTATATGAGAAACGATCATTTAGTAAAAATGGAAAACTCTTTAGTAATTTTCTAACTTTAAAAGTAATCATTATTGTTTTTATATTTATCATGTCCAAACTTAGAATCAGTAGTCACAAAATTATGCATAATTTTTAAAAGAATATACTCACAATTTTGATCGGTTTTCAAAAGTAACAACAAATTTTAATATCACAATTTATTGTATATGAATTGATGAAAGTAGGGATAAATTTTATCACTCTCAATTTCACGGTTAAATTCACAAAAATAGTCAAAATTTGTGTAATTAAACACTCACAATATCATAATTTGTATTAACAAATTTCATTATAAATATTCACGAGTAACTAGAAATATCATGATTAAGTACTCACTAATTTCATAATTTAATATGATTAATGAAATTCACATTCAATATAAAAAAAATTCACAATTTTAGCATTTAGAAAATTGCTATTTTTTATTCACAATTGCACTATTAAAAATATGTCGCGATCAAAGTATTCAGAGTATGACAATCAATATTCAGAGTGTCATGATCGGTATTTAAAGTGTCACGATCAGTATTCAGAGTATCACGATCAGTATTCAGAGTTTCACGATCGATATTCAAAGTATCACAATCAATACTTAGAGTTTCAAGATCAATGTTCAGATAGATATTCACGATCATTATTCAGAGTATTCACGTTTTAGTATTCACAATATTTATGTCTCAATATTCACGATATTCAGTTTTCAGTATTCACATCTCAATCCATCAACTCCTCATCCAACTTGCAAAAAGTTGAAACGCCTGATTTTCAAGTTAAAATAATAAGCAACAAATGAGCACCACTTGTGTGAGAGAGAAAAAACAGCCATCTATACATGCTATTTTTGAAATACAACACCGACGAGCCTAATTTGAATATGAAACAAGGTCATTTGTTCTTGCATGGCATGTCGACACAACAAATAATACAAAGAAAAAGTAGCCCCTGAAATGAGGACAACCTCCAACAAGAATCTTAAATCTCTAAACGATTGCACATACAAACCATTGAAGAAAGGACTACGAAGTTGATAATAAATATAGCTAGACAAAATATGAAATTTGGTCCTTAGTTGTTACATGCACACTAAGATCAAGAGTAAAAGAAGCATTACCCTGAGAAGAGCATGAATTACTATGCTCATGAATTATCCAAGGCACACCAAGCACCTGTAACTCTTCAATCTTGATACGCACTTTTGTAAATAAAGTAGTTTGCCTTTAAACAGAAATGCCACAAATAACTAGCAATGCTTACAAATAGCCTAATCAGTAGCAAAATGGATGCTTCAAATGCATAATTGAATAAAAAACAACAGGAAAGAAAATTGCAAGAAACAACAAAAACCCTAAAGATAAAAGCCTATATCAGACGAATGCCGATACCAACAGCACGAGGTCCACAATTAGCAAGCATTTCCATTCAAGTGAAGGAAAGCAAGCCAAAGCGTGAAGATCATACAAAAGAAAACCCTTGGAAAAAATGCCAAGTGCAGAGATAGACAAATGCCTATGTCCCTCCAAAACTATAGAAGAAAAGCTCAATGATGACTTGTGCCAATCTTCACATTGGATCAACACCCTTCTTGTACTTTTACTGGCCTGCAAACATAAGAGGATTGGATTTTTTCTAAAGTTTTTATTCTTGCATGTGTGTGTGTGTGTGTGTGTGAACAAACTTTCAAGCTAGTACTATTGTTGTGTGTACAAACTATTGCGTCTGTCATCTATTTAAAAGAAACTACATGAACATCACGTAGTAGCAACAATAGCCAAAATTGGGCAGCAGTGAGGATGGCAAGAAGACATCAATGTAGAGTGCACAAACAATTTCTTGTTTCTCATAGTGCCCACTGATGATCCTTCTTTCGCCGCATGCAAGGAGCAAGTGAGTGCCCCGGCCGTGCTACGTGGGATGCAAAATAACAACGATAGGTACGGCTGCCTCTCATTATCATGCTTTTTCTACCCAAGAGGAATGCGAAAATGAACCATTATGAAATGCTTTTCCTAATTCGCATGCAGACTACATGCATTTTTTACATGCAACCTATGAAATTTCTCTCATGCAAGTCAAGGACAATCATGCTTTGTGGGAGGCCCCAAATAATGTGCATGCATGCACATTATTTGAGACCTCCCACAAAGGGGCAAATCTTAAATGTTAAGACAACTACAACTTAGCCTTTATCTTTCAAACTCCATTGGCTGACCTCAACACATAGTATTGCCTTTGCAAGGCAAGGCCAACAAAGTTGGTCCACCTCGAATCCTACAATACAATTGAAGAGAAGGGAGCTTGCACCAAGGCTATGGCCGCGCAAGGAGGGCTGAGAAACTAGGAATTCCACTAAAGAGATCCACACCAAGTGTGTGGAGCAATCCATCGCAATCAAAGGAGGGCAACAAGTTAAGAGGGTGGAAGGGTGGAGCAATAGCCGAGTGTAGGAAGGGCAGCAAGGAATTCAAAGTATGGCATAGATCAACATGCGCAAAGATGGTCATTACACACTTGAGGAGAGTTGTGTAAAGCTCAGACACTAGTGCCTAGCCTCGCATTCTCCACCTCCATCTTCATTCTATCTGATTTTAGAGGTAACTTTGTTAACTATTGGGAATTGCCTCTAGAAATCCTATAGGACATATTTTTGCAGTCCTAGAAATCTATGGGAGAACTGATGTTAGAGGTACTATCCACCAGCTCTCCACCATAATAGATTAATTTTCAATATGCTTAACCTTCAAGATTCTAGTAAATTTTTCCACTGTACCACCACCATAACATAAGTCTTGGCTCTACACGAATCATGTTCATCTTAATGTTTCTACATGTTTGATCTGTGCGAGTAGAATTCTTGGCGATTAACTCCAAAATTCCTCCAAATTCCATCTTGTACTTCTTCAACAATCATCTTATCCTTGTGATTTTTTGCACTTTCTATTTCACCTTGATATGGACAAAAATAGAAGCTATCATTTTTTTTAAAAAAGAATGAGTTCTGTTATAGAACATACATCACATAATCTTTTGAAGACGAGGCACACAAGTTCACCACGAAGAGGCATCACTCATATATATCATTGACAATTAAAAAAAACACAAAAAGGACAAATAAGTGGATAAATACTTCAAATTGTGAAAATCCACCCTGTAAGTGAATATGAATGTGGAGATAATCGCAAAAATATCAAATTCCATTCACACAATTATTTTTGGTCTTTGCGAGCAAGATTTCTACACGTCTCAATCCATACTAAACATACTTCGAAACAACTAAACCTAGAAAATGTCTTTATCAAGAAGTTTGTTATCAAACAATGTATTACATTTCTCAAAATATTGAAGGTGGCGTAGGCTTTTCTTCAGTTGGCACATCACCAATAAATAAATGAATGCTTTTTTCTAGAAAAACACTATTAGAGGTTAGATACTCTCATCATGATTTTAATAAGTTGGTCTTCAAAAAATCCAACAAGATGTCACTCTTTTAACCATTCTTATACGATGCTAACAACATGAAAACAATGCATAATAGCAAACAGTGATGACTAACATCCCAATTTTTCTACTCTATGATTAGTGAACAAAATTTCAAAATAATGTCCCACTTCAACGGACAATTATTCTTGACAAAAATAGAATGTTTATTGATTGGAGCCATTCCACATGATTGTTATAACAACACGCAAGCATGATGGTTTGACAATCGTACATATTCCAACAAATTGCATCTATACCACAAATATACTTGTAAAGCACAATACCTTTAGTATAAATAGCTGCTCATAGTCATCTGAATATAGAGATCATTTGATCACTTTCAATCAACTTATTCAAATTATTGCTAGCAACGCTTTACTAATTATTAGCAAATGTGCATTTTTCATACAAAGTTATCAAATACTCGGAGACAATTTAGAGTACATGGTTTTATCCATCTTTGTACTCACATTATCTAATTTGTACATTTACTTACCAAATCAATCTGCCTTTCCGTGTTATGTCAAAATAAATGTCTCGTGAGGTTTGTTGGTTAGATAAGCTCTTCGTTTGCTAGCGACCTTCTTGGATTTAGTCTTTCAGGATCATGAAGCAATATTGTTATGGTTGCAACATTATAATTCATCATTAGAAGCAAAAACATAGATTTGGAATTAAAAATCAATAAATTAATAAATGTAAGCAAGTAGACAACTCAGGTTTGGCATTTGCTTTGTATATTTTCATTGAGGTGATAACAAAATCGAACATTAACATGTTAACGCTAGTCAAAACAAGTGTCCCATCTGTAACTCATTTGCTTCCAACATTCAAAGTTACTTGCAATCCATGATCTAGATGCTAATTGAAATACATCACCTTCCCTCGTCTCAATAAGTTTCCTTTCATGGAGAAACCATGAAATCTAGATTCTCGTTTTTTAACTTGTATTACTATTCATTATTCAAGTGCATGCAAAATTTCAATCAAATGACCCATGCATGGATTATTATTGTTAAAACTTCTTGGAATAGTTTCAAACCACCAACTTAATATCATCTAAACACTTCAAAGACCAAGACAAATTTGAAATATTTTGACAATGACCCTCTTTATGAAGCTGAGCACCTGCAACATCATCATGGGAACCAACTGCAAGCTTAACGCTGAGTAATATAAAAGCGATATAACACCATTGTGTCATGTATTGGACAGTTTAGAAGAGTCAAATTACAACCAAGCAAGAGAATCCAAAATGTACTTTCTGCTCACATAAGTGTATATACATATACATCCACACATGAAATTTCTTTCTAACAGCTAGGTGATAATGTCAGTAGAAGATTGCACCCTTTTTCACTAGTACCTCTTCATATAATGAACATAGAATTTCATAGCTGACCAGAAAATAGTATGTTTCAGAGCCGAAGACCGCTTGCATAAGAAAGAGTCCTAAGATCAACTCTTCTTGATGAATAAATCAGGCTAAAACTGACGCAGACATACAATAATTAGAAATGTTGACCAAACAGTTTCCATATTGTTCCCTCAAACTACAAAAACTGCTAGATCTTGCCTACATTCACTTTCAGGCTAAAAAACTTGGAAGCTGTTTGTACATTTCTAAGGAGCTTGTCAAATGCCCCCCTTGGTCAGTGAAAGGACAACTTGCAAGGATGGTGTACAAAATGACAAATTACCTCCTGATCCCTACAAGGTCGAACGCTTCATCAACAAATGCCTAAAAATACCTATCTTACAAAGACCATATCAGCCTTTTTACTACTAGCAAGGCAGATTATTATCCATGTGCTTTGCTGCAAAGTTGTAAAAAAGCTAATAAACATAGTAAGATGCTTACATAAGAGTTTTGACTAGATTGAGTTGACATGCGGCTTCACCTAATACCTCTCCTGCTGCTCTTTTATTGGGCTTGGTAGATTATTGGCTACTTCCTCTGCTGGCTAAACCACAGAAGAACAAAGTCAATAACTGAATAAAAGCTAAATCTCTTGCAGTTTTTTATTCCAATCAGATCCCAAAAAAAGGGAATACTAAATTCAGAACTAGAGTGTGTTACCCTACAAGTGCTATATACTTTGTGTCGTGTTCACCGTTAAGACAGGGCTCAAAATTACTGGAAGGTGCCATCGATCAGCAAAATGCGAAGTATCTCCATGAACGCTAACAAAAACAAAGACAACTCACCATTTCCATGTTTTTTTCAAGGGCCTCTTCTCCATTTTCTTCGATGAAGCGTTCAGTTGATGCTGGAGCTTCAGGACTAACGAAATCCAAAACATCTGACTTGTCCGCTGTGAGATTCTTTCCAGGTGTGTCTTCTGTTAATCTCTTCCCAGATTGTTCCTGAAGTTTCTGGACATGTTTGCGAATAATGTGCACATACACGAATGCAGCACCTTGAAACTGTGGCAATACTAACCAGCTTATGATTGCCAACTTGATGAATGGCCAAACTGGGATCCTACATTCACACTTGTTTCAAAGTTAGATTGCAAGCACCATGAAACAAGTTTAATTTGGTGAAACATATTAGCATTTGGAATACAAACATGACAATTTTTTAAAATATAAAACAGAATCTGCAAAATTTTGAATCTTGCTAAACAAAAAGTAAAGTTTGTAGCAAAGCTGAACAGATCCATCAAAATTAACTCCTTACCATGCTAAAGCATTTCCTGCCGCAAGCTCAAAAAGCTCCAGGAAGGAGTACAGCATCCAATATGTAAGCCATTGTTCATCATCTTCTTTACTTGGGCCTTCAAGAGCTTTAATTGATGCATACCTATGGCACAACAATTTTTCTCATTAATGGACTCGTATATTCTCACCCAACACTTCAGAATTAGCAACCCTTTGACTAGCCAAAAGAGAGAAAAACGAGTTGCAAAAGGTTCGTACTATGTCAAAACCAGCTGATAATTAGCACAAAACTGTTTCTGCTTGACTAGAGGAATTTAGTTCTTCAAATTTTAACTGTCAAAATTCTGTTTGAAAAAGAATAGCAATGCTAACCCTATAAGAAGAAACTGGCAATAATAGACTGTTACAGTCCACTGGAAAGAGAGAAATTTCCAACTTACAATGGATAAAGGAGAGTAGCTGTAGGCCTGCCACATTAAAATCTCAGAATTAGATTCATCTTAAGACTTCACAGTTGAATATAAAACACATTATTTCTATTACAAAATTCATTCGCTACTTACAAATCGGTATTCATTGTGAAACTTTGCTCAATCGTCTCTTGTTTTCAAACGTGCAATCCTTGCATGTACTCATAACACATGTCCAAAAATCTAAGAACGTAATTGCTATAACTTTCAGATCTTAAATATTAATCTCAATCGGCTTCCTAATGGCTGATATTAATATCTGGTTTGAATTAACAGTCGTATCACTGCTTTTTCTTTAGAAAATTGAAGTGCACCTCCGCCTCTCTCGATATTGAGAATTTTCTTGCCTCCTGAAGTAAAAGGGGACCACATGTGAGCTTCTACAAACATGTCCTTGAATTCACAGGTGATCAAAGAAAGCCCATCAGCTTCTGCTAGTTCAAACAAAAACTCCTTAAAAACAGGAGTTTTTAGGTATTATCTTGTTACCAAGCTATAATGTAAACTCCTGACAACATAGAAATTGCCTGTGTTGTCAAAACGTAAGCTCCTCTGCTATATGTTTTCCAGAACCACGAGGACTGTCTCAGAACTGAAAATGAAAGAGACACTAATGGTGATGATTCTGCTCTATATCTCAGCTTGCAGATTGTTTTGATCACCATTTCGTAACACCTAATCATATTATGTACACAACACTACGATCCAGCGCCTCCTTTGACTAGATTCAGTTTCTAAAAACGCTCTTCCGATCTATGAGCACTTGTTACTTTACTACATGAAACTACCTCTATGTTGCGAAAATACTTATGAATACAAAATATTCTAGCAAAGTTTCCTCTCTGACATAATACGAACGGCTTCTAAGTTGACGTTATAAGAGTCTCGATCATTACTAAAATTAGCACTTATTCTTAAACCTTGCAATATTTTTTGAAACTATTTGCATTCAAATTTTGCCCTATCCTATGCCTTCTCCATTGTTCCGCTTTTTCAAGCAAATCTAATGCTAATCATTTGAAATTTATCTGACTCTTTCACCACCACCTATGCGTACATGCAGAAAATGCAAGAGGTGAAGACTAAACTTGCATTGAAAGATGCTCAGTCTGCCGATGCGCCAACTCCTAAACATGAGAACATGCTAGGTAAACATCAGCATGAAGACAATCGTACAAACCTCACCTTTAATCCTTAAACTAACCAACAAAAATACAAAATTCTTCACCGAAACAGCAGCTTGCAAATGCAAAACTCACTTCCATCAAAACATCCAATCCCACAGAAAACTAGAACCTCACTCAGCATCACACAAACCACGCAAAATGCATGAGTGACGAAACTGAAAGAGACAAGACGAACAAAGGAAGAAAGAAAACAGGAAAACGTACCCAGTGAAGCTCACCGCTGTCCGCAGAACCATCCACAAGCTCATCCTGCCTCGCTTTGCTTTGTTCCACGATCCCGATCGATCGATCGATCGATCTCGCTCGCTCCCTCCCTCTCTTCTGTCTCGCTCCCTCCCTCCCTGTTTCATATATGCACATGAGAATACGAAAAGAGGTCTAGAAGAGGTGGCTTCATGTAAAGGCGAAACGTGGCTTCATTTTTTTCTCTTTTCTTTATTCATGTGAGGAGCGCCACGTGGGTCTCAATGCATGACCAATCACCAATTCCCACCTTCACCACTCTGGGGCAACACCCTCTCGCGGGTATATTTATTTGAATGCGAGAATGTCAGCAGTGATAGACAAAACGCGTTTTATGCGTTTTTGTTAGTCAGAGTGGTAGACAAAACACATACGATGTGTTTTGGTTGAGCCACGTCTACCTTAGGGTTAGTGATCAACTCTGGTCAACGAAAAATGCGTTTTGGTTGGGCCACATCTATTTTAGGGTTGTGACTGACTCAGGTCAATGGAACTTTATGGATGGACACAGGTGTTTCAATATGTCCCATAACATATCGTGGTGAAAGTTCACATATATGGTGGTTGTTTGAGCTTCTTGTAAAATGCATGAATAGATGCAACCTTCAAAATGAATAGCGTGAAAAGCTAAAGTTTTTGTGAAATTAGAGTTTTGAGGAGAAAAAATAGCGATACATATTGAGGTGTGAGATAGTCCATTATGCATACATATATCTTTTCACATGCCAACCGAGTTAAATTCTCCATACATATATCTTCTCACGCGGGTGAGTTGGTGTATATTCTTGAATTTGGCTCGCCAGCCCAACTTTGATTGTTCATACACATATCTTCTCACACGTGGTGAGTTAGTGCATCATGCTCAAGTTGGGGCTCGCTCACCCAAGTTTGATTAACTATGATTCCATGAGTAGTTAATACCAAGAAGCATTCTTCATACTTATAACAAGTTTGCTTTGCTTTTTGGTGTAGGATTTTTTCAACATGAGTAGAATAGGCCAAGAAATTCTTTCTTTATTAAATAAGGTCGTAAGTCTCTAGATCACATTCTGGTTCTAGCACATTATAAATTTCTTTTGAAAAATGATTTTAGTTCAGATTTAGCATAAAAGAATATTCACAATAAATTCCAAGCTGGTTTCATTATTGCTTTGTGTGTGGATGATGTCCAAATACTTTTGCAATAACTTGGATATTTGAGTATCGAAATACATTCAAGCTACCAATCATTAAGTTCACACACCTCAAATTTTGCGATTTTGCTCAATCTTGGGGGTGATTTATCCAACTAAATTGTGCTCTGTGATCAATATGGATTTTATAGGCCCATAGAAACACGAATACATAGAGGGTGTATCTCCACAATCTATTGTAAATCGATCACCTTGGATCAATAAGATTTGGCTAGTCTTTGAAGCTCATCTCTAATGATGTATCTATAGTCTTCTCATGGATGTCTACTTTGGTACGAGCTATGATAAGGAATTAGTCCTCATGTGAGTACTCTGGTAGTGGATCTAAGTTTGATGGGCTCAATATTATGCAATTGATAGGGGCAACATTTGTGAGTCTCCAAATTAGATCATTTGTCAACTCGTATACCTCTAAGTGACTCCCATCAACAGAGTGTCATATACTAAATAATCTATCCCTAGTTTATAGGTGTTTATGAAGATTGTGAGAGCAGAAATGATATTTAGGTATTTCTCTCCTAATCAATAGGTAGAAGTGCCCAGGTAAATGTAGTTCATGTAGGCCTAGATCTATCATGTGAGTCCTGAGATTAATATCACCTTGACCAAACTCTATAAGTGGATGAATCGAGATGGTAGGGCTTCCCATGTACTATTGATGTGGAAGTATATAGTGATTATCACTCTGTATCCTTCATTATCTACTTCTACTACTAGATCTCATGTTTGTAGTATTTGCTACTCACACATCCATCTGTTAAATTTGGCAGTTATTTTTTGTTATATTTTTGTTGTTGTGCTTATCATTTGGAAACTTTGTGCTTTTGGAGCTAAATTTGCTTAAATTCTAAAAGATAGTTAAATTGAGGTTTAATTGGAATCCACACCAACTAGAGTTTCAAAAAACCCAAGGCAAGAAACAATGAAGAAGATTTAAATCTCGCTTATCAAATTAGCCTAGAGGAACACGACCCCACACACCTCATAGAAAGAATTTTGCTTCATATTCTATTTTCTCTCCCTGCAACAATCATGATGAGTATAGACTTTAATCTATAAAGTATAGAATACAAGCTATAAATCAATAAAATCTATAAGAGGTGGTGTTGCATGACTACTGTAATTTATTGTGCTTGCAATTGAATGTGTGAGTTGGTGGCGATTGTTTGGTGCTCAATTGATGGGCTAGCAAGTATATCTAATCATCAATGTTGTATTATGTGAAATAAATGCCTAATTCAAACACTTAAGAATGTCCTTGCTAGAAAAAAACCCTTCAGAGTTATTCTTGTTGATGATGGATGAGGATCGACATATCACTTGTGTACTCTTTTGATGTATCAATATTCGAAATGGCCATATTTGAGTAGGGGCTTTTTGCCACCCAAAATTTTTTGTTCTAAATCATGAGTCTCAACAAAAAGTCACTGAGAGCCTTAGCAACACCAACAAAATAAATTGACAATGCAAACAAAAAAAGGAAGTGGAGAAATCATAGAGTAGAAAAGACCAATTAGGGATACACGGAGTTTGACAACAGTGTCGGAAATTTTCTCTCATTACAAAACCCGACACTATCGCCTTTTTGCTACAGTCAATTTTCTCTTAAAGCGACACTGTCAAAAATTGCAAGTAAAAATATAGTGTCACGTTTTTCGCATTTTTCGCTTGTTAGGAGTTTCGAGTAAAAATGTAGTGTCGCATTTTTCGCCTGTCAAGAATTACGACTAAAAATGTAGTGTCGCATTTTTGCATTTTTCATAGTGCCTCAAATGTTAAGAAAATAACTTTGGCAAAGTGTGGGGCTACCCCAATATTCAAGAAATGAGATTTTGCGACACAGTCGCATTTCTCACAAAAGTCGCATTTTTTGCTTGTGGCAGTTTAAGTTCATTTCTACAGAGTGTCGCATTTTTTTGTCTGTGATAGTTACGTTCATTTTTGCAGAGTGACAGTCAACTACATCAAGAGAATCTGATAGGTCGACTACATGGGTTTCCTTTGAGGTCTTGAAACTGATATTCGATGAAGATGACATTCCGGCTAGTGAATATCTTCGACTCAATGGGATCGAACAACTTGTAGGCTTGATCTGAAGTAGTGTAGCTGATAAAAACACATTTGATACTCTGGAAGTCGAGCTTCTTCCCTGAGATCATGAGGAATCTATGCAAAGCAATACATCCAAAAATCCGTAAGTTTGATACAAAAGGTTTGGTACATGTCCAAATTTCGAATGGTGTTTTGTCTGAGAGACCTTTAGTAGGACTGAATATAGGTTGTTTTTGAAACAGCTTCAACCTAGAAGGACTTCGAAAGTGTCGCATGTGATAACATGCACTTTGCCGATTCAACTAAGGTTCTATTCTTTCTCTCAGCAAGACCATTTGACTAAGGAGAATAGGAGGTAATGTATTGTAGTTCAATGCTGTTGCTAAGGCAATACTCCTTGAATTCGGTGGAGATGTATTATCCCCCGTTATTTGACCTCAGTACTTTGATTCGTTTGTCAGTTTGATTATTAGCATGCTCTTTGAATTGTCTGAATTTGATGAAAGCCTCTAATTTTTGTCTAATAAAATAAACAACTGTTCTTCTGGAGAATTCGTCAATAAAAGTTATAAAATACTTTGCATCTAGCAATGATGGAGTTTGTGTGAAAGATTCAACTAGTTTGATCATATTTGCTATATTTTCAAATTTGGCATATTGAGGCCAACTTTGTTTTTAGACTTAGAGATTGACTTTTCAAAGTTCATTAGTCTAAATGTCATTTGAATAAACACTTTCTGAAAGTGTGAAAAAGTTAGAAGGCGAGTTTGAGTAGATTCAAATTTGAATGTTGGGTACTTTGAATCTAGACCCAAAAATAGTAGGGTTAGCATTTTGGAGGGAAAGCCAAGTGGCTAAATAGGGTTTGGACCTGTTATAAAAGGATGTAACTCATGGAGAGAGTGATCTTCTCTCTTCTCTATCTCATTTCATGCTTATACATGGTTCTCTTGGGTTCTACTATCCATTGGTGCACTATACTTGTGATTGCATGCAATTTTCTGTGTAGAATGATCTATATTTGTTATTTTTGGATCTACACATGTGAAATACAGTAGCTTGCTAGTTTTGTATGGACAGCAATAGTAATTTATCATTTCATTCAAGTTTGATCAAGTTCTATCAGTGTTTGCATCTCATTTTGTGTGTAGATGCTGATTTTTCTACATTGGTGAGATTGGTAGTGTATTTATCTTTTTAACCAAAGATCTTTCAAGTGGATTGGATCTTAATGATCTGAAATCTTTCACATGGTATCAGAGCTTGTGTTTCAGGTTATGAAGGAGGAAATCGAATCTATCAATGATTTGGTGAAGATATCAAGGCTAGAGCATGCTAGAGAGGATTCTACACCAAAATCGAGTTTTTTGCTTTTGTAGATTGGATCTTTTGTAGATCAAAATCCTATATAGGTTTTCAAACTTGATAAATTATGATTTTTGATTTCACATACTGGATTTGGCCGATTTTTGGATCATTGGATCCACCTTAGTGGTGGCTAATAGATTGCATATCAAATTTTCAGCATTTGCATGTATATTTAGAATAGTCAATTTTTTATGATTTTGTCAAAACTCTAATTTTGATTAGATCTCTAGATAGTGAGGTTTATGGACTTCAATTGAGTGTGTTTCAATCTTAAGTGACAAAAGTCATTAGATTGAGGATAGATCATAGGTTGATCATGATTCCATGATTCTATGTGCTGATTTGCTTGGTATAAGTGTTAGAAGAGAATTTGTGAGATGGGTTCAAATCTTGGTGATTTCTTTTAAAAGCATTTGTTGTTGTTTAAATGAGTTCTTTGTGCATTGAAATAGGTTGAAATAGAAGATCAGGTCATAACTACATGGCAACCTCAATTGGAGTCATGTTGGAAGCCAATGACAGGCTTACCTCAAGTAACTATTAATTGTGGAAAGTGAGGATGTCACTTCTTGAGATGAATGATATTTTGGATATTGTTGTAGGTTTGGAGGAGAGACCAGCAACACAACAAGATCAAGTGAGGTATGACAAGAGGGCCAAGAAGGCTCTACACATGATAAAGATGAATGTTACCAATGAGCTTCTCAAGGAAGTTGGTAAGTGCACATCATCTTTGGAAGCTTGGGATTCATTGAAGAAGCTTTATGAATCCAAGTTTACTTCTAGAGTGTTGACTCTAAGAAGACAAATCTTTTCTTGTTTGCAAAAGAATGAAGAAAGTCCAAGTACTTTTGTTTTGAGGATGAAAGCATTGAATGATGAGTTGGTTTGCATTGATGAAAGCATTAAGGAAGGAGAGCTTATTCAATTGATTCTTAATGGCTTGTTGGATGCTCATGCAAACATTGTTCAAAGTATTGATATTCAAAAGACTTTGCCAAGTTTGATGGATCTTCAAGAGATCTTGATCAATGAATAATATAGGCTTCAAGCAAGAGGTGGATTTACATCGACGCTTCAAGAGGATGCTATGTTCGCAAAGGGCAAATTCAAGGGCAAAACCAAAAGTAAGTGGTCTAAAGGGCAAGATCAAGTGGATGCTTCTTCAAGTGGCAAAAAGAAGGATAGATCAAAGCTCACGTGCTTTTATAGGACACTTTGCAAGTGAGTCCTACAAGAAGACAAGAGATCAAGGGGACAAGCAAGGTAATCTTACACTTGATGAGGATGGTTTGGATGTTCAAGATGCAAATGATGATTCTTTTGTGATATCTTCATGTATGCTTGCTAATGATAGAGATCTAGATCCTTGGTGGATTGATAGTGGAGCACATTCACACATGACCTTTCACAAAGAGTACTTCACTTCTTTGTTGGCATATGGAGATGACAAGAGGGTGATCTACACGGCCAATGATGGTGAGTGTGCAATCAAAGGGATGTCAGAAATGGTGAAGTCCTGCAACTTTGTCACAACACGAACAAGAAATGAAATTCGAATGAGAACAATTCACGACAGTCAACGTCCCTTTACTCGAAGCACGAAGTCAAGATCGTAAACACACCTCCAGGACTGCAAACCGCAAAGGGACGCAAAACGAAAAACTACAAAACAAACGAAGAAGAATCTTTCGCATTGCCAACTGGCAGCTCAACGGGCTTCACGCCCAGCTGAAATGAATAGCAACGATGGAGACTGACTAACTAGTTGATTAGCGTTAACTAGTCCTGTGATTCTACGTCTAGCTATCCTATAAGAGTCCACACAGTGGAGGTATAAACTATCCTCTCTGGATCACAAAAAGTAATTAGAAAACAGAGATCTGTAAGTGACAAAGAGAGACGTAGCGAGTAGAGCAGGAAAGTAAAAGTACTAGAGCTGTGTATGAAAGTCACAAATGATAATTGGATCCATTCAGCTTGTCTACAATAAGACCAACTTTACTTTGAGAATCCATCTGGAACTTAGTCTGTCGATTGTATCAATGACGCTATTATGTAGAGACACCAAAATCGGAAATCAATTCTTTGATATTGAAAGGTTGGAAGGAACTAAAGAGTTTGATATCAATTTGAATTCGCAAAAGATATCAAGTATTAGAGCTTTTGTTCTGATATCGAAATAGTATTAGGCCTTGAAGAAGAATCAATGCTCTGATACCATGTCGACAATAGGTAGATAATGCAAAACTTCCTACTTGCAATGCATGACTACGCCTATCAAAAATTGAACAAAGCAGTAGTGATGGAAATCACGTTCAATCTTTAGCAACTAGCTTTAGCTAGATACTAAGTGATTACGTAGCCAAACATAAAGTATTAAATTCTCAAACAATTTCTATCAGTTACAAAAGCAATACAGAGATGCATGCATTCTGACATATATTGAACACAATAAGAAATAGTATTGATTCAGGAAAAACAAAAACTGATGCTAATGAGTGCAAGACAATAGCGAATAGAAATTGTGCACTCTAAGCTGTCTCTGAGTAATTGAGAAAAAATCTGATAATATGCAGCTCTGTTGATAAGCAGTAGCACAATAGCAACTCTAAAATAAATCTCTAAAAGACTAAGCTAGAATGCTCAAGAGAGTTCAAGCTTGAAAGCTTGATAGTTAAACACTGGGTTCTTCCCTAATTGTATTCCACTTTGGCTATCACTAAACATGACAACACTTTGTATTTCTT
This sequence comes from Diphasiastrum complanatum, assembly GCA_029204225.1. Lineage (NCBI taxonomy): Eukaryota > Viridiplantae > Streptophyta > Lycopodiopsida > Lycopodiales > Lycopodiaceae > Diphasiastrum > Diphasiastrum complanatum. Next base: position 46,743,460 of record CM055096.1, read on the forward strand.
TCACACTAATCTCACTTAATAGTTGTTGTAGCCAAATTGCCTCACGAGTTGCTGAACTTAATGATTTATACTCATGATCAATTTCAGTGGTCGAAAGAGATATACTATCTCGCTTCTTACTAGACCACGAAAAACAACCGTTGGCAAAAGTGAAAGTATGTCATGTGGTTGATCTTCTATCGTCTACATTACCAGTCCAATCAACATCAATGTATCTTGTAGCTTAGGTAAATCATGATGTCTTCTGTAAATCAAACCAACATTAGGTGTGCCTTTTACATACCTCAAGATTCTCTTTGCAGTCTTTCAGTGATCCACTGTAGGTGTCACCATAAATTGGCTAATCAAACTCACAACATAGTAGATCGGAACATTAGTGGTAATATAGATTAAGTTGACAATACACTATAAAACTGATCGAATCAATCAACACAGCACACCATCAAGTGCTTCAAGACAAGACAAGACATAATTACTCTCACACAACTGTATATTCACAATAATTAACAAGTACAAAAGAAGGGCAACCAAATACCATGTACCATGTCTTTCCATGGCCCCTTGCCATAATTTAAGGTCCTTCACTTCTTCAAAGCATGATGGCTCTTGACATCCTCATAACCATTTTGTGCCCCTTAGGTACTTGTTGTAAAGATAGCTACAAGTGCAAGCTTTACTCCCGACTCTAGCAGTACCACTTCTGCTCCAAGTGCTAGCACCAACGCCACTCTCGACCAAAATCTAGCCAACGCTAAGTCCTTATGGCTAAAAAGCTTTGATCAGATCTAACAAAGTCCAGAGAGTTCAGATTGATGTGCAATCACCTCATACGATCTAGACCTGACTAAAGGAAACATGGGGATCAATACATTATAGAGAGAGAAAATCCTAGAGAGAAAACAACATGCTTTACCAATTTGGTCTAAGCACTTGTTGTGAGGGAAGGTGGCGAATCCCATCAAGTTTGATGTAAGTCAGACAACTTGCTTTGAATGGATGTTACTCATTTTTAATGAAGCTTCGAGTTGGTTAAGTTTGATGTAAGTGGGATAGCTTGCTTGGAGGGAAGTTACCCACGTCAGGGACCCTGAACTAGCATGGCGCTAAATTGGTTCTCAACATTGGTTCTAGAACTTCAAATTGGTCAAGTCTGATCTTCGTTGGTGACTTGGCTGCTTGTATGTCGAGTGGGATCGGACGACAAGTGTTGAAAGCTAGGAAGCTAAGTTGTGGTTCTCGGCTCCCTCTGGGATGTATGCTCTACATCACCTTTGGCTCAGGTGACACTTCTTAGCAAAAAAGTGTCCCAAGGAGTATCTTGATACATCCTTTTTCTTCCAACAAGTATTAACTTCTTGGCTCTAATTGGCAAATACCTTCCCTTTGGCTCTTGAATGGGTGGGGTTCAATCAAGATCATCCTCCCCCGATCATGGTCTTCATGCTCGATGTCTTGTGGCATGATATCTTCATCTTCCTTCAAGACAATAGGAAGCCTTCCATTGTTACAATCAACTTCAGAAATACTATTCTCATTAAATTTTTGCATATAATAAAAAATCACATCCTTACTTACATAAATTTGTTGCATCGTAGGATCCAAACACATCTACCATTTGATTCTCTTGTTGTAGCCAACAAATACGCATCTAATGGATTTTGCATCCAACTTGTTTCTTTCCTCCTTTGGCACATGCACATAGGCCTCGCAACAAAAGATTTGAAACTTTTTAACTTTAGGCTTGACACATGTGAACGCCTACCTCTTCAGGAGTCACATTGGGAACCGCAACAATGGGACTATGATTTTTTGGGAAGGTAGCAGTGTTACAAGCCTCAAACCAATAGAAGTGCTTCATCATTGACCTTGCACTTCCTACAATCATGTGATTATTTCTTTCCACAACTCTATTGTTGCGAGGAGCATGAGCTTGTGTGAACTGCCTCTTAGTGCCATTTTCCTTGGAAAATTCTTCAAATTTGATTAGTTTATACTCACCCCCTCTATTTGATTTTAGCACTTTGATTCATGCGTCCATCTAGTTATCCACCAAAGCCTTAAACTCCTTGGGACAAGCTAGTGCATCTATTTTCTTCTTCAGAAAATAGATCCACGTCTTCTTGGAGGTATAGCACTTTACATTCAAATATATTTTTGCTTTATTCTATAATAATTAACATTTATGAGTCATGTGATTATTCCAATTCTTGGCAAGTCATCTGAAACTAATTTTCTTTGGTCATTGGCAAGTAGTGTGAGTGGTTAGGATGGATATATCATAAACACTAATCCTCCAATTATGCAATGGGTTACTTCACATTAAATTCATGAAAGATATGTTGATGAGGACTTATTTAATGTTTAACACAAGTGGGTTTCGCCTGTTGGTGGTTTGACTAACATGAATCTTGGTATTTTGTTTGACTAACATAACCTCATTCATAAACAATACAATAACATGATTTTGTCATAACCACATGAACTCCAAGGGATAGGATGACAAGCAAAACATTTAGAAATGATCATAACAAAGTACAAAAGGTGCTCGCAAATGAATGAGAAACATCTATATGTTGCTAGTTACGAATGAAGCCACAATTGATCTAGAGCTAAGCTATGAAAGCATCACATAAGCAAGACTTAACCCTATCTAAGCTATGAAAGCATCACATAAGCAAGACTTAACCCTAGAAAGCAGGAAAGAGAGAGATTAAAGAGACTAAAGAGAGAGATCAATATCATCAGCTAAGTAACAAATGACACAGATTCTCTACTTATAGCCTATAGGAAGCCCTAAAAGGAAGCTTCCAGTGGTTAGGGCCCAACTGGGAGGGATAATAGTGCGCCCTCCAAGAAGGCCCCCACTCTCCAGTAATATGTCCAAATGTCCAAATAATGAATAATAAGGCCCAAGGCCAACCATATAGTCTCAATGTCAATAATGAATAAAAAAGGGCCCAAGTCCTGTTTATGCATAGAGTAAAGTAAATGTAAATGGATGTGGCAAATGTAATGATCCAAGTCCATAACTCTCATCGACACAAAAAAAAGACCCAACTGCCGAAAAGAAACTGGATCAAACAGCAGCAAGCCCTGGTGCATCAACAACTAGAGCAGCATTTGATGTAGAGGAATCAACAAGTGCAGCAAGAGCACGATCCTGATCCGCATGTGATGGCATATGATAAAAGACATCAATAGGCTCCCATGTGGCCTCCTCAATAGTACAACCATCCCACTAGATCAAAAACTGAATTTGCCGACAACGTCGACTATGGTGAAGGCGAACCTGGTGAATGGTAGTTGGTAAGAAAAAGAACAGCTCATGATCAACATTGTGGCGACAAAGAGAACATCACGACTACGTCATCTGAAACCAAGCAATATGGAACAACCAGGAATGTCAAGGTATCCGTAATGCCCAACCTAGTAGAGGATCAGCCCAAAAGATAGGGACATCATACCAAGGTATCCAAAAAGCCCGAGAAGGTAGAATTGCATCAGCAACGAGAAGCCATTAAGGAAACTGGAAAAGAGATGGACACTCATCGCGAATAGCCGCACCATACACATAACCATCAACCATATGTGCAAGGTGCCCCAAGAAAAGATAGCAGCATCGGAAGACCCAACATCAAGGAACATAAGCAGGATGACAGACATGCTGTAATAGCATGGAAAAGCAAGCGAAGAACTAGTCTGCACCAAAAATAATGTCATAGCGCTCCAGAGGAATGATGTAGAAATCTGCCTGACCAGAAAAATCACCAATGCGATAATCCAAGCCCTGAAACGTTTGAGAACTGGGAAAAGAATGAGAACGAGCAACCTCAACACTGAGAGGTTGGGAAGCAGGAACATGCATAGCACGAATCCTGGTGGAAGTGTAACTGCTAATAAATGAATGTGTATTGTCTGTATCCACTAAAGAAGTATACTCTCATCCCGCATCTGATAAAATTCCAGCAAGCTCACACATGTGGGGAATGATCCTCAAGTGTGAATGATCTTGTTAAGCTTTGTGTTTAGCACATAAACTGATTCTAGATTGAATGCCAAGATCTAGAACAAGATTTATGGCTAAATCACAATCTAGCATGCTAAGAATCAAAGAATGATAGCTTTGAAAAACAAGAGAGAAGAAGTACAAGAATTTAATGCATTAGCATAAGCCTCTACTCGAGTTAGAGAGAGAAAGAGAGAGCAAAATTCAAGCAAATGATAGTGTAGATCCAAAATAACATGGAATAGCTTCAAAGCTTGGTTCCTCATAAAAAATTATGAGAATGTCTACACATATTTATGGAGTTTGAAGTAGCTCGAGGTAGAACCATCTCCATCTAACTTCCATCCACATCTATAAGTGAAAACTAGAGAATTAGTGACATTTGTCACTTCACATGCATGCATTTCTACCTACTTTTACCAAGTGTCAAATATTCAACTAAAATTGTACAAATCATCATGCATGTGTCCAATTCACTTTGTGCATGCCTTGCATGTCACTATGGAACACTTACAACCATTGCATGTGATATGCCACGAGTTTCTACAAGCCTATTATTGACATTTCTATGTCTACATTCTATATGCAAGTTGTATATTACCAACTAGACTTGAAGAGCCCATGTAGCTCGAGTTTCTTCTAGGCCAAATTTGGCATTTACAATGTGAAACAACAAACTCACATAGAAAAAACTTTGTGAAAAGCCTAAAGTCAAGATAGATGATTTTTCATTTTTCAACACTCCTTCTAAAAATAATCTATATTGACTTGAACATGGATCTTGGTATTATTCCAAGATTGGCTCTACGTTTTTGCTCAAAGGTTTGGTGAGAAAATCTACAATACAAGATGATGTGTCGATGTGCTCCAAGTAGATTTTCCCTCCAATGAGCTTCTCTTGAACAATCAGAGATAATAGCATGCAAAGCTTAATTTGGCTCTGATTCCATGATAAAATTCCAGCAAGCTCACACATGTGGGGAATGATCCTCAAGTGTGAATGATCTTGTTAAGCTTTGTGTTTAGCACATAAACTGATTCTAGATTGAATGCCAAGATCTAGTACAAGATTTATGGCTAAATCACAATCTAGCATGCTAAGAATCAAAGAATGATAGCTTTAAAAAACAAGAGAGAAGAAGTACAAGAATTTAATGCATTAGTATAAGCCTCTACTTGAGTTAGAGAGAGAAAGAGAGAGCAAAATTCAAGCAAATGACAGTGTAGATCCAAAATAACATGGAATAGTTTCAAAGCTTGGTTTTTCATAAAAAATTATGAGAATGTCTACACACATTTATGGAGTTTGAAGTAGCTCAAGGTAGAACCATCTCCATCCAACTTCCATCCACATCTATAAGTGAAAACTACTTTGTGCATGTCTTGCATGTCACTATGGAACACTTACAACCATTGCATGTGATATGCCACGAGTTTCTACAAGCCTATTATTGACATTTCTATGTCTACATTCTATATGCAAGTTGTATATTACCAACTAGACTTGAAGAACCCATGTAGCTCGAGTTTCTTCTAGGCCAAATTTGGCGTTTACAATATGAAACAACAAACTCACATAGAAAAAACTTTGTGAAAAGCCTAAAGTCAAGATAGATGCCTAAAGTCAAGATAGATGATTTTTCATTTTTCAACAACATCTAGAATAATATGATCCACAAATGGAACAACATACGTAGGCATAATAACATAAGCATCAATTGATAAGTTCTGGCCTAAATATGCATCTAGAAGAACCACATACCCGTCTAGACGGGTATCAGCAAAATAAGCTAGTGAATATACAATAGGACCGTCATGAAATGTATAACCATATGCCATATGGAGATCTTCTGGAGGAGGCCCTAAAAGGAAACTTCCAGTGGTTAGGGCCCAACTGGGAGAGATAATAGTGCGCCCTCCAAGAAGGCCCCCGCTCTCCAGTAATATGTCCAAATGTCCAAATAATGAATAATAAGGCCCAAGGCCAACCATATAGTCTCAGTGTCAATAATGAATAAAAAAGGGCCCAAGGCCTGCTTATGCATAAAGTAAAGTAAATGTAAATGGACATGGCGAATGTAATGAGCCAAGTTTATAACTTTGCTAATCCTTACTTGTGGTTGCTGATTTTTTTAATAAAATTGAGGACAATCTAAAGACCTCTAAGATTTGCGTACTTGAAAATGCCAATTGGGAAGTTATATTTCTCCATACAACGAGTCATTTTCTTTGAATAAACCGTTAATTGCTACCAAAAAACAATCTCCCAAAAAAAAAAAACTTGAGTGAGTAAATGGAAAAGGAGGGAGCAAGGCTTGAGACAAGAGACATGTGCTTGAAGAAGCATGGAGCCTAAGGAAAAAAGTTTGGAGAACTAGACGTTTGTATTTTTGTTTTTTTTTACATTTTCTACTCTCCGTACCCTCAATATGTGATTTCTAATTCTTGGTCTCTCTATACATTCACCTTTCATGCACTTCAACAACGACAACTACACAAAGACTTGTGGACGAATACCCCCTCTCCCCCTCCCCCCCCAAAAAAAAAAGAAAAAAAGAAAAAGAAAAAAGAATCCAGTGAGGAAGGAATCACCAATAGGCCACGAAGGAACGCAGGCAGCTGGTGAGTGGGCCAAGAGGAAAGTGGATGTGGATCTAGTGAGGAGGGGGAGCTGCAATCAACAAATGACTGATCTCAAGAGTGGGATTGGCAAGCTAGGTCCCCCACATATATAGCTCCACCGTGGGGGCTCACTTCAAAAGGGCAAATCTCACCTTATAGTTTTGGGGGCGCTTGCATTCATCCCAAGAGGATGGGTCCTAAACTCCATTTGTGGCTCCTAGGTCCCATTGGCCTTGAAAGGAGGAGGCTGCAAGACTATAAAACGAGGTAACGAGGACTTTTCCTCGAGAAGCCGCCTTCGATTATTTCTTAAGATCTCCTTCTTGCCAGAGAGAGAGAGAGAGAGAGAGAGAGAATGGCGAAGGCAGGAGGAGCAGGAGCAAGCTTCATGGAGGGCGCCTATCGGGTGCTGATGCGCCGCAACTCTGTGTATATTGCATTCATTCTGACAGGAGCGCTGGTCGGAGAACGGGTTTGTTTTCTTTTCCTTTTTCATCCTCTCTGCCCTTTTCATTCTGCGATCTTCCTTTCTTTTAGGGTTTGAAGAATCAATACGATTCTTCAAGATTCGTAGCGTCCTGGCTTCTTGTAGGGGTTTTGAAAATCGATATGGTTCTTGAAGAATCGTTGTATGCTGAAATGTTTTTTCTGTGTGCTCCCTTTGGTCTGTTGGCAATGTCCTTGTGTTTGCCTCCTGCAGCATGAAGTCTGGTCATGGTTGCCGTTTTCATTGTTAGGGTAATAACGGATCTTGCATCCAAAAGAGAAATAAAAACTGTCTTTCTGTTTAAGTTTTCACGTGAACATGCTGTAATCTGTTTTTTTTTCTCCTGCAACACATATTTTGATTACAACACTTGAAGACATTGTTTTTGCAAAGGCACTATTACTTTGAGGCAGGTGTAAAGGATTCAAATGTTTTGTTTTACTGATAGTTGATGTTCTCGGTCCAATTGGTCTTCGAAAACCATTTTCATGTCTCTGCAGTGCTCTGGTTGAACGATTTCTGTCATCTGATTGTGAAAACATTGTCTTCTTGAGCCCTCATTTCTGAGAGAATGAGAAGTGTAAAGAGACAAATTGCAAAATAATCGAGAACAAGAAATCAGAGTGAAAGAGAAATCAGCATGTTTTTACAAGTACAACACCAAAAACGAGTGAGTCTGTATTCGATTTCAAAATCATTATATTGACAATAGAGCGACAACTGTCAAAATCCACCATCATGTAGACGAAATGCCCCAGGCACCGTGGCACAAGGAGGCACCAAGAATACGAGGGCATGATTCATACTTGACCGTTAACTGAATACCTTCATATTCACATGACAAACCAAGCAAACTATTGCTTGAATTGAATTCCAACAATTTTTTTTACAATCTAAACAGTATTTGATTTTGTATGGCAGCAAGAACATGCTATCTATAAGTAATTCAAATCTGTCCTGACTCCCTTGCTAAAGCCTTTTTCATAATGGCTGCAACCATGCCATGTGTGGCATAGAACTGCAGATGCATACAAGGTTACAAGCCGATTCAAATCAGCCGATTCATTCCGATTCGAATCGGCTAGCCAGGTTCGAATCGGAAAAAGGTTCAAACCCCCTTTTTTTTTTGGTTTGTTTTATAATGGGGGATTCTATTTGTGGAGACTAGTAAGTTCTAACATTAAACAAGTTACATTGATCCAGTGATCTGGTCTTGTACTCATCATTAGGCCAGTCATGGTCTATGTTGCATTAAACCGCGGTTCGAAATTCGAACCATTGAATCTGACGGGGCTGACTTCTAAAGATTGTAATTCGGTGTCTAACTTATTTGCAGTGTGGAGAAAAGATTTTTCAGGTTGCAGGAAGGCGCCATTAATTATCTTCTTCGGGGCTACTTTTAGGTCGCCCACATCCGTGTAGGTTTATCCTACTTTTGTTGGTCCGCTGCTGCCCTATTTTTCAGATTTGCTCCTTTGCAGGAGGGCGCCCATCTACAAGCAATTTTTATCTTCTGATTTGGCTGAAAAATCAGCACCCTTGTTGATTTTACAAAGTGAAGCTCCGCTTCTTTTTGCTTGTTTCCAGGTGTGGAAGAAGGCGCTAATTTTTTGTGATGATCCGATCACATTCCGTGGCTGAAAGTTGGACAGCATATTACCATTTGTAGGGTGTTTGCAACAACCCTATCCGTGTGTGTATTGTTTGTAGGAAATAGAAGCCTAAGGATCCAGGATCTTAACTATTCAATCACACAAAGCATTCTCAAAAGAAAGAGAGAGATGGCTAGAAACTCTCTTGTAGAAACTTGTGGACAGCCAAGAAGAATAGTCAATATTGCTTACAAAAGTGTCTTATACAAATGGGATGCACACATATATATAGTCCAAGATGACTATCTAACTTCATGACTATTGGCTATCCAACCACTTGACTATTGGCTTTCCAACTACTTGACTGGTTCTCCAACTACTTGACTATTGACTATCCAACTTTCTATAAGTTACATAGAAAGAATAAGGTACCTCCAATATGTCAAGTTGGGGTACTTAATGTCACAATTAGGCCTAGTGGACCCATGAGTTCCTACCAAGTTAATTTCATACTAACTTAGCTAACTCTAAGTTTAGTAGGCCTAATATAATAAATGACCATGGTTACACAAGTCTCGACCTTTTGGGTCAAAGTAACCTATGGTAATGTAAGCAATTCCATTTACATTCCAACACCCTCCTTAAATGGAAATGCATAACATAAGATGAAGTAACTTCTCGAAAGAGAAAAATGCAACTTGCTGTCCGAACTTCATGTCGCCAAATAAACTTCGCACCGAAGTAGTCGAAATCTCATCCCCAATCATGTCCAACATATAAAAGGAAAAGAATGCGTAATAATGAAGCATCAAGTCGAAGGGTGAGGATTTGCATGCTCCATCCGAAGTAGGGAACCAACATAAACTCGGCAATAAGTCGAAACATGGACTTGTAATCCATCATAGGCTCCCACATCATTCGAAAATACTTCTTACCATAAGGACAATAAAAAAGAGTACCAAACTGTTTTGGCATCACATCCTCCCAAACCTTGTTAGAAGTAATAAATGATAATGTTAGTTTCCCATAGGTTACTTTGACCCAAAAGGTCGAGACTTGTGTAACCATGGGTTAGGTTTATTATTTAAACCATGTTAAGTCAGTTTTAGTTGAGTTGGACCCAATTTTGGTCCAGTAGTAATTCGTGGGTCCAAGTAAAGTCTAATTATGTTAAGGGACCCTATCTCGACTTTTGGGAGTGCCCTATAATTAATAGTGGGTCGTGGAAGGTTCTAGAACTTAGAGTTTGGAAGAGTCTAGGCCCTTGGAAGGCCTATTTATATGTACTCTTTGTTTATTTGTAATTCATTCCCTTTCAAGCATTGCTACTATTTTCTCTCTCCTTGAGGGCGCCTAACCCTCTCCCTCTTCTTCTTGTATATGGAGATTGAATGTTAGAAGGATCTTGGCACTTTGATTTCCTACATGGTATCAGAGTCGTGGATCTTCTATGCTTGATTTAGGGCGTCCTACCAAAAGAGATCGTCTTCACTTAGGGATCACAAAAACTCAGCACCTTTGCTGATTTTTTGGAGTGAAGATCCGTTTGTTTGACTCTTTTCCGTTTTGCAGGAGGGCGCCACACATCAAAGAAGATAACAGGAATTTGGGCGCCCAAAAATCAGGTGGTTGTTTGCTGATTTTTCAGGTTGCAGGAAGGCGCCATTAATTATCTTCTTCGGGGCTTCTTTTAGGTCGCCCACATCCGTGTAGGTTTATCCTACTTCCGTTGGTCCGCTGCTGCCCTATTTTTCAGATTTGCTTCTTTGCAGGAGGGCGCCCATCTACAAGCAATTTCTATTCTTCTGATTTGGCTGAAAAATCAGCACCTTTGTTGATTTTACAAAGTGAAGATCCGCTTCTTTTTGCTTGTTTCCAGGTGTGGAAGAAGGCGCTAATTTTTTTGTGATGATCCGATCACATTCCGAGGCTGAAAATTGGACAGCATATTACCATTTGTAGGGTGTTGCAACAGCCCTATCCGTGTGTGTATTGTTCACACTTTTTGGCAAGAAAGAAGGGTTCCGAAAAAGCTTTGTTGGAGGCTAACCTGATTCTTTGCTTGCTAGTTTTTGAGTTTGTAATGCAATTTCAGGCTGAAATTTTCAGCACGCAAGGCTTGTAGGAGGGCGAGTTCCTACATCCATCTAATGTGTGATTTCGACACATTCCGGTGCTAATTTGTCAGATTTGATACTTGCTGGTTTTTGTGTCTTTTAGGGCACATTTAGGGTTTAAAAAGTTGATCTTCTTGGCTGGTTCTTATGGCAAGAGATTTGGGAGCAATTCGTACTTGCTCAGGTGAAGATATGTTGGATGGCACCAACTATTCTTCATGGAGTTGCAAGCTGAGGTTTTGCATCGACGTGATGATCAAGATTTTATCGGTAACAAGATCTATCTTATATCATTTGAGATTTTACAAGACCTCTTAAAGTGCTTGGGAAACATTTTTAAAGATGTACCGAATAAAGGATTCATCATCATGCTTTCTCCTCTCTACTTCATCCTCTTTGAAGGTAGAAGAGCAAAGTCATGCAAAGTTTGATCATTGTCTTTCTACAAGTACAAGTTTGCATCAGAATGTTGGTATGGTAGAGCATTCTTCTTCTCTTGAGCCATTTGTTGCAAATGATGGATGCATTAGCGAAGAACTTTATGAGCAAGCTTCTCAAGATAATGTTTTGGAAAAGGCTGAAATCAAGCATTCTTTGAAGCCATGTTGTACTAATGGAGGAGGGGAAAAATCATGTCAATTAGTACATTGGTTGTCCGAGTCTTTGCGGGATAGCAAAGCATCTTTGTACCTTGGAGGAAACACACATGCCTCACCAAAATCAGTACCTTATGCTGATTTTTCTATTTTGATGCTTACTTCTTATGATGACGGTGTTGTCTTACCTAGTGTTGGTGAGCAGATCATTGATAGTAAGATTCAGGAGGATGTGATGGTAAAAGAGTATCATACTCTTCTTTATGTTTCTTGTGGTAAGAAGACTTATGGAATCATGTGGGAACCATTGATGGATTGCAAATCCATATTTCGGCTTGTGGCTGGTTTTTTGGTTACTTACTTTGGATGGAGCATGCTTGTCTTCACTCTTCGACTTGATGCTACCGCACTTCGTATTCTACATCTCTTCTACATCGGGCATGATTGGGGCTGAGATTTCGGCTACTTCGACTACTTCAAGCTGAAGTTTTTTTTTTTTTGCGGCATTAAGCTTGGACAACAAGCTAAATCTTTTCTTTTTCGGCTACATGGAGTTTTGGGCAGCATGCAACACTTTGCATTTTTGTTGCAATTTTTCATACTTCATGTCATGTTATGTTTTTTTACATTATCATTTAAGGAGGGTGTTAGAAGTAATAAATGATAATGTTAGTTTCCCATAGGTTACTTTGACCCAAAAGGTCGAGACTTGTGTAACCATGGGTTAGGTTGATTATTTAGACCATGTTAAGTCAGTTTTAGTTGAGTTGGACCCAATTTTGGTCCAGTAGGAATTCGTGGGTCCAAGTAAAGTCTAATTATGTTAAGGGACCCTATCTCGACTTTTGGGGGTGCCCTATAATTAATAGTGGGTCGTGGAAGGTTCTAGAACTTAGAGTTTGGAAGAGTCTAGGCCCTTGGAAGGCCTATTTATATGTACTCTTTGTTCATTTGTAATTCATTCCCTTTCAAGCATTGCTACTACTCTCTCCTTGAGGGCGCCTAACCCTCTCCTTCTTCTTCTTGTATATGGAGATTGAATGTTAGAAGGATCTTGGCACTTTGATTTCCTACAAACCTTACCATCAATGACTTGCTGACTTGCTGACATAGAATAGACAATGTACCAACATCATGATGAAGAGTAAGTGTAGAACCAAAAAAATCAGCAAGAGGTACTGATTTTAAAGAGGCATGTGCCTTCCTTTCGTAGTAAGACATATCTTTGCTGTTCTGCAAAGTCTCCAATAGCCGACAAGGAACTGTTATGGGCTGTTCAACACTTTGCTGCCCAAAGTGTTCCCAACATGGACCATGTTGTCCATAATCTTCTGCAGGCTGTTCTTGAAGCATAATCGACTGCTCATGATGTAAAATGGGCTGTAAATGACCAAAAGAAGATGACTGAACCTGTTGTCCAACGTCTTCATCATAAAAATTTGGCAAACTATCAAGAGATGCATCCACGATGGTGTCATCAAAGCTGTCCCTCGAAGAGGTATGGGATGACATAGAAGATTCTTCAAGTAATGAAAAATTCTCTCCAATCAAATGCTCACTCTTAACACTTTGAACAAAAGTACTAATTGACACATGTTGACTCCCTCCTCCATTAGTACAAAATAGTTCCAAAGAGTGCTTGAATTTTTCAGCCTTTGCTAAAACATCAAATTGAAAAGGTTTCGCATGAAACTTTTCACTAATGCATCCATCATATGCATCAACTTGCGGTGACTTGAAAAAAGAAGATTGTTTCAACATCTGCTCAATGTATCGTTGTTGAGAGATGAAGATTCTAGCCCCATGTGGAAGATCAACAAGAACCCAAGTGTGGTTCTTCATGAGTGAGTTGTACTCCTCTTGCATCGCATCCTCCCAACATTTTACTCCTCTTGCCTGCTCATAAAAAACAGGTTCTACTGCACCATCCTCAATAGAAGTTAGAGCAAAATCAGAAAAATCAGCAAATTCTACTGATTTAGTAGAGGCACGAGTCTTCCCTTCATAGAAATGATCCACTTTGCTGTCCTGCAAAGTCTGCAACAACCATTAAGGGACTGGTTTGGGCTGTCCAACAGCCTTACCTTTGTCAACACTTTGCTGTCCAAAGTGTTCCGAACTTGGACCTTGCTGTCCAATTTTTTCCGAACTTGGACCTTGCTGTCCAATGTCTTCAACCATATTGAATCTCTTCAACATCTTCAAGCTAGCAAAGTTGAGATGTCCAAACCTAGCATGCCATAATTCAGCCAACTCCAAAGAATGTGAACTTGATGCAATAAGACAAAAAGATGATGAAGCTCTTCGCTCATAGGTATCCATAAGGAACAATCCACCACGTAATGTTCCCGAAGCAATGATCATCAAAGATCTCTTTGGGTCTTTGATAAGACACTTGTCTTCTTTGAATTCCACAACCAATCCTTGGTTCATAATTGTAGAGACCGAAATGAGATTCTTTTTTATTTTTGGAACATAAAGTACATTACGAATGTACTTCTCCTCACCATTGGGTAAGATAATGGGGATCACTCCAATACCTTTGATAGGATAAGAGGTGTTATCAACACCTTGAACTTTGCTTCCATCATGCACTTTCACAAGGTTTGTGAAGACTTCTTTGTGAGAAGTCATATGGCGTGTGGCACCGCTATCAATCACCTAATCAATAGATGAAAAAACATCAACTTGTAAAGTTGAAGATGAGCTGTTTTCTGCTGAAAAACCAGCAAGATTCGAAGTGGCAGAAATCTCGTCTTTAGGAGAGATGAGATTATTAGTGACAAAAGCATAATAATTATTGAAAAGATTATCCTCCTTTCCAAATTGTTGTTCCAAAGTAATAATTGCGGTACTTGTATCGTCACCTTTCTCTTTTTCCTTTGCAAGCCTCTTCCTACATTCTTTGATGTGATGCCCAAACTTCTTGCAATAGTGGCACTTACACTTCTTCTTGGAGCCTTGATCTTGAGCTTCCTTAGATTTTTGATCATCTTTGGAAGTTTTGAAAGAAGGCTTCCTTTTCCACTTGCCTTTGCCTTTGCCTTTTGCAAAGAAAGCTTGATCTTCTTGTTCACCAAAGTTGATCCTTGTTTGCTCTTCTTGAAGAAGTAAGCCAACAAGTTCGTCGAAGGAGATTTGCTGTTCCCTAAGAGAAATGCTCAATGATGACACAAATGGAAGGTAAGAATTAGGAAGAGAGTCGAGAGTAATAGATACAAATTGTGAGTTCTCAATCACCTCATCAATACTAAGAAGCTCCTCTCGAAGATCCTTGATCTTCGTCAAGTGATTTGTAAGCAAATCACCTTCTTGCACCTTCAAGATAGAAAGTTGATTTCGAAGATATACCACTTTTGCCGCATTCTTTACTTGAAACATCTTTGCATGAGTCTCCCAAGCACTTTTGGAAGTCTTGCATGATCTAATATGTGGAAGGATAGGTCTCTTCACTGATAATGCAATGACGGAATGTGCTTGTGCATGTCGTCGATCCCCACTTCTTTTGCTCATCGGAAGATACCTCCGTAGTTGAAGAAGTAGTTGTTCTAGATGGTGTAATAGGTGCCAAGGTAGGCGGCCTCTCTTCGTCACCATTAACTACTTCCCACAAACCTTTAGCAATTAGAAGGTTCTTTATCATGTAGCACCACAAGGAATAGTTTGTGCCATCCAGCCTATCTTCATTAAATAAAGAACCAATAGACTCCAATTCTTTAGCCATAACAGAAAAATCAGCTTGTAGTAGATAGGAAATAGACTTTCTAAGACAAAATCTACTCAAAGGGCAGCAACCTCAAAGCTGAAATTATGAGCACAATAGATTGCAATGCTTCACATGCAATTTGCTCAACAAGTAATGAAATAGGTGGCTGATTTCTGCACAAAAAAACAGAATGCTCACAAATAGGTAGACTTCGAATGAAGCCAAAACCAGAAATTTGTGGCTGAAAAGAGTGCACACTATGTGCATATAGAGTTGATGGTAGCGCCCTACTCCAAGCTCACCAACAGGGAAATTTTAGCAAGAAATGTGTCCAAAACACATGTATCTTCATTTAAGAAGTTGAAATTTTCAACATGTAATTGAGTCAAGATCACATGCAATTGGTTTGAGCATGGGCGCCCTACTGCTAGCTCTCAAATAGGTGAAGGTGCCCTGCAATTTCCTACAAAAAAGCTATAAGAAGATGAACAGATTCTTCTCCTGCAAAAATCAGCAGCTTGATGATTTTCTGCAACCAAAAGGGGAAGAAGATAGCTTCCTATTGGGCGCCCTCCTGCAAGCAATATGATCACCTAAAGGCTCCTAATACCATGTAGGAAATAGAAGCCTAAGGATCCAGGATCTTAACTATTCAATCACACAAAGCATTCTCAAAAGAAAGAGAGAGATGGCTAGAAACTCTCTTGTAGAAACTCGTGGACAACCAAGAAGAATAGTCGGTATTGCTTACAAAAGTGTCTTATACAAATGAGATGCTCACATATATATAGTCCAAGATGACTATCTTACTTCATGACTATTGGTTATCCAACTACTTGACTATTGGCTTTCCAACTACTTGACTGGTTGTCCAACTACTTGACTATTGACTATCCAACTTTCTATAAGTTACATAGAAAGAATAAGGTACCTCCAATATGTCAAGTTGGGGTACTTAATGTCACAATTAGGCCTAGTGGACCCATGAGTCCCTACCAAGTTAATTTCATACTAACTTAGCTAACTCTAAGTTTAGTAGGCCTAATATAATAAATGACCATGGTTACACAAGTCTCGACCTTTTGGGTCAAAGTAACCTATGGTAATGTAAGCAATTTCATTTACATTCCAACATTGTTCACACTTTTTGGCAAGAAAGAAAGGTTCGAAAAAAGCTTTGTTGGAGGCTAACCTAATTCTTTGCTTGTTGGTTTTTTGAGTTTGTAATGCAATTTCAGGCTGAAATTTTCAGCACACAAGGCTTGTAGGAGGGCGAGTTCTTACATCCATCTAGTATGTGGTTTTCACACATTCCGGTGCTGATTTTTCAGATTTGATACTTGCTGGTTTTTGTGTCTTTTAGGGCACATTTAGGGTTTGAAAAAGTTTATCTTCTTGGCTGGTTCTTATGGCAAGAGATTTGGGAGCAATTTGTACTTGTTCGGGCGAAGATATGTTGGATAGCACCAACTATTCTTCGTGGAGTTGCAAACTGAGGTTTGGCATCGACGTGATGATCAAGATTTTATCGGTAACAAGATCTATTTTATATCATTTGAGATTTTGCAAGAGCTCTTAAAGTGCTTGGGAAACATTTTAAAAGATATACCGAATAAAGGATTTATCATCATGCTTTCTCCTCTCTACTTCATCCTCTTTGAAGGTAGAAGAGCAAAGGCATGCAAAGTTCAATCATTGTTTTTTACAAGTACAAGTTTGCATCGGAATGTTGGTATGGTAGAGCATTCTTCTTCTTGTGAGCCATTTGTTGCAAATGATGGATGCATTAGTGAAGAACTTTATGAGCAAGCTTCTCAAGTACATGTTTTGGAAAAGGCTGAAATCAAGCATTCTTTGAAGCCATTTTTACTAATGGAGGAGGGGAAAAAATCATGTCAATTAGTACATTGGTTTAAAATGGCGTGTTGTTGAATTTTTTGGGTGTTCAAAGTGGCAAGCTGCTGGCTTTTTTCTTGAAGATGGTGGACAACATATTCAGCCATGGTTTATTGATCATTTTCAGCCTATGTTACATCGTGAGCATCCTATTATGCATCGGGAACGGCCTGTGGAAGGCTTTTGGACAGCAAGGTCCACATTTGGAACACTTTGGACAGCAAAGTGTTGGTGATTTTGTGGCTGTTGGACAACCTGCTACAGCCTCTTGTTGGCTGTCCGAGTCTTTGTGGGATAGCAAAGCATCTTTTTACCTTAAAGGAAACACACATGCCTCACCAAAATCAGTACCTTATGCTGATTTTCCTGTTTTGATGCTTACTTCTTATGATGACGGTGTTGTCTTACCTAGTGTTGGTGAGCAGATCATTGATAGTAAGATTCGGGAGGATGTGATGGTAAAAGAGTATCATACTCTTCTTTATGTTTCTTATGGTAAGAAGACTTATGGAATCATGTGGGAACCATTGATGGATTGCAAATCCATATTTCGGCTTGTGGCTGGTTTTTGGTTACCTACTTTGGATGGAGCATGCTTGTTTTCACTCTTCGACTTGATGCTACTGCACTTCGTATTCTACATCTCTTCTACATCGGGCATGATTGGGGCTGAGATTTCGGCTACTTCGACTACTTCAAGCTGAATTTTTTTTTGGCGGCATTAAGCTTGGACAGCAAGCTACATCTTTTCTTTTTCGGCTACATGGAGTTTTGGGCAGCATGCAACACTTTGCATTTTTGTTGCAATTTTTCATACTTCATGTCATGTTATGTTTTTTTTTTCACATCATCATTTAAGGAGGGTGTTAGAGGTAATAAATGATAATGTTAGTTTCCCATAGGTGTCACATGTACTTTGAATCCCTTTGCCCAATGTATGGTAGATTGTAATTATTAAATTGTAAATGGCTAAGTCACCGGCCTGTGGAGACAATTGTAAATTGCAATGTAAATATTTGTTATAGTGACAAAATACGAGATGGCCAAGGGGATACTGGGTCTCATGAGAGTCTGCTGGACTGACCTCCTAAAAAGTAGGAAGGGTTGATTGGTCAACGTGACACGTGTCACATGCTCATTGGGACACTTGGTCCAGTGCATGAGTGACACTTGTCAGACGGTCAATGGACGGGTCAACAGGACATGTGTCATATGCTCATTGGGACACTTGGTCCAATGCATGAGTGACACGTGTCAGACTGTCCACCTACTAGCTTGCCTATGTGTCAGGGTACTGCCAAGTGGCAAGTGTCGGCTGTGCATGGAGTTTGCCATGTGTCGACGTTAGGATGTGTCAGGGTTAAGGGGTGCTTGAGGGGATATAGGGTGAGCCTTGTCAGGCATTTCTCATTATGATTATGGTATTCCTATGCAGCTATGGTTGGGAGGAGACTTGCAGCAGAGCTCTCATGTTTGCTTGTTGATCTATGTACATTTGCTTGAGATTAATAAAGTGACGGATTTGCTGGGTAATTCTGTGTATTTACTTAGGGTTTGTGAGCATGTGTGCAACATTTGGTATCAGAGCAGTTACTTTCAAGACTTGTGTGAGATTTGGCATCTTCAGTTAGGGTTTGGAGCATTCTTGGAGAGCCAGCGCCCTACTGTAGGTGATCTATTGGTAGGTTTGGAGCCCATAAGATAGCAGATTGAAGCCCAATGGTGGATTGCCGATCTTCTGGCAGCCTTTGAGCATTTTCTACTATGCGGTTTGATTATTCTCTTCGCTTTTGTGAAAACCCAACCCACATAGGATTTGTAAATCTGTTTGTAACTTCTTCAATACTCAGTATTTCTCAGATCTGTCAGTTGCAATAAGCTTCTTGTGGTAGGTCGCTGGTAGGGTAAGGCTTTTCGCCTTCTGATTTGGTGATCATCCATAGTTTTTTGCCAATTGTCAGTTTGAAACCCTAGTTTGCTGGTTTTTGGAGAAGAAGAGTCTATTTGTAGTTAGAACTTGGCTGTAGGAGATCTATTCTATTCAGTTCTTCTAGGAATTCAGGGCAACTTATCTGTGTAGTGATTTGAGGTGCTGAGAGGCTTTGTTTCTGCTACCTATCTTTCTGCTATGGCATCCGCAACACCAGTCAAGATTCAGAGATTAGATGCTGTATGTTCCAAGGTGGATACTATCGAAGCTACTCTTAAGCTGATTTTGGAGCAACTCAAAGGCAAAGGGGTTAGCGTTCCTGAGAGAGTCAGTGGTACAGCTATGGAAGTAGAAAGGATATTGTCAACGGGCCATGAAGCTGAGTTGGGGTTTCGAAAGAGAAAGCTACCTACTATCAAAGATTTAAAACCTCCGAAGTTCACTGGAGCAGTATCTATGAGAACTACTGATGCCGTTGAGAATTGGTTGCAAAAGTGGGAGAAAGCATTCCAGATGTGTGGCATAGACGATGAAACTGAGATGATTGCTGAAGCCACATATCGTTTTCAAGAGTCAGCACAAAGGTGGTGGAGGAAGGTGGAAAAGGATGACCTAGTTCCAACCACATGGGAGGCATTCCGGCAAATGTTTGCGCAAAACTGGGTGCCTATGGATGAAGACAACAGAGCCATGCAACAATGGTCTTATTTGAAGCAAAGTAACTTGAGCGTGCAGGATTATGCAGACAAGTACCGAGAGGCTTTCTTACGCATTCCTCAGGAAGTTCCTATGTACATGCAAATATTTCACTTTGTGGAGGGACTTCGAGAGAGTATTCGCCCTTTCGTGCAGAAGGAGCAATCTCATGATTTGTGGGGAGCCATCCAGATGGCTTTGTATTATGAAGATGGGAAAAAAGGCCCGGATCCTGTTGCGGTAGCTGGTACAAATGGTCAGCAACCCTGGGGACGCAAGGGCAAATGGAACAAAAAGAGAAAGTTTGAAGGTCAAACTAATCAATGGCAAGCTTGGGGTGACCAAAGGAAGAAGGGTGCAGGGGCTCCAAAAGGCAAAGGGTTGTATGGGCAGCCCAATGCCCAAAAGGGTCAGCGTCCTTCAATGTTGTCACCTCAGGACCAAGAACGTGCAAAGAGGGAGAACCTCTGTTTTGGATGTTTGGGACAACATAGGTGGAAGGAATGTCCACGAAATTTGATGCGGTCCACATATAATCTTCAGGTGGATCAGATGAACCAGGGTGATGACCCTATGACAGTGGAAGAGATTGAGCAGGAAGCCAATCCAGATGTTCCACGCCTGATGAATGTTTCGGTGGTCAGGAGAGTGGACACGGCTCCACCAGCGCTTTTGTCAAAATCGGCTTGCCAAGGGTATCAATTTCCTAACACTTCTCTTATTGTTATGCGAGGACAACTGTGTGGTAGAGATGTTCAGGTTCTATTTGACACTGGGTCCTCTCATAATGTGTTGAATTCAACTTTGGTACGGAAGTTAGGTGTGAATACTCAACCATCCTAGTACCAGTACACAGTGGAAATGGCTGATGGAAAGGGTACAGAGATTTGGGATAAGAGGGTTGTGGGCATTCCACTAACTGTACAAAGTTACACAGAAGAGTTGGATTTTGAAATAACACGGCTTGTGCGGTTTGATGTGGTGCTGGGCATTTGTTGGCACACAATGCGGAAGCCACACATAGCCTGGGATACTCATGTGTATGAGTTCCAGTTTGATGGTGTGATGCATTCCCTTTGTGGTGAGCGGGATGTGCCTCCTGGACCGCTTGTTTCAGTTACGCAGTTGCGTAGGATCCATTGTGAGTACATGTGTGTTTGCTTTCTACTTGATATGTCTACTAATACTAGTCAAGGTAGCATGCAGTGTGTGCAAACCAGTACTATTGCCAATTTGGATCAAGAGATTAGGAGAGAGTTTTCAGATGTGTTCATAGATGATCTTCCATCTGTTTTACCTCCTAAGAGGAATGTTGAACATAAGATTGAATTAAACCCTGGATCATGTCCTGTTAATGGACGTCCTACAGAATAAGTCTTAAGGAGGAAGAGGAAGTGAGATGGATGGTCGATGATTATCTGGCCAAGGGGCAGATACGACCTAGTTATTCCCCTTTTGCCTCTCCGATCATTCTTGTAAAAAAGAAGGATGGATCATGGCGTATGTGTGTGGATTATCGAGGTTTGAACAAGATAACTGTTAAACATCGATATCCTATGCCACGTATAGATGATTTGCTTGATGCCTTGTCAGGTGCCACTGTGTTCAGTAAAATAGACCTGAAGAGTGGATACCATCAGGTTAGAGTTCGTGAAGAGGATGTACACAAGACTGCCTTCAGAACTCGGTTCGGTCACTATGAGTATCTTGTGATGCCATTTGGACTGACTAATGCCCCAGCTACATTCATGATGATGATGAATGATGTGCTCAGACCGTATATGGGTAAATTTGTCGTAAACTTTGTTGATGATATTCTGACTTACAGTGCAGGTGAAGTCAAGCATATGGCTCACCTTAGGACTGTTTTGTCTACTTTGAGGGAGAACACTTTGTTTGCCAATAGTAAAAAAAGTGAATTGTTTAAAAAAGAGATTGAGTATCTTGGTCATGTAGTGTCTGCTGATGGAGTAAGGCCAGATCCAAAGAAGGTTGCTGTGATCGTTGCGTGGCCTGTGCCAGCTGATTTGACAGCACTCCGTTCTTTTCTTGGATTGGCAGTATTCTATAGAAAATATGTTAAGAAATACTCCTATATTGCAGCGCCTTTGACTGATTTGACTCAAAAGAATAGATTTGGTGAGTGGACTGAACTGCAGCAAGCAAGCTTTGATCAGTTGAAGCAAGCTATTGCTGAGTGCGTCACTCTAAAAATTGTAGACCCTCAAAAGCCCTATGTTATAGATACGGATGCGAGGGACATTGATGTGGGAGCTGTTCTGATGCAAGAGGGTAGGCTTGTGGCCTTTGAGAGCAAGAAGCTCAACCCTGCTTAGAAAAATTATCCAACTCATGAGAAGGAGTTGTATGCCATACATAGTTCATGCATTAAAGGCATGGAGGCATTATTTGTATGGATCGGAATTTGAGGTATTCACTGATCATGATACCTTGAGATACTTTTGTAAGCAGCCAGACCTTAGAGGCCAGCAAGCCAGATGGTCTGAGCTCATGCAGGAATTCCTAATGGAGATTCGGTACAAGAAAGGTGCCGAGAATCGTGTGGCAGATGCACTATCTCGTGTGGTGTATCAGATGTCATTTGTAGTCATTGAAAATGACTTACTGTCTGAGATAAGAAAGGCTCAGCAGGAAGATCCTCACTGTAAGAAAGTGGAACAAGAGGTGAGTCATGGCCATGCAGAGTCTCAAAAGGAGAGCTCTTCTACCTTGGTTCGCACTTATCTTAAGTATTCCATAGAAGATGGAATAGTGATGAGAAATGGCAAGGCTCTTATTCCAGGTTGTGAGGTGCTGCGAAAGAGGATCTTGCATCTCTGTCACGATAGCCCTAGTGCTGGTCATCCTGGTGTGGATAGGACCTATGAGTTGATACGACGTAACTTTTGGTGGTCGAGACTTAAGAAAGAAGTAAACCATTTTGTGACACATTGTTTTAAGTGTCAAGTTAATAAGGCTGAAAGGATTAAAGTGCCTGGATTATTACGCCCGTTACCTATACCAGAAGGGAGATGGGAGAGTATTTCCATGGACTTTATTACATGTTTACCGCATACGCAGCAGCAACATAATGCTATCCTAGTTGTGGTTGACAGACTCACGAAAATGGCTCATTTTATCCCAACTAGTAATAAGATTGATGCACCTGGTACGACTGATTTGTTTATACAGCATGTATTCAGACTTCATGGACTACCTAGATCCATTGTGTCTGACAGGGATTCTCGTTTTACTGGCAATTTTTGGACTGCAGCATTTGAGAAGTTAGAGGTGCAGTTGGGAATGAGTAGTTCTGATCATCTTGAAACAGATGGGCAGACTGAGAGAGTTAACCAAACCTTGGAAGACATGCTTAGGGCGTATGTGAGTGAAAGGCAAACGCAATGGGAACGTTACCTACCATTGTTGGAGTTTGCCTATAATGATAAAAAAATGCATCTACGAAGATGAGTCCTTTCGAGCTAAATTATGATTTTAGACCAGCCAGTCCAGTTACTATAGGTATGCCTCATAAGACACCTAGTGCTATGGAATTCCTAACTCACATGCAACAGATGTTGGAGTTAGCTAAGGAAAATGTAAAAGCGGCGATGGATCGGGCAAAGACATATGCTGATCTGGATCGTACGCCAAGAGAGTTCAAGGAAGGAGATATGGTATTTCTCAGGATTCCAAAGGACTCGAAAACCCTAAAGACAGGGAAGTGTTATAAGTTGTCACCTAGATACTGTGGACCTTGGAAAATTGTTAAAAAGATGAATAGCGTTGCTTATGAATTGGATTTGCCTGTTGGTTGTAAGGTTCATCCTGATTTTCATGTTTCACGCTTAAAGAAGGTTTTACATGATGGTGATAACTTGTTGGCTGATGGTTCAGGAGCATGGGGAGGTGATGCATGGACCAGGGAGAGTATTGGACCGGAGGCATAGACGGTTACGGAATCGTTTGCTCCGTGAGTACTTGGTTGCATGGCATGGACGACCTCTTAGTGATGCTACCTGGGAGACCGCGCATGGGTTGCATGCACAATATCCAGACTTTGCCATCGAGGACGATGTCATCTGAGGAGGGAAGGGATGTCACATGTACTTTGAATCCCTTTGCCCAATGTATGGTAATTTGTAATTATTAAATTGTAAATGGCTAAGTCACCGGCCTGTGGTTATAGTGACTAAATACGAGATGGCCAAGGGGATACTGGGTCTCATGAGAGTCTGCTGGACTGACCTCCTAAAAAGTAGGAAGGGTTGACTGGTCAACGTGACACGTGTCACATGCTCACTGAGACACTTGGTCCAGTGCATGAGTGACACTTGTCAGACGGTCAATGGACGGGTCAATAGGACATGTGTCATATGGTCATTGGGACACTTGGTCCAATGCATGAGTGACACATGTCAGACTGTTCACCTACTAGCTTGCCTATGTGTCAGGGTACTGCCAAGTGGCAAGTGTCGGCTGTGCATGGAGTTTGCCATGTGTCGACGTTAGGATGTGTCAGGGTTAAGGGGTGCTTGAGGGGATATAGGTTGAGCCTTGTCAGGCATTCCTCATTATGATTATGGTATTCCTATGCAGCTATGGTTGGGAGGAGACTTGCAGCAGAGCTCTCATGTTTGTGACGGATTTGCTAGGTAATTCTGTGTATTTACTTAGGGTTTGTGAGCATGTGTGCAACAATAGGTTACTTTGACCCAAAAGGTCGAGACTTGTGTAACCATGGGTTAGGTTTATTATTTAGACCATGTTGAGTCAGTTTTAGTTGAGTTGGACCCAATTTTGGTCCAGTAGTAATTTGTGGGTCCAAGTAAAGTCTAATTATGTTAAGGGACCCTATCTTGACTTTTGGGGGTGCCCTATAATTAGTAGGTTCTAGAACTTAGGGTTTGGAAGAGTCTAGGTCCTTGGAAGGCCTATTTATATGTACCCTCCCTTTTCTTCTTCTTCTTCTTCTTGTATATGGAGATTGAATGTTAGAAGGATCTTGGGACTTTGATTTCCTACATCATTGAACATTCATTCATCCTTGGTCATTTGACATCGATTACAATGCACATACCTCACAATAACATAAACGAATGATGATACTATAAGTACTAAGCAGAGAGTACAATGCACATCAGAGTCATTATACCTGTACAACATGCTGTGGCCCCACCTCCTCAATGGCAGCGCAAATATGTGTGAACATGTAATCGCCTGTCACTGCCACCCTAAAGGTGTCGATGGATGTCGTCCCCATGCAGGGAGACACTAGGATATTCAATATGTGGCACTTCCTTGCATCCTCCAACCATTAGATAGGATGGTGCAGCCACACCTAGTTCACAAGTGACAATATCATATGGCAAATTGCAACGATAAATGATGATTAAACATGAATATGACATGCCACATAATACATATATCATAGCATTAGCAATTTGCAAAGGTGAAGTGCAGTTCAAAGTACCCTAGATCCGAAATGCAAAATCAAAAGGTTTGAACTTTGAAAGTTAACACTTAACTTAAAAGTTGAACCTTCAAACTTGAAAAACAAAACCGAAAAGGGCAAATTGCAATTTGCAATGTTGAAAACTTAAAGTTAAAACTTGCATTGGCAATTTGGCATAGCATATTTAATATTCGAGTGCATAGTACATACTGGACCCATGCCTATATGAGGGGCTCTAGCTTCTGGTCAACGGAAGCCCGCTCATCATAGGACGAATCGCGGTTCGAACCTCGAACCACGGTTTGAACCATTCAGAGCCGGTCCGAACCGAAATCCGGTTCAAACCAGGGAAAAAAAACAAGAAACCGTTTTGGAAGTTTTTATATTTTTTTGGTTCGAACCATTTTTCGATTCGAACCAGCCTGACCGGTTCAAACCGATTCGATCGATTCAAACCGGTCGAATCAACTCGATTTGAAGGCCGATGTGAATCGGCTTGTAACCTTGCCACTCATTAAGGAGTCCCCTCATCCTAAGATGCTCGTAGGCCGGCCCCGACCACACCTGCCCGATAGCACTCATTGTAGTCATCACCCTCCTCCATGCCGGGGTCCTAGCCAGATGGAATGGCAAATCGCAGGTGTAGAACAATTGTCGAACTGCAACCTCTGCCTCGGCCATGGCGATAGGAGCGAAGGTGGACACATAGTAGTCCCTAGCCCCAGCTGTGTAGTGTGGCCCCCGTCTACTTTTCCCTCTCCCAAGTGGATGTTGTGGCATGGTGGATGGAGGTGGTGTCGAGGATCCAATACCAAAAGGTGGGTCATGCCGACTACTAGGCTTTGCATCATTCGAAGCTCTGTCCTCTCCATGAGAAGAGATGGGTGAGCGATAGGCAACCGGGGGGCGTGATGTGGTGGCCTCTGGCTATATCAGTACATCTTGATTTGCCAAAACAAACAAGTCAATTTAGGTGTCTGGTGAACCACTGAACTGTAGTGACTAGTCTTTTAGTCTTTGATTTAAAAAGCTGCAAGCACATTAAAGTTTTAAACATTTTTCAAGCAACAAGTCATTCTAAATTCCGATTTCTCTGAACATGGAAAACATAAGATGACAAAATTTCAAAATCAATTGTGAAATTTTAAATTTTGAGAAATTAGAATTAAGAATCAAGAATGATAGAATCAAGATTGGACTGAAGTCTGAGGAGTCCGGTCTGAGAGTTGAGTGTTTACCTCTCACTTTGGGCCCCAACCTTGAAGGGCCAGCCTCGTCTGATGCAACAGGAGTGACTATCCCGTCAAGAGCATGCATGCAAGGGGCAATATCGTACTCCCTCAAACGTAATAAATGTGCCCTTATGTGTGAGGGCCCACCCATGTAATTGGTGTGGTAGTATCTGCAAGTCCATCTCTTCGTGCCAGATGTGCCATAGGCTGCAGCGATGGTAACGTGATCCTATAGTGGATCCCTATCCCTCGGCATGGTCACTGGTGGCTCTCTCTCTCTCTCTCTCTCTCTCTCTCAGATGATAGATGTCTCTCTCCCTCTCTCCCTCCCCCTCTCTCTGTCCTATTCTAAATTTCTAAATTCTAAAATCTAACCTAAAGCCCAACTATCAACTAAATGCCATATGGTAACTACTAACCACTAACTACTAACTAGTAACCACTAAACAAGATCAATGCTTATTGCTAATCGCTACTAGTACCTACTAACTAGTTGCTAAACCATAAATCTAACCACTAAGTACCCACACCTCTCACAATGCCCAAGAGTCAAGACTCAAGCCTATTAATCAAGTCTTAAGATCTATCATCTATGATCTCACATATCAATGGCCATCAATGATCAAGATTCAATGCAGTATGCACAATCAATGACCATGAAATGCAATCACCAGTGTGCACAATCCGCATTGCAAAACATACATGATAAAACACAATCTTGAATCCACTAACCCAATGAAATGAGAGCAATTTTTTTTTACTCCAATGGCAAATGGTTCATCTAGTTGCACATGCTCTCTCTCTCTCTCTCTCTCTCTCTCTCTCTCTCTCTCTCTCTCTCTCTCTCTCTCGCACGCGCGCAGGGCTGGAATGCGCGGTTCGGGCCAGTTTTAAGACATGCCGGTTCCGGTTCCAGTTCGAACCGGCCCCGACCGATTCGATGGTTCGAATCGCGATTCAATTCAACAATGGATGCAGATCCCTTATTTTACTAAATCTTTTATAAAGTGACACTATAAACTAATGTGTTTATCACACTTATGAAAAACTGAATTTTTGGTAAGTATAAACTATCTATGATGATTCTTATCTCATCAATCAAATTTTTCAGCCAGATGTATTCTTTGGCAGTGTGATGAACCGCCCCTATTTGGCCCACATGGATGATAAGGCAAGTGAAGCTTGCTTGCAGCAGTGAAGATGGCCAAATGTCCACTTCCTACTGTCAATCTTCCCAATCCGAATTCGTGTACCTTGTCATCTTTGGGGCCTGCTGCCTCACCACCATACGCCAACCCGTATTTTTTTTTTAAGATAATGAATCAACTTTTTTGTTGCATTGTAGTGATCAATTTCTAGATTCATCAAATATTTGCTCAGCTTCCCAATTGCCATAGCTATATTAGTGTAACAAACTCTTGTATTGGTAACTGCGAGAGAGAGAGAGAGAGAGAGAGAGAGAGAGAGAGAGAGAGAGAGAGAGAGAGAGCTTTATTAATGTTTTATAGGTACCTACAGGTACAAAAGACAAAATAAATGTACATCTCAAGTGTGTATGATACTTTAAGAGCGCATGAAAAAAACATCTTCATAAAAGAAGCATACTAATAAGATAAACAATCTGAACTAAATATGCTGTAATCTCTCTACTGAGCTGGAAAGAAAACACATCTCTATCATGATGTAAAAACAAGCCTCAAGTCTCAAGTCTCAAGTCTCGGCAGAAGCTCTAAAGTAGGACGTAATCAAAATCGTGGAGTGCTTTGGATGTGAGGAGTGAAACTTCATCTGTCTGGACTTGTGGACAATATGTTGTCTGCTCTGCCTCGTCCTGCTGGAGGAATGACTCAGTCTAATGCACTGACGTCTGGTATGATGTTTGTCACTGACTGGAATATCTATCTCAGCCTCAGATCTGTCCTCTGTGTCATCTGTGGACCTTTGTCTACGAAAAGAAATCGGGATACTGGTCTGGGGATCCAAACTGATCTGGGCACTGACTAAGTCTCGTCTCAAAAACATCATCTCATGTATCATCAAGGCTACACAGCAAGGGTCCCCATATTACCATGTTTGTCTTGGGTGGGCATGGTCTTCTTGCGTGCTTTCTCATCCATTAATCTACTGGTAATGACCATACGTTTCGTGTAGGCCAATTTCCTAGATTGCCACACAAGCTTTCCTTTCCTTTTCTTGATATGCCTCCCACATATCTTGATTCATAGGTCTTCCTAGCTCGTCCATGTCCACCTTCTCGCCACCATTGATCACTTTCCAAAGTTAACGCCCCTCCAAAACCATCTTCATTTTCCAACTTCACAAGGGATAGTTTGATCCATCTAGTTTTCCCTAGGCTTGAATCAACCATGGCTAGAGAACTTGACATTGCCAAGGATGTTAATATGAATTGTCATGGATGATCAGCGCTATTTGGAGCTCATTATGTGTTGAACTCATGGCTTTCCGCTGTTATTCTCTCATGTCCTCACATGAATGCCTTCTTACTTTTCTCCTCGATTCATCCTATGTACTCATAGGGTGCAATTTTTACCGTCATACTAGTTTCCAAGGGGGGGTTTGAACCGGAGAGCAAAGAAACTTTGGATGCCAAGCTATTAGCTAACCAATTGAGCCAACCCCTTTGGATCTGGTCAGATAATGGACAATTTTTAGTACGATCGTGGGCTCATAACCATTGAGAGAATGAGAACTATATAGAGAAAATTGCAAGCATCAGGAATAAGAAGTCATAGCCAAAGAGAGGGTCAGCATATGAAATGAGAGAGCGAAATGTGAATGGAGAATCCCGGAAAAGACAATGATAGCGTCCGCGAATCTCATAATAGACAAGGCATCTAACGTTAGTACGAGATGACGACCTTAAGTTTTTGACTTCCAGCTATAAGATTCGGCCAAAGTTTCAACCTTGAAGGAACGTACACACAATATCTATCTTTTTCTTAATTAAATGTGTTAGTTTTTTGTTTTGACCTTCACCTTCAATTAGTAAAATGCCTTGATCCTTGCAAGGCCATTTTTGGATATGCCAAATGGCTCAGTTGCACAACTTTTTGCCCTACATTGCTAGATGAGGAGGTTGTTAACTTGAATACCATTTTTTTATAGCTTGTTTTGTTTTGTCTAATGGCCTCTTACTTGAGGTCATATTTTGTTAAAACTTGAAGTAGATTTGGGAAAAATTTATTAGCATATATATCACTTGACAAATATTTAGTTATTCAAGCATTTATGTGGGTGAAATATCAACATGTTTAAGAAGCAGATGCAATTTTGGTGTGTAAGCAAGAAGCATTACCTTTTATTTATCTTAGGACTACTACAAGGGTGTAAACTTTTCCAAAGTGAAGTCCTGATGCCAAGCATTGTCATTTCTTTCAACTTATTCCATTTGCAACTTTTTTCATGTGCAAGTTGGCTCCAACTTTGTCAATTTGTCTTATAAACTAGTGGGTTCTTGTTCATGCAGGTGGTAGACTATGGAATGAACAAGATTTGGGAGCAGAATAACATAGGGGTACGTGTTTACTTTGAGTTGTTAAAAGAGGATAATGCAAATGTTGTTCAAGACTTCCTTTTTGTTTTAGCTACACCTAAGTTTCAATTGAAATACTTCATTTGTGCATACATAAACAAGCTCTGTACATCTAGTTTTCTTAAGGAAATAGTTTCTATATGTTCAATTCCAATTTTGAGCTCATAGCCTACACAATTGACTCACCCAATCAAAACACTTAATGCTCAAAGTACTTGTACGTTGGATTTTGGGAAGCTTTTAGCTTTTTTTTTTGGTTCATTAGATAGGAGATCTTTCAGAAGCCTTTTTGTTTGTATGTTGGTGAATTACCTACATTGTTCTTGTCGTCGAGTGTGAAAATTAAGCTGTGGACTCTTATTCTCATTTTCAAGGCATTTTCTCTTTTTTGTTCGAAGTAGTTCTCTCCAGTCAACGGTTTCAAAACACGCTATTATCACATTTTGTTTTCTTGTTGGTCAATATGCTTTCATTAAATATGGTTGATGTTACATACCTATGTAACTAGCAGTACTTCAGACCCCTATTGGTCCATTTAGTGTTGGGGGCTAAATGACAAGTTACCCTTGGATAAGGGTTATCCTTAGGATTAAGGGTATGTGCCTTTGGATAAGGGTAGGCAAGTGACTATACCTTGGTCGGAGGTATGGAGTCATGTGACCCTTGGATAAGGGGCACCCTTAGGATTAAGGGTAGGTGCCTTAGATTAAGGTACTAGTGTTCTTGGTTAAGGGCAGGTAGGTGTCTATGCCTTGGATGGAGGTATGGAACCTAGAGAGGTGTTAGAAAGTCATTGGATGACTATTTAATTAAACCTTGGGCCTCAACCTTGAACCATATCACTTTAATGGTCTAGGACCAAAATATACATGCACAACTTGGGCATTGGGACCTAGTAGGAGGGCGCACTTCCAATGGGTCTAATGAATTCCCAACTCCCACAAGAAAGGCATTCAAAGAGTCATAGGTTATGGAAGGAGTCTCTTGACTTTCCATAAGCCTATGGAGGTTCTTTAACTCCCCTAGGCTTCTCTCTCTTTCATTGGGTGGGCATGGAACTCCATAGTGCACTGGAGGGGTCCATGGGCCATCTATATGAGGGTAGTAGGGCGCCCATTGGGAGGGGAGAGATCTCTCTTGCTTGCATTGCTTATGCTCTAGTGTTGCTACTAGTGTGTAGAGTACTTTCTTGTGTGTAGTATGCTTAGGGTTTGGATCTTGCTTATGGTATGGGACATAAGTAGGGTTTGGATCTTGAGTATGCTATAGTCTGTTGTGGTATGCTTGTGATTTGTTTAAAGTTAGCAAGGGGGTGCTAGATAGGTCTTGCTTGGAGCTTGGATCTAGCTATGGTTGGGTGGTGAATACTTGAGGCCAGCTTGTTAGCTATCTTTGTGTTTAAGAGTAGGGACACAGGTGGAGGAGAGATCCCTGGAGGCTTGCAGATCCTTACTTGCAGGTGGAGGCATCCTAGCTTGGAGTTGGGGAGCATCTTGGAGCTTGCAGGTTGCTTGGAGGACATTTGGAGGCTCTACCTTGGATTTGGAGGACTTCCTCACCTCTACTTGTAAAAGTGGTATCAGAGCTAGACAAAGGATGATAACCTTTCTAATCTTCTTCAAGTTATATTAAGATCACCAACTAAAATTTGGAGAAGATTATTGGCTTTTCTAGTTGTAGGAAGCTTGTAGTTGAAGTACCCAATGAATCTAGTTCTCTTTGGAAGAGAGTAGTGATGATTATAGAATTGTTTAGGGGCTGATTTTTTATCATGTTAGAAATTTTTTTTAAAGTAGGCTTTGGGTTTTTTAAAAGTTTTGAAAAAAGATTTGTGGGATGGTTAGAGGAAGTCTTCCTCTACATACACAAACTTTTTTTTGCAAAAAGATTGATTCTAGCTATGTGTTTTGATCAAAACTAGTGTTTTTTTTTGCATAAATGAAGTGTTTGAAGTTCTAATTTTCATTTTGAAGTTCTGTTTTTCAGACCTGTAAATCTGAAAATCAGATCTGAAAAGTGAAGTTTTCATCCAAACTTCATTAGTTACACCTTTCTATCTCCTAGTTTCATGAAAGTGGCAATGTAGGAAGAGAATGGTAGTGTAACTTTGTGCATAAAACAAGTTTTGAAGTTCTGTTTTTTGTCATTGTGAAGTTTTGATTTTCAGTAGGAGGGCGCACTTCCAATGGGTCTAATGAATTCCCAACTCCCACAAGAAAGGCATTCAAAGAGTCATAGGTTATGGAAGGAGTCTCTTGACTTTCCATAAGCCTATGGAGGTTCTTTAACTCCCCTAGGCTTCTCTCTCTTTCATTGGGTGGGCATGGAACTCCATAGTGCACTGGAGGGGTCCATGGGCCATCTATATGAGGGTAGTAGGGCGCCCATTGGGAGGGGAGAGATCTCTCTTGCTTGCATTGCTTATGCTCTAGTGTTGCTACTAGTGTGTAGAGTACTTTCTTGTGTGTAGTATGCTTAGGTTTGGATCTTGCTTATGGTATGGGACATAAGTAGGGTTTGGATCTTGAGTATGCTATAGTCTGTTGTGGTATGCTTGTGATTTGTTTAAAGTTAGCAAGGGGGTGCTAGATAGGTCTTGCTTGGAGCTTGGATCTAGCTATGGTTGGGTGGTGAATACTTGAGGCCAGCTTGTTAGCTATCTTTGTGTTTAAGAGTAGGGACACAGGTGGAGGAGAGATCCCTGGAGGCTTGCAGATCCTTACTTGCAGGTGGAGGCATCCTAGCTTGGAGTTGGGGAGCATCTTGGAGCTTGCAGGTTGCTTGGAGGACATTTGGAGGCTCTACCTTGGATTTGGAGGACTTCCTCACCTCTACTTGTAAAAGTGGTATCAGAGCTAGACAAAGGATGATAACCTTTCTAATCTTCTTCAAGTTATATTAAGATCACCAACTAAAATTTGGAGAAGATTATTGGCTTTTCTAGTTGTAGGAAGCTTGTAGTTGAAGTACCCAATGAATCTAGTTCTCTTTGGAAGAGAGTAGTGATGATTATAGAATTGTTTAGGGGCTGATTTTTTATCATGTTAGAAATTTTTTTTAAAGTAGGCTTTGGGTTTTTAAAAGTTTTGAAAAAAGATTTGTGGGATGGTTAGAGGAAGTCTTCCTCTACATACACAAACTTTTTTTTGCAAAAAGATTGATTCTAGCTATGTGTTTTGATCAAAACTAGTGTTTTTTTTTGCATAAATGAAGTGTTTGAAGTTCTAATTTTCATTTTGAAGTTCTGTTTTTCAGACCTGTAAATCTGAAAATCAGATCTGAAAAGTGAAGTTTTCATCCAAACTTCATTAGTTACACCTTTCTATCTCCTAGTTTCATGAAAGTGGCAATGTAGGAAGAGAATGGTAGTGTAACTTTGTGCATAAAACAAGTTTTGAAGTTCTGTTTTTTGTCATTGTGAAGTTTTGATTTTCAGATCTGTAAATCTGAAAATCAGATCTGAAAATTGAAGTTTTCATAGAGCTTCATTAGTTTTCCATTTCTAGACACTAGTTTCATGGATTTGGAGATCTAGAATAGTGAGAAATGTGAAAATTTTGGTTTCTTTTGAAATGACAAATGGAAATGGAATTGGAATGGGAACTTTATGTAAACATTAGCTTGGATTAGTTAATTGAAGTTTACATAAAGATTTGGTTTTCATTTTCGCTTTGGATTAAGGCAAATGTAGCTTGTTGTTGTTTTTCTCTTAAGCTTGGATTGAGCTTGTAAATAGTAGGCTTGGATTGAGCTTACAAACAATAAGATTGAATGAGTAAAAGTAAATGTTTTTTATTTGCATGGATGTAAGAATTGAAGCATTTCTATCATTCTAATTTGAGCACTTGTTGTTGTATTTGCATAATCGGAAAACACACAAGCAACCCCAATGGATCAAACCAATGAAAACCGAACATTTGATTTATCAAACCCATCCAATGTGGCACAAGCTTTTGAACTTTTATACCAACAAATTCAAGCCACTAATAAGCAGCTTCTTGAAACTAATCAAAGAAACCAAGACTTAGAGTCTAGGTTAGCCAATCAGAAGAAGCATGTAGTTCCACCTCCCGTAAAAGTGTTTAAGGGGGAGAAGAAAGATAGGAACTTACAAGTCGCTAGAAACCATTCACCGCAATGTGTCCTTCACTACTATCAATCGCTCTAGCACAAGAAGTAAAACGCAAAGCGTGTGGGTGCTGGCTTCTTCAGGTTCAGGGTCGAGAAGGTGCGGAATAGGGCCAACACACGCCTCTTCCTGATGACAAAAGTGACTAGGTGCATGGCCATAGAAGTGATCTGCAACATAGACATCCAATAAAAAGTTTAGACAATAGTTGAGATGTGTTTAGTAGCATGGAGCAAGCGTCAAGGAATAAAGCATAGCAAATGGAAAAAACTATACCTCTCTGATGCATGGAAGTGCACACAGGTCATGGATGAGCAAGTCTATGCAATGTGCAGCATAGGGTGTCCACACAACGCTGGGGTGCTCTCTCATCATTATCTCGCCCATCTGCTTGTAGTTCAAAGCGTTGTCGGTGACAACCTGAACCACGTGCTCCACCCCGATGTCAACAATGACATCTCTAACATGCTCCCATATGAAGTCGGCTGTGATGGCTCCACCACCTCGAGTTGTTAGGGACCCAACTCCCTTGGGTCCCAAACCCAGACTTGAGACCAGACGATGACTGGGTCTGTAGACTTGACCGGTGACTCGTGAACCTGCATGGTTGCCACGTGTCATGATCTAGGAGTGCACATGGCTTGGAGACTCTCTCCTTGGAGGTATACAAGGGGAGGAGGACTCATTTGCCATCCATTCTGTCTACCTAGGAGGAGGTGGATGGAGAGCGTGTGCACGGCCAGGATGTATTGCTAGCATGAGGCAGGAGATGGCTGAGAGCCTAGGCGGTGGTATGGGATGCCATTTGGGATGGAGGTCGGATCCAGCTTGATACGGTCACAGGCCAGGGCACGGTGGGTGGACCCGGATTAGGTCCTATGGCGGGGTGGAATGTGAATCCTTCGGTCTCTTGTGGTTAACCGACACCTGGAGGTTTGCAGTAAGTAAGATTGTAACATATGGTATTAGAGCCATTGCATATTGAAAGTAGGTGCGTTGATCCGTAGTAGATTTCTTGTAACTTACGATGCTTCTGACGGATTTCAAATCGGGTTTTACACACATTTTTTATGCTTGTTTTTCTATTCTTCTTTTTGCTGTTTTTTTTGTAAATTTCAAGTAAAAAAGTTTCAAAAACAAGTGGTAGGGGCCCTAAGGAGGACCTGCCACGTGGCACTGTCCAAGGTGGGACATGTGGTGGTTCCTCTTCCGCTCCAGAACTGTAGTTTTTTGGGTCGCGATGGGCCCTCCTCAGCGAATAACAAACGGAAAGTATTTACATCGTTGTTTGACCAGCGGGAGGGTCAAGAAAGCTTGTAGGAAATCTGCCACGTGGCATCAGATGGGCCAGGAGAAGTGGCAGCAGGTAGCGCCCTCCTATTCCGATGAATCTCTGATCTCCAACTGTAGAAATCGGGGCCCTCCCTGAAAGCTTACATCGTTTTTCTTCTCCCTATTGCTATCTGCCAGCGATGGACAGGTAGAAGGAAAAACTAAAGTAAGAAGGGAGAAAGGGAACTGTAGGCCACCTGGCAGGTGCTAGAAGTGCCCAGTATGCTGAGGTGGAAGCAAGGCAAAGCCACTTGGTTGGCAGTTGGTAGGATGGCATGAAGAGGGAGGCATGCCTCTTTTATGCCTCTGTTTTATGTGAAAAGAGGTGGAGGTGGTGGTGCATCCTTCTCTTTGCCTTCTCTTATTCCTCTTGGCAGCCATGGACAATACCATTTGGTTTGTGAAGAGACAGCAAGAGTAGCCTTGTATCTACCTTCCTTGAGTAGCTTTTGATTCTCTTCTATCTTCTCTTCTTAATTCACCTCTCTTCTCTCTGTAAAAATGGAGCCTACTCCTACTACACAGCCTATGTCCCCTGCTCATGAGGCTACAATATCTGCCTCTGTTTTAGACCCTGATGCCTTGATGCTGGCTATCAACAGTCTACAGCAACAGACTGTAGATATGCAAGCAAAGCACAGTCGGGATCAGCAGGACCTCAAGGAATTGACGTAGCTAAGGCAATTGGTGCATCAACCTTTGTTCACTCTTGAGGTTTTTGTTGGGGAAAAGAAGGATAGAATCCCGGAGGTGGTCTTGCAATGGCTGGATCGATGGAATTCGCACTTTTCCATGCACGATTCATCCGAGGATAACAAGATCAATCTCGCTGTCATGTACCTGCGAGGTAAAGCATTTACCTGGTGGCAAGATATAAGGGGTAAGCCTGAAGTTCCTAGGAATTGGGAGGATTTTTGTAAGGCCTTTAAGGTGGCCTTCCTTCCTATTCTTGATGATTTTGAATTTTACCGTCAGTATGCAACGATCCATATGGGGAACCGGCCCCTGGATCAGTATTTGCAAGAATTTCAAGAGGTCTATTCTCGTTTTGCAACTAGAATAGATCCTTTGCTAGTAAAGTTGCATTTCATACTGGGGTTGCCAAGAGACTACCAGCTAGAGGTCAGGAGGAACCAACCTCTTACCCTCGAGGATGCTGTTCGCTTCGCCAGAATCTACGATGATACTCGTACGATGGCCAAGCCTGAGACTGGTGTCTTACCCGACGTAAAGGGTAAGAGGCCTTTCTTTCCAAAGAAATCGAAAGATAAGGCAAAGGAAGGGGCTTCAGGTTCAGGGAGATCGAAGAAAAGATCTACCTAGGACCAGGAAACCTTCATGAAAGCCAGGAGCGACAATCTGTGCTTTAATTGCATGGAACCAGGTCATGTCGCTAAGGAATGTCCAAAGAAACGGAAAGCTAAAGGGGGATCTTTTAAGACGCCATGTAACTCTAGCATATCTAGTGTTGATCTTTCCTTTGCTGGTAATTCTGTGTGTGAGCATTGTTGTTTTAATACGGCTGTTTTTGGCCCTCATGACCTCATTCAGGTGAAGGGGGTTGTGGGTGGTCAAGCCGTAAGTGTTTTATTTGACAATGGTTCCACACATAATTTATTAACGCTAATTTGTTGCAGAAGCTAAAGGTGGAAACAAGGCAAAGTGACCACCGATACACAGTGAAGCTGGCAACTGGAGCAGAAAGCCAAGTTTGGGACCGGATAGTCCCACGTCTACCAATAGAGATTCAAGCCTATAAGGATAAATTAGACTTTCATATAATGAATCTAGATAGGGTAGATGTTATACTTGGTAAAGAGTGGTTCTGTGAGAGGAACGAGTCTATGAAGAAAAACTATGTAACACACAGTTTGTCGTTCTTACATAACGGCTCACTCATAGAATTGAATGGAAATGTTGATATTTCTACTCCGTATATGCTTTCTGCTTTGGAAACTGTTAAATGTATGGATATTGTGGATTGCAGTTCTTATTTATGTTGGTTAAAAGATTTTACTTACCATGAAGAACGTAGTTTGCAATTCTACAATCTCCAAATGAAATTAATGTCTAATAACCTAAAACAAGAAAACTCGTCGGAAGGTGAAATTTTTAGGAAACTTAGACAAGAATTTAACGATGTATTTCCTGAACAGCTTCCTGAGGGTCTTCCCCCCTCTGGGGGTGTTGACCATGGTATGAAACTGAATCCTGGTAGTTCTCCTATATCACTGTATCCATATAGGATGAGTACTACTGAAGAGGATGAGGTTTTATTAACAAGGAGCACAGGTGCCCCCCAGGGAGCTAGGCCTAACATGGCCCATCTTAAGGTGATTTTGCAGTTGCAGACGGAGGTACTCGTCTTTGTGTGGACTTTAAAAAGTTGAATAAGTTAACGATTAAAAACCGTTATCCTGTGCCACAAATGGATGAACTGGTTGATTGATTGCATGGTGCAAAGTACTTTACCAAAATCGATTTGAGATCAGGGTATCATCAGATTCGCATAAAGACTGAGGATATTGAAAAAACCGGGTTTAGAACTAGGTACAGCCATTATGAGTTTCTGGTTTTACCTTTTGGCTTGACAAATGCTCCAGCGACTTTCCAGCAGATGATGAACGATCTTCTTCGTCCATATCTGGGAAACTTAGATGATATTCTCATCTATAGTAAGACCTTGGAGGAGCATGAGGAGCATCTCAGGACCATGGGTTGGAAATTGACCCGAATAAAGTCCGACAAGTACGTGAATGGCCTATCCCTAAAACCATCTGGGAGGTTAAGTCCTTTTTGGGCTTTACGGGGTTTTTTCATAGATTCATCTTGAACTATATATTAATTGCATTGGCCTTGACGAATGTCCTCAGAGGGGCTAAAAAAGTTATCCGGCACAGTAAGTTCAGTCCTCTAGTTAATTGGACTGAAGAGTTGAATCAGAGTTTTGAGAACCTCAAATACTGTGTAACTACAACGCCTATTCTACACATAGTGGATCCTAACAAGCCGTATGTACTTGAAACGGATGCCGGTGACTATGCTATAGACGCAGTTCTATATCAGGATGGTAGACCGGTAACTTTTGAAAGCAAGAAGTTGGACCCTGCTCAAAGGCGGTATTCCACCTATGACAAGGAACTTTTTGCTGTCATTAATGCCCTGAAAGTTTGGAGACATTACTTGCATGGCTCCCATTTTACTATAGTTTTCGACCATCAAGCGTTAAAGTATATTAACGATGCGGTCAACCTTAGGGGTCGTAAGGCCAGATGGTCAGAGATGCTCCAAGAATTTCATTATGACATTGAGTACCGGAAGGGTACCTCTAATAGTGTCGCGGATGCCTTAAGCCGGATTGGAGAGGTTAATCAATTAAGCTTTTCTGAAATCCAATCTGAGTTGTATCTATCCTTAAGAGATTTGTGTAAGACCGATAGGTACTTCGGTCGTATTTGGCTAGACGTCCTGACAGGTTCTTCTAGATCTAGTGATGAGCTTGGAATGCAGGATTCCAAGATTTCTCCTCAGGACAGGATACAAAGAGACTATTCCACTAGGAATGGGTTACTTTTCCGAAATGGAAAAGTTTGTGTGCCAGAAAATGATGATATAAGGGCCCAAATCCTGCATCAATGTCATGACAGCCCGTGTGCATGGCACCCTGGCGCTCAAAGGACGCTTGACTTAGTAAAAAGGAACTTTTACTGGCCAAATTTAAAAAGTCAAGTGGAGGCATATGTTCGCAAGTGTGCGCAATGCCAAGTTAATAAAGCTGAAAGACTTAAGGCAGCTGGTTTGTTAATGCCCTTGGAAATTCCCGAAAGAAAGTGGGAAAGCATTTCCATAGACTTTGTGGTTGGGCTACCTCGGACGGGGAAGCAAAATGATGCCATTTGGGTAATAGTTGACAAATTAACTAAAATGGCGCAGTTCATACCAACCAAGCAAACTGTCAAAGCTTCTGAACTTGCGCAGCTTTTCGTGGAAAAGTTGTTCAGATTGTTTGGTTTGCCGAATGACATTGTTAGTGATCAAGATCCAAAGTTCACTGGCAAATTCTGCAAGCGGTCTTTGAGAAAAGACCACCCTAAGTTTGGGGTCATTAGATCATCCTGAATCGGATGGTCAGACAGAGAGGACAAACTAGTCTATGGAAGATATGCTTCGAGCATATGTTTCCAGAAGACAGTCGGATTGGAAAAGGTACCTTCCAATGATTGAATTTGCGTATAATAGCGCAAAGCACTCAGCGACGGGTTTTAGTCCATTTTCTCTGATGTATGGTTTCCAGCCTAGGGCTCCCATTTTAGTGGGCCTCAAAGGCCTCAAGGTTAAGGCAGCAGTAGATTTCCTGCATGATATGCAAGAGATGTTGCTTGTTGCTCGCGAAAACGTAAAAACGGCTCAGGATAGAGCCCAGTTTTACGCCAATCAAAAGCGACAACCTAGGGTCTATGAGGAGGGGGCTTGGGTATATCTTAGAATTCCAAAGGATTCTAAGGTACTAAGGACTGGAAAATGTCCTAAGTTTTCACCTCGTTATGCAGGGCTATTCCGTATAGTAAAGAAACTCCATCGGAATGCGTACCAACTGGAACTTCCTCAAGGTGTTAAGGTACATCCAGTTTTTCACATTAGTCGTTTAAAGGAACGACTTGGTGGAAAGGATGACTTAATGCCTCAGGAGGACTTAGTTCGGCTGGAGGACCTGTCATTCTTTGTACCTACTGAACCACAGGCCATTGTTGATGTACGTCAACGTGGGCTCATAAACCGGCAGGTAACTGAGCACTTGGTTCGTTGGAAAGGAAGTTCCGAGGACGATGATACTTGGGAGAAGGAACGTGACCTTAAACTGAGATTCCCCTGGATTCCTTCCTTAGATAAGGAATTTTTTAAGGAAGAGGAAATGTTAGGGACCCAACTCCCTTGGGTCCCAAACCCAGACTTGAGACCAGACGATGACTGGGCCTGTAGACTTGATCGGTGACTCGTGAACCTGCATGGTTGCCACGTGTCATGATCCAGGAGTGCACATGGCTTGGAGACTCTCTCCTTGGAGGTATACAAAGGGGAGGAGGACTCATTTGCCATCCATTTTGTCTACCTAGGAGGAGGTGGATGGAGAGAGCGTGCACGGCTAGGATGTATTGCTAGCGTGAGGCAGGAGATGGCTGAGAGCCTAGGCGGTGGTATGGGACGCCGTCTGGGATGGAGGTCGGATCCAGCTTGATACGGTCACAGGCCAGGGCACGGTGGGTGGACCCGGATTAGGTCCTATGGTGGAACGTGAATCGTTCGGTCTCTTGTGGTTAACCGGCACCTGGAGGTTTGCAGTAAGTAAGATTGTAACACGAGTGGCATCCACGCCACGTAGGAATACTGTGCCAAGTGGGCAAGAAACCAAGATATTGATGACGGATCGCCGACGAACATCGGTCCATCCATCACTCAATATTGTGCATCCATACCTCCACAAAACACCCATTAGCCACATGCAAAAATTGCGCTACCAGTAAACCCTAAACACATGCAAAGAGTTTATTTATAATGACAAAGTACTTACGTCTACCAAGCTGAGTGAATGGAACTCAGCTCCCGCGTGATGGTCTGCTCCTCTTGACGAAGCATCCTGCCTCGCAGTGCCTCTCGCTTGGGAGGTCTCCATGTAGCATCCACGGCCACCATCCGTGTGCAGAACTCCCTGAACACCCAAGTGTCAGCAACAACAAAAGGAATGCCGCACTCGTAAAAGAACTGGCCAGCAAGTCGAGTGCACCAGGCCTGCTGCTCTTTCTGCCACCCGCATGTCTGGGCCTAACCCCTCTCTGCTGTATATATGGCGCATGCCCAATGGATGGCTGATTTGTGGGTGTGTCACTCTCTCTCGCAGGACCTGTCGAAGCATGTGGTGCATCTGTTGCCGAAGAGGAGGGACAAGAAGGACCCGCTGCCGCTGAACCAACATGCTCATCTGATGCTCGTGCCTCTGAACCAGGCCCTGTTGCTACGGATGGAACTGAAGGTGCCGTACTAGACCCTGCACCTGTACATGCCCTGCCCGTGATGTACTAGGCCTTGCAACTGTACCATGCCCTGCTTGCACCTGATCGGACGCCTATAGCTCACCAAATTTTTTTTGCCTCCTCTATTAGTGTGGTTCTGCCCACGAGGAGGCCCAAAAATCTTATTCTGGTTTTTTTTTTAAGACGATTCTTGCAGCGAATCGCAAACCCAGCGAATTGCGATTCACTGCAACTACGGAGTGTACCCTTTCTTACTTTGCCTCTTATTTTGAGTCAACACATCAAAATTAAGCTAGATTATCATGATAGAATGTCCATGAGGTGCAATTTTCGTGCATCAACCCTTGTTTGTGTGATACGTTGCCAACTATGTTTATGAAAACCTTGTGCTTCCAATGAACTTCTTGTGGGATATATGATTAGAGTTTTTACATGTGATGAACATTGGAGTTGGAATGAGTAGAAGTTGTAAGAGTTTCAAGGATGGAGAGCTTCATACAAGTACTGGTTGCTTAATGGAAAAGTGCACCAATTGGAAAGTTGCAGTATTGTTATGATAGTATGGACAAGAGAGCTCAAGGTCAAAGATGACTGTGAAATTGGAGGGTGTTGAGCTGTGGACATCATCAGTTGTACTAAGTACATGATTGGACACCTTTATAAGGAGTATTTGGAAAGGTGTATGTGATTACAATCCCGTGTTACCATCAAACGGATATTTGAAACGTGGATTTTGTAAGGTTTTTTCTAAGGCCCCAAAAGGCTTGAGTTTTAGGGACCAACGGCCCCTCGGTTGCTCCCTAACTAGTGAATGTCTGCTGCAGTTCGTGCCTCCTCCATCGCTCTCTCGTACCTCTCTCCTCTCTCCTCTGTTTGCTGAGAGTTTTTGCAGGTGAAGGTTTTTTGATGTGTTGAGTGATTGGGAGCATCAAGAGGCTGTTTGATTGACACTACTAATCGCTACAAGCAGGCGGGCAAAATTTTTGCATGCTGGAGGCATCTTTGAATGAGTCAAGAGAACTTTCTTGCTATTTCTTGGATTGATGCAAGACTCCAAGGCAGGCTTCTTGTCCCTAGGATGCCCAGATCAAGCTTAATTAACATACCCAATCCAGTGCCTGAATTTGGGCAGTGGGCAGGTGCAGAAAACTACCAGAATTTGCAATTTTAATCTCTTGATTTTGCAATCTAGTCCATTTTTGCACAAAAGATTTTGACCTTTGCTTATTCGTAGTAGATTCAATGCTTTCTCATTTTATGTGCTCAATTCAACACTTTTATAATGTATTTAACCTCCCAACCCCTAAATATACACATGGATTGTTCAAAACCATAAAAAACACCTAAAAAAAGGTTAGCAATGTTCCAAACGTTTGATGGTAACATTGTTACAAAAAGACAAACACACTTATGAGAGAAAAAACTAAGAAGTCTTTGCTAGATCATGATGAGAATGATCGAAGTGAGAAAAATCTAGTTTGATGGTGTCTCCTCATATGTGTGCACATAACACAATGCACATGTCAATTTTACACCTATGAAAAGACTAGATTTAAAGGTTTATCACAAATAAGTTGCATCTAAACTTTTTCTTATTCTTCGTTCTTCTTCAAGTGATTCATCGACGTGCTTGTTGGAGATATGTTCACATCTAGTATAGACGACATCATGACCTTGTAGTATTTGACAATGTACCACATTGGTAGACACTTGGCCATTATAATGTAGTAGTTAGCCATGCTTAGGAATAGCTACATTGTACTTGCTATCTTAGCCTTTTATCGTACTTGTAGTGTACCGAATGTAATCACAATGTACTCGCTAATAATGAACGACTAAAAAGGTTCAAGTGCCATTGATGTAATCAAATGATGGACAAGTTCTTCTAAGTGTGAAAGGTCTTTGGTAACAGTGGACCAAATGTGTAGAGAGACTAGTAGAACTCTTTCATAATTCTCATTGTATTAGTTGTGCTTCATGATAAGGGAGCTTTTATTCTCTGAGCTCTCTTCCTCCTCTCTCCTAGATTAAATGAATATTGTTTGCTTTGATCTTGAGCATGGTATCAGAGCAGGCTATGGCTAACACTGAGAGATCATACAGTAGGTTTTTGTGTTTGTGGGTTGGCGGGTCCAGGCAATTCCACGAGTTCTATCTAAGATGAATTTTTAGAAAGTGAAAGGCTGAAGCTTCAGTCTTTAAGTGCGAGTGCAACAGGCTCTTCTCAGCAGTGTGCTGTTCAGTGCTCACATCCCACGGTTCAAACTTAGAAGGGTTGAAATTTGAAAGTATGAAGTATGAGCAGCGAGTGCTCACATCAATTGAATGTGGCAGAATGCTTCTGTAAGACTCTCAAAGTCAAAAGCTTCCAAACGTTGGAACATTGAAAGGCTGATGTTTCAATTGTGATTACAACACAATACAGCGGCTGGCAGTTGTTCCTGGGCCGTGATTTAAAATTTTGAAATAGTGGGCGCAGACCATTGGGTGACTGGCAAATACGTTTTGTGGAGCAATTTTTTTTATTGCATGATTGTATGTAGTCCATCTGCACGTGAATGGATACGTGTGCGGTACGGAGGACTGTACAGGCCTGCATCTGCATTTTCATGTTGTTCGAGCATGTGCATGTTTATTTAGTTGTGCTTGTGCAGTTATATTTGTGTGATCGATTAGACCAAATGTTACCAAAAAGTCGTTTTCTGGGTTTGCTTCAAAGTACTATTTGCGCAGCTGTTTATGGTTGGCCTTAGATCAATCTAGTTGATTAATCAATCCTATCTCTTGAAATTGAAAATAGTTCTCTGGATTGGTTTTGAATTCTAAGTACTTGTTTATAATGAATTTAATGAGTTAGTGTCGAGAATTTAATGGTTATGGTGACAAATTCAGGTTGATAAGATTTTTGAATGCATGTTATGTTTGATTATTGTTCTTCTACCCCTCAACTGTTGGCATGTGTTTGTTTTCTGGCAGAAGCGCTATGAGGACATTAAGGTGCTAGGTTCAAAAGCAGTAGCTGAAGAAGAATAAACTATGGAGTGTCGACTCTCTCACCTAAGTTGCTTCTATTTGAGAAATGATGGCTGCATTTTTAGTTGATTTTG
Source organism: Diphasiastrum complanatum (assembly GCA_029204225.1). Taxonomy (NCBI): domain Eukaryota; kingdom Viridiplantae; phylum Streptophyta; class Lycopodiopsida; order Lycopodiales; family Lycopodiaceae; genus Diphasiastrum; species Diphasiastrum complanatum. The sequence continues at coordinate 46,787,945 of CM055096.1, forward strand.
AAGAATATTTTTTGGCTGAATGTCTATTAGAAAGCTGTGGCCTGGTCCGAAATTTGAAAATATTGCTGAAAGTACATGTCAATAAGCTTGTCTAAGAGAGAATTTTCAAATACAGGTTCTCTGCGACATTTTGGGATTTTGAAATAAAATTCCTTCGAGTTTCCACCATTGCTGGTTTTTACTTTCTGAAAAATTGTACCTGAGTTGCACTAGACTGCAGTGCTAATTACACTGTTTACCAGTTTCTATGGATCCAATTTAATTGTGGTGTGAGGTGACCTAGAAATGTAAGCTTAAGTTTCATTGAGACATTTTGCCTTTGCTCTCATAGTTCTTGATATGCTGTCGTCATAACTATAATGATGAAGTCTACCTTGAACTTCTGGGGAGGAACAGGGAGAGCTTTGCAAAATTTCTTTTGATGAGAATATTTCAATTGGCTATTATGTACAACTTTCGAACTTAATCATTCTCTCTTTCTATCTTGCTCTTGTCTTGACATGAAGTGTTCAAGAGTTGTGCCTTCAGTCAGTTACGTAACTGCAACTATAGCTACAGTTTATCAAAAATTGATGACTTGCAAGCTTTTGTTTGCATTACATGCATGCATGTGTCCATTCTCATAACAGTCTGTCCCTTCTCTTATACAATCAAGGAAAGAACAATAGTCCATATAAATAGTATTTAATAGTTTTTATTATTTGACTTCAGAAGCGGAATTGTGAACACATTTGAATGGTATAAGAATTGAGCAGAACTGCCTGTCATTGCCAATAACGTAAGGAAATACCAGGCAGAAGGTATTTAGACCATATTAGTTAACAAAAAATAGTCTTAAGATTCTGTGCACTCAATACTTGATTTCCGTTCTTTAAATAAGGACATGGAAGCAAAACCAACATGCAAATGGGAAATAGCATTATCTTAGCCGATGATGTGAATGTGAGAGATTTAGAACGTGAGAGTTCAAAAGTGTGAACAACGTGAGAGTTCATTGTGGGGACTATAAAGATTCCCTATGCCTACAGCTCTAGTTTCTATTACTGGAGGTCTGTAGTGGAGCATGGCCCACCACATAGGCTGAAGGCTGTGAAGGCTCTTCAAGATCTGAACTGTGAATCATAACTAGTGCTTTGTCGTCATGCAATTGGTGTGTGCCAGAATTCCCTACTGCAGGTTCTATGTTTGCATAGTATTTGATGAATATGCAAGTCCATTCATGTTTTCATTTGCAGTTTTAGTTCTCTCCCTGGTTGCGTGCATGTTCAAGCCTCAAGACTATCATTAGAGATTTCAAAGGAGAAGTGAAGACAAGCTAAAAGACAATTGTTTGACCTTTTACAGTACCTCCAACGAGGACGAAGTACATGTTAAATGAGAGAACACTGACGATTTGTAGACTAGCGAGTCATTTTGAAGTCTTTTTTTTGGGTTAACAATGAAATGCATAATTCATTGCATTTTTACATGGCTTTTATTTCAAAGCAATTCACAACATACATTAGTTGTACTAAATTGCATATAGTTGTCATCATATGACTATTGTAAACTTTGGTGTGTCATGTGTCAGTCTTAGCATTCAAACATTAAAATCATTCATACACATAAAATTAGCAAAATCACCATCAACAATTGTAATTGGTCGAAAATTTCATCATAGTACGGGTGGAATACGGATGTAGATGCCCAAAGGGCTCTCACCCAGTTTTCTAGCAAATATCTCAACTACCTTGACCCAACCGTCCGCACGGCAACGACGTACGCCCGAGACTTGGAGTATCTCATGGGAATCGAGACCAAGTGGGACAATTTTCTCCCATCGATATTCTTTGACCCAAATACGGCATTACCCTCCAACAAGGTGGAAGATCAGCTGCCAGTAGCTCGTGTGTATTACCGAGCCGCACTCCTTGGCGATCCTTGGACAGGCCGCTTTCAAGCATGGGTCGACCAACGATGGCTAATCGACGTCCACAAGTCCCTTCACACTAACAAGGACTTGAAAATTATCGATAGAATCAATTTTATGGAGGACATAACTAGTTACCTGATCCACTAGAGGAAGACCAAGAAAATCTTATTATGAACCAACAGAGTGCCGAGGGACCGGCACTACTTCAGGCCATGGGTCCTGTTGGGGGTATTCCCTGAAGAAACCAAGAGTTTCTATCTTTCAAAGCCTTAGCATTTTTCCTTAGTTTTTCCTTGCTGTTTTTCGCAGCTGTGCATTTTGAACTATGTTTTGCACAGCTTGCATTTTTGAAATATTGTCGCATAGTTCGCATTTTTGGGTCATGAGGAAAATTCATCCCTAGGTCTAAAACACTTAGAAAATAATTCTGAGAACTTTTCTTTGACATTGTCGCATTTCTCGCATTTTTGCGAAAAAGGCGACACTGTCCCTAAAATGCCTTAGAAAGGTTTAGACCCTTAGAAAAAGGGACACTCACCCTTAGAAAAACAACGTTTGCCTTAGAACTCGTTTTTGCCCTAAATTCGGCTTTTTCGCTTTTCGAAAAAAGCTACAACTGCCCTTAAAAAGAGAACACCTGTCCTTAAAGATAGGACACTAGCCTTAGAACTGTTTTATGTCCTAAAGTCGGGTTTTTGGCCCTTCAGGGTTTTCGCCTTTCGAAAAAAAGTGACACCTGCCTTTAAAAAAGGGACACTGTCCTACTATCATGTTTTTCGCCTCCTTACAAAAGGGACACTGCCCTTAGAAATGGTTTCTGCCGTACTGTCGCGTTTTTCGCCTTTCGAAAAAAAGCGACACTGTTACTAAATTGCCTTAAAACCCTTTTAGGACTACTGTCGGGTTTTTCGTGAAAAACTTGCCCTTAGAAAAGGGACACTTACCCTTGAAAAAGCGACACTGCTCTTAAAGTCGCAAAAATGTTCATTTTGCAAAAGCGAAGGCTTGCAGCGTGAAGGCACAACACAACGGGCAGAAGGCAGATGATTCATAGAGGACAATGACAGAAAACTGGAATCAGTTTCGTTTAAGACTAATGCATTTCTTTTGATTAGATCTTCTAACTTAATCAGTTCCCTGGATTGATCACATAAAGGGATCAACGAAAGATACATAAGGCAGTAAGTCATGGACACATACAGACAGTCTGAGATAGCTCTAGAGTGAGTTTACAGATTACCAGTAGCTAGTCATACTATTTGTGAGAAGAGAACATCTCTCTCGCTCCAATGCGCTGATCTGGAAAATAGACAACGCTCAAGAATTGTATTGTAAATTCAGTCTGATAAAGAAGCAATTTTCTCAATGCTCTGTTCAGTGATGTGTATGATCTGCAATATTGTAATGCATGCTATTAGTAGATAAATTTCCGTTGTTGTTTTATTCAACATTATTTGTTGTTTACAAGTTTAAATATGAAGACATCACAAAAGCATAAGCCATCCTCATCAAGAGTAAGATTACCTCGCCTGTCTCCTTGATCTCTCTTCTTCTTGTAGCACTCACTTGATGCCACAATAGAAGCACTTGAGATTTGATCTATCCTTCTTTTGCCATTTCAAGAAGCATCCACTTGATCTTGCCCTTTAGACCACTTACTTTTGCTTTTGTCCTTGAATTTGCCCTTTGAGAACATAGCCTCCTCTTGAGATGTAGATCCACTTCTTGCTTGAAGCCTATATTCTTCATTGATCAAGATCTCTTGAAGATCCATCAAACTTGGCAAATGCTTTTGAATAGCAATACTTTGAACAATGTTAGCATGAGCATCCAATAATCCATTAAGAATAACTTGAACAAGCTCTCCTTCCTTTATGATCTCATCATTGCAAGCCAACTCATCATTCAATGCTTTCATCCTCAAAATAAAAGTATTTGGACTTTCTTCATTCTTTTTCAAACAAGAAAAGATTTGCCTTCTTAGAGTCAACACTCTAGAAGTAGACTTGGATTCATAAAGCTTCTTCAATGAATCCCAATCATCCTTAGATGAAGTACTCTTACCAACCTCCTTGAGAAGCTCATTGGTAACATTCATCTTGATCCAATATGTAGAGCTCTTTTGGCCCTCTTATCATACATCATTTGATCTTGTTGTATTGCTGGTCTCTCCTCCAAACCTACAACAATATCCAAAACATCATTCATCTCAAGAAGTGATTCCATCCTCACCTTCCACAATGGATAGTTACTTGAGGTAAGTCTATCATTGGCTTCCAACATGACTCCACTTGATGTTGTCACGTAGCAATAACCTGATCTTCTCTTTCAATCTGTTTCAATACACAAAGCACTCCTTTGAACAACAACAAATGTTTTCAAAAGAAATCACAAAGATTTGGAACTGGCTTTTTTAGAGTATTTTTAGGGTGGATTTTGGGTAGAGTTAGCTTGTTTTCTGTATTTTCGTGTGCTTGGATTGTTCACAACTAGCGGAGGAGGTGTGAGAGGGTAGAGGAGGCCCTAAACAGCCTCTAAGGGCTTGACATCCAGCCAAAAACCTTGAAAAACCCAAAAAATATACAAATATGCATTTTGGAGGGAAAAGAGGCAAAACTCTCATTAGATTTTGTTTTTTCCAAAACTAGTGGGAACCAATCCTCGCATGACTGACATCACCTCCAGGGTACTATCCCAGACCTGCATAGAAACCTGCAAGAGTTAGTTCCAAGCAGATCTTGAAAAATCAGAGAAAAACCATAAAAAATTCAAAAAACCCTTGTAAAAAATCAAAAAATTCGGATCTTCATAAGAACTCTCGCAGAGCTCTCTGAAGTTCCATCTCTATGAGACCAGGGCACAGAGAAGCTTGCGAGAGTTAGTTCTCAGTATAAGTGCCAATGCGAAGGTTCCCAATGAGAAAAAAAAATGAGAAAATCCATCAGAACTCTCGCAAACACTAAAATTTTCAGTTCCAGTGGCCAAGAACCCTCACAGCTTAGAGTGCGCGGTTTCTATCCGCTATTGTCTCGTGCTCATTAGCATCTGATTTTGTTTTTTTGAATCAATGGAGTTCCATCTCAATGAGACAAAGACACAGAAGAGCATGCGAGAGTTAGTTTGATCCCAATGAGCAAAAAATTGGATTTAAGTGCTAAAAAATCAACAAAATCAGAAGATCCAGAAAATCCTTCCAAAAATAACTCTCGCAGACCACTCCATTGGCTTCAAATGTCATTTTACATTAGTGATGAAGTCTGCGAGAGTTAGTACAAATTATTGGTGAAATCAGATAAAAAAAGTGTTCCTAAACCCTCGTAGACAGAGAAATTTTCACTTCTTGCGAGAGTTAACCCTTGTAAGGCTTTTCAGAGCTAGATCCATACCAGATACAACTACTGTGAACCTTGTGAGAGTTACTTTCCAGTAATTTATGAAAAATCAAGTTTTTTTGACTATAAATTACTAAAAAAACCTTCTCACAGCCAAACCCTCGCACAAGTAACCTTCCGAAATTATATCAGTAGATAGATTTGCACCAGATCCAACTACTGTAAAAATCTCAGGCCAATCGGAGCAAGGATCAAAAGGTTATCAAGGAAAAACCACCGTAAGAGGCCTAAAATCACATGATCAGCCTATCCAATTGATCTGATTCCCTAAGATCCAAATTGCATTCCATTGTATCAGCAAGATCCAACATCCTTGGACCCTACTACCGAATGAATCTGAGATCCAGATGATCAATCGCGAGAAGAGCAGTAAATCAAGCACCAAACCTTCCGAGAGTAACAGTTGCGCATATCGAGGCAGAACCAAAACCAGCACCAATGGATCCAATGGGTCAACCTGTACTTGTTGCACCATTGCAAACAGTGGGGAGGGCACCACGAATGGAAATACCTAAATATGATGGATCATAAAATCCTATCAGATTCTTCCAGATCTACGAGCAAGCATGTGAAATCTACGACGAGTGGACACTAGCAGAGAAATTGATGCTGTTCTCAATGTTTCTAGTGATAGTTGCACAAGATTGGTACTTAAACCTATCAAAAGAAGAGAAAACCACTTGGAAAGTGATTAAAACAGCTCTCATCACGTGCTTTAAACCTAGAAAGTTCTTGGAAGATCCTTTTCTCCTGCTGAACAAAGTAAAGATGGGAAAAAGAGAAAGGGTCAGGGACTATATCGAATGAGTCAAACATCTAAGATCCGAGTGCAATGCTGCCCTAACTCCCGGTCATGTAGTTATTATGTGGTTCCTCGCGGGGTTGCCACATAGTATCCAAAGAGAGCCTAAACGACGGGAGCAGTACGCTACATTGCAGGAAGCAATGGAAGATGCCATTAGGGAAGAGGATGAGGGTTTAGATGATGAATCTTATCCAACCACCCACACTCCAACTCCTTCGGTAGTATCATCATCATCCAATGCAACCAACCTATCTATCGAGCTGTTGATGGAGCAAATGACAAAGCTACACAAGCAGTAGATGGAACAACTAACAACTCAGTTTGATCAGAAACTGAAGGCCTTGCAAGGAGTTGTAGCACCAAATCCAAATCCACTGGAGCAGATTCAGCTGCAGTATCCCCTCCAAGAAATGTATGGTATTCAGTTTGCACTCAGAACCATACAACTAATGAGTGTCCAGTCTTAAAGCAAAATCTGAGATTGATATAGAGATTTTGCCATCTGTGCAACGCATCATCGCACGAGACAACGTTTTGCCCATTTAACCCCCGAATCATACAGCATAAGAGGAGCCCTTATCAAACCTCTTATCCATATCATCAAGGGGCACCCAATGCGGCACCGAGGTCTGGCGCGAGGATTTAGGAGAGTAGAGGAGATAAATCCAACACCCTCCCTTAATATGGATCCGTGAATGCCTTGATCTTCAGAATAAGCCATGCACAAAACTTGTTGTGTGCATTAACACTTAATACCTTCGTGAATACATCTGCAACCATGTCCGGCGTTCTACAGTACGTTAAGCTCATCTCCTTGTTGAGAACCTTGCCCTTGATGTAGTGATATCTAATTTCAATGTGCTTACTCCTAGAGTATGATCTAGGATTGACCGATAAGGAAATAGCACTCTGATTATCACTGAATAAAATTGTAGGGCTGTACTGATACAAATTAATGTCTGACAGTAAATTTCTCAACCAAAATGCTTGATAGATTGAGAAGTAGCAATGTATTCTGCTTCTATAGAAGAAAGAGCGATAGAGGTTTGCTTATGACTGTTCCATGAGATAGGACCGTCGTTGAAGAAGAATGTAAATCCAGATGTGGACTTATGATTGTCAACATCTCCTCTCCAGCTTGCATCAGAATATCCACTGAGTTGATGAAGATTGTCGTTGCTAACTTTTCCATAGCAGCAGATGCATGGTCCATGGTAGCTCAAATATACCTCATGACTCTTATGAGAGCCTTCCAATGGGTAATGCAGGATTAGCCATATATTGGTTGAGTGAGCTTACTGCAAAAGAGATGCTTGGTCTTGTATAGAACATTGCGTACATGAGAGATCTAAGTATCGATAGATAAGGATACTCTCTCATATGCTCTTCTTCTTGCTTGGTCTGGGGACATTGGTCCTTTGATAAATGTAGGCCTGGATCCATCGGTGAGTGAGCTAACTTACAATTCATTAGATTGTATCTGTTAAGAACATTGTGAAGATACCTTTGTCGAGTGATGTAGATCAGTCATCTAGCTCTGTCTCTGTGGATCTGAATGACCAAACAAAAGTGAGCTTCACCCAGATCAGTCATGTCGAACTCTGAAAACAACATTTGCCTAGGATCCTTTACCAAATTGGTATTGTTAGTGAAAAGCAACATATCATCCACGTATAAGGTGATGATAATGAAGGATTGTTACACCGACTTGGAATAGACGTTGCAATCTGTAGTACTTGGTTGGAATCCTTGTTTGATGGGGAATGTGTTGATCCTTTGAAACCAAGCTCTTGCAGATTGTTTCAAGCCGTAGAGTGTTTTATGGAGTTTACAAACATGATTCTTCATATCTTCTAGAACGTATCCTTTGGGCTGGATCATGTAGACGTCTTCTTGTATAACTCCATTCAGATAAGCTGTTTGCACATCAAGTTGATGCACTTCGAGGTCGGCAGTTACAACATATCATTAGGAGGGCTCGGATCGATGAATGCTTGACTACTGGACTGAAAGTCTCACTGTAGTCTACATTGGGAATCTGAGTGAATCCTCGTGCTACTAGTCTTGCCTTCCTTCGATCAATTGTTGCATTGGCATTGTACTTGATCTTGAAGATCCATTTGCAATCAATGATATTGTAGCCAATAGGAGCTTCGACTAGTGACCATGTCTAATTCTGAATCAAAGAGGAATACTCTCTGTCCATAGCTTCTCTCCAGAGATCAGTCTGGTTGGCTGAGTGCCTCTTCAACTACCGTTGGTTTCTGTATCAAGATACATGCAGACTCAGGAGTATACCTTGTGGGTTGTGTGCGCACTCAACTGGATCTTCTGGGTGGAATCGACTGATGAACCACTCTTGGGACTTGTTGCTGGGTAGCAGCAACGTCTTCATCTGATTCGATGTCAAATAGTGGGTCAACAATGGACAAACCTGAGCCAGGGCTCGGATTGTCGTGTCAATGACAGGTGATGAAGGTTCTCCTAGAACAATATCCTTGTCTTTGATTGTCATGTGCCATTCAAGATAGCATATCATTAGAAAGCTAGAAACATGGAGATCACAATGGAATCACATTAGCAATGAAAAAAAGAGTACAAAGCAATGTAAATGGAGCATTGATTCATGTGGATAGGGCACATGAGACCTAGCAATGGAGATCTCTATGGCTCACATTCACAAGGAAGCTAGAAGCTCTCACTTGCAAATGAGCCAAAAGATTCACAAAATGATGTCTCTTGCCTAGTTATAGACAATGCTCTTACTTAACTTAATTTAACTATCTTGAGGGATACTTAGCCCTTGTTAAGTATTATTTACTACATTGGGCCCTTGTTGGCCTATTATCCTTATTACTTTGGAGGGCCTAAAGAGAGAACCGCCTTGTTTTTAAGGCTAATAACTCCTTTTGGGCCTACAAAGCTTACAATGGATATTATATTGCCTTGAAAAGCATTGATGTACTAAAAGTACATGACATTGATGTCGACGAACTGATCCTCGATAAAGACTGTATCCCAGCTATACAAGATCTGTTGGGTATCAGGATCATACAACTTGTATGTATTATCAGATGAAGTATATCCAATCAGGATGGTTTTGAGACCTTGGAAGTCTAATTTTTTCCTCGTGTCTTTCAGGATCTGCGCATAGGCAACATATCCGAATACTCTTAGGTTTTTTACAGAAGTCTTAGAGCCTGCCCACACCTCGTGGGGTGTCTTGCTTGAGAGGGCCTTGGTCAAACATCTGTTCTGGACGTAAGCTCCAGTGGAGATAGCTTCGGCCCAGAATCTCTTGGGTAGCGATGCATGCACTAGCATACATTTGGCTGATTCAACCAAGGTACGGTTCTTCCTCTTGGCTAAGCCATTCGACTGAGAACTGTAAGGAGTGATGAATTGCTGCTCAATGCCTTGGCTCTGGCAGTGCTCCTTAAACTCAGTAGAGATATACTCTCTACCATTGTCTGATCTTAAGGCCTTGATCGTCCTTCTACTCTCCTTTTCTGCATGCTCCTTGAAGATCTTGAAGCAATTGAAAGCTTCTGATTTCTTCTTTATAAAGTACACCATAGTCCAGTTAAGAAAACACAATCGAAAACACCCGACCGGATCGATCACCACAACACAACGTCAAATGCAACAAGAATTCAGAATTGCTCTTTTCAAACTGTATATTCCAAACTTACTTGTAAGTACAAAGATGAGTTCATTAAAAACACTCAAAGGGCTCGTAAAAGAAAGATGGCCCGATAACTCTAGAACTAAGCACACGTGGTGCCGTCGAAATAAGAAAGCACTGTATAAGTCGATCATTGCTATTTTAACTCTCTCCCTGAATGATCAACGTCACTTTTCATTTTAGAGTATTCTCTATTCATGGAACATACCTCCGTGATGGCATTACAAGTAAAGGCTTTTTACATAACTTGGTCTAAGCCAAGTTTGGCTCTAAAAGTTTCAAACTTTTCTTTACTTAAAGCTTTTGTAAATATATCAGCAACTTGTAACAACGTAGAACAATGTACAATACCTATGTCTTCAGATTGTAATTTTTCATGCACAAAGTGATATTTTACTTCAATATGTTTTGTACTTGCGTGAAAGATTGGATTTTTAGCCAATTGTATTCCGCTTTGACTGTCACAGAAAATAATAGTGGGATTTACCTGCTTCATGCCAATCTCACATAACAACTTACATAGCCAAATAGCTTCCTACGTAGCAAAACTCAATGCTTTATATTCGGCTTCTGTGGAAGAAAGAGAAATAGTATCTTGCTTCTTGCTAGACCATGAAAAACAGCCGCTACCAAAATTGAAGGTATAACCTGTTGTTGACTTTCTATCATCTATAATTCCAGCCCAATCAGCATTAACATAACCTTGCAACTTAGGTAAAACACTTTGTCTTTTGTAGACTAGACCAAGGTTTGGTGTACCTTTTACATACCTCAAAATCCTTTTTGCAGCTTTCCAAGGGTTCATAGTGGGTGATGACATGAATTGGCTAATCAAACTTACAACATAGCAGATATCAGGACGTGTAGTTGTAAGATATATTTAACTTCCAACTAGCTGACGAAATACTGTAGCATCAACATGTGCACTATCATCAATATGAGATAATTTCTTACCAGCTTCGCAAGGGGTGATGGAAGGTTTGCACTTTGTCATGTGAAATCTCTCCAATGTCTCGCCTACATACTTGTTTTGACATAACCTGATATCACTGCTAGTTTGCCATACTTCGACACCCAAGCAATAGTGCATAAGATCTAAAGGTTCTCGTCATTGCCAGTGATTATGATATCATCAACGTAAAGTACAATCAAGGCAATGTTGTCATCATTCATAAGAACATAAAGATTTGGATATGAATTTGTTCTTACAAATCCATGTGAAAGAAAGTAACTGTCAATGCGTCCATACCATGCTATTTCTTCAATGTGAAGAAACTTCACTCTTCAAAGACTTGGGACCCAACAATTTTTTCAGTTTGAAGATTTTTAATGAAGTTGCAATGCACTTTGTACTTCAAACCCCTTCAAACTTTTTCACTTCAATCCAATGGATCCTTTAGATCCAACGACCCCCCTGTTGTGAAATGACCATCGTCGATCTGTATGAATCAAGATCGGACGACTGTCAACGCGTTTGTGCATTGATCAAAGGCCTTTGAAGCACTGAACACTTCAGGCCGCTAGCTAATGATTAGGACTGAGCGCGCGATAGCTCTCGCGACCTCTCCTCCTCCTCTCTCTTCCAGCGATGGAGTTTTCTCTCTCCTTCACGGGCTATGGCAGCTCCACATGAATCAAACTAGCTGCCTTCCTCCTCCACGGCCAGTCGCGGCCTCCCTACCGCTGAATCGCGCTACCAGGGCACCCATTCACAGCCTCTCACAACTTTGAAAACGTCCTCCTACAAAGAGATATCTTAGATTTTGTCCCTTGAAACCCTAGCAATTTTGAAGAGAAGAATATATTGAGCTTTACTCAGGCTTTCCCTGAGCTTTCATTTGCAGCTCCTAACTGACTGAGGTCGCCCTACTGTAGGTTATCTTCTGCTCCAAACCGCTCTTCAAACGATATTCGATTGGATTCAAACCAATCACAAACGCCAAGCAACCCTTCAAAAGAATTTTTCAGCTTCAAACTTGCTTGCTTTTTGATTCAACCAACAATTCCTTGTCTCTGAATACTTTTTACAGTTTTGAGCCATTCCACGAATCTCCACAGACTCGGTTTTGTGCTTCTTACAGGTGGTGTTGACAACCAGCGTGGGTTATGTTGTCAAACGAACTCAAAACTTGAAAAAGAAATGAACTCGAATGGAAAGTGTTCGTGCGCAGCGGAATGAGCTATCTCACTCTTTCTCTAAGCATGACTATGCCTATCAGACTTGAATAGAACATTAGTGATGGAAATGACGTTCGATATGATTATTAGCCAAACAAGACATCAAAGTGATAATTCGTCGCGAACAGCTAGACTGATTGTTAGTCGCGAATTAGTTGCGGAAGACAAGACTAAATATTAGTCACAAACAACTAGACTAATAATAATTCTCTAAGAACATACTACCAGATTAAGCAATAAGAGTGTCAGACAGAATGCATAAAAGCATTGCAATATTGATGCAAATGTAAATGCAGAACATGTGTGACAACATGAGTAAAAATGCAGCATGAATGGAGGCAGATTAAAATAGGATTTAGGAGAGTAGAAGAGATAAATCCAACAGATCAGAGAAATCGCATTGGCAAGCAGGAGGAGCTTTTCATCGAGCAACCAACCATGGAGGATATAATTCAAAGAGATGTTATTTATATCAATTATTTCAATGGTTCTACAGAAGAGCACAGTTTAGATATCAAACCAAATATTCAACAAATTTCATTTCATTCAAAAAGGCATTTCAACATCTGAGGATAAATAGTTCAACTTCATCATTGTAATTGAGAAAAAATTAAAACATTACATCTCCTCACTGACACTTTTCTGGGTTCAGGGATATCTGATACTCATGGCATTTCTTTAGCACCTTTTCTAGATTAGATAAGTGCTTTGAGTTAGGTCCATCATGCACGCACAGATCATCTAAGAAAATCTCCAGAAATTTCTTCAAGTACTCTTTGAATGCTGTCTGCATGACTCGTTGGAAGGTACTTGGGGCATTGTAAAGTCCAAACAACATCACCTTGTAGGCATAAGTTTCCCATTTTGTGGTGAAGGCTGTCTTGTGCTAATCTTGCGGCAACGCTATTTTCACCTGATTGTAGCCGCTGAAGCCATCTAGAAAACTATAGGCTTCTGTTCCTAATACTCTGTCTAGAACACTTTCCATAAATGGTAAAAAAAATGATCCTTCTTGGTGACTGTATTTAGCGCTTTCAAGTTCACACAGATTCGTAGTTTGTCGTTCTTCTTGAGTACTATGACTATTGGCGACACCCATTCAGTGTGCTTGATTTCATAGATGAAATCAGCATCTAACAACTTCTGCAACTCTTGCTTGATCAGCTCTATATAATTTGGGTTGCAGCAATAGTAACGACTCACCTTGGGGATTGCTCCATCCACCAAGGGTATGGTATGTTGGACTAATGGTTGGTAGGATACCCTTCAGATCACTATAATTACAAGCAAAACTATCCTTGTATTCCACCAATAATGCGCGTAGTCTCTCAAATTGAGTGGGTGTTAACTGTTCTCCCACATGCACTATCCTTTCTTCTTTACCTGGCTCAGCAAGATTCATCGGTTGTGTTTGCGCAGGTCCTTCTTGTTGGCAGGTGCCTTAGGAGGATCTATCTTGGAAACTTTAGCCATTGCGGATTTCTGTGGTGGCTGAACTGGTACTTTTTTCATTCCATACCTTAAGAAGACTATATGCTCATACTTCCATATTCTTTTGCAAAAAATGTCGTGTGATGTAATGGAATATGCTGCAACCAGTAAAATACATATATCAGAAATCAAATATATGATATTGTTGAATGATTTTTGCACAAAAAGAAATATTGAATTACCATATAGTGTGTAACATGATTCTCTCCCCAATATTCTGCTACCGATTTGACAAATATTTCACAATATTTTTGTATATTTGCAATGTCCATGCCAATCAAATTGTCGAGATTTTGCCATACTACAGCTTTTTTTAATCTTGTGTTGCCTCTAATTTCAAAATCGTTTGATGCTGCAACAACGTCTTTCCAAACATTGTATGTCACGGTAGAAGACTTTCCAATGTGATTGGATAAATACCTTCTAGCTTTTGCACCTCCAACGGATGGCTTGTTTGGAACGTTTCCTGATTTACTTGATAGTTTTTCACTTTTTTCTATTTTTGCATTCCCCTTGTGAAAACCTACTTTTGAAAGTACTTGCTCTAATATCTCAATTCCAATTTTAGAGGCCGATTCAGGTTTGGTATTCTAGACATACAAAATATGGTTGTAAATCAATTTTTCAATAATTCGTACCTCAGCATGCAATGTGCATATGTGAACATTGATCAATGGAATTGCCAACACAGGTCTAAAGTTCAGATGCTCTCGATCTCTTGTTGGACCAACTCTTGATCTTGTCAAATTCAAGTCTTTACAATTCTTCATACAATACAAACAAGGATGTTTAGTACTTTCCCCATGCGAAACATTATACATACATTTCAGTGTCTTTAAATCACCTGCAAGATGCCATAAAATTCAAAACCTGCCATAGTTTGGCACATATATTTTGTTTCCACCCATGTGCTCTTCAATAATCTTCACATAATTTGATGTCGAAAAAATCCACAACAAGATAGTATGGTCTTCTTTTAAAACCTGAAAAGTAACAAACACATACAAAGTTACGAACATTGACATTAGCAAACTTAGGTGGTAAAACACAATAAGTAAAATTGAAATATGCTTGAAATGCTGCTAACCACCATATTTCATTATCTGATTGAACACTAAATGATGAATCATCTACATCATTTTCAGTATTGTTCAATGCTCTGTTCATAAAGGTGACGCTTATCCATTCCAATTTTTGTCCCTTAACAATTTCAGATTCATCAAGTTTAACAACCAATATCAATTTTCCTTGGACTTTCTTTCAAATATTTTGTAATATTTAATCATGTATGCCACTACTTTGTTGATATCCAAAAAGAAATTGTTGGATGTGTTCTAACCCTCCTTGACAGGCAAAATGGCTGCTCACCGACTATTCTACACACCCTACATTCACACGTGTGGATCCAAAAATAGCAAATATAGATCATTCTACACATAGAATTGCAAGCAATCACAAGTATAGTGCACCAATGGTTAGTGAAATCCAAGAAAACAATGTATAAGCATGAAATGAGATAGAGAAGAGAGAAGATATGTATCTCCATGAGTTACATCTTTTTATAGTAGATCCAAACCTATTTGGCCAATTGGCTTTCTCTCCAAAATGTAAACCCTATTATTTTTGGGTCTAGATTCAATGTACCCAACATTTAAATTTGAATATACTCAAACTCGACTTCTAACTTTCCCACACTTCCAAAAAGTATTTATTCAAATGAAATCTAGATTGATGAACTTTGAAAAGTCAAACTCTAAGTCTAATATAAAGTTGGCCTCAATTTACCAAATATAGAAATGTAGAAAAGATGATTAAACTAGTTGAATCTTTCACATTACACCCTTGACACGCCAATAACTTATGGGGTGAACATGATCAATGTGGCATGGTTAGCGACAGAGCCCATACCAGAGCAAGTTGAAGATGACTTAGTGCCCTGGCAACATGGCTTTTCCTATGATGAAGAAGCTGAGCTGATAGATGAACAGGTTCTACAACACATGGATTTTGATCAATTTGGAATGAGGAGAATACCAGCTCACCAACCTCCACAGAAATCGCCAGTAGTTATAGTTTTCAAGTTGGAACCACCCAAGGCACCTATGACTCACGAGATGCCATAAACCTTCAAAAACTATACCTTAGACAACATAGTAATTATGATGCCACAAGCACAAAGAGAACCTGATCAGAGTTAGGAACCAACGAAACAAGTCTTCAAAGGACCTACACGGACACAGCCTATGAATCTAGTTGAGCTAGGCAAAGAAGAGAAGATTGTTCATGTGGGAGCAATTGACACCCACTCAGTTCACATGACTACGCACTTTGTTGTTGGAATACAAGGATGGTTTCGCATGGACATACAAAGATCTGAAGGGTATACCACCAACCGTAGTCCCACATACCATACTCTTGGTAGATGGAGCAGTCCCCAAGGTGAGCCAATATTATTGTTGCAATCCTAATTACACGGAGCTGATCAACCTTGAGTTGCAGAAGCTACTCGATGCTGATTTTATTTATGAAATCAAGCACACAGAATGAGTATCACCAATAGTCATAGTACCCAAGAAGAATGAAAAAATGCAAATCTATGTAAATCTAAAGGCGTTAAATAGGTGGGTTACCAAGAAAGATAATTTTTTCTTATCTTTCACGAAAAGTGTTTTGAATCAAGTAGTAGGAGCAGAAGCTTACAGTTTTCTGGACGGCTTCAGCGACTAACGTTCACCACTAAATGGAGAACCTATGCTTATAAGGTGATGCCATTTGGACTTTGCTCATGCAAATGACATTCAAAGAGTACCTATAGAAATTTCTAGAGATTTTCTTGGTGCACGTGCACGATGGGCCGAACTCAGAGCACTTATCCAATTTGGAGAAAGTGTTGAAGTAATGTCGCGAGTATCAGATATCCTTGAACCCAGAAAAGTGTCAATTTTGGGTGACACATGGCTTGATATTGGGTCATGTTGTATCAAGGCACGAAATCGTCATAGATCTATCAAAGATAAGAGTCATTGTTGATCTGCCACCACCAGGGATGATTCGCGGAGTCTATATTTTTATGGGTCAAGCTAATTACTATCGAATCTTCATTCTAGATTTTGTGGAATTAGTAAGACCAATTTACAAGCTCATGATGGAACCACATTGGACAAAGGAGTCTTACAGGCATTCCAAAAGCTTAAAGATGCATTGGTCTCAGCACCAATCTTACAACCGTCCAATTGGACCATAGAGTTTTATGTGCATATTGATGCATCAAAGTATGCAGTGGGACTTAGCCAAGAGAGTGCAAAAAACACTTTCCAATCCAATTTGCCAACCGACAACTCAGTGACTTAGAAATGAACTACTCTACTATAGAGCAGGTAGCATTGGCCATGATTTATTATCCAACCTTGTTAGAATTTAGCAATTTTCACATGGTTTTTGATGAACATTAGACATCTATGTGGATCCACACGTGTGAGGACCTGTCCACACGTGTGAAATGACACTTTTAATATTCAGATCTATTTTGATTAGCTTTCATTTGAGTCTAATATGACCTCCTAAATTATAGGAGTTAGGTCCTAGATTGTAGGAATCTAGAAGGTCAACACAAACCACCAATGGATGATGTGGCAAACTTGATAGATCTTATCCAAAGTGGATATGGATAAGTACAATGAGCTGTCCTACACATGCTGGATGTAGCTTAGAGAGAGATTATGGTGAATTTGTACTTGATCCATGATGGATCCATTATTGAGCCAATGATGAGAAATCTTGGTTTGTGAAGCTATCATTGTGTTTTGACTCCTCTTAAGCACTTTCTTTGTGGATGAATGCTTTGTAAAATGATAAGTAAACTATTTCTCTGTTATCAGGCCGTACAGTAGCTGTACTTCACACGTGTGAAGCCGTGGATCATCTTTTTTGATTGTTCATGCTTGGAAACACAAAGATTGTCAAGTAGAAGCTAGATTTAGAAGCTAGTCTTGATATAGATCAAGATCCCAAGCTACCAATCACTCTTATGTTTCGATTTGATCCAATCTACTAGGATGTTCTTTGCTTGAGGTGCATTTCATAGGAACTCTCTGAGGGATAAGTTCATATGGCTGGTCGATAGACTTGTGAGCACTCCTGTTTGTGGAACCTCAGGCTCTCCCATCTGAAAAGGTATTTTGTGATGGTGCAAACAGTCGTTGAGATTTATTTGAAAGGGTAAACCTGTTGGTAGTGCTGGTATTTCTATGACTAGAGGTTCTGCAGATTTGTCTTTTGCTCATGCAACTTTCTCTACTTGCGCTCTCTGTATCCAGTGGCATATTTTTTTATATTGTCGTCTTTCTTCCCTCACGTTAGGATAAGGTCCTACAGTTGAGGGTTGATCATCTGCCAAATGGCACTGAGGAGGGTGGTGATGGCACCACTCCCTTCTGCTTCTGGGATTGTAGAGTTGCTAGCACTGGAACATGGAGGATTGAAGTTTTCGGTGGCGTCCTTCTTGGCTGTTGTTGGTTGTAGTGTGATCAAGTTTGTTTTATGGCGCACTTGTTCCAGGTCGTAGATTCTCCCACCTTGACGTTGAGGCTGGACAACATAGGTCGCAAAATATTTGATAGCCGAATATGGTTCATCTGGACCAAACTACTGCTGTTACTCAGGTTGGGGTGGTATCTCGTGCTCTACTGCCATCAAGTTTATATGGGCCACTTGATTGTTAGATGCCCTAGTGGTGTAGGTAAAGCCATACGCTGCTGATTCATGGGCGTTCCAAACCGCGGTGCTGCATTCGGTGCCCCTTGGTGATAAGGAGAAGAGGTTTGATACTAATTCACGTTGTTTCGTGTGATGACGCATTGCTTTGAACTCTCTTTTGATGTTTCATGGTACCTCGCAAGGAACCACATGATTGGGAGTCAGAGCTGTGTTGCACTCGGATCGCAGATGTTTGACCCATTCAATATAGTCATGGACCCTTTATTTTTTTCCCATCCTGACCTTGCTTAGCAGGAAAAACGGATCTTCCAAGAACTTCCTTAGTTTAAATTGCGTGATGAAAGCAGTTTTAACCCCTTCTCATGTACCCTTTTATTTGGCTAATAAGTTGCAGAACTAGTCTTTGACTGCAGTTACTAATGACATGAAAAACAGTTTCAATTTTTCCGCCAAAGTTTGTTCGCCATAGATTTTGCACACTTGTTCGTAGATCTAGAGGAACCTAATCGAATCGATTGATCCATTATATTTTGGCATTTCGAGACGAGGTGCCCTTCGAACTGCTTGCAAGGGTATGACAAGTACAAGTTGACCCATTGGTTCCATTGTTGTTTGTCCTCCTTTAGGTTCAATTCGCGTTGTTGCAATTCTTGGGAGATTTGGTGCTTGATTTTTTGCTCTAACTGGTATTTATCATCCGGATCTCAGATTCATTAGTCGGTGAAGTCCAGGGTAGCTGGATCTTGATGGATATGTGAAAAAAAATCTAGATCTATGAGGATCTAATCAGTTTCAATGGCTAATAGTATGATTTTAGTCTCTTTTTGGTGGTTTTTCTTTGATATCTCTCTACTCCTTGTTTTTATTCACAGTAGCTGGATCTGAGACGAGATCTTGCTATTGATCTATCTTTGAGAGTTAATTATCCGAGAGTTCTTTCTACTGTTTTGCAGCCAAAAACTTTGATTTCTCAAGATCTACTGGGAAGTAACTCTCACAGGCTACTGAATCTGATGTGGATCTAGCTCTGTACAAAGTGGCAAGAGTTCTTTCTCACAGATCTGGAAGTTATTGATATCTACAAAGGTTCAAGACCACCTTTTGGCCTACAAATCTATCAATTCTTCAAACTAACTCTCGCGGGCTTCATCACTAATATAAAATGACCTTTTGGAAACAATGAAATGGTCTGCAAGAGTTACTTCAGCGAGGGTTTACTGATACAATGTCTTGGAGCTACTATAAGTCATGCGAGGGTTACTTCTCACTGGTTTTAGAGAAATAAAATTTGATTTTAGCCCTCCTTTTCCCTCCAAAATGTAGATTGGAGTGTTTTTTGTGATTTTTTGATGGTTGTGATGGTATGCAAACCCCTTAGAGGCTGTTTTAGGTCTCCACTATCTCTCCACACCTCCTCCGCTAGCTCTCAACAGTCCAATCACACAAAAACAAGCAAAAAAAGCCTAAACTACTCCCAAATCCACCTAAACACACTAAAATAAGCAAAACAACTAAAACGACAACTAAAACTAGTTAGTGATGTCCTATCCCCAACAACGGCGCCACTGTAGGGTGTATGAAGTCAATGGTGAGTAGCCCTTTGCCTGTCAAAAGGGTTAGAACACAAGGATAGGAGCCTAACTTAGTTTAGTTGCTAAGTTAGATGCTTTTCTACACAAAACTAACTCTAATCCATTTAGGAATTGGTGGAAAGCGTGGTGAGCAGCGGAAGTGGTGTAGGTGGTGATGGATTGGAAGTGCAATGAGCAAAATAGAACAGAACAGTAATGGAATGACTAACTCAGATTGATATCAGAAACATAAGTACAATGCATGAAGCTGGGCGCAAATTAGTAGGCGCAAAAACGGCTTAGCTGAGTTAGTTGATCCCCTAAAAAAACCGAAAATGAACTTGAATATATTTACAACATAATGCTTGCAGGATGATAACCTGATCAGTGCATTGACCCCAATGTAGATCTTCCTTGATGATTGGAAGTCAGATGATCAATACATTGAAAACTGATAATCTTCCTAAATGACTACATCCATCTTGTAGTAGGTAGCCGTAATTTTACAGTGAATGTATGTACAGGAGTAGGTGGAGCGTCAGTGTCGCAACGCAAGACATATTCCTGACAGTATAGAAAAATTTACAAAGGGTCGGATTTATACACTAATGTGAACCAGGGTCGAAAAAGTTAGACCCAATCCAATCCGATCTAGGGTTGGAAAATTTCTCTTTTGATGGGATTAACATCGTGTCGAAAAAGACTTGCGTTGAAAAAATTCGATCCTGAATTTTTCGATACTCTGTAAGGAAATTCGAACCTTCTTCTTCCTTCATTTTTGTTGTAGGTTTTTTTTTTTTTTTTGAAAAAGTATAAACAAATTTCAGGATTCTCATTACCTAATGGAATTGGGCTTGATCATGAAATTTCAACACTCTCCCTTAATGTGGATCCTGAAAAATTTCGATCTTTAGATTTAGCATGTTGTTAAATCTGAGATGATGCTCCTTTGATAGAGCCTTGGTGAAGTAATCTGCTGTCTATAACTTTGTCCTGTAGTAAACCAAAGAAATTTCCTTGCTTTGCACTTTCTCTCTAAGGTGGTGATACCTGATTTTGATATGCTTACTTCAAGAGTGAAATCTCGAATTCAGAGATAGTGCAATGGCACTTTGAT
This sequence comes from Diphasiastrum complanatum, assembly GCA_029204225.1. NCBI lineage: Eukaryota > Viridiplantae > Streptophyta > Lycopodiopsida > Lycopodiales > Lycopodiaceae > Diphasiastrum > Diphasiastrum complanatum. The sequence continues at coordinate 46,808,812 of CM055096.1, forward strand.
TGTCACACTAGAGGGTCATTGGATGTGACAGAATAATTTTGATATCTGCAAGCAGGTTTCTCGAACAAATTCCCTCCTCGGTAGCACTCGTGGCAAGTATGTATTCCGATTCTTGGAGGATAATCCTACTGAGGTCTGTTTTCGGCTATTGGCAGATTGGTTGCCTTCATAGCAAATGCTCAGGTGTTTTGTAGCTTGGTTGTACTTCATGACTTTCAAGAGACCTTCCAATGGATTGGACCTGGATTTGAAAGAAATTGGTTGAGAGAGCTGATTGAGTAAGCAAGGTCGGGTTGAGTGCAGAGCATAACATACATCAATGATCAAATTATGGAGTGAAATGGATACTACTTTATTTCCTCCTTCTCTGACTCGGATTCTGGACATTGCTCCTTTGACAACTTCAAACCAGTGTTGAGTGGAAAATGGCTCGGTTTGCACTTGGCCATTCCATATATATTCTCACCACATGGCCATTCGATATATATTCTCAGCACATTGGTGAGGTATCTCTGCTGACTGATGAAAATCTATCTGCTAGGTCGAATTCAAAAACTCTGAATTCCGAAATAGTAGTTATCGGTCATCTTGTACTCCTATGCTAACAAGCATTTGGTATCCTTAAAACAGTAACATGTCATAAACATAAAGAGTGATGATTATGAAGTAATTTGATACAGACTTAAAATAAACATTTGAGTCTGCTTAGTTTGGAATGATGCCATTCTCGATTAGAAAAGTATTAATCTTTTGACTGATGTCATAGAATGTAGCTAGGATGTCACAAGCATCCCCTGGCTGTTTGTGTGGATCGGATATGACTGATTTGGGAGTCTCCGATATTCAGAATGATTAAGACAAAAGCCTTGTCATCTCGTTGCCTCCATTTGGTGATGCTAGCTGCATCAGCCTCTGGCTTGATTTCGGTACCATCAACTATGTCCCACAGTTCCTTGGCCAATAGAACGACTCTCATCTTGAACTTCCAGAGATGGTAGTTCTCTCCATTGAGTTTGTCAATTAGAGAGGAACTAGAAGTAGAATCCATTCTAGTATTTGGTACGATATCGTTGGTAGAAACAACAATAACTAGATATTGTTGGCTATGCACTTGCTAAGATAAAGTCTTGGTAGAAACAAGACTGAATCTACAATCGAATTGCAGATTACTGAGCCACCCGCTCTGATACCATGTAGGAAATCGGTAGAAAGCATAGTGAGCAATGAAAGCAGTGCAGGTGGTGATGGATCGGAAGTGCGACAGTTACCAGCAAGAGAATTCAAGATGAATCACAAACTACAATGCGCAAAATAGAACAGAATAGTAGTGGAATGATTAACTCGGATTGATATCAGAAACGTAAATACAATGCATGAAGCTGGGCACAAATCAGTAGATGCAAAAACAGCTTCAGTTGTGTTAGTTGATCTCCTGGAAAACCGAAATTGAACTTGACTATATTTACAACATAACGCCTGCAGGATGATAACCTGATCAGTGCGTTGACTCCAATGCAGATCTTCCTTGATGATTGAAAGTCAGATGATCAGTACATTGAAAATTGACATTTAATCTACTTAATTAACTACATCCATCCTGCAGTAGGTAGCCATTATTTTACAATGAATGTATGTACAGGAGTTGGTGGACTGTAAGTGTCGCAACACGAGACATAATTTTGATAGTATCAAAAAATAATCTAGATATGCTCTTTCTATGCTTTCATATGGAAAATTTCAAGATCATTGATACTCCCATGGAGCATGTTGTAAAAGATCTTATGAAAGGGGATGAAAGATCCTTCGAGGACATCACACTTTATAGGAGTCTTATTGGCTCCCTCATATGGCTGACAATTACTAGGCCGGATTTGAGCATTAGTGTGCATAAATTGAGTCAATTCATGCAAGATCCAAAGATTTGTCATCGAAAATCAGCCAAAAGGATCTTGAGAAATATATATTCCACACTTGATTACGGATTATTCTATAGAAGTGACAATCTATCAATGGTTGACTACTTGAATTCAGACTTTGCAAGTGACAAGGTGGATAGAAAGTCCACTAGTGCTTTTACTATCTTTATTGGAGGCAATCTTGTGTCTTAGTTATCCAAGAAACAAAACACTAGGTCTCTATCTACATGTGAAGTCGAGTACAAGGCCATTACAACCACTACTAAAGAGGTTTTATGGATCAAAAGATTACTTATGGAGCTCAAGTGCATCAGGGATGGAGATTTACCTATCATCAAGTGTGACAACATCTCAGCTCAAGCTCTTGCTAAGAATCATATATTCAATGCAAGAAGCAAACATATTGAGATTGCACACCACTTTGTAAGGGAAAAGATCATTGGAGGAGAAATTAACTTGGAGCATATTGGATCTTGATCATGTATTGCCGATCTCCTCACCAAACCATTGCTCGCCTTCACCAAGTTTAGATGTAATCTTGGCTTGAATCCAAGATCTATGTTAAAGTAGATAGATATCTTTTAAGGAGTGTGAAATTGTAAAATTCATCTATCTAAGGTTTGGGGGTGGGTCTATTAAAATCACTCATTGTAAGTGAATTAGCTCGTGATAGTGCAGACTACTTACACTTGGCTTGATGGTAGAGGTCTAGTGACATGGCATCTCTTGATTTCATTTGTCAATTTGGACCAATCATATTGTAAGATGCACCAAAATGGTCCAATCATTGTAAGAGGTGGCATATAGGTGGTCCAATCAAAGTAAGGGGTGATGTTAGAGAGGTCCAATCATTGTCCACCATTTCCACTCTTGATGGATCTCTAGCTACTACGAGTGAGAGTGAGAGTGAGAGTGAGTCCACATTTAGCCTTTTTGAAGTGAGATTTGGATGTAGCATGCTCCAACACTTTTAAAAAAAATCACATTCTCTCTCTACTCGAGAGCTTGATGTCACATTCTCTCTCTACTAGATTGCAAGCCAAATTTATATTTAGTTTTTTTTCATCCAACGTTGTCTCTCATCATGTGTGATGAATAGTTTGTGATAGATGCAGAGGACTAGATGCTTTCAAAAAGGTGGGCTTCAAGGCAAGTCACTCCACATGTGACACAAATTTATCATCTCGTCACTTATTGAGGCATAATGAGAGAGAGAGAGAGAGAGAGAGAGAGAGAGAGAGAGAGAGAGAGAGAGAGAGAGAGAGAGAGAGAGAGAGAGAGAGACTTCATCGTTGCTTCACAAACTTTAGAAAAGCATGTCACTGAGTACCACGTCACATACTCATTCAACACATGAGAGATCTTGGCTTCTCCACGAACAATGCTAATTGCTACGACAGTCTGAGAGAAGTGTGGGATGAGAACACTCATTCATATATCTGATAAGAAATAGAAAGCTCTTCAACAAAAGGCTAGGCCTAAAAGGCACACAAATATTCATGAGTGATGATCTCACCTTCATACAAGTAGAGGAAAAGAAAAAGGCCTATCAAGAGGCAACAGACATGGGGATATGGGTAATCTTTGGCCCTGGCTCACAGGCAGGGTCCTTCATAGTCATGCTTCATACTCATGATCTGGATAGGTATGGTGAATCTGTTTTAGCAACACACACGAGTTTTGTTGTTGGCTGCATCTCTTGGCTACATATTGGTTTTTTTTCCACGGGATCATTCCTGTGGTTTCTCCAACTGCTTGGAGGATTTTTGTAATCTCTTTTGTGTTTGTGTTCTCATACCTACAAGCCTGTGGAGGCACTTTTCGCAAATGTATTTGTGTACAAGCAGTTACAATCTTTTGTTTGTATCCTAATGTTGTTGTTCCTTTGATGCTCTGCTATTTGAGATGGTAGCGTTCTCATAATTAGCTTCCTATTTTTGGTACCCTCGTTGATCTGTAAATGCCTAGTCTTCAAAGTTTCAATTATGATGGAAAAATCACCTCAAATTAGTATCACTGCCTTTGTAGTCTAGCTTTTTTATTCAAGAAGGATGTTTCAGGCTCACATTCTTGTGAATTTACTGAAATACATAGACATTACATACAATAATGTAGAGTCACTACCAAAAACCAGGGCAAAAAAATTTGTTGAATTATTGACCGAGGATTAGTTGAAGGTATTCAACTCTACGTTACAGCTCTTATCATTTTTTTGTTGACACCCTCATGTTTTTCGTTACCTTCTCCGGCTAGTATCTGATCATCCGCGGCGGCTTGCCATTGCAATTGTCCAACCGCCATAGCTGCCCATGCACAGCCTCTTGCAGGATCCTTTGCGAGCTTTCCGTCTTCGATGTCTGTCATCAGTCTATGAATGGACTCATCACTTAGCTAAGGCAGGGCCCTTGTGGCTTGCCATTAGCTCTAGTCAGATATGGGAGCATCCATTTTCATAAAGACCTCTGATGCATAGAGATCTGAGGCCTCAGGGCATAGCAATGCCATGGGGTCTAAACATTTCTCAATGAGGATAGGTTTTGGAACTACAATGTCATCCATTACTCATCCACAACAAGAAACCTACAAGACTATGTAGTGGACAGTGACATCATGTTCTTCACGGAGACTCATAAGCATCAAATCGAATGCCCACCTACTTTTCCAGGTTTTCCATCAATCTCCCGAGAGGAGACGAGCTCATAATGGTAGAGGATCAGGTGGTGGAGCTCGTCTTTTCAGGGATTCCTTACAACCTACACTATTACTGATAGACAAACATAGCTTCATGATAATTTTAAGGATCCCCTATGTGTACTCCTGTGCTAGATATGGACAATCTTGGACTTTATTGATCCTTGAGAACAGAGAGGGCCTAGTCACAAGCCATGGTAAATACTTACGAAAGCAGGTAGGCACATGTGTTAGCTATTGGCAATGGATTGTTCAAGCGGCCTCTATTGGGCGACTTTAAATGTCATCACCATAGTGGAGGACACAACGTGGTTGATCAGTTCATGGGGTCACTGACCTTTATTCCTCATTTCTCAAACTTTGTCATCCCTCCTTTCACTCTATTGAAACGCACCTTTTGGACCTTTCGAATATGGAGTCTGGATGTTCGTTCCACATATACCTGCTTATACAAGGACTCACTCTCTTCCCACTCATTCACGTCCCTGTCAGCAGCCCACCCAAAACTCAACCCACTTTTTCCCACCACATCCCTTCACACGGCTCCATCCATTCCCTTTTCATTGGAATCCTTTCATCATTTGGGGGCCAAGGACCTGAATTCCCCAGAATTACCTGGTATAATTAATGCTACAATCTACGTCCTTGTGTTGCAACCCCGACATACATCATCCCCTCTTTTGAAATATCTCTGAAAAAGATATCGTTCTACTTGTCATAAGAAACTAGTCGCCAGGGAACACTCTGACAACAACAGACTTCTTGACCTTTGGTTTAGTTCATCTTGGACTTCTTTTGGCATGAATTTCTTCCACGTAAACCCCCCCCCAATCTCTACACACTTGGACCCAATACGCTACCTCTCTTCACAAGCCCATCACTACATTGCCTAGATCTGTTGACTCCAATAAGTTCATGCCCCAAATGGTTTGAGATGCCATTCGTGAATTAAAGCACGACCCCCCCCTCCCCACAATCTCTACACACTTGGACCCAATACGCTACCTCTCTTCACAAGCCCATCACTACATTGCCTAGACCTGTTGACTTCAATAAGTTCATGCCCCAGATGGTTTGAGATGCCATTCGTGAATTAAAGCACGATAAAGTAGAGTTATAAGTGACCTAGAGTCAATAACCCATGCTACAGGCATAGCCTCACCTACTATTGCCAATATCCTTAACTTTGATGTCAAATCAAGCTTTCCTTCCTCGTGGTTACCTATTAAACATCCAATGCACGACTCAGCAGCACGAGGCAGGTGACTCCATGAAATAAGAGAGTTGTCATACTATCATAATCAAGCATGTTATGAACAACGAGGTAGAGACCAAGGGATAGCGTGACCTAGGAAAGGCAGGATTCAGACAACAACATTCCACATCCGACCATATCCTTCCCCTCAGAGTTATCATAGAGAAGCCAGATCCAGGAAAGAGACTATAATGTTGCTTTGTTGACTTCAATTAGGCCTTTGATTCACTGCCGAGACACCTCATCCAGAGATCAAGAGACCTCTTTTTCATTAGACTCGGTACTCGCAGCTATGGCATTGTATGAGCGTGTTCTCAATGTTTCAAATCAGGGTTTGGCATGTCTGAGATGGTTTCTAGCACCGCCGCGGTGAAGCAGGGTTGTTCTTTCTCCTCTGCTCTCTTTGGTCTATATATTGATGACTTAAAATTCCTCATCTCCCAAGATGGGGACCAAAGCAGTCCGTTGGGTGTTGTGTTGGTCTCCATCCTACTTTATGCAGATGACATGGTTCTGATCAAAGTTCCCCACGGCACAGGTGCCATGGGGTCTGAGTGCCGTGACAAGTGCCGTACCACGGCACGTGCCGTAGTACGGCACCTGGTTTTTTTTTTTTAGTTTTTAAACCAAAAAATGACTTAAAAAAAAAAAAAAACCAGGTGCCGTGGGTGCTGTGGAACTGAAGTTCCACGGCACCTACGGAACCCGTGCCGTACCAGGTGCCGTGGTACGGCACTTGGAACTTTGGTTCTGATTTGCCCTTTTGATAGAAGGCTTAAAAAGACACATTGATACATTGTATTCATTATGCAAGTCTTGGAATTTAGAGGTCAATATCACAAATCTCAATTTTAATGTCAAATTTTTCCAAAATCAAACCCCCCTTCCCCCAATCATGCTTTTGGAAACTTCTATTTGGTGAATGTTTGCAATCATGGGAGAGATGACTTGGAATCAGAACAGGTTTTAAAAGAAGGAGAATTTGTTGCAATGAACTAGATTGCAGATCATGCTGTGAATTTTAGGGCAACAACACAAAAAACCCAGAGAATGTCAGTTGAGAGAGAGAGAGAGAGAGAGAGAGAGAGAGAGAGAGAGAGAGAGAGAGAGAGAGAGAGAGAGAGAGAGAGAGAGAGAGAGAGAGAGAGAGAGAGAGAGAGAGAGAGAGAGAGAGAGAGAGAGAGAGAGAGAGAGAGAGAGAGAGAGAGAGAGAGAGAGAGAGAGAGAGAGAGAGAGTTTAAGTTAAAACAATTATCAAAAGGAACTGACCACTCAGTCAAAAAATTCCTGTAGACATCGTTAATGCTTACACAGTCATAAAAATGTTAAGAGGTGAGAAACATTTACCCACCTTAGAGCTGGCCTTATAGACAATACATGCAGAATATTACCATGTTCAAAATGTCATTCAAATGGGACTCTTGTGAATTCAATATCCACATTTTCACCAAGCGTATGTGAAAAACAGTTCCTATATAAACAAACAAGTTCTAAACAAAAAGGTTATTTACTCAAAGGTGCAAAATGTGTTTTATGAAGTTTCCCCTTGAAAAAAACAACGACCAATATGTATATGGCTTAATTAAATTGGACTCTTTATTTCTATGGAAATGCGTCCCATTTCCTGTCAAATCACTGCATCGATAACGAGCAGTTACTATGCCAAGGTAGTTTCTGCATATATCAAAGCTTAGCTTTCCCTGAACTTTTCGATAGACCCAAAGGAGTTAACATAACAAATACCTGGAACTTGAATTGCAGAGTCTTTTGTACACAAACCATCCATACTACCTATTCTACTTTTCTGAATATGAAATAGGAGATTCAAATCTTTGATGCTAAAGAATTGTTAAACTTCAAAGAACCTTCATGTTGACATGTATCAGGCTGTTCTCTTTATTTCCAATGTTTAGCTGGTGCTGTGAAACAGAAAAAAATTAGTGAATCTGTTCAGAAATTCCCAGTCGGTTTTGCCCCCACCCTTTAAGATAATTAAGAAGAAGTGTACCATCATCTTAGCATGTCAGTTCCAGAGTTTAAGTCAAGCTGCCCACCCTCCTGCATATTCATGGTACTCATGCTCTCAATATGGTGGATCACCAGATCACCATCTTCATCATTGTCATCTTTCTCTTTCCAAAAGGCTTCTGAGTTGGCATTGCCATTATTTGCCCTATCTGGACTTCCCCAGCCAAAAAAATTTGCTTCTTCATAAGCCCCCCCCTGCTGCTGAAAACTTGCTGTAGTTGATTGCTCCTGGGCCTTCAATTGGGAGCTCAATTCTGCTTGTAGGGCGTCAGCTCTTGCTTGGGCTTCTAACCTAGCAGCTTCAGCTCTTGCCTGTGCTTCTGCCCGGGCCTGGGCTTCAGCACGAGCTTTCTCTGCCTGAGCAATAGCTTCTTTGATCCTTGCGTCTGCAGCTTCTCTTTCAGCCTTGTCCTTGGCTTCAATCTGTGCTTTCAAATCTATCATCTTCTGTTTTTCCTCTTGTAGAAGAAAGGTCTCCAGACAGTATCTTTCTTCTCCTCGAAGTTCTCCTTCTTGCCTCCTCCTAACCATTGAATTATATGTTGCTACCTGCTTCTCGAACGAAGCCAAGAAATTTCGAGCCTTGTACGAAATTGCCTCATTCCATGCTTGAAATCGTGATGGTGGCATACGTGATGCTGACTGTGGTGCCTCGATGATGTCATCAATTTCATCGGCATCATACTCAGAAAGAATGTGATAAGGTAACAGTCTGCAATCAGGTAGGCTGATAAGAAGACCTGTGCTTATGTGAATAGATCAACCCATTTGAAAAGCAGTACTACAAAGGCTCCTCAAATAATCTGAACCTACTAAAGATCTTTGCACGACACTGCCTACACAGGACACATTCTGAAATATGTCCCAAATTTTTTCAAAACTTTGGAACACATTTTTTATTGTAGTGTTTTTCTGCTGGAAAAATCAAGAGATGACAATAGTTTTTAAAAATTATACTATTTCACGTAAGATAACATTTTCGATGCCTCATGTACAGTGTCTGTCTCTCTCTTTTTCTTTCTCTATCTGTCCGCCTGGGTTTAGGGTTAAGTGAGTTCAGTGGTATCTTCTAACTGAGCTTTAGGGTATAGTGAATTAAGTGGTTCTGGGTGGTCCAGGGCAAGGAATGAGGCCAAGGGAGATAAAGAGAGACTGTGTGTGTGTGTGTGTGTGTGTGTGTGTGAGAGAGAGAGAGAGAGAGAGAGAGAGAGAGAGAGAGAGAGAGAGAGAGAGAGAGAGAGAGAGAGAGAGAGAGAGAGAGAGAGAGCGAGCGAGCGCTTCCAAAAATGCCCATTCCAACTCTATCTGCTCTTTGAATACTACTTTAGTAGCCCTACACTAAATTTTACTACTAATTAGCTAGCACAAAGATATAGTTTTTTTCTGTTGATTATCTCCCAAAAAGTCGAGTGTACTTTTTCTCCACAGACTTGTAATCTTTTGGTACTCGTGAAAGGGTTTCTTAGGGAAAAAAAATGGAAAAGAAAACTCCTTTTTAGCATTGCCTCGTTTGCAAACCTTGCACAAAAAATAACTTGAGAAATTAAGAAATTGTGAGAGCAGATGGATGGATATAAGGTGCCAAGAGATTTGAAACAAGTCATGGGACAACCCTATGTAAGGTGATATTTAAAAGAGGGTTGGAAAGCAAATTTTCCATCGAAGCAACTTGTAAAAGCATAGATCTATGGTAGTGGCACAAAAAGATGAAGTTATTTAAACCACTTGTCACATCAAAGTTGTCCACAGCTTACCCTAGACTACTGGTGAAAACCAATCTACCCGTTTGAAGCCATAGAGGATGATGCACAACACAGAAAGAGTCGACAACTTGCAAGTCGATCATCTCTGAAAGATAGGAGCCCAAACTTGCAACTTGTCTTAAAGTAGGGTAGTGATTTGTTATCCAAAAGTGGCTTGCATACTAAAAAATTCAACAAGACTAATGACCTGAAGCAACTCACAACCAAAAATGTACTCCTATGGATCCAGGTTCTATAGTCAAAAATTAGAACAGACAATAGAGAATGACACTTGGAAAGAATCATTTGAAGGCATATATACCAAAATTTCATCAATCCTGACTGAAATCACAATCAAGTGCTTTCAAACATGATCTTCACATCCATGCCAACAACATCATCACTTCACGTAAGTTGTCAAATGCATGCCCTTTCAGTCGGTTATATGTTATGATTGTTTCATGATAGGTTTCTTTCTTGATTACAGTATTGCCACACATTCATTCAATGCACTCATTCTTGCAATCTACCTAGTGTACAAAATGAGAATAGGATAATGAGATTTGGTCCTTTCAATGTATAAAAGGACAAGGTACGTATGAACCAGATGCGATTGAAAACAAACCTCTACATAACTTCATTCTCTTGGGTATCATCATAAATTATCTATGCGTACACAAGCTTGCCCTCTCCTCATAATGCATTGAATGCAATGTTTTATGCTTTAACTTTCAACATGACATTGAAGCCAACAACGACCGAAATATTAACGTCTTTTCCATGCCAAAAGGCGTATAAGACGAACAACTACATCAGATAGGATGGCACCAAGACGGAGCAATGCCGTCAAACAACATAACTAAAACCAAAGTAACTAAGAAGAGAATAATTAATGTCCAGGATTATATGGTACGAAGACCAATTACAGATTCAACTAGCATCTCTTCAATGCTCTAACTCTCAACCTAACTCTGAACAATCTAAGATATCTCATCAATAGCAACAGGTTTAATATCTACAAATCAAATGATACCATCTCTGTAGATCATCCGCTTTCCATTCGTTAGAGGCTCCTGTTTTGCCTTTTTCCGTTCTTGAACCTGAATGAAAGTAAGGTCTTCATCCAGGTCTATCGTGGTACCCCGCAATGTAAATCTCTTCCCTAGCACTTCATGACGACCAGTTGCAGATGCAAAGCGTATGACAAGAGGACCTGGGTCCTTCTTAGGCCGCCATGCAATATCCATATCTTTGTCGTGGTGTTGAAGACTCTCTTCAAGAAACTTTTTAGCTTCACCAATAGCGCATCATGGGAGTTCGTAATACCTCTGACCTGGACACTAAGAGCCTTTTGCTCTCGCAAACGGCTCTCGGTGAACGTAGCTGAGATAAATCAAAGTTGTCCACAGCTTACCCTGAAGGTGAAGGTGGGTCTGAAATGGAAGAAGATGACGAAGCAGATGAAGAAGATGATGAAACAGTGTTGGAAGGAAGGGCAAAAACCCCTTTACGGCGAGGCATTAGAACTAGATCAGGCAGCAGGGTGTTGGATCAGAAATCTGCAGGCAGCTAGCATCCGAAGAGAGCCAGCTAGCCAGCGATGGAGCAGTTGAAAAAGAGGATCAGTGATCAGAGAGGTGCAGGGCGGAGTCATCAGCAGGCTATGGAACAGTCAACAAGGGAGCTGCAACTGCAACGATGGAGGCAAGGAGCAGCGCCCAGCGATGGACGCATGGGCATAGCCCAGCAATGGAGGCAGGGGTAGCGCCCAGAGAGAGAGAGAGAGAGAGAGAGAGAGAGAGAGAGAGAGAGAGAGAGAGAGAGAGAGAGAGAGAGAGAGAGAGAGAGAGAGAGAGAGAGAGAGAGAGAGAGAGAGAGAGAGAGAGAGAGAGAGAGAGAGAGAGAGAGAGAGAGAGACACACACACACACACACATTGAATTGTAGCATAAAATTTTTGAGCTAAAGGACAATAACTGCTTTTCCGTTCTTTGATAAGAATATGTATTGACCCTCGGAGGATGCAGCTAGTTGAAAACATGTGGATCTCAACCCATAACACATGCAAAGCGTTGAGATTTTCTTGCTATGAATAATTAAAAAATCTTGTGTGACGGTTGCGTTGAAATACAAAGGCTTAATGTGGCTTGTTCCATGTGTAAGTTGTGTTTGTGCTCAACATGAAATAGTGTTTCCAGTGGATTTGAATTGGCCGATTCCTCTGATTCGAACCGGTCCATGCAAATTTCTTTCTTTTTTTGGTTTTTTATGAGTGCTAAGCCTTCTAATCTTATAAAAATAGTTTCTAAATGATATTTATAGCGCTTCATAAACTACTACTAGTAATTATTGTGTCTGTGACACATGGATTCATTTGTCTACATGTTTGTGCATTGAAATTTGAGAGTTAGGACTAGTGTTTTGGTTTTCTCTGGTAACATGAAGCAATTTGAGCTATGAGTAAAAACTTATGCAAGTGGAAAAAACATGAATAATGATAGCAAATATTATTAAAATATAATGCATATTTTGCCCTTTTTGGCTTGTATACTTGTAACTTGTAAGTTGTGCATAAGACATGGAGGTAAAACATTTTATGTACATAATATATCCCACTTATGGTTTGATCAGATTCTTGCCATTCCTGGAGAGGAGCTTACCTTTGAATTGGGCGCACTTTCTGTAGGAGCATCTGATCTCTTTGTTATCTGCAAAGCTTGGAGTACTATTGGCAAGGGGAGTACTGTGATCTAGAAACTTTCTAATTTGGGAAAAAAAATTGAGTTTTCTGGAGCAACCAAGGCTGTAGGAGGACACTTTCTATAGTGGGAATTTCAAAATGTGGTCGCTGATGCACTATCTCAGATACTGCATTGGATGAGCTTTATTGTAGTTGACAGTGATCTCATGGAGGAGATCAAGAGAGCTCAACAGAGCAATGTACATTGTCAACGTGTCTGGCATGATGCACGCAAGGCAGTCGACAAAGCGGAAGAGTCAGTCAAGGCTATCATTGTCGCAGAGGCACACACTAGCACATATCTAACATACGCCGTGAAGGATGGTATGTTATTGAGAAACGGAAAGGTTTTCGTGCCAGACGTGAAGGATCTCCGTCGTAAGATACTTCATGAATGCCATGACAGTCGCTGGGCAAGGCACTCGAGTATTCATAAGACCAGTGAGCTAGCCATAAGGCATTATTTTTGGCCATGATTGCAGCGGGACGTCAGAGAGTATGTCCAACATTGCACGACTTGCCAGGTGAACAGCGGGTAAGTCCTCTAGGCTTGCTACATCCACTAGAGATTCCTACAAGAAGGTGGGAAAGTATCTCCATGGATTTTATTGTTGGGCTACCCAGGACCCAGACGAGATCGAATTCCGTTATGGTAGTGGTAGACAAATTTTCCAAGATGGCTCACTTCATCGCAACGACCAAGGGCACAACTCCGGAGGTTGCTGAGTTGTTTATTCAGAATGTCATCAAGTTGCATGGACTTTTGAAGTCCATTGTATCTGATAGGGATCCCAAGTTTACGGGAAATTTCTGAATTAAGTTGTTTGCCAGGTTGGGAACACAATTGCAAATGAGTAGGTCTGAGCATCCTCAGACGGATGGTCAGGCAGAGCGAGTGAACCAGGTCTTGGAAGATATGCTTACGGCATATGTCAGTGGTACACAAACGATCTGGGTAAAGCATTTACCGCTGCGTACAATGACAAGAGACATACATCCACTGGACTGAGTCCATTTGAGCTCAATTATGGTTTCACGCTGCTAAGTCCTGCAATTATAGGAATTCTGTATATTCTTGGGAAATTACCAAGAATAGATGCTAGTTTTGAATTAAGCTTTTGCTAAGGCTATTAAAATCTATATAAAGAGGACTGGTGTAAAGACCACTAGGGACAATCCCCTAAGATGAGGATAGGAAAACACAAGAGAGACTGTGGAGCAAAACCACCCAACCAAACCTAGATCCCTCCTGGAGAATCCTCCTAGATCTAGCCCCCAAGCCATGCCATGTGACAGCAAGAGGATAAGAGCTCATCAGGTAACCTAGACCAAGTCATCGACGGGATAATCACTACCTCAATATATAGAGAGTAGGATCTTGTGCATGAGTCCATGCAATCCCCATGCAAGTCAACTATAAATAGGTCATAGCTCTACATGCATACCTCCTGCCTATATCAGTCACACATACATGCACTACTCCATATGTCTCAATTAGAGTGTCTGGGTCCTCTCAAGATCATTAGTCACCAACAGGCCTCGATGTGGAATAAAATCTAGGCGTGACTAATACTCTCGAACACTGGAGGGCCGGTCTACCATATTAGGACTATTCCATGTCCTTAGCAGAATATGGCCATAACATTCTTCCTCCCTTAAACAGGTTCTGTCCTGAGAACGGGGAAAAGAATACATGAAACTATTCCTTAAGCTTTCAAATCTTACCCATGAACCATTATTCCTAGTCTGATCTTTCCATCTGAATAAGCACTTAGAGATGCAACAATTCTTTAATTGCTTGCCTCTACTCAAGAATACTGATTCAAATTCCAAAAGATACACTAAGCAATAAATCTTCCAAATGGGTTGATCTTATCCAAAAGAAGAGTTCATCACCTTCATGTAATCCCAACTTCATGAAACACTGGGTGACTTACCTTATTTTAGAAATCAAATTCAAAAGCTGAAGAAATTTCATTTCAATTATGTTGCAGAAAGTAATGCTTCTTGGTACAAATATTCTTAGAATATTAAAATATTCTAAAATACCATAATTCAGTCATCTAAAATCTCTAGGAGATCCATCAAGTCTCAGACAATTATAACATCAAACCAGAGTACTGCAGTTACTCTAATGAGTTAACAGCCCCATTTCTAGCATCATATACAAGAAATCAGCATCTATCCGTATCTTGATAGATTTATCTGTCTCCTATAAAATTGGAGATTTAGACTGAACTTTGTGAACAAGCACTTATAGACTACAATTTATAAAGAAAACAATTTCTCATAAGTAAACAATTACTTAATGGAAAGGCCTGTGAGATCCATACAATCTCAAGTATGCACTGGAGTAAAGGAGTTTAGAGTTCAACTAACAGATCTAAATCCTTGACTCTCCCAATTGATCAAAAATTACTCATTATCTTAAGAATCCTCACATTTCCTTAAAATCTTCAAATGACCTTTAAGTATCAATTTTATGATTCGTCAATCATAAACATTTAGAATCTTATGATTCGTCAATCATAATTCTCAGGATTATAAAATCATACTTAATCACGGAAAGATATTGGAATATATGCACTACATACAACTCAAGAAATATAAGAATCATTCTGAAATCTTTTCCTCAAGGAAAATCACAGAATTTCAAAAATATTCTTCCAAACCGATTCTTAATGAGATTATGAGTTCCAAATTCTACAATCAACCAAGAAATTAAAGACCTTCATAACATTCGTCTTTAACAGCATAAACTTTATACAATCTCCTAGAACAACATCTAGAGATACAAAGTTCTGCTGAATTCCCAAAATTCAGTTTACCATTCTTGGCACCATTAGGATCCGGTATCCAATTGAGTTCACAGGGATACTATCACTAATGAATCAAGTTTATTTCTAAACTGAGAAATATTCATCCAAGAATTCAGTATCCTATGCACACAATTCCCTAATGAATCTAAATGACTCATAAATTATGTGTCTTACAAGCAATACACACAAAACAAACAGTTTCTGGTGAATGCCCTTCACACTGTCCGTTTTACCAATTAACTTTCACAGGAGTAAATCAACTACTCAAGTTGATTACTCATGATTTAGAAATCTTAAATGTCCAAGTGCAGCTCTTAATTGTACATGTACAACACCACATTTAGATCACCATCCAAATCATTTTAAGTTAGCCAATAGATCTATCAAAACAGATCTGTTAACTCTGCAAGTAATTGTCAAACACAATACTTGATCACATGTCTATGTTCAACAATTAGGTTAAGTGCACCATATAACCTTAGTAACCAGGAATACATAGTAGATCCAAACAAGATTAATCGTGCACCTATGAGAATAATCTCACTATGACCCAGTACATAAACACATATGTCCTTATCTGGCAGATTTCTCCAAAATCCCATATGTTACTCACATATCTTCACTGAGAATCTTGCAACTCAGCTACAGAAGATTCTATTTCTCATGAGTAAACAACATATCTGGGAAATCTCTGAAGTGAATAATTCCACATCACAAGTTTCCAACCATCATACTTTTATCCACAAAATTCCTTCAACCTACCAACCTACTTCAGATCTTAGTGCACAAACTAAGATTAAGCTGACTTATACAGACATCTTCGGACAAAAGGTTCAGATTAAAGCTTTATTCCACTGATCCAATCCATAGCTAAATGGTATTTAGTAGCCAATCAGTGAACCTTAATTCAATCTTTACCACTACTTCCCATATTCATGAATATCTCGTAGCTCAAAAACCCCCAAATCTCCTCTAGTTCCAGATTATTCAAAATAATCACTAGAGATTTTCTCTATTCACACTGGATAGTTCCACCATTGCACATAAACTGGATTCCACGAAAGAAATCTATGCACTGGTTGATCCCATGAAAGTCTTATTCCTATCATTTTCTTCTCCCCCTTTTAAAAGAAATTCCATAACTTCGATCAAAAAATTCCCAAGAGACAACGTATAAGATATTAAAGATTTGAAAAAGTCAGTAATGAGTATTCAATACTATTACAAACCGGACTTTTTCCTTAAAATCATAAAATATCTTATCTTGAGTGATAGAAACATTACTCTCAATAATCAACTATCTGATAGAGATAATCAATTGGGTTCAGGAAGTCTAAATTCCACTTAATCAATTGAAAACATCAATCGATTCTGAGCTATATTCACAAACCTGAAATGGAAGCATGAATTCATATAACTTAAACAATCCTTCAGAACCTAGTTCTACACTGGAAGTATATAAGAAATTTCTAAAAAGTAGAGGTTTAAAATTAAAAGAGAAATAGCATTTAAGGGTTTCCGATTTGGAAATTATGAGATACCATTGAGGGATCTGGATCTATATCTCATAACCTCTCCAAATACCCTAAGATCTATCTGATACCAATGTAAAGACCACTAAGGACAATCCCCTAAGATGAGGATAGGAAAACACGAGAGACTGTGGAGCAAAACCACCCAACCAAACCTAGATCCCTCCTGGAGAATCCTCTTGGATCTAGCCCCCAAGCCATGCCATGTGACAGCAAGAGGAGAAGAGCTCATCAGGTAACCTAGACCAAGTCGTCGACGGGATAATCACTACCTCAATATATAGAGAGTAGGATCCTCTGTGCATGAGTCCATGCAATCCCCATGCAGGTCAACTATAAATAGGTCACAACTCTACATGCATACCTCCTGCCTATATCAGTCACACGTACATGCACTACTCCATATGTCTCAATTAGAGTGTCTGGGTCCTCTTAAGGTCATTAGTCACCAACATGCCTCGATGTGGAATAAAATCTAGGCGTGACTAATACTGTCGAACACTGGAGGGCCGGTCTACCATATTAGGACTATTCCATGTCCTTAGCGGAATATGGCCATAACAACTGCCACCCCACCTATCTTATTCTATTGTAGCTCATTCAGACTTATGATTAATCTGAGTTATGTTCCTTTTTTGAATCATCTTGTTGTGTGAATGAGTACTAAAATGATTAGTTTGCTCCTCTATCTTGAATTATTCTCATAATTCTAACACTATTCAAATGTTAGTAGGATGTATCTAATGTTGACATCTAAGTCGAGAGAGGGCTTACATCCAAGGTATTCGTAATATGGATTCCTAATAATTTAGAATATAAGAATTAATAATCCATAGTTTATAATCTACAAATCTACTATGTCAATTTATCTATGTTTACATAATGGGTTCGTAATTTGGAGTTCTTTGTGGTCGAAGCCTAAAAAGCATACATTTTCATACTGTAAAAAACCTAATTTATTGATTGAGAGTTGAGGCACGGGGGTATAGTAGCTAGAACACTTTTACATAGACTGTTACATGTTCAAGAATCAACTTCATCATGCACAACATTAGCTTTCATACATTTGTACAATGATCGAGTTTTTATCACTTCCCCTAAAGTCAATGGCTGACTCAGTAATGATTAAGGCTAGCGCTAAAGAGCAAAGCCAATCAAATGAGGTCCCTACTTCCTCGTGAAAGTCACGGAAATTTTACATTTCATCGCTTCAACTTGCTCGAAACCTAACTAAAAAGCCACAACAAAAAGCTAGTGCTTGGGCTAACCTTTTTATCCATATTGTTGAGCTAGAAGTATCAGAGATCCAAAAAGGAAATATTCAATGGAGCTATATATAGTTAAGACATGTATCAAGTGTGGATGACATGTGCATAAAATCCTCATTTAGACATAGAATGGGGGTTGTTCCTGCTCTAGCCGGTGGGATCACAGCCTTCTTCTGACCAATGAATTGTGATGAGATACGCGAGTAGCAAGTATCATGCTCTTGAATTGGCATAGCGTCTTGCGGCTCTTACACATCTAACATATGGAGCATTGTAGTTCGCACTGCTATATTCTGTGTTTTGAAAATTCATCATGCAAGGTTAGTGAATGACCTTGTATAAGCGATTAGTCTTGAATCGTGACATAGATGCATTGCACTCATATATGACAAAGGACTTTGTTCTCTACTTGACACCCAAAAGACGTTAATAAACTCTCTCTCTCTCTCTCTCTCTCTCTCTCTCTCTCTCTCTCTCTCTCTCTCTCTCTCTCTCTCAGAAAAAAAAAGTTTAAAACTGGTGAATTTTCTCATCTTTTACACCTCTTCTTCAGCTATTTTGTATCGCACACCTGTCGCATGCATCCTCCAGGGACGAAAATGAACGATCAATATCTGGATTGCAAATTCGCATCAGATCTTGGCGAGCCATTTCCACCTCCATAGAAGTCGGCGGTCGATCATTTTGTGATTTTAGCCCTTTCTGAATATTTCCATCGGGAAATGCAACGGTTTGTGCAGAAACGGCCAGCTTTTTTTCCTTCATTTTTGTGTCTTCCAAATGCTGCTGAGACACCAGCGGAGAGACGGAGACTTGTGCTGCACTCTTGGAAGCCATGGGAGTTGTCTGTACCATTGTCACCCTACGGTAAAGAAAACGGCTATGTGATAATATGAATTTCAGTACTAGAAGCACTACAGAGTTCTGCAGAACAAAGAAGAATGCATCTATTATCTGTACGAAAGTGGTAAGAACGCACACTGTCAATAACAGGTGAAAGGTCAGCTAGCCGATGAAGCAGCAGTAAGATATGAACATTAAGGCACATGAAAGCGCTCCAAAGCCATGGAAGCAATGAGAGAGGATCAGAAAGCCATCGAAGCACCGCAAACTATTGAAACCATAACACAGGGCAGATTTACGGAGCAAAAATTTGAGCAGATGTGGCCCATGACTGATCAGAAAGAAACAAGCGCTTATGATCCTAACACGTGAATTTAGAAACTGAAACAGACGAGGAGCTTCAGCTTCGGATGTAGTAGGTTGCACGTATGGTTTTGCTCGACCAAAACGAGCAAGAAGTTAGAAGCATCTCCATAAGAAAGCAAGAAAGGCTAAAGCTGCCTTCCCTTTCTTCCTGCTTCGCACGAAAACTCAGATCGCTTTTCAACTCTGGCTGCACGGACGTCGTCACACGTGATCATCATTTTTCAAACAATTTCTAAGTGCTCACATTTTTACACACTTGAGTTAACACTAAGGGCAATTCTAGGGCAACTCTATTTGTCTAGCCATTTCACTTGCTGCCCATTTTTCATCAAATCTTGGCAATTGAGTTGACGTGTGCAATGGATCGAACTTGGTTTGGTAAGCGTTACAAGGGTCTCAATTTAATTGACTTATTTGAATAGATGTGGGTCCACTTTTGGCCCTTGCCTTGCAAAGGCAATATACTCTATGTCTTGAAGTCACTCAATGGAGTTTGGAAAAAAGTTACTGTTAAAGGATACTCTATGGTGGCGACCTAAACTTTTAAGGCCTAAACCTTGGTTAAGGGCTAAACTAACATGCATATGTTCCCATTAAAAAATTCTTATGAAAGCATGCAAACAATGGATGATCCATAAGGCCAAAAAAGTAGCAAATGTGGTGCTTTACTATGGATAAATGGTGCTTTCCTATGCATGCATGGATAGATTCCCAGAAGCAGAAGCTAGCAAAAGGTATCTTCAATCTCGTGGTCTATAGTTGTTTATTCGCTGCTCCTAATCAATAATTTGACAGGTTTTTCTTTAGATCCTCGGCATCCTTTCTGTGCCCACGGTCCCCCCAAGCTTTGTCAATCTATTTGGCTATGCTATAATGAGAACATATGGTTTGAAGCTTTTGCCCTGGTAACGATTGAAAATTGGTTGTGAGATAAGGATGCTTAGGCTCAATTGCTTCATGCAGGCATCTCCTCCTTTAGATTGAGTGACAAGGCATTTATGACAAGAGGATAAATTCAGAGAGAAAATACGAGAGCTGCTAAAATAATATGCAAAGATTTTGGCGGTGTTGAAGGTTTAAGGTTGATTTCTTCGATGGTGAATCAAGCGCACGAGCTGCAAATTTTCTATGGTAAATATTTTGATATTCACAAGGATTAACAACATCGAGTTTTCTCATATCAATGACAGCACAGACGCCTTCATTTGACTTACTCATATCAACGTAGCTTCAATGAAATCGTTGTCAACATAAAGGCGAGAAGATCCATAGATTGCAATGATAGGCTTGGCCAAGTATTATTATTAATAATCAAATATTTTTCTAATCTGGCTCTGAACTCGTATAAGAGCGGTCATAGTTAAAATGGGTGTTTAGAACAAAGTTTCATGCGGATGGCACAATAGCAAAGTATAAGGCACGCCTAGTAGTGAAGGGTTATGAGCAAAGCAAAGGAATTGACTATGAAGAAACATTTGCTCCAGTGGCTAAGTGGACTACGCTACGTCTTATCATTGCCTTAGCATCTCATTTTGGGTGGAAAATCCATCAAATGGATGTGAAGTCTGCTTTTTTGAATGGTGACTTAGAAGAAGAAGTTTACATGTTGCAACCGCAGGGCTTTATGGCAAAAGGGCAAGAACAGAAAGTAAGTAAACTACGCAAAGCTCTTTATGGCCTTAAACAAGCGCCACGCGCATGGTATGGACGCATTGACAGTTACTTTCTTTCACATGGATTTGTGAGAACAAATTCAGACCCAAATCTTTATGTTCTTATAAATGATGACAACATTGCCTTGATTGTACTTTACGTTGATGATATCATTATCACTGGCAATAATGAGAACCTTACTTGTTCTATCAAAGCCAACTTGTGCAAGCAATTTGAGATGACAGATTTAGATCTTATGCACTATTGCTTGGGTGTCGAAGTATGGCAAACTAGCAGTGATATCAAGTTATGTCAAAACAAGTATGTAGGAGAGATATTGGAGAGATTTCACATGACAGAGTGCAAACCTTCCATCACTCCTTGCGAAGCTGGAAGGAAATTATCTCGTATTGATGATAGTGCACATGTTGATACTACACTATTTCGTCAGCTAGTTGGAAGTTTAATATATCTTACAACTACACGTCCTGCTATCTGCTATGTTGTAAGTTTGATTAGCCAATTCATGTCATCACCCACTTTGAACCATTGGAAAGCTGCAAAAAGGATTTTGAGATATGTAAAAGGTACACCAAACCTTGGTCTAGTCTACAAAAGACAAAGTGTTTTACCTAAATTGCAAGGTTATGTTGACGCTGATTGGGCTGGAAGTATAGATGATAGAAAGTCAACAACAGGTTATACCTTCAATTTTGGTAGCGGCTATTTTTCATGGTCTAGCAAGAAGCAAGATACTATTTCTCTTTCTTCCACAGAAGCCGAATATAAAGCATTAAGTTCTGCTACCCAGGAAGCTATTTGGCTACGTAAGTTGTTATGTGAGATTGGCATGAAACATGAAAATCCCACAGTTATTTTTTGTGACAGTCAAAGCGGAATACAATTGGCTAAAAATCCAATCTTTCATGCAAGGACAAAACATATTGAAGTAAAATATCACTTTGTGTGTGAAAAATTACAATATGAAGACATTGGTATTATACATTGTTCTACGTTGTTACAAGTTGCTGATATATTTACAAAAGCTTTGAGTAAAGAAAAGTTTGAAACTTTTAGAGCTAAACTTGGCTTAAACCAAGTTATGTAAAAAAAAAAAAAAAAAACTCTTACTTGTAATGCTATCATGGAGGTATGTTCCATGAATAGAGTATACTCTAAAATGGAAAGTGACGTTGATCATTGAGGGAGAGAGTTAAAATAGCAATGATCGACTTATACAGTGCTTTCCTATTTCGACGGCACCACGTGTGCTTAGTTTTAGAGTTATCGGGCCATCTTTCTTTTACGAGCCCTTTGAGTGTTTTTAAGGAACTCATCTTTGTACTTACTAGTAGTTCTTGAATATACAGTTTGAAGAGAGTAATTCTGTATTCTTGTTGCACTTGACGTTGTGCTGTGGTGATTGATCCGATCGGGTGCTTTCAATTGTGTTTTTCTTAACTGTCATAACAAGAACCATAGAGCATGTGAAGAGGGCCCAAATATGCCCACAGGATGGGTGCTGGAAGCCCATTGTTTGCAGCCCCAACAACATTGGAAATGCACCAATAAAACTCTGAGAAAGCATTGCACACATCTGAAATTAAGTGAATGAAGGGCATTCAGAACTTGCTACAGATTAGTATCCAGGAAAGTTTGAACAAACACATATTTGGTGAACAATAGAGGGCATATATCAGTCCAAAAATAGATGATAGCCAACGATTCAGCCTAGGAAATCCATTATTCCTAGTGATTTCAACAACAGTATGAAGTCCTTGTACCCACAATGCAACAAGAGGGAAAGAAATCAGCTCATAGAAGCATAATTCTATGGCGATTTGACTTCTCATTCTTAAGTGATTTAGAAAAATGATTTGCCACCAGTGCTAGTTGATCCTCAAATTTTGATTATAGAGGTAAATATCTCTAGATTCTTGGCAGATTTCATGGACATCTGTCAAAGATTCCTGGTTGGATCATTGGAGGAGTTCAATGTGTTGAGGTTGGTCAATGGTGAACTGTTTCCAAATCAAGTCTTCGTCAAATTTTGGGTCAAATTTGATACAATCTGATTCTGATTCTGAAATTTGTGGAAGAGATCTAGCAAATTTGATCTGAGATAGTTCCTGATTGAAAATCTAGATCCAATCTCATTGTCTACTTGATCCAATCTGTAAAGATGACAACCCCTAGAGGTGCTCCTCAAGAAGTCAATCCAATCATTGTTATGAGAGCACCCCGTTTGGAACTACCCAAATACACTGGATTAACAGATCCAGTTATATTTCTTCAAATCTATTCTCAATCTTGTGAAGTCTATGGCAAAGTTTTTTTCCAAGATAAACTTAAGCTATTTCCAATGGCCTTAATCGGTGCAACACAAGATCGGTACTATAATAAAGATGAAACTGAGCGTAAAGATTGGGAGACTGTCAAATGAGCCCTTATCACACGGTTCAAATCTCAGAAGTTTATGAAAGACCCTTTTCTACTTTTAAGTAAAATTAAAATAGGGAAGCATGGTTCGAGATTACATAGAACGAGTCAAACACGTTAGATCTGAGTGCGAACCTGAGTTGATTAACGAAAATGCCATGATTATGTGGTTTTTGACAGGCCTTCCTAAAAGGATAAGACTGATACAGTACGAGAGGAAGATGAAGATTCAGACGATGAGCCGAATATCAGTATATTGCCTTATATAGCAGGGCAGACCACTACAACATCCACCACCATTGCATCAACGAATGTCAATGCTATTGCAGAGATGATGCTCAATGAGTTCGAGAAACTTGGAAAGAACCAACAGAAACATATGCAACAATTTGATGAGAAGATCAAAGCATTGGAAGATTTCCATGGACAAGCGAACAAGGAACCTGAGAAGTTTGCCAAGACTTTTCCTACCAGGAAAAATGTCTGGTGTTCTATTTGTACGGGAAATCACACAGTGAATGAGTGTCCTCAATTGAAAAGATGAATGGAAATTAGTATATGCCATTTGTGCAATTCGCCTGATCATGAGACTGCTTTTTGCAGCTTCAATCCTTGAATTGTTAAGCAACGGTATGTCCAGATGGGATATCGAGAACCACTTTATGGAGGAAATCCGTCAGCTAAACCTCGTCAATCTGCTCTTGGATACCCGAAACGATTAGCCTTACCATCCCCACCAACGCAATCTGCTCCTCCTACTAATTTGATGCAAAACCTTACAAAAGTGTCGAGCAATGGAACTACAATAATAATCATGAAGGTGGATCTTCAGAACAGTATGTTATTTATGTTGTCGCGCAACAACAAGCATCTAGAAACTGGACCAAAGCACCACTTGGATGCTTTGTGTGTGGAGAAAATCACAGATTTGCAGAATGTCCAAACAAAGACAAACTTGTACCATTTTGTCATGACTATGGTTAAAGACATTTCTACAAGGAATGTCCAGCAAGACCAAAGCCACCACCGGCTACAGCTCCTGTAAATTTAATAACAATCAAGCAAAGACCCTGTTCGCAAACTTTTGCAATCAGGTTATTGGTGGCCTAATTTCATAAGGACATAGAAAATTATATTCAGACATGTGAGCATGATGGCCTACTAGACAAAACTATGAATCCTTACATCTGCTTTATTGCAAACGCCATTTGAAAAATGGGAACTGAATTATATTGGCCCTATTCATCCTTCCGCGTGAGGATCTCAGGCCCGATACATTATTGTGGCAACTGATTATATGACCAAGTGGGTTGAAGCCAAAGCTATCAAAGTTGCTGATGTCAAAACTACGGCTAAGTTTCTCTATGAAAATATTATTATCAGATTTGGATGTCCGATCGAGATTGTCAGTGAGCGGGGTACACACTTTGTTAATCAAATGATAAAGTATATACTGGAAGATTTTTTTGTTATACACAGAATTAGAACTCCATATTATTCCAGAGGGAATGGCCAAGCTGAATCTTCCAATAAGATTCTCTGCACTATTATGACGAAAACAGTTGAAGCAAGTCGGTCTGATTGGGAACATAAACTACATGCAACATTATGGGCATTCAGAATTGCTTACAAGAGTAGTACATATCAAACACGCTTTCAACTAGTTTATGGTCAAGATGTTGTCATGCCGATTGAGTTTTTAATACCATCTTTATGCATAGCAGCAACAGAGAGCGGTTAAATGATGACAAGTCCTTACACCTATGTCATGAAGCTTTGCACAAATTGTGTGAGACTCGATTGATGGTAGTCCATGCGTTAGCAGCAGAGAAAGCCCGCCGGAAGGCATGGCACGATTGTCGTTTACACAAAAAGGACCTAAAAGAAGGAGATCTAGCACTGATGTACAAAACCAAGCTGATCAAGGAGAAATTGAAGTTTACCGGTGAAGGCCCATATAAATTAAAGGAAATCCTGAATTATGGAGCAGTGATTCTTGAACACTTGGATGGAAAATGCTTTAATACTCTCGCAAATGACAACCGATTATGCAAGTTTTGGCAGCCTGCTCCGCTAGTTCAGCAAACATGATCCAAATGATTTTTTTATTTTATTTGTTTTTCAATTTCTTGTTTTCACTACTTAATCGATAAATGAGGAAAGACTAATGAGCAAAAGTCAAAAATGTCATCGGATCAAAAAGTAGTCATCAGAAACCTTTGCCGAGACTTTTATAGCCTATTTTCACAGTACTGAACAAGCATGCAAATTTTGGTTCAAAACTGATTAGCCAAACTAGTACATTATCTAATGGACCCTCGAAATCAGCATATAAAAGGGCAGAATTCGACTTCATTCCTCACTTGTGCTAGCGAAGCTCTTGCCAATTTTTCCAGCGACCAAAGCCTTCAAAACTTTCCATACTATTTTCTGATATACGCTCGCACTCATTACTCTCAATTTTTTCTCTTTTCCATCATGTCTTCCACAAATACATCTCAGTCGCCTCGTTACACTATCCATTGTAATGTCCTATTTGCAACGGATATCAAGATCCTTCCTAGCACAAGCATGGTCACTCAGTGGTTGACCCTTGTGGAGCCTCTACTTACTGTAATGGACCAATGATTTGCACTGGACTAATGACGACTATCTTCTAGAGGCCATTACTGATCCTGTCATCCAGGCTGCAGCCCAGCTTCTGAAAAACTTCCTGATGGCTGGCAACCTCTAGAAGAAACAAATTTCTTCACAAATCCTACACCATCTTGTAGAATCCAACTACAAGATAGGGTCTATCTCCCTCAAGTCTTATAACTAGTATAAGACGGTTTTTGGAGAGTTGAATGAAGAAACAAAATGTTTCCGTTACCAAAGCTCTGCTAGCTCTCAACTCCCAATTTGACAAAAAGACACGAAAGTGAAATGTTCGTGAAAGAAAAATGTTCGTGACACAAAATCCTTCACGCTCTAGAGGATCAGAAAAAACAAACGAGTACCATAAAGTACAAATCCTTGATCTGATATGATGATGTCAGCGCAAGAGCGTTAGAACGTGCCTAACCCACCACTCTTGTAATCCATGATTAGTTATAGATTGTTTAATCTATCTAATCAAATATGCTACTCTGAATATATGCAATTTTTTAGATGCATAAAATAGTAGCAGATAGACAATATATAGGGTAGAAGTCTACCTAGTGAGAGAGACAATTATGTAAGCAGGATTCACAGAGATCCAAGAAGTCCGTAAATGAGACATTGTTCGTGGGAGAACGCCACTTCTCTCACGCCAATGCATTGTGTGGTTCTGTCACACAGTGCTTGAAACCAAGAGAATCAATAGATGATGTTGTAGTTATAGTGCACATATCATTCTAAATCTTGTCCGATTGCGAATGAATTGCTGTCTGCTATTGCTCGTGTGTTTAATTCACTTGTTTTATTCATTTCGCATATTGGTTCAATTTCGTTGAATGCTGAATTAATTTGTAATGTAGATCAGCAGTGTCTTTCTACTTTCTGGAGGATCGTAAGTCAATTTGATTTGTTTTTAGAAGACTTTTAGGCAATCAGAGAGTTTGAGAGGGTACTCAACTCGTGGGATATGCCAAAGTGAGCACACATCTGTCTTTTTCACCATTTTCATCAATTTTCACTGTCAATCAAGTAGGATTGGATAGGAGTGAGTGTTCTGAGGTCTTAGACTTTTCATTTCACACATATTACTGTGTTTGAGTTGAAAGTAATTTCCTAGAGAGTTTATCTGTACATTGAAACTCGTGGGAGAGATAGACTTCTTGCTTGCATGTGCTTCTTCTTTGTGACTGAAGCAAGATCCAAATTCAAGATAGATAGATTTTCTGTATTGAGAATTTGTTCTCACATCTGTTGCTAGATTTCATAGGGTGGATCAACATCTGTGTTAGATCCTACATTGAGATGGCAAGCAACATCCTTTCAACTCCATTTTTTTTATCATTACTAGAATTTCTCACCAAGAAGATGTCTTCATCTGGCTCACATCAAGCATAGAAGATCCATGGCTTTGATACCATGTAGGAAATCAAAGTGCCAAGATCCTTCTAACATATGCAATGTGGAAGATCAGAATGGAATCATTGTTGATTCTATAGGATGTAATGGATATTGTGAGTGGAGCTGAAGAAGAACCTGCTGCACCTAATGAAGCTGCAACATTCCACAAAAGAACCAGAATTGCCCTTCATTTTATAAAAATGAATGTTATCAATGAAGTGTTAAGAGAGATCAGTACATGCACCACTGCCAAGGAAGCTGGGATACTCTAAAAACAATCTATGAAATCAAAAATACTTCTAGATTGCTTACACTTAGATACCAAATAATCCTAAGTTATCATAGAGTAGATGAGAGTGCTTCATCATATGTCATGAGAGTTAAGGATCTTCATCAAGAGTTAGCTGGTATCAGTGATGCTCTTAAGAACACTGAACTTGTTCAAGTAGTCCTAAATGGACTTAGAGATGAGTATGACAATCTTGTGCAGACTTATGCTGTCAGAGAGGATCTTCCATCCTTGGAGACATTGCAAGGTGTTCTCATTGCTGAAGAAAGTAGGCAAGAGAACAAGATGCTGAAGATCAACCGAATTTCATTGAAAGATGGTGGAGATGACAAAGCACTCTTCATCAGAGACAAGTCAAGAGGCAAGGGAAAAGGACAACAACACTTCAAGAAGGACAAAGCCAAAGAAGGTGGTGAGGATCAGTCCTCACAAGGTGCAACATCCAATGGCAAGAAGAAACTATCAAAGATCAAGTGTTTTTTCTGTGGAAAGAAAGGACATTATGCCTCAAACTGTTTCAAGAAGAAGAACCCATCTAAGCAAGCTTACCTTACTAATGAGGATGAGTGTGAGGGTGTAGAGAGTGAAAGAGAGGATTCATTAATGATGTCTAATCTCATGCCATATCTAGGTGCAAAAAGGTCAATCTATATTGCTAATGATGTAGAGTGTAGGATTGAAGGAATAGGTAGCATTCCATTACATGCATCATCATCAAAATCTTTTTGCTTACATGATGTACTTACTATATGTACCTAGATTGACTAAGAATCTCATTAGTGTAGGGTAGTTGTTTGATAGTGGATTGGATGTCAAGTTTCAAGTTGACAAGTGTATAATCTCAATAGAAAATGAAGTTATTGCTAGAGGATATAGAATTGGTAAGTTGTACAAACTAGATTCTAAGGAGAGTGCTAACATTTCAGATATTGCTTATGATACCAAGGTTCTACAGGAGGATCTATGGCATAAGAGATTGGGTCATCCCAATTTCAAAGCCATGCAATCTATGGTCAAAGAAGGAAAAGCTGTTGGTCTACCAAAGAGAGTGTCAAAGGAGCTTCAGGAAATTTCATATGGAGAATTGTAAAGGCATAGATACACCTATGGAGCACACTGTAAAAGTTCCTGTTAAAGATGATGAATAATCCTTTGAGGACATCACTCTTTATAGGAGTCTTATTGGCTCACTTATTTGGTTAACAGTGACTAGGCCTGATTTAAGCTTTTGTGTTCATAAGCTAAGTCAACACATGTAGGATCCAAAGTTATATAATTGGAAGTTGGCTAAAAGAGTCTTGAGGTATATATCTTCTACCTTGGATTATGGACTATACTATGAAAGAGAAGATCTGACTTTGATTGCTTTTTCAGACTCAGATTTTGCAGGAGACGGGTTGGATAGGAAATCCACAAGTGCTTACACTATATTTCTTGGAGGAAATTTGGTTTCTTGGTTTCAAAGAAGCAGACAACTATTTTCTTATCATCCTATGAAGCGGAATACAAATCTCTTACAACCACAACAAAGGAGATTTTATGGATCAAAAGGCTACTTTTGGAGCTTAAGTGTTATGCAGATGAAGATTTACCAATGATCAAGAATGATAACATTTCTGCTCAGGCTCTTGCAAATAATCCAGTCTTTCATGCAAGGAGCAAGAATATTGAAGTGGCTCATCATTTTGTAAGAGAAAAAGTCATTGGAAGAGAGATCTCATTGGAGCATATTTCATCTTCAGATTGTGTTGCAGATCTTCTCACCAAGCCTCTACTCAAGAATGTCTTTATGAAGATGAGGTCTAACCTTGGCCTAATTTCGAAATCTAAGTTGATAGGAGCATAAATTTTAAGGAGGAGTGTAAAGATTATTAAAATATTATTTTCCTATCTCGAGTTTGGGGTCATGTCCATGATAATTTCCACTAGATTTCATGTTGTACATATAAGGAGTGTGAATTGAGCACATATCCTTCTAGTGTAGCTCGGATTTGAGTTAGATAGATTCAGTTATGATGACATGTAGATGTTTAGATAGCATGCAAAGTCTTACTGTATGCATGCAAGCCACATGCAATCAGTGCATGCAACATGCAAAGTAGTTTCTGTGATCTACACATGTCTAGGCAATTTTATGAGTTGACATGCAGTACATGCACCATACATGCATGCAGTTACACATGTGGATCTTTGGTAGGTGAATTAGTTCAGTTAAGTGGACTTTCCATGCAACTCCACTGTAGGAATTCGAGTCTCTCTCATGTAGGGAAAGCTAGGCATGTTTTGCCATATTCTGAATATTGAGATTTTGGTGTTTTGGACTCATTCTCTCTCTACCCGAGTTTTCTATGTATGCTTTCTCTCTCTACCTGAGAGCAGTCTCTTTTTCCCATACTGAACACTTAGAATTATTTCTGACATTCATTTCTCATCCTTGAGGGATGCCCAACTAGCATCACTATAGGAAAGCATCTTGAACCCTGCATCATGACAATAACACAAGCCATAATCTCTCATTAATTGAAGATATTGCAAAATTGATTTTGTAATCTTCCAATGTGTCAAGCCTGGATTCGTGCAGAATTGGCTCATCTTGAACATTGCATAAGCAATGTCAAGGCATGTGTTTTCTACAAGGTACATCAGCGAACCTATCACCTTCTTGTAAGGTGTGAGCTGCATTTGTTCTCTCTCTTCTTCAATCCTCAAACAATCATCGTTTGTCGGTACCGTTCATGCGAGCATTGGAGTAACCGCTCCTTTGCAATTCAGCATCCCAAAATCCTCTAGGATTTTTTGGGTGTATCTGGACTGGTGAATGTACAGCTTACCTCCCTCATAGTCCCTTTCAATTTGCAAGCCAAGGTAACACCTGGCTTCTTCCAGATCCACAATCTCGAAATGTTTCAAGATGTCTTCCTTCACTTCAGCAATCAACTTTTCACTCTTGCATCAGAGTGTCATCCACATATACAGCCACAATAATGATCTGCCCATCTGTGACTCTGACGTACACATTGAAATTAGCCATCAGTGGCTTGAATCCTAATGATTTCAGGGCTTGATCCTTCTTTTTGTACCATTGTCGAGCTAATTGTTTCAGACCGTAGATACTTCTATGCATTTTGCATGCATAATCAGGAAGTGAACGCGAGACATAACCTGGGGGTTGATCCATGTAGACCTCTCGTCTAACTCACCATGCAAGAAGGTTGTCTTCTCGTCCACAATGTGGATCCTGAGGTCATAAGGGACGAATGTTCGATGACAGGAGAGAAGGTTTCAGAATACTCAATACCATATCTCTGAGAAAATCCCTTCGCTACCAGTCTTGCCTTGTATTTCGAGACATTCCCATCCGGTCCATACTTGAGCTTGAAAACCCATTTGCATTTGACAGTCTTGCACTTATGTGGTAATGGCTGCAACATCCATACCTGGTTCTTCCTCATAGATTCCATCTCTTTGTTCATGGCTTGGATCCATTTGTCCTTCTCTAGAGATTCAATTGCTTCCTCGAAAGTCTGGGGTTCGCCACTGAATCCACAGAACTCTTCTGATGTAAAAGTAGGGCTGTCTGGCACATATCTTGCTAGTGCTCTTCATTGTCTTGACCTTCTAGGAGATCCTCCTGAGATAGCAATGCCTTTGTCTTTGTCTGCTTTGCTAGGTCCGGAACCATCCTGGTTTATAGGAATTGTAACAGTAGGGTACCTCTCAAATCTTTCTTCTTCTGATTCATCACTCGAATGTGAAGCTACTCGATACTCTTCATTTTTGTGTTTTCTTCTGCTCCCTCTGTTAGAGGCAGCAGATCATAGTACTACTATCTCTCCAGGACTTCATAACTGACAGGATCGTCACTGGCCATTGTCCTGCTCTCATCAAATCTGACATCTCTCACTGTCTTCACAATGTTCATGTTTGGCATATAGACTCTATAGTATGACGAATTTTTGTCATAATCTACCAGAAATTCCTGTTCAGCTTTCTCATCAAGCTTCTTTCGAAGCTTATCAGAAAAATATGCATAAGCTGCATAGCCAAAGATTCTGATGTGAGACAGGTTGGGCTTTCTACCCCACCATAATTCGTGTGGTGTCGTGTGAGGGACACCAGACCTCCTTGTTCTATTTTGGATGTATGCAACTGTAGCTACTGCTTCAGCCCATAGTACCCTTAAAGATTTTGAGTAGGCCATCATGCATCTGACAGCTTCCATCAGGGTCCTATTCTTTCTCTCTGTAACATTGTTGTGCTGCGGTGTGTAGGCTGCAGTCCTTCTATGAATGATGCCACGATCATTACAGAATTTAGTGAAGCGATTCGAGATGTATTTGCCACCTTGATCTGTCTTGATCTGCTTCACTTTGTTTCTTGTACATCTCTTTGCCCAATTCACATATTCTGTGAATTTATTGAGTGCTTCAGATTTATTTTGAATGAAGTACACTCTGGCAAATTTACTATAATCATCAATGAAGGTTATGTAATATTTTGAGCCTCCTACCGAGATCACATTGAAAGGCCCATAGATGTCAAAATGCACTAACTCCAGAATCTTGGTTGTTTTGTAGGAGTCTTTGACAAATGGAGTGCGTGACATCTTACCCTTCAGACATGCACCACAGGTGGTCGAACTGGTTGCATTCGAGATGTCGACCCCTGTTATTACTCCATGATGGCTTGCTTGGTAAAGTGCCATTGAGTTCATGTGGCATAGTCTCCTGTGCCACAGAGTGTCTGGCGAATCATCATGAGTCTGATGCACCTGATCTACAGACAGGCATATCTTCAGGTGATATAGATTATCTTTTCTTCTGGCTTGAGTGATTAGGATACTGGTATTGGCATCAACCACACTACATGCTTCGTCAAAAAATGTCACACGCATCCTTGCATAAGCTATTCTTGCCATAGAAAGCAAGTCCTACTGCAGTGTAGGCACAAACAGAACATCTTCAAGCCATATGTCTCTGCCATTGGTATTGAGCCACAGTGAACCAATACCATTCACTTGATATTTGGATCCATCTCCAAGAACTATGAATCTTGATGGATCAACACTTCTGAAATCAGACATGATTCGCCTTGATGTCACAAAGGGTGAGGTGGCTCTTGAATCTAGGATCACCTCATGTGTGTCATATGTTGACGCTGCACACATATCTGCACAAATATAGACAGTCAAACAGTTTCTATTCGATCTCTCTTCGTCCATTTTTTAGCTCTCAGGCTCTTCGACATAGAACTAACTGTTACTATTCTCCTGTCTGTTCTGTGTTGATTTATTTCTCGGGTTCAGGCGACAATCCATGGCTACATGACCCTTCTTGTGGCAGTGGATACATTCAATTTTTGAATTGAGCCAGCATGTATCAACTGTGTGCCCATCTCGTTTGCATCTCACGCAAGTCTTCTTTTCTCCACCTTGCTGTTTCAACCTCCCTTTGCTCTTCCAGTTGCCTTTGCTAGTCCGCTCTGCTTGCTGATCACGATCTTGCCTTTGATTTGACTCCATCTTAGGCTTAAATTGTTTCTTGGATTTTTCTTTGTTGCCGTAGAGGGCTTGGTCAAAACCATCCTTGTGATCAAGGTGTTCTCTAGCCTCGACTTCCTCTCAAATCTTGACAATTGCTTTTTTGAGGGTCATTGTAGGATCTTTCGTGAGCAAGGTTCTGGTTGTCTGGAAAGATCTGGGTAAGGCTCTCAATAGGTAAGTGAGCTGCTTCTCAGCTGACACTACATTCTCTGCTCCAGACTTATGTAGTGATAGAAATAGATCTTTCATCTTTCTTACAAAAGAAGTGAGGTTTTTCCCATCCCACTGTAGATTTGTCAACTGATCTTCCAATATCATTATTTGACTTTTTGATTATGTTTGAAATCTTGTGAGCAGTGTATCCCACATCTCCTTAGCTTTGGAGAGTGTTGCCAGGCCAAGTGTAAGACTATCTTCGATGGATGAAGATAGCAAGGCTACTGCCTTGTCATTTTTCTCCACTCGCGTAGCTCTTTGTCTGATGTCATAGTCATCTCCTCTGTGCCATCCACCCAGGGGAATAAACCTTCACCCTTGAGTATCAATGATGTCTTAACTTTCCAGGCTAGAAAGTTAGATCCTGAAGAATCCAGAATTATACAGATCTTGCTTTGTATGTTGCTAATTGAAGCCATTGCTTCTGAAGTGTGTTCTCTTGTTGATGGTTGTTTGTTTGAATACACGGAGTTTGAAATAGTGTCGTCTTTTTTGCCTGTCAAGAACCCCGTTGAAAAATGTAGTGTCTCTTTTTCGCATTTTTCGCTTGACATGTAAAATCACAATGTCACATTTTTTTGCTTTTTCAAAAGAGCCTCAAATGTTAAGAAAATGACTTTGGCAAAGTGTGGGGGAATCCTAAATGAGATTTAAGGGCATCTTCTTTTTCACAAAAACCCAACAGTGTCCTATTTTAGCTCATTTCTGTAGAGCTATAGTTTTGGTTCATTTATGCAGACAGAATGATTACGGCCAATTTCACCGCTTATCAACAATCAATGATAAAAAACCGGATATATGCCAGTGGATCACCAGCCAACTAGCGATCGCATTTGACGACCTAATTTCTTAGTATAAATAGCTGTTCATATTCATACATTCTTCAAGTTATGATCAAGGATTTGAATAGTTAGCTCTCTCTCTTTCTCAAGCATGTAAACTTGAACACTCCTGAGCATTCTAGCTCACTTCATAGAGTTGTTTTAGAGATTGTTATTGCACTATTGCTTATCAGCATTGCACTTAATTCAGACTTTCATTTTAGCCGCTCAGAGATAGCATAGAGTATGCGGCTTCGATCCACAACTTATTGTACTCATTTACTTCTATTACGTTTTCATATTGAATCAATACTATCCTTTATTGCGTTTAGTTTTCGTCTCAAAATATATGTGTTTTTGTATTTCTTCACGACTAATTCACGAACAATTTGCGACTAATTATTTGTCTGATAATTTTTTATGCTTAATTGTTTGGCTACGTAATCACTGTAGTACTGGCGATTTCAAAGTTAGTTACTATAAGTTCAAACGTGATTTCTATCACTGTTGTTTTGTTTGAAATTGATAGGCGTAGTCATGCATTGGAAAGATGAAGATAGTTTATTTCGCCATGCACAAAAAGTTTTCTTTCTAGACACTCGAATTATTTTCATTCGTTTCTTTTTCGAGTTCGTTTCTTTTCGAGCTAGACCTACCTTCTGCACACCACTTTCTGACATTATCATTCTATTATTGGTTCTCTCATATATGCCATGATATATACTAGACCTAACATTGCTTATTCAGTTAGTACACTAAGCCACTACATGTCAAATCTAGGTTTCATTCATTGGAAATCTCTACTCAGATTTCTTTGATATTTATAGTCGACAAATAATAATTGCATTTGGTATGGTGGAAATTTGAATGATAATTCGAATGACCATCTTGATCTTCTTCAAGGTTTTATAGATGCAGATTGGGTTGGAGTTGTTGATAGGAGGAAGATGACATTGGATATGTCCTTGTATTCAACAAAGGTCCTGTCTCTTGGAAATACAAAAAGAAAAATTCAACTGCATTATTTTCGACAGAGGCCAAATACATTACTGCAAAAAAAGTCAAGCAATTTTCATTTTTTGTGACAATCAAAGTATAATTGCTTTATTTATTGATATTAGGTACCATTCCCAGAGCAAGCATCTTGAGATAAAGTTTAATTTTGTTAGAGACAAAGTACTTGAAAGGGAAATCATTCTAATATTTTGCAAAACAGAACTTATGACAACGGATATATTTACTAAAGCATTATCATTCGACAATCATTCTAAGTATAGCAGTATGCTCAATTTGACACCTCAATTTTTATGAGTTTGGGAGTGTTAGATTTCATTTCTTAAATCATTTTGTAATGTGGAACTACTTTGCAGGTTTACTCGCATTGTCGAGACAATGTCGACGGTTTCGAGAACGTCTAAAAAAATACACATATTTTTTAGACATTGTCGAATAGACCTAACCGATTATTCAAGGGTTTCAAATAACAACTTCAGCAGATTTGATAGTGGAGTCTTATCCACTAGATATTTTGGGTCCAATTCCATAGCTCCATGTGGCAGCTTCCAGGTGGATAACGACACATTTCGTTATTGATTGATTATTAATAAGCTATCATGATTACAGCTTTTGTAAGAGCAAAATTTATAGCAAATTAGATGCGCTATTATTATAGTGCATCAGAGTACACAACAGATGTATATTTAGCAATATAGACTAAATTTCAACAATTCGACACATGACTTGTCTTGTTCTACCGTTTCTATTATTCATGCTATTATGATCTGAGTTATGATAATTGGAAATGAAGCGATCTTTCTCTATCTTTCATTTTTCGCATTTGTCAATGATAATAAGTTGTATTAATGGTAGTATCGAATTAGTTTTTTGTGATTACATTTACTATTGTATTTCAACAATCAAACTATCATTGTCGAATAGATATTCGACTCATATGCAGCTTATTTTCCAATAGTTTAGGGGCTACATTCACCTACCATGGCATGTCAAGATGATATGACATCTTGGATATTGCAAATGAGGCATATCCAAAGTAATTCTATGTGTGGCGGCATGGCACAACCTAGCAATGTATTTAGCCAATTTAGAAGTTTAGTGGAGGTTGATTTGAGGGGGCCTTTATACAGATAATGCTTGTAGCAAACTCACATTAATTCTCACTATGGCAACCTACCAATGCTCAAAAAAAGCTTCCCCCAAATTGATTGTGGATTTGGCAATAGTTTGTCTTTAGAACTTTACCTCCCAAGAGTTATAGTTGCACCAAGGTAATTTTTAACCCTTAGAACCTCCCAGACTTACAACAAGAAAGATTGAATAGGTACATCAAACTACCAATCAGGTTTTGTTAGGGTATATCTTCCATCTTCAATCTCTCCTCATCTATATTTGGACAATCATGTTTCATCAGTCTGGGTCCAGCTATCATGGTGTGGCTTTTTCTTTGCAGTCCATCATTCGATACTGCTTTAGCACTTTCCAGACGTACTTTGACTGACTCAGATACATTTCTCTTCTGATTCGATTTCTTCTGATTTCCAGTCCAAGGAATTTTGTTGCTTCTCCTAGATCTATGATTTCATAACTTTTAGAAATTTGACTCTTCGTTTTCTTGATTAGCATCAAGGAATTTCCTATCACTAGGGAGTCATCTACAAATATAGTCAGAATCCCAAAAAAAATTCCTACTTCCTTTATATAGACATTACAGTCTGGTTTTGTAGGAATGTAATCTGTCCAACCCGATGATCACATAGTTATTTGATTAGTTACAAGTCAATAAAAGGACTTTAGGCCTTTTTGCGGGGCTTTTAATGTTGCAGGGCCTAAATGTCAAGTTAGTGAATAAAGTTGGATTTCCCTCCAATTTAAGATCCATTGCTTGGATCCACTCCTCTTTTTGCCTTGTCTCAACTACACATGTAGAAATTGGCACACAACAAAGCTTGATCCCAAAAATGTTTAGGAAGATTTGCATCTAACCTCATGGCTTTGGCACCTTCACATAAGGTTCTATTTTTCCTCTCGGCCACTCCATTTTGTTATGGTGTCCATGGGCTAGTGTACTCCCTCTTGATCCCATGCTCATCACAAAATGCCTTGAACTTGGTAGAAATATACTCACCACCATTTTCACTCGTCAAGCACATGATCTTGGTAGAGAATTGGACCTCCCTTGAAATCTTGATCTTGACAAAGACATCATACACTTCATCCTTGCTCTTTAGTAGATATACCCAATAAAATCTACTAAACATATCAATAAAAGTTACATACATTTTAGAACCACCATTGCTAATTGTAGTAACACCATAAATATCTAAATGCACAATTTAAAAAGGCTTAGTAGATCTAGATGTATGTCTCTTATAAGTTAACCTATGTGACTCTGATAAAGCACTTTTCTCACAAACATGATTCATGCTAGTTTAGGATCTTGGAAGACCATACACAACTTCCTTCCTTGCCATTACCTCCAATGACTTGAAGTTGAGGTGCCTCATCCTCTTGTGCCATACCTCTTGCATTGACAATTGCTCCTTTTCCAAACATACAACTTGGTTAGCAACGACACAAGCATTAAGTTGAACAATTTACCTTGCATGTACCAGACCCGATTTGGCCTTCTATGTCTATGCTTTAAGCCAATTCTCTTTGAATCCTGGCATGGCACATTGGCAAATGGCAAAACGAATTCTGCAATATCTGAAGGGTACCCAAAACATGGGATTAACGTACAAGGCAGACAAAGAAGACAAAAGATTCGAGCTGCATCACTACAGTGATGCAAGTTAGGTGAGTTGGAAAGACAACAACAAGTTCGTGACAGAGGATGTTCGATTGTGTGTAGAGTAGCAATTAGCTGGACATGCAAGAAACAAACCTTGGTGGCTCAATCCTCATGCGAAGCTGAATATGTTGCAGTTTCAAAGATGGCGAACGAGGTAGTATGGTTGTAGATGATGTTGGAAGCAGTTGGCATACCACAAAGAGAACCATGCATGATGATGATGGATTCTCAAAGTGCCATATATCTATCCCAGGATCCTGTTTTCCATTCAAAAACAAAATATATACCTCTGAAGTACCATCATATTCAAAATTTGATCTCGAAAGGAGAGCTCAAGGTTCAATACATAGAATCTAAAGACATGATTGCAGATTTGCTCACTAAGTTGCTCGACAAACCACTCTTCGTAAGGCAAAGAAATTAAATATACAAACTTGCAAGGTTCAAGAGTGAGTGTCAGAAATTGTGAACTCCTGCAACTTTGTCGTGAAGGTGACGAAGCGAAACAAAACAAAGAGCGAACATACCCCGATTAGAAACCAAATTCCGAAGGGTCACAATTTCACAACAAATGGTAAACTCCAAAAAGCACGAATGTGAACACTATCGTATTTTTTGGGAATGAACATAAAAATGGGAACCTTTGCAATTAACCAAAACAAATGGGTGTTAGTATTTTTGCAGTTTCGTGAGAGCTAGAACTTGCACATGGAACATAGAATATGGAATACGAAAAGTGTTGTACTTTTCGTATTTTTTGCAAAAGTTGCAAAGATCAACTCGTTCATTTTGCTCAGAAATTAGTCATAGTATTGCTTCACCCTTGATCCATTTACTCTAGTATCGAGCAAATGACCTTCGAGGTCAGCTAACTATAAAGATCCGTTATTAAAAACTTCTATGACCTTATAGGGTCCCATCCATCTAGTATGTAGTTTTCTTGGAAACAACATGTGTCTATTATCATATAGAAGCACATAGTCTCCACATTTAATTTTGATCTTTTTGATAGAATGATCAAATTTTTATTTTATTTTATTTTGCACCCTTTTAGTTTCGATCAAGGCTATCACTCGCTCGTGGAGGCTATCATTCTCGTCCATCCATTCCTTATTGATAATGTGGAATGTTGAAACCTTGAACTCAATGGGTAGTATGGGTTGCATTCCATATACAAGATAATATGGAGTCTGCTTGGTTGTAATCTTTTTGGTAGTACGGTATGCCCATAAGACTGATGGAAGTTTTCGGTCCCAATCGAAAGAATGTGTTTCCATTATCTTGTTCGGAAGCTTACACAAAATTCCATTAGCTCTCTCTGCAAGTCCGTTGGCTTTGGTATTGTATGGTGTGGTTTGTCTGTGGGTGATGGAAAAATATGATAATAGTGATTCAATGGTTTGGTTGAGGAAATGGATTCCCCTATCACTAAGTAGTCCTAAGGGACAACCATAGCAAGTGATAATGTTTTGAAATAAAAACTTTGCTACTATTTTAGCATCATTTTTAGCAGTAGCTTCGGCCTCTACCATTTTGGTAGCATAGTCCGTCGCAACAAGTATGTAACCTCTTCGGGTTTTATGAGTGGTTGGTTTAATAGGTCCTACAAAATTGATTTCCCATCTTTCAAAAGACACTAAGGGAATAATGCGTGTGAGTGGCCAGTGAGTTGCAAAGCTAGATTCTTCCATCATTTGACATGTATCACATCATTGGATAAAAGATGTAACATCTCTATAAACAGTAAAATCTGGTGTTCAAAATTTTCCTAGCGGTATTTTTATGGGCATAATGTCCTCTCGAATCTTCTTCATGTAACGCGCGGATTACAGTAGTGACTTTGGTGGGTTCTAGACAATGACGAAGATTATCGTCTGGCTCTAATTTATATAAAACCTTGTCAATAATTGTATATGGTCCTACTTTTGCAAGAAAAACAGTTTTTTACTATTTATTAAAATGATCGGGATAAATCTGATCTTGTAGAAAATTAATGATGTCAGTATAGATGGATGATTATGCCTATCTTGTAGAAAATTAATGATGTCAGTGTAGATGGATGATTATGTGCTCATCAAAAAATTTGTCCGAAATTGGTTCTATTTGATTTTTAGTCTGGAGACATGATATGTAATTAACATTCTAATGATCCTTACCTCTCCTTAACTCTACTTCATAGTCAAATTCATTTAACAACAAAACCATTATAGATTAAACTCGAAATACTCATTAGTAAATGATAAATTAGATAGATGCCTAGAGCAGGAATTATATACCCTGTTCTGAGTAGCGAATGGGTATCATCTATAGTAATAGTACCCAAAAAAAGACAAGTGCCTGTATTGACTATCTTTGCTACGGATAGAAGATCTTTGTCAAAAGTAGGGACATAGAGAACTTCCTCCAGTTTCTTGTCACCCTAATTCGTGTCCAGCCATAGTACACCAGTTCCATCAACCATGTGCTTAGAACCATCTCCAAATATAATGAATCTCGAATAGTTCATCTTCTTGTACTCGAGCAATATTTGTTTCGAGGAAACAAAATGTTAGGTGGCTCCCGAATCAAGTACTACTTCTTGAATTTTAGAATCTGTTGAACAACATTGATCAGCACTAACATAAGCTACTAAGTTTCTTGTCATCCTATCTTCTGCTGCTCTGGAGCATTCTGCTTTGTCTTCGACATAGTTTGAATATGAAGGTTCGCTTCGATTCTGCTCCTTTTTGTTTCTGGGATTCTGATAACAGTCTACTGCTGCATGACCCCGTTTATGACAATGAATGCATTCAATCTTTGGATTTAACCAAGACTTATCACACACACAGCTACAATGGTGATCTTCCCATCTGTAATTCTTGCATAGACATTGGAATCAGCCATTAGTGGCTTGAATCCTAAGTATTTCAGGGCTTGATCTTTCTTCTTGTGACATTGTCGCGCTGACTGCTTCAGACCATAGATACTCCTATGCATTCTGCATGCATAAGTAGTAAGTGAATTCGAGATATAGCCTGGGGGTTGATCCATGTAGACTTCTTCATCTAGCTCACCATGCAAGAAGGCTGTCTTCTCGTCTACACTATGAATCCTGAGATCATAAGCAGCTGCATATGCAAATAGTAAACATAGGGACGAATGTTTCACAACAGGAGAGAAGGTCTTAGAATAGTCAATACCATATCTCTGAGAGATCCCCTTCGCTACAAGTCTTGCCGTTACTTTGAGACATCTCCATCCGGTCCATACTTCAGCTTGTATACCCATTTGCATTTTACAGTCTTACGCTTATCTAGTAATGGCTGTAATGTCCATACCTAGTCCTTCCTCATGGATTCTATCTCCCCATTCATGGCTTGGATCCATTTGTCCTTCTCTGGACATTCAGCTGCTTCCTCGAATGTCTGTAGTTTGTCACTGAATCTATAAAATTTTTCTGATGTGGAAACTGAACTGCCTGACACATATCTTGCTGGCGCTCTTCATTGTCTTGTTGACCTTCTATGAGATCCTCCTAGAACTACAATGCCTTTGCCTTTATTTGCTCTGCTAGGTCTAGAACCATTTCGATTTACAAGTACTGTAGCAGTAGGTTGCCTCTCGAAACTTTCTTCGTCTGATTCGTCACTTGAATGCAAAGCGACTCGAACATCTTCGTCTGAGTGTTTGTCCTCTACTCCCTCTGTCACAGTTGGCAGATCATAGTACTGTCTTTCAAGAACTTCATAGTTGATAGGATCATCGTTATGCTCTCATCAGATTTGACATCTCTGACTGTCTTCACAATGTTTGTCTCTGGCATATAGACTCTGTAGTATGATGAATTATTGTCATATCCCACAAGATATCGCTGTTCAGCTTTCTCATCAAGCTTCTTTCGAAGCTTATCAGAAACATGTATATAAGCTGCACAACCAAAGATACGGATGTGAGTCAGATTGGGTTTTCTACACCACCATAATTTGTGTAGTGTCATGTGAGGAACACCAGACTTTTCTGTCCTGTTCCAGAATGTAAACAGTTGTAGCTACTGCTTCAGCCCACAGTACTCTTGGAGCTTTTGAGTAGGCCATTATGCATCTGACAGCTTCCATTAGAGTCCTATTCTTTCTTTCTGCGACACCATTGTGCTGCGGTGTGTAAGATGCAGTCCTTCTGCCACGATCATTGTAGAAGTTAGTGAATCGATTCGAGATGTATTCTCCACTTCGATCTGTTTTGATCTACTTGACTTTGTTACCGGTGCATCTTTTGCCCAGTTCACATACTCTGTGAATCTGTCAAATGCTTCTAATGTATTGTGAATAAAATAGACTATGACAAATTTACTATAATCATCAATAAAGGTAATGTAATATTTTGAGCCTCCTACTGAGATCACATTGAAAGGTCCACAAATATCAGAATGCAGTAACTCCAAAATCTTGGTCGTTTTGTAGGAGTCCTTGACAAATGGAGTGCATGACATCTTACCCTTCAGATATGCATCACATGTCATCGAACTGGTTGCATTCGAGATGTTCACCCCTGTGATTGCTCCATGATGGCTTGCTTGATATAGTGTCCTTGAATTCATATGGCATAGTCTTCTATGCCATAGAGTGTTTGGCAAATCATCATGAGTCTGATGCACTTGATCTGCAAACAGACATATCTTCAAGTGATACAGGTTGCCTTTTTTTTTTTTCTTGAGTGATGAGCATACTGGTACTTGCATCAACAACATTGCA
Organism: Diphasiastrum complanatum; assembly: GCA_029204225.1. Classification (NCBI taxonomy): domain Eukaryota; kingdom Viridiplantae; phylum Streptophyta; class Lycopodiopsida; order Lycopodiales; family Lycopodiaceae; genus Diphasiastrum; species Diphasiastrum complanatum. Next base: position 46,851,547 of record CM055096.1, read on the forward strand.
TGCTTTGTCTGAGAATGTCACACGCATCCCTGCATCAGCTATTTTTGCCATTGATAGCAAGTCCTACTGTAGTGTAGGCACAAACAAAACATCTTCGAGTCATCTGTCTCTGCCATTTGTGTTGAGCCACAGTGAACCAATACCATTCACTTGATGTTTTGATCCATCTCCAAGAACAATAAATCTTGATGGATCTGCACTTCAAAAATCAGACAGGATTCTACTTGATGTAACGAAGTGTGAGGTAGCTCTTGAGTCAAAGATTATCTCCTGTGTGTTAGGTTTTGACACTGCACACATGTTTGCACATGCAGGAGGTCGAATTACCATGATTTGATCTTTGTTTTCCCATTTTCAAGCTCTCTGGCTCCTCAACATAGGATGAACTATTATTGTTCTCCTATCTACTTTGAGCTGATTTGTTACTTGGGTTCAGGTGGCAGTCCATGGCTGCATGACCTTTCTTGTGGCAGTGGATACACTCAATTTTTAGATTAAGCCATCATGAATCGACATAATGTCCTTCACATTTGCATCTCACGTAGGTCTTCTTGTCTCCACTTTGATGTTTTGACCTTTCTTTGTTCTTCCATTTGCCTTTGTTGGTTCCTTCTGCTTGCTGATCACAATCCTGCTTTCGTGACTCCCTCTTAGGCGAATGAGGTAATATGGTTGCAGATGATGCTGGAAGCAATTGGCATACCACAAAGAGAACTATGCACGATGATGATGGTGTGGAAAAAGTACAAAAAGGACCAAGAGTGGATCCTAATCTGATCCTCAAGAGGGATTGGTTGTCAGATTACTTGATCTATCAATCTACTTCAGATTAAGATCAATCTAGATCAATTCTAGACACAAAATTCTAACAAGAACAATCATTAATTGAAGGTAAGTGTACTTTATGGTTTCTCACGTGTGAAAAACTGTCTGAGTACAGACTCCAACCTGAAAATCAAGTACACATTGATAGAACCTCAAAACAATCAAAACAAATGTAGACAAATGGAGAGAATTACTCAAAATTGCTTCCAAAACCAAGATTGGTGTCTCACACTGATTATGGCCAAATGTGGCTCTATATATATAATAAGTGGGATCTCGTGGTACTGATCATCCCTCTGATCCCACATGTGTGAAGGTGCTTTGTCATATGATGATTCATCATGCAAAACTGACACTTAAACAAAACCTTCTATTTTGAGCACTTTTGGTCCATTTTCCTTCTATATGGAGATCTACTTGGAAATCTTCTAGAGGTCAAAATTCGCCTACTTCAGCTTATTCCACACAGGTGAGATGTCCTCTACACATGTGATATGACACCTAACCAAAGGATGTGGCTCATGCAATCAATAGATTGATGCCATGTGTCATATGGCTAGAAAACTAGTTTTTGGCCTTTTTAGCTACTAGAACTTTAATTAAATCATATGTACAACCTATATGATTATGGTACATGACAAGTACACTATTTTCACACCTGGGAACAGGCTCCACACATGTGTGTTTATCTATATACAAGATTTTTGGTCTCTACCAAGCTTAAGTTTGCATTTTTCACACTCCTCCTCAAAAATCTAGCTTGATGGAAAACATGATGATCTTGAACTTGACTCCATGGGCTAAATTGGTCTTTGCTGGTTCAAAAGGTGTAAAGATCAGCCAATGAGCTTGATGTTGGTCTGAAATCACCATATTCATGATAGTGCTTCTTTGATGTTGACATCTTTGATGAACTTGAGAGCTTTGCACCATCCTAGCACCTCCAAAATTGATTCCTTCCAAATTTCATGTAGATGCTTGACTTTGAGACTTGTGTGCATGCTCCTCCATGAGAAAATAAAGATTTCTTTTTGATTTATTAGGATCACAAAGATCTAACATCATGTTACCATGATCTAGAGAATTAGACTCATCCAAATTGGCAAGACTATGCATGCTATAATAACAAAGTGTTTGCATCATATCTTCATGCTTGTTTACCATGCTAATCTCAGATCCAATGAGGCTAAATACTTCATTATGGAGATAAGTGCCTTTAGAAGATGATTCACTTACTCTCATACAGAGTTTACAATTTGCCTCAATACAAATTTTCAAACTATGAGTGAACAAATCACTTTTGCTCTTACATGACTTAAGAGCATACATTTGATGAAATAACCATTTGCTTTCTAATTGATTTAAAATCAATTTCAACCTTTTAAGAACATCATCTATGTTCTCAAGAGAGACTTCATACTCAACTAGTATGGCTTTACTCCAGTTTTGAGATGCAATGATATCACTAAAGCAAATTGATTTATCAAATGACATAAGAGAAGTAAGTTTGTGATGTATACCATATGAGATATGCTCCTCTTTCCCTTCAAATGTGAGCCACATGGACTCACCCATATTTCTTGAGTTTCTTTTTGGAATCACAATTTGAGAAGGTCTCTCCTCCTCAATCCTTGGCACACTTTGAGATGACTCCTTAAGATCCTCTTCATGATGATCCTTCTTGATGGAAATCTGAGACCTCCATGTCTCATAATGATCGAAACAAGTATGACCATTCAATATGCACTTCCTATGATTATCAAGATTACTTATGCCAAGAACATAAGTCCAAAAATCACCACAACTTGGCATGATTTTTCCAATATTGAAATCAAAAGGTATATCCATCTCAATAAGGCTAACTACTTGCTTATGGATATAAGTGTCCACTTTGGATGCTTCACTTATTATCATAAGTGAGTTTACAACTTGCCTTTAGGATTGAAAACATACAATTTTCATGAATGAACACATCATTCATGATCTTATTGAAACCAAAAGATCCTACATTATAAAGAATTTCCATTTCCTTGACTTCATAACTAATGTAATCTTACAAGGAAAACATATTTTGCTATCTTTTAAGGCATCACACTCAACTAGTATTGCCTTAAGCCACCTTTGAGATACAAAAATCTCTTCAAAGCAAAATGGTTCTTCATAAGTTGACATGATAGCATAAATGAAACTATTTTCATTTTGAGATTGCTCCTTATTCTTGATTGATTTCTCTTGGATCATAACAATAAGTTTGAACTTATCTAAAGTTCCAAGCAAAATACTTTCCAAGGACATAAAATAAATTCAAGTTACTTTCAAGAAAGTGACATCTATCATTGCATCTTGAACCAAACAATGCACTTCAAATGAAAGATTTCAAAAGATTTGACATGTGTTGTGATGGACTCTTGAAGACAAATCTTGCAAGTCCTTGTGAGAGTCCAAGCACCTTTCCACAAAGAAAACACCTTTCCTTGGACTTGTCCTTCTTGTATTTGCATTTCGAACTTGAAGCTCCATCCTTCTTCTCGGCCCCCTTGCTTTGGTTCTTCTTGGATGGATTGGTCTTCTTTCTGTAACATCTTGAGGAAAAATATCCTCCCTTGCCACAAAGGTTGCACTTAGGATCCTTTCTTTCCTTCAATAGGATGCTTCCTATTGATGCCATGTGAATAAGAACCTGTGATATGATTCTACAAATGTAATTTGTGACTTTCAAGAGACTAGATTTGAACATCTTCAATAATCTAGAATGATCTACAAAAGATCTAGCTCACAAACCTAAGAATCAATCTTCACACTAATGACTAGTCACTTGGAAACTTTGCTTTGATCACTAAGACAAAAGCACACAATATTTGAATCAAATCACAAAAGAAATCAGATCCAATCTCCTATTGGACTCATCAAATACCAATGACTCTTTCTTTTGAAAGCTGAAATGGATATGAAAAGATTTGATACCTAGATTTTCCTTTTCACTTGACTAGTTCTCTCAACACTTGAGATTCTTGAACAAAAGATGGTTTTGTTTCAAACACATGAAAATCAAACTTAATCACTTCTTTTGGACTCACTCTTGACCCAAATAATCTCACTCTTGAGATTTAGCATGAATTTGATTTGATTTGAAAACAAACTATACCACCAATTTTTCACAAAGCTTAAAAATTAGACAACTAGAGATTCACAAAGATCTCAACCATACATGAATACTCAAATATGGACAACTCCTCATTCTAGACATCAAATGCGATCACAAATTGACCCTCACACTCTCACAAAGAAAGTTGAATAGAACTAATTTGAGTTTCATACATACTATGTCAATTTTTGCTCAACAGATTGAGTTCAATCACTCGTATTGGATTCCACCAATTACTCTACCTTTTAAGCCTTGGAATGAAATTCAAAATCAAAAGTTGTGATTTTTCTCACTAAGATATTGTGCTTAAAAGAGCTAATGCCACTTAGAAAGATTTGATCACTTAGGAGAAGACAAACTCTCCACCAATAACAAAACAAAATGAGCTTCTACATCTTGCCCTCTACAAAGGAAGAAACTCTTAGAAAATTGGATCTCTCTCTCTACACATTTGTCATAGACACCTTAATGACTCTTTTCAAACCTTACAATCACTCAAACAAATTGAGTAGGGTTGAACAATGTGACTTGGATCTCAATCTCTTTTCTAGAACTCTCAATTTAAGCCAATCTATGTCAAATTCTACAAAAGATTTGCATAGATGCTCTATATGCACTAGAAACTCTCAAAGGTTTCACTTTGGAGGATAGATTCAAGGATGTTTTCTAGCAAATTGGTTCTTCTAAACTTGACCCTATCACTCTTGAACAAATCTAGAGTGATGGTACAATGGATTTCAACCTCTCACCTCGCATAATACTCCTTAATTTATGATTTTTAGCAAAATCTTTCTCAACTTCAACATGCACTCAAAAAATCAGAGATAATCAATTAATGCACCTAATTCAAGCTTCAAGTTTTCTTGGCTGATATAATCCAAGAACTAATCAAGGGATTAGATTCTCTATAGAAAATGCTTGATTTTGCACGAAAAATCTCTCAAATTGGGTGTGTGAGTCAAATTGTACAAATTTTTGAATTTTCTCAGCCAAAACCGGATATGTACGGCCTCACACGTGTTAAAAGGCTTCCTACAGCCCACAACAAGTTCTGGTCCCAAAATTTTGAGAATATCTATCAAATCCAACTCGCTACACAAAATTTGACTAGTTTCCAAAAAACTACTAATTTTGGCTTTGATTTGGATTAACCCTATCAATTTCAACAAAACCTCTTGTACTAGGCTCTGATATCATGTGGAAAAAGTACAAAAAGGACCAAGAGTGGATCCTAATCTGATCCTCAAGAGGGACTGGTTGTCAGATTACTTGATCTATCAATCTACTTCAGATTAAGATCAATCTAGATCAATTCTAGACACAAAATCCTAACAAGAACAATCATTAATTGAGGGTAAGTGTACTTTATGGTTTCACACGTGTGAAACACTGTCTGAGTACGGAATCCAACCTGAAAATCAAGTACACATTGATAGAACCTCAAAACAATCAAAACAACTATAGACAAATGGAGAGAATCACTCAAAATTGCTTTTAAAACCAAGATTGGTGTCTCACATTGATTATGGCCAAATGTGGCTCTATATATACAATAAGTGGGAGCTCGTGGTACTGATCATCCCTATGATCCCACATGTGTGAAGGTGCTTTGTCATATGATGATTCATCATGCAAAATTGACACTTGGACAAAACCTTCTATTTTGAGCACTTTTGGTCCATTTTCCTTCTATATGGAGATCTACTTGGAAATCTTCTAGAGGTCAAAATTTGCCTACTTCAGCTTATTACACACATGTGAGCTGTCCTCTACACATGTGATATGACACCTAACCAAAGGATGTGGCTCATGCAATCAATAGATTGATGCCATGTGTCATATGTCTAGAAAACTAGTTTTTGGTCTTTTTAGCTACTAGAACTTTAATTAAATCATATGTACAACCTATATGATTATGGTACATGACAAGAACACTATTTTCACACATGGGAACAGGCTCCACACATGTGTGTTTATCTATATACAAGATTTTTGGTCTCTACCAAGCTTATTTTTGCATTTTTCACAGATGGATTCTGAACGTGCCATATTTCTATCCCAGGATCTAGTCTTCCATTCGAAGACCAAACACATACCTTTGAAGTACCATCACATTCGAGACTTGATCTCAAAAGGAGAGCTGAATGTACAATACATAAAATCCAAAGACATGATTGCATATTTGCTCACAAAGCCGCCCGACAAACCACTCTTCACGAAACAAAGAAAGGCAATGGGACTGGACATATACAAAGATTACAACATTCAAGAGGGAGTGTCTAAAATGGTGAGAACTCTTGCAACCTTGCCAAAGAGATTCCAAAAGACGAAGATGTCTTAAAGGACAAAAGATCTCGAAGGTTGAAAACACCTCGAAGGTTGAAGACACTCGAAGGTCGAAGACACCTTGAAGGATGAAAAAATCCCAAAGGTTGAATACGAACTGAAGACAAACACGTCAACTGGCAACTCGACAAGTTTGCAATATTGTACTATCACGCTCAACCACCAAAGACAACATCATCAGAGGGTAGCTAACCAATAGTTTAGCATTAAACCTATCTTGTAAATAGTTGCTAAGTAATCTTGTTATTTTCCCAAGTGGGATAAGTAAAGAATAGAATGAATGAATCTGAGAGAGATACTAGAGAAATGAGAGATAGAGGATCTGTAAGAGAGATCAAGAGTAAGAAGTAGTTGCAAGTAGTGCAAGCACACTATTAGCATTATCAACTATGCATGCCAACGAGCAGAAAATTTTCTATAAGGGGAGTGACAGGCCACCAACAAGCGAGACACTGATTGACTCACTCAAAACAAAATACAAAAACATATGCTCTTTTCTATTTCATCTCTCATTGTTCTTGTTGTTTCATCTCATCGAATGCTTTACTCTTGATGATGTTGTGATTATGTTACTTGAAGCTCATTGTAAATCTGAAGATCAAGTGCCAGAATTACAAGAAGTTTACGATGAACCAGGTAGGACTCAGCCTATGGATCTTGCTGAACTTGGAGAATTTGAAAAGATTGTTCAAGTTGGAACGCAACTTACCACATAGCAGTTTGAATCTATGAGGAATTTATTGATTAAATATCAAGATTGTTTTGCTTGGACATACAAGGATTTGAAAGGAATTCCTACTTTAGTAATCAAGCATACCATTTCCTTGATACCTCGAATGCAGTGTCGAAAGTGACAAGATTTTATCGTTACAATCCGCATGTCATGGATCTTATCAAGAAGGAGTCACAAAGGTTACTAGAAGCAGATTTCCTTTATGAAATTGAGCATACTGAGAGGTTTCACCAATTGTCATCGTTCCTAATAAAAGAGGAGGAAGGAGAGGAGCAACATTAAGAGAGAAAAAAACAAGAGAAAGAGCAAGCAACAAGGAAAATCAAGAGGGAGGAGAGGATAAAGAGGGAGAGGAGAGATCAAAAAATCAAAGGAGGAGAAAAGAGGGCAAATATATTCCTAGATTATGATCATTCTCTCCACGTTCATCCACGGAAAGGCCACTGGAAGGGAAAGGATATCAAAATCTGCAAGATTTTTTTCAGTGCCGATATAAGCCTTTTCAAAAAAGGCCATATTTTGAGGGTTATTCCGAGTTTAAATGGATTTTTGAAAGCCATGCATTCATAAAATAGTGAGTTCAAACGGTCTCAAATTTGTGAGGGTTATACCGAGGTCCCCATTATGTCCCATTTGGAGGTATGGAGAGTGGATACAAGATATTGAAATGTATGCCAAGCTTGGTGGTGATATAGGTGTATTCAATTTGTTTATTACATGTTCTCTAATTTGTTTTTGATCGATTATTACTTGACAAGGTGGACCGATGCAAGAGTTCACATTATTCTTCTTCAGATGATGAGGCTAGATGGTCACAGATTGGATCAAAGGCTTGGCTAAAGTAGAGAATAACATGCTCATGTACACGATGCAAATATGCATTACAACAAGAGCGACATATTACAATATCACATCGTCAAACAAATTGAGAGAGAGTCATTGTTTGTGTGGCCCGAAGTGGTTCACTGTGGCTCAACACAAATGGCAGAGATAGACGACTCGAAGATGTTTGTGCCTACACTGCAGCAGAGCGTGCTATCAGTGACAAGAATAGCTGATGCAGGGATGCGTGTGATGTTCTCAAACGAAGCATGCAACGTTGTTGATGCAAGTACCAATACGCTCATCACTCAAGAAAGAAGAAAAGACAACTTGTATCACCTGAAGGTATGCCTACTTGTAGATCAAGTGCATCAGACTCATGATGATTCGCTAGATACTCTATGGCACAGGAGACTATGCCAGATTTATTTGAGATCATACAATCATACAAAATAATATGTGCATAACAGCTACAATATTATCTATTGATTTTTTTTTATTTCTAGTACTACATAACAGATTCACGCAGTGCATTGACGTGAGAGAAATACAGTTCTCCCACAATTTGTGTCTCGCTTACTAGCAGACTTCTAGATCTACAGATCCTCTACAAAATTGTCTCGCTCACAGGTGGACATGTATTCTATATATTTTTGTCTTCTCTTCTTTTATGCATCAAAGCAGAAAGTATATAGTTCACAAACTTTTTTGTGTTGCATCATGTAACTTCCAAATTAGAAAGATTAAATATCTACAACTAATCACGGACTACAAGAGTGGCAAATCAGCCACGATCTAGAGTACTTCTGCTGATGTCATAATATCTAATCAAATACTTATACCCCATGGTACTTAGCTGATATTCTTGATTTTGTGTAGTGAACAATTTTGTGTCATGTTTGGCATTGCATCCGGCCATGCTGGCTTGAAGATTTTGTCTTCTTGACTTGTGACTATCTCCCTTGCCAAGTCTCATGTTAGAACCATTTGATCTACTCTCATGAAGACATGTTTCGAACAGGAACACAAATCATGCTACACAGTAACATAGACAGAAAACACTCTCCATAGCAAGCTCACATAGCAACTGTATTTCTCAAAATGAAATTACACTATACATATAGTTCTTCACTCAAACAACCCATGCATGACCCAGGTTTCCATTGACGAGACGCGTGTCCTATCGACTCACCTCGTGGCGAGGCCAACTGATCCTTATCAACTGATAGGACCCACAGTACAATAGACTAGAAAACCAATAACACTCAAAATCCACTCAATATCAAAATCAATTAGATCAAAGTGAGAAGTACAATGGCACTATATCAAGCAAGCCATCATGGAGCAATCACAGGGGTGAGCATCTCAAATGCAACCAAGTCAATGACCTATGATGCATGTCTGAAGGGTAAGATGTCACACACTCCTTATGTAAAGGACTCCTACAAGACGACCAAGATTCTAGAGTTAGTGCATTTTGATAGTAAGAATAGGACCCTAATGGAAGTTGCCAGATGCATGATGGCCTACTTGAAAGCTCCAAGAGTGCTGTGGGCTGAAGTAGTAGCTACAGCTGCTTATATTCAGAACAGGACAGGAAAGTCTGGTGTTCCTCACACGACACCACACAAATTATGGTGGGGTAGAAAACCCAATCTGACTCATGTCCGTATCTTTGGTTGTGCAACTTATGGACATGTTCTTGATAAGCTTCGAAAGAAGCTTGATGAGAAAGCTGAACATGGATATCTTGTGGGATATGACAATAATTTGTTATACTATTGAGTTTATATGCCAGAGACAAACACTGTGAAGACAATCAGAGATGTCAAATTTGATGAGAGCAGAATGATGGCCAACGATGATCCTGTCAGCTATGAAGTTCTTGAAAGACAGTACTATGATCTGCCAATTGTGACAGAGGGAGCAAAGGATGAACACTCAGACAAAGATGTTCATGTCGCTTCGCATTTGAGTGACGAATCAGACGAAGTTAAACTACATATTCGGATAAATGGAATGACTTATTTTGATTCCTAGTAAATGAATTGACTTATTCTGACTCCGAATATTATTTGTTATTAATTGCTTGAGGCATAACTAGTTACATTGTGCACGACGTTATTGGGCGCTCAGTGTCAAGTATCTACTTAATTTGCATATTCTGATAAGTGGAATGACTTATTTCAACTCATGTATTTAAGTTTATCAGTGGCTTCCAATGGCACTTTGCTGGTGGTTTCGTGGGTGGTTCATTGTTATGTTCTGTTAATGTTTTTCTGCTTTTTCCTAGTTGCTTTTATGGCCTGTTTGTTATGGTTTGAGGTGTTTCTTCATGTTTGTTTGTTTGAGTCATCTTGCTGGCTATTCTGGTTTATGCTTGCCTTTTCATTTGTCTTGTGGTGTTCTCAACTTTTGGTCTTTTCGTAGGGTTTAGTTACATTTTTTTGTTCTGCTCTTCTGCTTTTTTTGCTTTGGTTTTTTTGATTCTAGTCTATTCTGGTCTGTTTTGTTGGTTCTTTTTTGGTCTTGGTTTTGTTGACTGTAGATCGTTTATTGTGTTTGTTAGAGTTTTGCTCTATATGCTTATTTGAATCTAAGTAGTGTTTTGGTTTTTTTTTTGTGGTTTACATGGTTTATGATTGTAGGTTTACTGTTTGAACTTTTAATGGTGGTGATTCACTTTTGTGTTTTCATATAAAACCTCTCTATTAGAGTTATTGTTTTACTAGTTGATTTTCAAGGTGTTTTGAGATTCTTCCTTTGACTCCTATGGATTAATTGCCCACTGATGTTCTTTGACAAATTCTATTTATTTTGAGATACAGATGCTTTTATACAAAATTTATTTGTGTAAAGATGTTCCTCATAGGTTACCTTTTAAGAGTGGATGAATACGTAATGATTATCCAGGATATAACTTAAAGCTAAATCTTGAGGATAAATGGTTTTTGGCATAGACTGATTTGTTTTGCAAAACATTTACATCAACCAAGTACACTCATAATGTGAAAAAGTTTTGTAGTATGTTTTATTGGTCAGTGGATAGACCAAATTACCTATGATTTGTATGATATGACTGTAAGAGGAATACTATGAATACAAAAATCTACCTTTGAAGGACTATGGTGATTTTATGGTTAAATTTTACTTGGATTATGTATTCAGGATACATGTTCGACTCTTAATGGTGGGTATTGACTTTTGTATAGTATTAAAAAGGACCATTGTAATAGAGGTGGTTAAAGAATTGATGTTTTTTGAGTTTTTTGGGGGTTCTTCCGTTGAGTCAAGAGGTCAAACAACCCAATGAGGTTCTATGACAGATTATAATTGACTGAAACTACAGAGAGATTGTTACAAACGATGTTTTGTGAAAGATGTTCTTCCTAGATTACCTTTTTAAGGATGGATGAATACATAATGATTATCTACATTAGGTAAGCAAAATCCTTAGGATAAAGGGTTTTTATCATAGATTGTTTGGCAGAACATTTACATTAATCAAGGACACATTTATTGTAAAAAAGGATAGTAGTAGGTGTTGATGGTCAGTGGATAGGAACAAAAAAAACGATGATATGTATAAAGGAAAAAAGTCCTTGTTTGGAGTTGGCAGTTATGTACTGAACTACAATATGACCAAACATATTTTTTGGGATAATATTTGCTGAATATCACTTTGTTGATTACAATGCATATGATCAGTAAACATTATAATGCTTAGTTTACATTGGTAATCACCAAAAACCAGCTTTAACACAATATAGCAGCTATGGTAGAACTACCCAGTGACATGGATAACAACTGAGGATATGCAATGATACCTACAGTTCCCATAGAAAATACCTTGTACTAAGTCAGCTTTTTTTTGTGGATGGATGCAGGTTAGTGTTCTCTCTTCTGCGGTATTCTCCATAGTGGTTTGATCATATTTGGTTAATTTATATTTATTTTCTGCCGTACTAATATGACAAAGTTACTTATTGTATCATTTGTATGTCATATTTTATAAAAAGCTATTTTTTTCATGTTTTGGGTGTAATGTCTTGTGAGTAATGCTTTGTTTTTGTAGCACACACACCCCCCGAGTTATGGAGAGGATGCCCCTTAGTTTCCGTCACTCTTACTGTACTTTATAATCATTACTCACATAACACATTTTTTGGTGATTGTTATGTTTTCGGACTTACACTTGGCATTCAGATCTGATCAAAATTGGTTATAATACCCCTTTGATTGCTCCATCCCCTGCTTCACAAACATTCATGTCTAGTATAGCTTCTCATGACTTTCATTATAAAGTTCAAAAATTAGACGCTGAAACTATTAGATCTGATCTTGATTCCTCTTTGTTACTATTATCTTTACTAGCTGTGTCTGACTGGTGTAAGTTTTGGCAGTTGTCTTGTAAAGATGAGCAGATTGCCATTGGTAAAATTTCTAAAATTCATAAATCTTTGGAATTACTAGAAGAAAGTGATGCCAAATTGATGGATGAATTTGAAAGATGCTCACCGCATATTTTGAATAAACTTGCTGAGTTACATGGTTTTGAACCTAATACTCTATATAAAACTCCCAGAAATTGTTCCTTTCATATTACTTCCCCCTTCTCTAATGGAAAGCATAGTCTTATCTCATTAGATGGCTTTTCCTAGGAAGAGGTATTGAATATTACTCAATCATATTTTCTTCCACCTCCTGCTGAACTATCCCCTTTTAAACCTAGTGATGCACCGTTTACTAGCCCTTTTATGTCTAAAAGGGCCTTTGAAGACATTCTTGCTTTGGTTGATAACAAGCCATGGCCATTGGGTAACTATGCCATGCTTGCTCCTATTCCAGATATGTGGATTATTATGGGAGACCTTGGTGATGATGTAAAAAGAATAAAAGAGGATGCTAGAAATGCTGCAATTAATGAGCAATATTGCATTGAAACTCACACTAGAGCTCCTGCCTTTTTTATTATGAACCAGTTTGAAGCTTCTAGATGTCCCTCTCTCCATGGTATTTTCACTCGTATAAAAATGTGCCAAGGTGAACATGGAGAAAAAACTAAGAAATTTCTTGATGAGACTTGGAATTTTCTTAGACCATTTATTAAATGTGATTGTGGCAAGAATAATGTGAAATGCAATGGTCAAATTTTATGGTTTGACCATGCAATATGGTTTATTCTCAACCACTTAGATTTGATGTTACCAGGTGACTCATTGAAAAGCAAATTGTTCACATGTTTAACTTGGATGTCCAATGTGGTGAAGCCCATTATAAGAGCTTCAATTACTTTTATCTTTTTTTGTGAATTCATTTTGCAAGGAGTCCAAAAATTCACCGAAAACCAAAATGCAACTCTATTTTTTGGAATGTATGGTAAAGGTTTAACTTTCATTGAAAGAGGTATAAAACCTTATGGTTTGGTGAAAAATTCCGAGGATAACCCACATAAAAGATCCAAGATTATTGCTACAAGAGGGAGAACAACATGGAGAGGAAATTATAGAGCTACAGGTGGAAGAAATAGTAGAGGAATGATTTATAGAGGATTTAATACAAGTGATCAGTCTTTTTCTCATGTTACTCGGTCCTTCTCCATCTCGCACGCTTTCTTTGGATTTTGCTAATTATTGGATCTGAATGTTATTGGAATTGAGTGTTATTATACTTTTTATGAGAGAGAGAGAGAGAGAGAGAGAGAGAGAGAGAGAGAGAGAGAGAGAGAGAGAGAGAGAGAGAGAGAGAGAGAGAGAGAGAGAGAAAGAGTAAGCTATCTTTGTTGTGGATCGTAGTGTTAATGGATCTTAGTGTTAATGAGTAGGGTTAATGGATGTAGAGTTAGATTTATTCTCACCATCCTCTTGAGACATGTAGTGGGTTTCTTTCCTTGCCTAACCTGAATCCAAGATCTAGTCAATCTAGCATCATAGAGACGGAGTTGGTTGTCACGCGTAGGTTCGTTCCCATGAGAGCGATAGTTTAGTTCAGATTTCAGCATGAGAGTCGAGCAAGCACCGCGGACACGAATGTACCCTCTTCTCAACTTGATTATTGTGGGACAATCAATGACATCCTCGAAGTTGGATTTAGACAATTCAGCTTTTTCATATTTGATGTCAAATGGTTCAAAGTTATTTGCAATGGTCCCAATACAACTGTCAAAAAGGATAAGAGTGGTTATTTTGCCATTGACTCTACCAAGCTTTGGACAGATCAAAGCGATACATTTGTTTTTCCTCAACGATGTGAGCAGGTACATTTCTTCTATGTCTTCGAGATGTCTATGCTCTTTTGTTGTCAATCAATCGATTTTCAGTATACTGCAAAAAATGTATATTGTGTATAGTAATACCCAAGCAAATTTCACATAAGTATGGATACTAACTAAAAGTCAACGTTTATGGTAACATTGATCAATTATAGGTGGTCTTTCACCCCGATCGTTCAAATCCCAGATGGTGGTACGTGATTCAAGTTGCTCCTCAAAGTAAAAGAATTTTTGAAGATAGAGATGTCGTGGAGGACATGGCGCTACCAATTGATGCACCTCATGAACAAGATCGTGATGATAAATGGGATGACACATTTTTGAAGGATGATCATATGCAAGCTTCACAAGCTAATGATGATATTGAGCGTGATGGATCATCATCGGATGGATCAACAACATACAACACACCTTCTCGATCTCACTCGTTGTCACCGTCGCTATTAACTTTTGAAGATCAGCTTATTAATGATGAAGCTATAGGAGATATTTGGGTAGAATTAGAGATAGACTCATTTGGTTTGGCAGATTTGTTGCATGATGATGCGGCAAATGATAACGATGAACAACCAAATGAATAAGTGAGGCAGTACGATGTATTTCAACTCATTGTAGTAGTAATCATATTGCTCACAGATGCGATTACACTTTGTTAATTGACTAGTGACATCAAACAAAAAGTCAACGAATGGGAGTACACAATTTGTGGTTATCATTTTTTTGTGATACATAAATTTCTTTATTCACTTGTGCATATGGCAACCAATGTTGATAGAAAATGGAATTCAATGTGATGATAGGTAACAAATTCCAAAAGTGAGATCCATTTACATTCTGTAACATATCGTGGGTTATACCGAGGGGCCTTCTTTTCATCAGTCTCGGTATTACCCTCGGTTTGCAGAGTGTCCTAGAATGTCTCTTGCCATCTTGACCCTCTTTATAACCCTCTCTATATGCCTGTCTACAAATGTCTCATAAACAAGTTCCAATTTGGTAGGCTTATACCAAGGCCAAACACTGGACCCGGGGCTCGAGGATTCCGCTTCCCCCACGACTCATTTTAAAAGCTATCTTTCAAAAAAACACTCAAAAAGGGCCTTAGAAATTGCTCGTCCTCTTGTAGTGATATGGAGATGACAAGAGGATGATCTATAAAAAAATTCCAGCAAGTTCACACGTGTGGGGAACAATCCTCAAGTGTGAATGATCTTGTTAAGCTTTGTGTTTATCACATAAATTGATTCTAGATTGAGTATCAAGATCTAGTTCTAGTATTTATGACCAAAGCACAATCTCTCATGCTAATAATCAAAGAATGATTGCATTCAATATCAAAAGAGAAGAAGTACAAGAATTTAATGCATTAGCATAATCCTCTACTCGAGTTAGAGAGAGAAAGAGAGCAAAATTCAAGCATACAATAAGATAGATCCAAATTGACATGGAATAGCTTCAAAGCTTGGTTCTTCATCAAAAATTATGAGAGAGCCTACACATATTTATGGAGATTGGAGTAGCTAGAACCATATTTTTCCTACTTTCATCCACATCTAAAAGTGACAACTAGCAAACTAGTGACATTTGTCACTTTATATGCATGCATTTCTACCTACTTTTACCAGGTGTCAAATTCTAAACTAAATTTGTCCAAATCACTATGCATGTGTCCAATTGACTTTGTGCATGCCTTGCATGTCACTTTGGATCACTTACAATCATTGCATGTGATATTCCACGAGTTTCAACATGCCCATAATTGGCATTTCTATGTCTACATTCTATATCTATGTTGTATATGACCAACTAGACTCAAGAAACCATGTAGCTCGAGTTTCTTCTAGGCCAAAATTGGTATTTTGTAATATGAAACATTACATACACATAGAAAAAACTTTGCCAAAGCCTAAAGTCAAGATAGATGATTTTTCATTTTTCAACACTCCTCCTAAAAATTAATCTATGTTGACTTGAACATGGATCTTGGAATTAATCCAAGATTGGCCCTTTGCTTGATGAAGGAATTTTTTCTCAAAGGTTTGGTGAGCAAATTTGCAATACAAGATGATGTGTCGATGTGCTCCAAGTAGATTTCTCCTTCAATGAGTTTCTCTCTCACGAAGTGATGTGCAACTTCGATGGATTGTTGGCAAGGGCTTGTGCTGAAATATTGTCACACATGATCAATGGTAGATCATCTTCCTTGATAGTCTTTAGCTCCAAAGGCAATCTCTTGACCCAAAACGCTTATTTTGTTGTAGTAGTAAGTGCATTATATTTAGCTTCACAAGATGAGAGTGATATGGTATCTTGATTTTTGGAAAGCCAAGATATTAAATTTCCTCCAAGGTATATGACATATGCACTTGTAGATTTCCGATCTACTTTATCATTAGCAAAATCCGAGTCAAAATAGCCAACAATAGAAAGATCTTCACTTTTGTATAAAAAACCATAATCATAGGTTGAAGATATGTACCTAAGTACCCTTTTTGCCATTTTCCAATGATGAATAGTAGGATTTTGCATAACTTGGCTCAACTTATGAACACTAAAACTTACATCAGGCCTAGTTATGGTGTGCCAAATTAAGGAGCCTATAAGACTTCTAAAAAGAGTGATGTCCACAAAGGATCTCTCATCACCTTTGTTAGGGTCTTTTACAATTTGCTCCATAGGAGTATCAATACTCTTACAAACTCTGGAATCAAACTAACTCTCGCAGACTCTTTTGTGTCCTGGTCTCACTGAGATGGAACTTCAAAATTCTCTGCGAGGGTTCTTGCCCACTAGAACTGAAAATTTTATTGTTTGCGAGGGTTCTTTGGTACTTTCCCGTCTTTTTTCCACTGGAAACTCTCGCACAGGCACTTAGCTAGTGAACTAACTCTCGTGAGTTCCTCTGTTTCCTGGTCTCACTGAGATGGAACTACAGAGGGCTCTACGAGAGTTTTGGTGAAGATTTGCATTTTTTTGGATTTTTACAAGAGTTCTTTGAGTTTTTATGGTTTTTTCTCTGATTTTTGTAATTTGCTTGGAACTAATTGTTGCAGGCTTCTATGCAGGTCTGGGATAGTACCCTGGAGCTGCTGCTAGTCATGCAAGGGTTAATTCTCACTAGTTTTGGAGATATTAAAATCTGATGAGATTTTAGACGCTTTTTCCCTCCAAAATATAGATTGGTGTGTTTTTTGAGTTTTCTCAGGTTTTGGTTTGGATGTCAATCTACCTAAAACTACTCCAAAAAGCAAGAAATAGCTAAAATGTAGCTATACTAGTTAGTGAAAATCTATCCCCAACAACGGTGCCACTGTAGGGTCAAAGATCTCACGTAGTAGTAGCTCTCCTGCCTGTCAACAAGGGTAAGATCACTGGATAGGTGCCTAACTATGAATAGATGCTACTTTTAGTTGATTCCCTACTTTTTTCCTAACTCTACCACCATTAACACTACACGCCCCTAACCCTACTCCCCTAAACTACCTTCATCATGATTGTTGGTGAAAGAGAAAGGAAGAATAGAAGAGATTGAGAGGAGAAGAGAGAAAGAGAGAGGTAGAGAGTGGGAGTGAGAGTAGATGTTAGCTCAAATGCTCCTTATGTTTGCTAATGGAAAAACATTAACTATGGCAACCAATAAGCATGAAAATAGAAAGCAATGGAAAAACACAAACAAGAACATTAGCAAGTAGTGAATAGCAAATGAGGATGCTTCTCTTCCAAAAATGGTAGAGTGTCTTCCTTCTCATTAAGCATGAAATTTGCATACAAATTGTGCCTTTTTATAAATAGGGAAGGCCCTTGCCCCAAAATCCTATTGGCCTTCAAGCGACATACTTTATTCTCCTATCCTTTCACTACAAAGCCTTCAGGTTGATCCATGAACAACTCTTCTTCTAACTCACCATTTAGAAAAGCAGATTTCACATCCATCTGATGTAAAGGCCAACCAAAATGTGAAGCTAGAGCAACAAGTACATGTAGAGTATTCCACTTACATACTAGCACAAAGGTCTCCTCATAGTTGATGCCTTTACTTTGTGCATACCCTTTGATTACCAATCTTGCCTTGTGCTTTGCTATACTTCCATCTGCATGGTACTTAGTCCTATATACCGATTTGCATCCAATGGATTTCTTGACAACTGGTGATTCTACTAAGTCCCATGTGCTATGCTTAGCAATTGACTCCATCTCCTCTCCCATGGCCTTACCCAAATGTCGTCATCCTTCGCTTCACCATAAGTCGAACGTTCTTTGCTTTGAATAAGACTAGATAAGAGAGCATAATTTGCTTCATACCTTTCAGGTTGTGCCTTCTCTCTTGTTGATCTTCATAGCTCTCCTTGGCTAGATGATCCTAGAAAGTCATCCATGTCACGGCTCTCCAACAACCTCCCAAGCCACTTAGGGAGCTTCTTGTCAGGTGATTGGCTTCCTAGTGAAAATAGATCCCACGGTACATCCTTCTCCTTGCGTTTGTCACCTGCAACTTCAATCCTTCTTGCACCAAAAGGTTTGTCTCTACCTCTCCAACTTGTTTCCTGAGGTTGAGTATTAGTATCTTGAGATGTATCCTCATGTTCATCACTTGGAAAGTCAATAAATGGATCATCATCAATCCTCACTATACCATCTTTCCCACTAGATGTGTCTATCTTCTCAGCATCCTCGTCTTCATACATTTCGGACTCATCAAAGATGACATCACGACTTACATGGATTTTATTTTCCACTGGATCAAAAGATCTATAGCCCTTCACATGATCATCATATCCTAGGAATATACACTTGATAGCTTTCACATCAAGTTTACGTCTCTCTTCCTTAGGAATGTGTATAAAGACCTTACATCCAAAGATTCGCAAGTGGTTCACCTTTGGCTTCTTCTCTGTGAATGCCTCCTCAGGTGTTATCTTTGGTATGGCAATGGTAGATTTTCTATTTTGAAGATGGACTACCGTACTACATGCTTCTGACCAAAAATATTTTGGTAGTTTCGTCTCAACTAGCATAGATCTGGCACTTTCCACAATCGTACGATTCTTGCGCTCAGCTACACCATTGAGAGCAGGAGTATAAGCTTGCGTAAATTGTCTTTTGATCCCACATTGATCACAAAGATCATTGAAGTCATTAGACTTGTACTCACCTCCACTATCTGATCTTAGAATTTTGATCTTCCTACCTGCTTGATTTTCGACCAATGCTTTGAAGCTCTTGAAATTGTCAAATGCATCCGATTTTTTCTTCAAGAAGTAGATCCACGTCTTACGTGACATATCATCAATAAAGGTCATGAAATAGAAGACTTTACCTAAGGACATAGTCCTCATATGCCTGCATAAATCTGTGTGGAGCAAATCCAAGATGTTCTTTGCCCTTGCAACACCACACCACCTTTATTGAACTTATCTCAATGCTGCTTCCCATATACACATGATTCGCACATCGATTTCAAGTGGTCTTCTATGGTAGGCAATCTTGTTACCATCTCCAATTTTCTCATCAAAATGAGGCTTCCTAAGTTCAAGTGACCAAGCCTCTTATGCCACAGTTCCATGTTGCCCCTTGATTGTAGCATTCAACCTGTACAATTTAGTACTGGAATCCCTTACTCCATCCGCAATAACTTTGAACTTTTGGTTCACATCCTTCACAAAGCAATGATCATGGAAAAATTCTACTTCAACTTTTGATTAGTAATGACTCCAACAGAAAGTAGATTTTTCTTCGAACCTGCTACGTAAAGTACCTTCCTGATCATCCTGCTTTTACCATCAGGTAGTTGGATTGAAATGGTGCCTATCCCCTTGATCTTGCACACATCACCATTTGCTTGTGAAATGGATGTTCCATTATCCAATACTTTTAAGCTACTGAACCAATCCTTGTTACTTGTCATGTGTCTTGTGGCTCCCGAGTCAATATACCATGCTTGATCATCTTGATTAGATGACAATGTATATATGAGGATGCTAGAGTCTTCAATCTCACCCTCATCGACAAGGTTACCTGCTTTCTTTGGTTTCCCCTTGCCTTGTTCCGCCAAAAATTTTCGACATTCACTCTTCCAATGGCCCTTTTTACCGCAATGGAGGCACTTTCCTTTCTTCTTGGTCTTACTGAAAGATCCCTCATCCTCCTGAGTCTTGGCAAATTGTTGTTTAGACTTCTTCTTGCCCTTGCCCTTGCCTTGTTTTTGGTGTGTCGCAAGTGCCTGATCGTTAGTATTTTGACGTCTAGCTTTCACCATTTCTCGTCGTTGCTCTTCCTGCACCAAGATTCCTATGAGCTCATCAAAGGTTGGCAATCTTTCTCTTGATGCTATTCCACTCACAAACAGTTGATAGGGTTCTGCAATGCCACACAATGCATTGTGCACCAGCTCCACATCACGTATGTGCTCACCAACAGAATGTAGTTCATCTCTCATTGTCTTGATTCTAGTCCTATAAGTCTGAACTCCTTGCTCCATGCGGGCACTATTCGGTTTTGACTTCAAAAACATGATTCTTGACGGATTTGACGTCTCGAACTACTCCTTTAACACATCCCATGCTTGTCTGGGTGTAACGACATCACAAATGTGGGTAATGATGTGATCCTTCACTAACAAGTTAATGAAGGTCAAAGCTTTCCTCATCTTCTTGTTGAACACTTTGATGTCCGCTTCATTTGGCAACCTTCTCTCATCACCTGTGACAACTTCCCACACGTATTTTTCTCCATCAATATGTTTTTCATTTTGAATTTCCACACTGCATAGTTGGAAATCCCGTCCAATTTGCTACTTTCACTCAAAATGGACTCTCCCATGTTTGTCATCGTAAAACTGCTTAAAACTTCTGTCGTAGGCTAAAAGAAGTGTGCCAAGGCCAACTGTGATGTCAGAAGTAAAAAATAATGACCTGCACTTTTTCCCTTACCAGGCCACTCGCCGCTTTTCCACAAATTGAAAGGTAAATCGGCGTCGCCTTCCGAAATGCACTCAGTCGTCGACTCCCAACTACGTGCCCAATAGAATGCTGAAATCACTTTTGACACACTCCGAACACTTTCTCTACTGCAATCATTTGTTTTGTTGTATAGTACTTGTAGGTACAGTCCGGGTGCCCTTCGTTTGGGTCAAAATGAATAAAGGAGGCAAAATTAAGGCCTTTTTACTTTTTGAACTATTTCTTCAATTTGCAGAGACTTCAACTCTCAGTGAATTTGGACCCAACTCAGCTTTCAATGTGAAATTTTTTATTGAAGTTGAAGGGCTAAATTTGTTTCAAATTCTCTTATCCTTCTTCAAGGACCTTTCAGATTTCATCTAATGGTCGATTTTGATCCGATGGTGAGTACTCATCCTGAGTAGTGCGATCTCGACCGTCGATCCTGATCATGCTTTATCCAACGGTCTCAACTGGATCTACATGCTAATGGTAGAGCCCTACAGCCGCTACACACCTTGAGATGCTACGGTTTCCCTTGCATTGGTCACGTGCGAGCTCCACGAGCACTTCTTTTCCCTTTTCTCCAAAGTTTTGGATATGGCTGCCCTCAGAGATTTGATCCAGCACCCTTACACTTCCACGGCCACAGCCTTCTCAGATCTGTTTTGCACTGCTAGGGCGCCCTCCTCTAGAATTTCACAGCTTCCAAAAGATTCAGAATGGAGAGAAATCTACGTTTTTGAGCTTCCAAACCCTAGGCCAGGGTTTTTCTCAAAAAACTAATCTTGGCTTCCTATTCACAGTTCTCTGACAGGCCTATCCTCTTCCTCTGAGGTCGCCCTACTGCTAGGAGTGTGTTGTTCAATCCGTTTGTCAAACGGTGTCCGATTGAATGCACACTAACTGCAAACACCAAGTAGCCTTCCTTCAGAATTTCACAATTCCGTTTGCTGAGGTTCTGATTTAGCCAACAACTCTTGTCTCTGAATCCTCACACAGTCTCAAGCTCACCAAGCTTTTGTGTGCTAAACTCTTTGCACTAGTGCTTCTCTTTCCGTCTTCAACCTGTCGTAAACCCCGAACTCAAAAGACTGTTCTCCCGAAGCTCTCTTCAACGGCGTCGTTGTACTATGCACACTCCCTGTACGGCTCTGATACCAACTTAGAATTTGCTTCAAACAGGAACACAGATCATGCTACACAGTAACACAGACAGAAAACACTCTCCACAGCAAGCTCACATAGCAACTGTATTTCTCAAAATGAAAGTACATTGTACATATAGTTGTTCACTTAGGCAACCCATGCATGATCCAGGTTGTCGTTGGCGGGACGTGTGTCTCGTTGACTTGCCTCGTGGTGAGGCCAACTGATCCTTATCGACTGATAGGACCCACAGTACAACTTGAGTTGGTCCCTTCTTATAGTAGAGAGGAGGACCCTGGCCTCTGAATCCTATTGGTCTAGTCTTGCCTCTCTTTTTATTCAAATTTAAAAAACTGTGAGAACCATCAAAACTGGAGGGAAACCCAACTTTATTCACTAACTTGACATTTAGGCCCTACGACATTAAAAGTCCCGCAAAAAGGCCTAAAGTCCTTTTATTGACTTTTAACTAATCAATCAAATAACTATGTGATCGTTGGGTTGGACTTACACATGCAGGGTGCCAAATCCCTCTCACTTATTAGCTAGGGTTAGGGTTGCCTTGGGATCCGCAAACCCTCCAACAGTATCCCCCACCAAAACGGGTGGCGGTCCCAGGACACCTGCAATATGCAGTTATTGGGGACTTTTATTGGCCTCGCGTCGAATCTTGATTAAATGATACTGCACATTTTCCATAAAGTCGAGACGTGCAGTATTAAAATCCAAATTGTGTGGCAGAAAACAACGGTGGGCTCCGGCAATCCACTTGGAGGTTGTCCATGATGTGAAGCGTGATTCCCAGGAGCCTCCCATCATTGTCACACGAAAATATAAACGAGCAACCGACAGCTGATCTTTGATTTGCTCTGAGGCCATCGACTTATTTGGATCGAATGCCAGAGGAGGGAGACAATCGTCCCATCTGGTTGCCATTGACGCCAACAGACTTAGATCTTTAGCAAACATTGCCGATTGTCGCACCATTGGATTTGGAGAGTGGACATATTCTCTCTGATAGGCTTGTAAGGCACGGTGGAAATCCACTGAGATTGTCTAGCTGTAGGGTTGATGGATGATTGGCCAATTGGGCATATGGATGGTGATCTTGTCCATAGCCAACCCCAAATCTTTCCATTTATTTCTTCGCGGCATTGGCACGTAATAGAGATCTACCCGCAATTGGCGAGGGCTGGCGACGTAACTCCTAATTAATTTTGGAGTTTTTTCAAAAATAGTGATTCTCCATGCCGGCTGCTCTCCCAATGCAGGTATTTTATCCAACTCTTTGCCGGCCTCTATCTCAGAGGTCTTAAACTTCAGAACCCATCCACCACATGAGGACTCATGCAGATGTTGCTTTAAGAAGTTCTACATCTGGTCCTTGACGCGAATGGGCCTTCTGAATAGAGGTGTGGTCCTTGATGAGGATGGACCTGCTTGTACTGCCGGTAAGATTGGTGGTTGTTCGGCTATATCTGGAGCTCCCCCCTGGTCCATGCTCGAATCTACCCTTGTATCCATTGGTAGAACTTCTTGGCACACACGACCTTATCCATCTGGTTATGTGCGGTTGTCAGGATGTTTTGTTAGGAGCTGATGTAATCTTCCAAGCGATCAGCTTGTTGTTGGGCCAACTTCTTTTCGACTTCAACCTTGTCTTCATGTTGTTTGGCAATCTTTAACTCTCAATCCAACTGGACAATTTTCTGGCTGATCAGAGTATTTTCGGACCCCATCTCGAAGATTCTCTATTCCATTTTCTTCTCTTATCTAGCATAGACTGGATCACTTGCGCAAGGCTTAAAACCAAACCTAGAGCATCACCAAAATCAACGGTTGTGGAGGCGGCAGCAGTAGGAGGACCTGATGGTACTCTAGTAGGCGTAAAATAGGTGCCACTAGTTCTTCTTTTTCAAAAATGTCCTCCTCTTCAAATCCCGCAGACACTGTGGCATCGAACTATTTCGGTGATTTCATAGCCTTGTTGACCCGAAGTGCGGCTGGGCTATCTTCCGTGTGAGGTTGCTGGCTGACATCAACACAACAGTAGATTCATGGATATGTCCGAATCCTCTTCCAGGGAATTGGAGCTCAAACGTGCACAGGGCTCTGGGGCATTTCAAAAATTTTGGTGGCCCCAAGGGGGTCGGAATCATCGAACATATCCATAAAGAACTGTGTGTTTGGTGAGGTGGCTTTGGTGTGTGGGGGTGAGGCGGACTGGGCAGTTGTGATGGGAATGGTAGGCCCAATGGTCACAGATTGTCCTTGAATGGAAGCAGAGGCAAGGGAAGCATCAAAGGTTGGGGGAATGGGAAGTTCAGTGCGAACAATAGCAGGGGGTGGAAGCGCAGCTGACGAGGTATGCCTAGTGCGACGTCGTGATGCGGAAGGCGAGTCAAGAATAACGATCTCGCTGTGTGGACGACGACGACAACTATGAGAACTCGAGGCCTGGTGAGATGACTCTACCGGTGCTTCTTCGTAGACCGAAAGCACGGAATCCAGGTGGAAGCCATGGATTCTGTTTTCTAAGTGAGAAGCGGCTAAAAGGGACAATAAAGAGCTAACAGCGAACTGTTGCTTAGTATTGGCTTTAATAGCTCGTTTGAACTCACCAGAAATAGTCTTGAGCCAATTATATGGTTCGAGAGGGGCTTTGGCCAACTTGGTGTGGGACTCCAGTATCCCATGGAGGATTTGTGATGTGATGCGGTCTTTCCTGAGGTTGCCAACCATCAGGAAGTTGTTCAGTAGCTGGGCAGCAGCGTGTATTGAAGGCTCAATGATGGCTTCTAGAAGGTAGTCATCCTTGGTCCAGTGCAGATCGTTGGTGAGGCCAATATATGGCTTGATGGCCTATTTAGTGTGCTTGTGATTGGGTGAGTCCTGCGTGCCAGATGCTATACCTATAGCTGCAAGGGCGGCCTCAGTGATACGCACCTTGTGTGTGGCTCCCTGGAAAGTGATATGAAATTTAGATTTCTCTTCCTTCCATGTACTGAAGGCAAGAGTGATAGACTCCATATTGATGCGACCAGAAAAGACTCTCTCATGAATACCCATTGCAGTGAGCAGAGGCTCCGCAAGGGTCATCCATTGAGTGACCATGCTTGTGCTAGGAAGGATCATGATGTCCGTTGCAAATGGGACATCACAATGGATAGTATAGCGCGGAGACTAGGAAGTATCGGTAGAAGACATGATGATCAGAAAGAAAATATAAAACGCGTAAAAGTGTCTTAGAAAGCAGTGCAGTAATTTTAAAAGGCTTTGGTCGTCGTAAAAATTTGCAAGAGCTTCGCTAAAGTTCCTTTCTCTTATCATATTTGATAAAAAAAAAAAATCAGCATTTGAGACAGATGTAACAGTAATAGTCATGTTGAGAAAGTTTTCTAAAGTATCACAGTATGCATTATTGCCAAACTTAACAAATGTATTAGTATTGGGTATAATTTCTACATACTGCATAGGATAAATCCAATACGGACAATCATCATTGGGGACAATGTTTTTATTGAAAAAAGACAAAGAGTTGATGACATTGATTAAACATATATCATATATGTAATGGAATGAATAATTAAACATATGTAATAGGTCCCATCTATTCAGCTTAGCCAATCTAATACATAATCTATATTTGAAGTAGAAAAAATACAGATTGCACCAAATAGGCGAACATGGAAAACCCATAGGGATTCCCATAATTTGCTTCCAAATGCCATCTCCTAATCTCACATACATATTTTGGCATAGCCAAGAAGTGATGACTTTAGTGACCCATAAAAATGTAGACTTCACGGATCGTTCCTGGTGGTGGTAGATCAACAATGATCTTGATCTTTGATAAGTCTGTGGCGATCCCGTGTCTAGATACTATATGGCTGAGAATCAAGCCATGTATAACCCAAAATTGACATTTTTCTGGATTCAAGGAGATCTGGAAAATGCGACATTTTTGTAGCACCTTCTCCAAATTGGATAAGTGTTTGAGTCTGGTCCATGCACGCACAGATCGTCCAAGAAAATTTCCAGAAATTTTTGCAAATACTCTTTGAATGTCGCTTGCATGACTCGCTGGAAAGTGCTTGGGGCATTGTAAAGTCCGAATGGCATCATCCTATAGGCATAGGTTTCCCATTCTGTGGCGAATGTTGTCTTATGCTGGTCTTGGGGTGCTATCTTCACATGGTTGTAACTGCTGAAGTCGTCTAAAAAATTGTAGGCTTCGGCCCCAGCTACTCTATCAAGGACACTTTCCATAAAGGGTAAAGAAAAATGATCCTTTTTGTTAATTGCATTTAGCGCCTTCTTTGCAAGCTTGATCCTTGGTGGAAATCACACTGAGAGAGGCAAGAAAGTCCATTTGCATTGAGCTAGTTGGAGGTATTAGTTGGGACCAGAATATAATCAATAAAGGAGTTCAAATTCAGTGCAGTCGGATCTGTTGATTAGAGGACATGATTGGAAAGCTGCAAGAACTTTCAATAACAAGAGGGGTGGAGGTATGTCAAAATGGCAGGCCATCAAAGTGCGACCAAGAATTGGCTTCAGAGAATGTGCTTCCTTTTCAAGAACATAAAATGTATCCACCATCCTTGGGAGGGGCAAAAGACAGAACTGACAACTTGGCCAACTCCATATTATCCTACAAGGATGTTGGATTTTAATTTGACTCCTACTCACTTGATTCTATCTTTTGAGAACTCATGTACATACTTGCTCTTACTATAGTCTATGAAAATGAATTGTTATTTGAGACAATCCACCCTTTTACATGCACATTATATTCAAAGAAGAGCAATGTTTACTCAACTTTGGCTCAAATATTTGAGTTCAAGTCACACCACTCAACTTGACACCGACTCTACACTATCGACTGTCAAATGGTACCACTCAAAATGAAGCACTTTCTCTGCCGAATCCAATGCAGATTATGTCACTGTTCAATCATGTTGTTGTATGCAATTATTCATCACTGTCCATTTAATGACTACAGTTCATAATACAGATTGTTCTAATAGTTTGGTCTCTTCTTGTTTTACACGTGTGTTAAATTTCACACATGGGGAGTGCCCAAAAATGTGATTGTGATCTCCTCAGACTTGGTGACTGCACAAAGATCATACATAGATTGGAATCCAAGATCTATTTAACAAATCTATGACAAGAGCACTTCGTAACATGCATATATTACTCATACAACTACATTCACATGTGTGAAGACTTGTCAAAGAAAAAACTAAGTGTAGAAAAGCCTTGCTCTCGGATAGAGAGAGAGAAACCAACTATCAAAACTCGAGTAGACAAAAAGCCAAAAATGCTCCAAAATGTAGAAAGTTTCTTAACTCCTAAAAATTACATAGAATGGATCCAAAACACATATAAGTAGTAATCTAATGTGAAGGGGAGTGAAACATGATTGGACCCCTTCTTGTCCTCCTCTAAATATGATTGGTTGAGTGAATTATGTGTCCTCAATCTTGATTGGGCCAAATTGGTGGATATCTCTTGTTGGGGGTATTCCCGACATATTGTAAATAAATAATATCGGCCAATAAAATGTGTTGCGAGGGCATGGCATCCTGCGCGTATAAGCCCATGGCCCAATGAGCACGCAAGTTGAGTTGTAAATAAAATAATAGACTTGGGCCCCTTTGTAATCAATATAAAACTTGAGGCCCAAAGTCAATTTTAAACTTAGAGTTGGGTCCAATTTTGGACTCACATGAATCTTGTGATTTTTATTGTACTTTCTGTGACCCTTGGATCAAGTTGGGTCCAAGATGAATGGTTAGGATTTATGTGAATATTAGAAAGCGCTTTATGGTCTTAAACATGCACCACGTGTGTGGTATAGCATGATTGATGACTGTATAAAAAGTAGACTCTACTTTAAGGGAGAGAGTTAGAATTAAAGTAGAATCACTGTGCTACTGTACTGTGGGTCCTATCAGTCGATAAGGACCGGTTGGCCTCACCACGAGGCAAGTTGACGGGACACGCGTCCCGCCAACGGCAACATGGGTTGCCTGAGTGAACAACTATATGTACAATGTAATTTCATCTTGAGAAATACAATGGTTATGTGAGCTTGTTGTGGAGAGTGTTTTCTGTCTGTGTTATTGTGTGTAGCATGATCTGTATTCCTGTTCGAAGCAAATTCTAAGTCAAGATACATGGGATAATATTTTGTTTGGTTGGAAATTTACTTATAACATAAGGAAATTCCTCTACAAACCTAATGAGGTGTTTTGCAAATTTAAACTGGACTGTTTTGATGCATGTCATTGTAATAGTGATATTCAGTTGTTACCTTTTATATCTTACAAATGGGGGCATGTAGTATCACCTAATACTGGCATTGTAAGGATAAGAGAAGTGAAATCTGAAATTGACAAAGGTCTGAATCATATTCTTGTTAAAAAAACAGCAGATCAGAGACCTCGATCTCAGTAACTATGGCAAAATAAGAGCAAATTTCACCCAAAACTGATGGATCTGCTACTAAATATCTATCAGACCCTCAGCCACCCAGATTTGGCCCTTGCCTTCTAATACCCTGATTCAACCATGGCTTCAGACTGCTGGCCCAATTCTTGAGGCAATGGGTTTTTTCTCGACGCTTTTCAATTCTGACATTAACATGGGCCTCGCCCTTCACGCTTATGCCACATGGGAAGCGTCAAAGTCACGTTTCCACTTCTTGTACCAAGGTACCATGTACAAGGTACGGATTAACGCAGACTCGATGGTCACCATTGGCATTATGTCCAGTGACCATCAGCCCATCTCCCATCATCAAGAAAAAGCTCTGATCAAACCTTTCGTCGTCCAGACTGCACCAGAGATTTTGATCCAAACTAACAATGGTTACTTGATAGATGCTATCACGGAACTAGTCATACAGGGGCAGCTGCACATCTGTTGAATAACTTTTTGGTTGTTTCAATATTTTGCAAGGACAGAATCTAGTCCACGCTGATGAGTCAGACACTGGAGTCCTTCCTGTGATTCCCTGGCCCCACTATTGTGCCATACGACTGGCATGCCTTTCTCATCTATGAACTAACCATCTCCATCAAACCCAACACCCGTGAGCATATCGCAGCGGGCCCCCTACTGTGCAATTTTGCTTGTGCACTTTTCGAGACAAAAGTGCGCGGTTTTCACCGCTCCAGCCTCCTATCTTCCATTGTACCGCACACTAAATCTGCCATCTGCCGCATCCACATCCTCCCAACCTGTAGTTACTAACACGACGACTAGCAAAAGAATGTGTGGCACTGTCCCTTTCTCCTCATCTCCACCTATCACTAGATGTCGTACCATCGCCACAACAGTAACAACTCCATCTACCACCACCACTTTTTGTTCTATACAACCTCCTCCTCCTGTTTCTATTACCGCTCCTCTTCTTTTGGTTCCATCCACATCGACTGCTTATGTTTCCATTCTCGTCTCCTTTGTTGACACTATTTCTACCTATGTTCCACTTTCTACTACCTCTTCCATTACTATTGCATCCTCCATTACTCCTTTTTCCACCATTGTTCCTCTCCAGTTTAACCCTTCTATCTCTCAGTTGTCTCCGGACACTCTAGCGTGGATGCAAGTCATCAACTTTTCACTGCCACGACAAACCATTTTTGCTCCATCTTTGTCTTCCGTACTCCACACTACACTCCAATTCTCCTCTGTTCCACCCATTCTCTCTTTTGGACAAATTGTCCCCACCCCCATTTCCACTTCTGTTCCTCCCACACCACCCATTTCACCATCAAAGTTGTCGAGGGCAACCAACCGTTGCTTGATGATGCATTTGTTCAGACAATATTCATTTTATCACCAGATCAGACAGATCCCACCGCCCTAGATGATGGAAGGTCCCTTGAGAATTTTATCAAAGACAACGATCATGGCATTGTACCGGCCATTGGGGCCACTACCACACAAGCCCCTATTAATACTAACATATCGGCTCTTCCAACAGATTTAATGACGACGTACCAAGCCTTGGGAAGATACATCCAGGAGGCGGTAGCAGCTAGGGCCACATTGGACAGCCGGGTACTCCACTTGGCAACAAGCAAGACCCAGCTGCGAGCAGAACTCATGAAGCTGCAGCAAGAGCTTCTCATAGCTCAACAACAAGAACAAGACGGGCACTGGAAGATTGTCAAGATGCAGCAGAAGTAGGATGGCCTAAATTAATATATCCAGAGCCTCTCCAAAGAGCTGACAGATGCCTTCATGAAGGTGCGAGAGCTTCAATTTGAAGCATCCCAACGGCTTGCTCCCCTCCAAGCGCAACTACAAATCTATGAAGCAGGGAATACGTGCCTGGGGGCGGAAGTGAAAGCATTACAAAGTGAAAAGCTCGCCTGGCTAGCTCAACCCACACCAGACTCAAGGCCGCTCTCTCAAGCAGAGATGAATCTCTTTAGGCGTCAGGTGCAGGTGTATAGCCAAACCTTGAACAACTACCAGACGGAGTTCGACAAGTACCGGACAAGCGCAACTCACGAGCTCACCCAGGCCAAACAAGCCCTCAAGGCTTGCCAACAATACATGGAGAAGAACCACCCAACCCCAGTGGTGATTCCAACGCCACCTGTTTTTGATACTGCATAGGCAAGCACTAGCCAAGACCAAGGCCAGCAGACAGCATGGGTGACAAGTCTAGATCAGAGGTCAGAAGGCCTAGACCAAGGACCAACTGATACGGGTACTGAGACGCGGGACCAAGGCCAAGACGCAAGTCCTAGCCATAGCCACGAGGAAGGACAAGTCTCATCATCAAGAGGCTCGCACACCATATCTGTCAGTCGGGCCTTTCGACGTCCCAAGTTCATGGAGGAGAAAATCAACGAATTTCTAGCCAAGTATCCCCATGACTCATCAAGAGACGGCTGACAGATCTCATTTTCGGCCCAGACAATAAAAGGCAATGAGCTCCAAGCACTACCCGCCCTCCAACCACAACCAGAGTGGTGCCAGCAGCTCTTTGAACGGGACCCTGCGGCCATCAGGGCCTATGTGACAAGTTCGCAACAGTTACGGGTGAACGCACACTTCCTGCCATGCACACGATGATCCAAATGGGCAGAATGCGACACCCCTCTGGACAAGATCACTATCCAAAATTTCAATTGGCCAAGGATCCATTTAGAGCACGGTTGGAATACGGATGTAGACGTCCGAAGGGCTCTCACCCTATTTGCAAATAAGTATTTCAACTGCCCTGACCCAACAGTCCACGCGGTAGCCACTTACGCCCGAGACTTAGAGCCTTTAATGGGGATTGAGGCCAAGTGGGACAATTTTCTCTCCCCCATATCCTTTGATCCTAATAAGGTGCTAGCCTCATAAAAAGTTGAAGATCAGCTGCCAGTCGCTCAAGTCTATTACCGAGTTGCATTCCTTGGCGATCCCTAGACTCGCAGATTCCAAGCGTGGGTCGACCAAAGCTGGCTAATAGGAGTCCACAAGCCCCTTCACACGCCCAAGGACTTGAAGAAACTGGACATAATTAATTTCATGGAAGACATCACGGGCTACCTGATCAACCAGAGGTGGGCCAAGAGATCCCTGTACTGAACCGACCGAGTGCCGAGGGACCATCACTACTTCAGGCCTTGAGGTCTGTTGGGGGTATTCCCGACATATTGTAAATAAATATTATCGGCCAATAAAATGTGTTGTGAGGGCATGGCATCCTGCGCGTATAAGCCCATGTCCCAATGAGCACGCAAGTTGAGTTGTAAATAAAATAATAGACTTGGGCCCCTTTGTAATCAAAATAAAACTTGAGGCCCAAAGTCAATTTTAAAACTTAGAGTTTACTTTTTTAGAGTTGGGTCCAATTTTGGACTCACATGAATCTTGTGATTTTTATTGTACTTTTGTGGACCCTTGGATCAAGTTGGGTCCAAGATGCATGGTTAAAATCTATGTGAATATTAGCCAATAGGATTTTGGGGCAAGGGCCTTCCCCAATTATAAAAAGGCACCATTTGTACTCTAATTTCATGCCTAATGAGAAGGAAGAAACTCTACCATTTTTGGAAGAGAAGCATCCTCATTTGCTATTCACTACTTGCTAATGTTCTTGTTTGTGTTTTCCATTGCTTTCTATTTTCATGCTTATTGGTTGCCATAGTTAATGTTTTTCCATTACCAAGCATAAGGAGCATTTGAGCTAACCTCCACTCTCACTCCCACTCTCTACCTCTCTCTTTTTCTCTTTTCCTCTCAATCTCTTCTATTCTTCCTTTCCCTTTCACCAACAATCATGATGAAGGTAGTTTAGGGGAGTAGAGTTAGGGGTGTGTAGTGTTAATGGTGGTAGAGTTAGGAAAAAAGTAGGGAACTAATTAAAAGTAGCATCCATTCATAGTTAGGCACCTATCTTGTGCTTTAGCCCTTGTTGACAGGCAGGAGGGCTACTACTACGTGAGATCTTCAACCCTACATCTCTCTTTTCATTGGACCCAACATTCCATGACAGCTTATGAGAGGTGTAACTAACCCAATCACAACTTAACAAATGTAGCAAGCCTCACTAGCTCGAGCTATCTCATGTCCTACTTTTGGCCTAATCATGGCTTTACATGTGTACTTGCCCATTTTGCCTCCTAAGCCAAAATTGGCCCTATCATCATGTGGATAGATGTCTAAAAATTTCATGTACCCCTAACTCAACGTTGATTGAACATGAGTAGAACTATTTTCCACACATGGGAACATGCTCCACATGTAATATTTCCATGCTTACAAGAATATGCAAAATACTCAAGCTAGATTTTGTCAAATTTTCACACTCCTCCTCAAAAACTAGCTTGATGAGATAGTAGATCCAATAGGAAACTTGTTGAGTAGATCCATTGGAATGAATGTGATGTGAAGATCAGCCAAGGGATCCTTCATAACAACAACCTCACTAGATCCATGATATGATTTCTTTGGTAGAAACCAATTGCCAACCCCTTTGATGAGTATTCCACCAATTTGCCACCATTTCCTTATATTCCCTCCATTGAAGATGATCTTGAACTTAAAGACTCCACTTTCTTGAAAATATCGGCACCCATCATCTAGGATTTTTCCAACACTAATAAAATTCATAGTGAGATTAGGCACAAAAAATACATTTTCAAGAATCATAGAGGATTCAACACCAATTGATACACTACCAATTCCTTCTGTCTTGCATTCACCATCAATAGGAATGAAAATAAACTTTCTAGAACCATTGTAAGTGCAAGATGAGTGAAAGACTTTCTTGAACTAGTCATATGCAAACTAGATCCACTATCTATCCACCATGAATTTTCAACTTCAAAACTAGAAGAAGAGTACATAGACATAATGAGAGATCATTCTTCATAACTCCCTTCTATCTCACCTTCACTCTCCTTAGTAAGATTGGCCTGCTTGAGGAACTCTTTCTTCTTGAAACAGTTAGAAGCAAAATGGCCCTTCTTACCACAAAAGAAGCACTTCTTGTTGGATTTGCAACTTGTTGATGTTTTGATGAATCCTCATCACTCTCCTCCTTTGACTTGTCCTTCTTGAAATGTTTATGATGCTCTTTGCCCCTTCATCTTGGCTTGTCCTTTGTGAAGTATGTCTTCCTCTCCATCATTCTTCAAGGAAAGTTGATTGATCCTCATATGCTTGTTCTCTTGTCTTCACTCCTCGGAAATGAGATGAAACTATGTGGCTATGACCTCAAACAATTGTCTAGATCTCAGATAGACAAGATTGACAAGCTTTCCCTTGAGTTTTTGGATCAAACAAGCAAGATATGAGTCAAACTAAAAGTGTCCAACCAGGTTGGGTGCCCTACCCACCTTGATTCAATTGGCTATAACTTTTTATTGGCAAATCCAATTTGATGTGAAACCAATTGCTACACAATCTTGATTCTATTACTTTCTAGCAAGCTATCTAGCATGGATTTGGAGGAGAACCAAAAAGTTACAGTTGGATATCCTTTATACATGTCGGAGCACTAAATTCTGTATAGTACCATATCAGGTCCAATCAATGTGATAATGGCCTCTTGATCCTAAAATCTCAAAGATAGCAAGGGAGATGAAATCTACACTCTCTAGATCTTGATTTCAAGAAATTTTCACACATAAGATGATAGATGCATGGATATCTTAGGTAGGCTCTATGTGTCCTCAAGCTTGATTGGGCCGAATTGATGGATATCTCTCTTTTGATTGGACCAACATTCCATGACAACTCATGAGAGGTGTAACTAACCCAATCACAACTTAACAAATGTAGCAAGCCTAACTAGCTCGAGCTACCTCATGTCCTACTTTTGGCCTAATCATGACTTTACATGTGTACTTTCCCATTTTGCCTCCTAAGCCAAAATTGGCCCTATCATCTACTAACATGTGGATAGATGTCTAGAATATTTCATGTACCCCCTAACTCAAGATTGATTTAACATGACTAATTTTTCACACGTGGGAACATGCTCCACACGTGTGATATTTCCATGCTTACAACAATATGCAAAATACTCACGCTAGATTTTGCCATTTTTTCACAACATGCACAAAAATGTATCATCTATGCAACTTAACAGCAAAAGTTATTTATACTATCCAAAAGTGAACCAATCATAGAAAAATGAGTTGAAATAAATATCTAAAATCCCAAATGGTATTGTAGTAAAAATTGAATAATCTAAGAGTGTGACAACGAGAGTACTTAGTTTAAGGATGGTTAGCAAGGATAGATTCGTTTATTGAAATAAAATTAGATAATAAAGGATATTTGAACATGGTATATAATCATTTGTTATTAGATGCACACGTGGGTATTTTACCATAAGGAAAGACAAAACAAATATCATATTTCTTGAAAGCTTTTATCAAAACTATACTAATTTAAAGTGGAGCCACGCACAAGCATCAATATGCACCAAGCTAGTGTTACCAAGAATTATTTGCATAGAAAGGTACAATGTATTTTTGAGCTATATATCTATTACAATGCTTCTCAAGTTTTTGTAGAATTGAGTGTGTTTGTACTTCAACAAAACATCAAATACTAGAGAATACTTACATTGGATTTCTCATCATATATTATATTTATCATGGTTCATATTTCTAACTTCACCTCTAGGTCATATTATCCTTTGACTTATCTTTTGTAAAGAAAGCTGGTAGTAGCCTATTTTGATTGGAATGAGAATCAAACCCATTTTCTTTAAATCTATAATAGTTTTCCATTATAATAGGAAATGAAGCTTCAGGTTTCTATAAAAAATTGAAACTTATAGGATTTAAACCCATGTAGCATTTCAAATAGAACTTACCATATAGATATCTAATACAAAATGAACAAGTTGTGGCTACTCTCTTAAAACTTGTGACAATTATCAAAGAATTGATTTAGTACATGAATTTACATAGTTTTTTTTCTTGATTTTATCAGTTTTTCCACATGATGATGTAAATTTATCTTCATATTTTTGCTTTTGAGCATATTTTTCAATAAGATAAAGAGAGGTTTAGGACATAACTTTCATCAAATATACCATTGTCCTAGACTCAATCCATCTTTTAAAAAGTGCACTATATTTGATTTTTTATTGCTTTAAAAATATTTAGGGCTCATAATCACAAAGATACTCATTTGGCAAAATAACGTATCTTTCCCAATACCTTATCTAGATGTTTGATTATTTATACTCAAAGATCGATAGAATACTTGGTTACTCAAAGCTTTTTCTATAGTACCATTGACTCCTAGCCTAATTGCTTCTAAATAATTTGAATCACCTCAAAAAAAAAAACTATCAACATTTAGAAAGAATATTTCTAATTTATAAATGACTTCATATTTTTTGCAATATGTAATTAACCATGTTTTGGAAGGTTACCCAACACAAGAAATGCCATTTTCTCCTATAATGAAGACCTTTCCTTTCAATGTAAAAAAGATGAAAAGAACTAATACTTTCAAAGTGACACCAAGAGCTCCTAGCTTTAAGGCTATTATCAAGTAAAATTGACCAACTTTGACATCCAAAGTAGTTTTGTACCTACATCATGACATAAGTTATATCACATAATCAATACCACATAGTAAGAATTCGCGTCCTCATATGTGAGCTCCATGTGCAGGAACAAAATTCAATAAAGCTTACGATCTTAGAGAAGCCAACTAATCTCTCAAGTGAAAATGCAATGGAACACTAGTCCAAAAAAATGGCATGAAATTTTTTGGGAAAAACTTCACTTATATTTGCACAAGGGATGAGTTTACAATGGATTCTAGGGCACTTGGCCTCAAAGCCTATTGGCCAATTCCTACCTCTTGCCACCTTGCCATCACCCTCATCTCACCCAACGGGGTTGGCTTTGTTGGTTAGCTTGGCATCCGGAGTTTCTTTGGTCCCAAGTTCGAACCTCCCCTTGGAAACCAAGAAGCATCACCCTCATCACTCAGTACTCTATCACTTTGGATGACAAACGTTCGATGCTGCATTATAACACTTCCGGACTGACAAGTTTTGGAAACTTGTTCCAATATCCAACTGTGACAAAGAAATTAAAAAATCCAATGACAGGTTCCTTGGCTTGTCCCTACCAAAAGCCACAACAATTAATTAATCATTTAATTGATATTTTTTTTCACCCAGCTGATTAAGTTTTAGATTTATTTAGCGGTAGTGGTACTACGAGCACATGTGCTGTTCAGAAAGGCAGACATGTTGCTGCAATATATTTAGATACTAATTTAGTTGATTTTATAAAAATGAGAATGAAATCTCTTTCAATTTTGTCAAATGAATTATCTGAGGTGAGAAAGAGTTTGGACAACGAGGATACAATAATTTCCTTGTCCAAGAAACCTCAGCCTCCTGCTAGCGAAAAAGTAGACGACACAGGAAATTTGCTGATGTCTTGGTTCAAGATTACAATGTAGTAACTGTAGTCGAGAAAATTGTAGAAGAGGTGCCACTTGATAGTACAATGGCTACTCAAGAAAAAACAAAAGAAAAATATGTAAATGATATCGATGACTTTTGGGAATAAATTTTTTTTTTGTTTTAAAGAATAATTGTGTTTATATTTTTTGATGTATTGTGTTTTGAATTCTTTTTTATTGATTTAATATTTTTAAATTTATTTTTTAACGATTTAAAATTTAAAATTTGAAATATTTTAAAAATTTTAACATCGATAATTATTACCAAAAATTAAAATTGTAATGATTTGTCAAGTTTACAATATTTTAATTTTAGATGTATTTTTATAATATTTTTTGTAAATTTTTTTTTGCTAAGAATTATAAGAAATGAAAGAAAAATTATATTTTTTTCAGGGTGACTTAAATATTATCACAAATAATTTAATCTCGATTATTGTAAAGTAATTTTATTTGCGTTTATTTAATGTTTAATATTCAATAAACTTACGTGAGTGTAAGTAAAGATTTTCAAAAATTTAAAGTTTTAAAAAATATTGATTCAAAATTTTAACATTATTTTAGAGATATTTTTTTCGATACAAGAATTGTAATTTAGAAAACTTTTGAAATTCCAAAAAAAAAAAACTATAACTTTTGTTTTTGGTAAGCAAAAAATATTTTTTAGGTATTTTAGTGGTTGTGTATCTAATGATTTTATTTTAAATAGTATTATTATTTAATATAAGCTAATTTTAAGTTATTTATAAAAATCTATTAACCAGATTTTTGTAGCTTAAATTATTTTCTTGCAAAATACAACATTTTTTTACCATTACAATATATTTATTTGAAGTATTTTAAATTTGGATAGTTTTTAAAAAAAATTGATAAAAAAAAAAAAAAATGGGTCTTCAAGTCATTTTTTTTTTTTTGGTCATCATGTTCATTGCTATATCCAGAAGGAATGAGTCGGGAAGAAAAGAATGTTTTTCAACATAAAGTAGCACCATATACGATAATATCAGGTGCACTTTAGAAACTTGAAATGATGATGAGCTTCGAAGATGTTTGGAACTAGATGAAATACCAATAGTAGTCTTTTCATGAAGGAGATGTTGGAGGGCACTATGCTTTGAAGAACATAGTACAAAAAATAATGAATGAAAAATATTGGTGGGCCACTATGTGCATAAATTTATTCTAAATTGTGATCCTTGTCAAAGGTGTTAGAAAACAATGATAAACTTATTACTATTGATGATTTACTGTTGACAGCTATAAGTAGTTGTAGGCTAGTCTAGAGTCAACTACTAGTTTCCTCTCTCTCTCTCTCTCTCTCTCTCTATACATACATATATATATATATATATATATATATATATATATATAGATATATATATATATATATATATACATATATACATACATATATACATATATACATACATACATACATATATACATACATACATACATATATACATATATACATACATATATATACATATATATATATACTTACATATATATATATATATGTATATGAGGAATCTGCACAAAAGCAGTACATCCAAAAACTCGTAAGTTTGATAAAGAAGGTTTGGTACCTATCCAAACTTTGAATGGTATTTTGTCTGAGAGGCCTTTAGTAGGACATCTGTTTTGAATATAGGTTGATGTTGAAACAGCTTCAGCCCAAAAGCACTTCGGAAGTGTCGCATGTAATAACATGCACTTTGCCGATTCAACTAAGGTTCTGTTCTTTCTCTCAGCAAGACCATTTGATTGAGACGAATAGGAGGTAATGTATTGTTGTTGGGTTTCTTGCCAACTGGTGGTTCCACTAAGTCCCATGTGCTATGCTTAGCAATTGACTCCATCTCTTCTTCCACGGCCTTGACCCAAATGCCATCATCATTCGCTTCAACATAAATCGAAGGTTCTTTGCTTTGAATGATGCTAGATAAGAGAGCATAATTTGCTTCAGATTTGTCAGGTTGTGTTCTCTCTTGTTGATCTTCGTAGCTCTCCTACATGGATGATTTAGAAAAGTCATCCATATTGCGACTCTCCATCAATCTCTCAAACCACTTAGGGAGCTTCCTGTCAGGTGATCAACTTCCTAGTGAGAATGTATCCCATGGTACATCCTTCTCCTTGTGTTTGTCACCTACAACTTCAATCCTTTTAGCACCAGAAGGTTTATCTCTACCTCTCCAACCTATCTCTTGAGGTTGAGTAGCAATATCATGAGATGTATCCATATGTCCATCACTAGAAAACTCAACAAATGGTCCATCATCAAGATGAATTCTCACTGTACCATCTTTCCCGCTAGATGTATCCATCTTCTCAACATCCTCATCTTGGTACATCTTATATTCATCAAAAATAACATCACGACTAATATGTATTTTATTTCAAAACATCTATAGCCCTTTACACAACCATCATATCCTAAGAAGATGCACTTTACAACTTTTACATCAAACTTATGTATCTCTTCCTTAGGAATGTGTACAAAGGCCTTACATCCAAAGATTTGCAAGTGATTCACCTTTAGCTTCTTCTTCATGAATGCCTCCTCAGGTTTTATCTTTGGTACGACAATGGTAGGACTTCTATTTTGAAGATAGACTATGGTACTACATGTTTCTGACCAAAAATCTTTTGGTAGTTTCATCTCAACAAGCATAGATCTGGCACTCTCCACAATCGTACAATTTTTACCCTCAACTACATCATTGAGTTCTGGAGTATGAGCTTGCGTAAATTGTCTTTTGATCCCACATTGATCACAAAGATAATTGAATTCAGTAGACTTGTACTTACCTCCACTTCCTACCTGTTTGATTTTTGACCATTGCTTTGAAGCTCTTGAAAGTGCCAAAAGCATTCGATTTCTTCTTTAAGAAGTATATCCACGACTTACATGACATATCATCTATGAAGGTCATAAAATAATAAGCTCCACCTATGGACATAGTCCTCATAGGTCTGCATAGATCTGTGTGGATCAAGTCCAGGATGTTGAATTTCTCTCGATGTTGCTTCCAATACACACATGATTTTGCACATTGTCTTCAAGTGGTCTTCCATCATAGGCAATCCTTTTACCATTTCCAATTTTCTCATCAAGCTAAGGCTTCCTAGGTTCAAATGACCAAGCCTTTTAGATCACAATTCAGTTTGCGATGGAATGGATGAGATAAGTCCATGTTGCCTCTTCATTGTAGCATTCAACCTATACAATTTAGTCATGGGCTCCCTTATACCATCCACAATGACTTTGAACTTCTGGTTCACATCCTTCACAAAGAAACAATCATGGGCGAATTCTAGTTTCAACTTTTGATCAGTAATGAAACCAACAGAAAGTAGATTTTTCTTCAAACCTGGTATATAAAGTACCTCCTTGATTGTCTTCTTTTTGCCATCAAGTAGTTAGATGGAAACAATTCCTATTCCCTTGATCTTGCATACATCACCATTTGCTTGCAAGCTACCGAACCAATCTTTATTACCTGTTGTCGCGGGAAGCGGAAAACACTCTATTCAGTGTCACAAAAGCAAAATTGTTTTTTTGTTTTGTTTTTGTCTTTGTATTCGTGAATGATTTTGTGTCTTTGAATTTTCTTTTACGCGAAAGCTTCATAGAAACCTAGACACGCAACTACACATCACAAAACACATTCTATTCTAGAAATCAAGACAAATGACACAAGACAAGGAGATGCACAAAAGTAGAGCAACTGTATTATCAGTTTAGTTTTTAGAGCGAGATCATCAGTGTCTCGAGCGTTGGCAGAATGACACTCTGCTCTTTCATTGTGTTCTACTAGTTGGCAGACTTTCATGCACAACTCTATTGTTTCTAGTAATTTTCTTTTTGCTCTACTCGCTATGTCTCTCTGTCTCTTATAGATCTATGTTTATGATCCAGAAAAGATAGTTTATATCTCCACTGTGTGGAGTTAACAAGATAGCTAAACACAGAATCACAAGACTAGTTAACGCTAATCAACTAATCAGTTAGTCTCTGTTGTTGCCTCTCGTTTCACCTGGGCATGAAGTCTATGACTCCAAGCTCGTTGAGCTGCCAACTGACAACGTGAAAGGTTTTTCTTTTGTTTGTTTCGTTTCTTTCGTTTGTTTTCGCTCTTTTCGTTTCTTTCATAATCTTTCGTTTTGCGTTCCTTTGCGGTTTGAGGTCCTGGAGTTATGTTTACGATTCATGAATGATTCGCAAATTGTTCGTCTTTTGAGTCAAAGACACGTTGACTGTCGCGAATTGTTCTCGTTCTACCTTTGTTTCTTGTTTGTGTTGCGACAAAGTTGCAGGAGTTCACCATTTCTGACGCTATTGTTCATTTTGTAATTTTGAGTTTTAAGAGATCTTGGAGCTTCTCTTGGAGAGCTTTCTTGATGAAGAAAGTGGTTCATGTGTCTAAAGTCACATGAGAGCTATGATCATGCTCTAGAATCAGGCTCTATCTTGTGAATGATCAATAATCATGAATAAAGATACCTTACTTTGCCTAATTTGGTGCAGTTTTGCTACTTTTAGCTCTCTTCTTGATTTTTGACTAGTTTCTTGATTTCTTGCGCTTTCATTGTAAATTGATGTTTAATGAATGAATTAGATGTCTAAATGCTAAGGTTGGCACATGACAATTTTGGTATCAGAGCTTTAGATCCTTTCTCCATCAGATTTGGTGGATTTTGTTAAATTTGGTTGAGTTTCTTGTTTAAGCTTTCTTGATTTTTCAATTTTCAACAAGCTTTGATTCAGTTATTGACTATATAATTCTCATTATTTTTTTTGTGTAGTTTCTTGTTGTACATCAATAGATCTCTCTTTTAGCTTTCTAGAGGTACTGAGATTTCCTGATTTGGAGCTATAATGACCAAGTTATGGCCATTTTAGTGTTTTCTTTTCAAATTTAGCTAGTTGTAGCTTTTTGCAGTCTGTTTTTCCCCATTTTGGCTGAATTTTTGGCCAAACTTTTTAACTGTAATTATGTAGGATTGTAGATCTCACTCTTAGCTTGAATTTGAGCCAATTTGCAGCCAATTTGGTTGAAAATTGAGGGAGATATGACAAATCTTGGGAAAGAGGTTAAATTCTAATTTGAGTAGAGAATTTGGGAGAGAAGCACTTCAATTCTTCATTCTTGAAGTTTTTACTTCCTTGTAAGTTGTTTCCCATTTCTTCATTTTAAAATTTTTGCCAACTCATTTAAAAAAAAAAATCAGCCCTAACCCTAAAGGCCTAACCTGACCTACCCTAACCTGACCTACCCTAACCCTAAAGTCCCAACCTAAATTTACTCTCTCTTCACGCTAGTTCTCTCTCTCCACACCATCATTCGGACCTTCCTTTTCATATAGCTCTGTTAAACGTTGAACATTGAAGAACTGAAAATCATGCAATTGAGACATGCGAGGAATTTGAGGCTCTCTTGGCTTTTAGCTGGACCTCCGGTGCACATTGCTTGTTTAAAATAATCTGATTCAGAATAATTGCGCTTCCGTTCACGCTTTGGCGGCTCAATCCAATTCTTTGCAATCATCTTTTTCAGGTTCAACTTCCCTTCTTCCTTTTCATCTTTATCATCAAAGTCATAAAAACCAGCAGTATCATCCATCTTGAATTTGATGGCATCCTCAGTAAGCTTTCTCATTTTATCGTCAAGCTCAGCTATGGCTTCTTCTCCTTTTGCAATTATTCGGTCGATGTTTTCATCTGTGATTGTGCCATCTTTTGAACTGAAGACCATCACTATGTTTTTTATTATTCTATCATAGTCTGTAAGCTCTTTGTAGCACTCCTTGTACTATTGCATATCCATGAGCACTGGCTCACTGCATGTTACTGAGTGTTGATCCATGAGCAATGAGGTCACGAATTCTGGGCTCTGGCCATGCACATACTTCTTCATTTATCTCTAAAAGCTGCTCTGTCAGACTTCATCCATACCTTTTGAGAGCACTGGTTCGCAGGTGGTTCAACACATTCTAGGAACTCTGCATTGTTGTGAATTGCCAAATATAGCCATGGAGCTAAATTAGATTAGAACTAGTCAATAGGACTATTAATAAAGTGGTTCGAACAACGTCGCTATAATTGAGAATAGCGAAATTGTAATAATAGTTGTAAGGCCCAATTTAGCTAAATAAGGCCCCAAACTTATAGTAGAGGCACAAATGACCACTATAAAACTATCGATTAAATTCTAGTAAGGTATACCTGTCATCTTCTGTTCTTCCTCTTCGGTTTTTGGGCAATCCTGCTTCGTGAGCTTGGCTCCAGCTATCATTGGTGTAGCCTTCTCTTTGCAGTCCATCATGTGGTACTGCTTTAGCACTTTTTTGATATATTTTGACTGACTCAAGTGCATTTCACCCTTTGCTCAATCTCTTCTGATCTCCAGCTCAAGGCATTTTCTTGCTTCTCCAAGATCTATGATTTCGTAGCTTTCAAAGATCTGACTCTTTGTGTCTTTTATCAGCATCAAGGAATTTCCTATCATTAGCGAATCATCCACGAAAATGGTCGGTATCACAAAATCTTTTCCTACTCTTTTTATGTAGACATTGGAGTCTGGTTGAGTACGATTGAAGTCTAGAGACTTCAAAAGACCATCGAGCTTCTTGTACCAAGCTCGTGATGCCTATTTTAGACCATAGATGCATCTCTGCAACCGACAGACATATTGTCAATTGTCGGGGTCTTCAAAACCTTCAGGTTGCTTTATGAAGGTTTTCTCCTCTAGATCTCCGTGGATAAAGGCTGTTTTCACGTCAATCTGGTGAATTTTCAGATTGTTTTGTGTGGAGTATGCAAGGAGTAGCCTTATGCTTGTCATCTTGACCATGGGTGAATATGTGTCGAAATAATCAACACCATATCTCTCCATGTACCCCTTAGCAACAAACCTTGCTTTGTAGCGACCAATGGTGCCATCTGATTTCATCTTTTTCTTAAATACCCACTTGCAGTCGACTATTTTTCTGCTTTCTGGCAGTGGCTTTAATGTCCATGCCTCGTTTCACCTCATTGACTCGATCTCCTCTGACATTGCCTGCTTCCAAAATTCTCCCTCTGGACTCTAGATAGTTTCTTGGTATGTTGTTGGCTCTTCAGTGAAGCTGCAGTACTCAAACTGTGTGTCTTCATTCCATTGAAGATTGTCAGAGTAGCAGTCTGGAGGTCTTCTTTGTCTTGTTGACCTTCTTGGCTCGTTTTGTCGCTGCTCGAACGTTTCTTGTTCGTGGGGTTGATCCTCTACTTTCTGCTGCTCTGGAGTCTGCGGCTCTGCATTCTGATTTGATGTCTGTCCTAGATCTCCCTCTTGAATAGGTAGCAATGCGAAAATCTCATGGCCCTTTTTGTCTTTTAGTCCAGAGAATGCGGACTCATCGAACTT
This sequence comes from Diphasiastrum complanatum, assembly GCA_029204225.1. Classification (NCBI taxonomy): domain Eukaryota; kingdom Viridiplantae; phylum Streptophyta; class Lycopodiopsida; order Lycopodiales; family Lycopodiaceae; genus Diphasiastrum; species Diphasiastrum complanatum. The sequence goes on from CM055096.1 coordinate 46,896,158, forward strand.
TACATCTCTGCTCGAAACAACCTTCTTCGTAGTTGGATCGTAGAGCCTGTACACTTGTGTTCTGTTCGAGTAATCGACCATGATTGTTTGCTCTGATTTGTCATCAAGCTTGTTTCTTTTTTCTTTTGAAATGTGCTTATTATATGTTGTACATCCAAACACACGTACATATGACAGATTAGGCTTTCTACCTGTCCACATTTTGTTTTCCAGTGCTGTCGTTGTTGATCTGTTCTGTAGGTGTACAGCTGCAGCTATTGCCTCAGTCCAGAATTGACCTGGCAATTGAGCCTATGCCATCATGCATTCGGCTCCTTCAACTAGCATTCTGTTTTTTCTTTCTGCAACACCATTGTATTTTGGTGTATATGCAAGAGTGAACTGGTGTTCTATCCCATATTCTTCGTAGAATCTTGAGAATTTTTTGCTTTTGTATTCACCTCCATTGTCAGATCTGAGGATCTGTATCATAATCGAGGTGTGTCGCTCTACAAATGCCACAAACTTCTTGAAGGAATTAAACACTTCGGATTTCTTCTTTAAGTAGTAGATCATGGTCATCCGGCTGTAATCATCTGTGAACGTCAGAAAGTATCTTGAACCTACGAGCGAATCCATCTTCATCGGTCCACAGACATCAGAGTGGATGAGCTCAAAAACTTCCTTGGCTCTTCTTCCCTCATGCATGAATGGATTCTGATGTTGCTTGTCTTTCTAACAGACTTTGTAGAACTCAGTTTCGGACTTTGAAATCTTGAGACCTGTGACAATGTCCTTTCTGATCATGTCATACAGGCTCCGCATGTTCAAATGATACATTCTCCTATGCCAGAGCTGATCTTCATTTTTTGAAGCATTTAATATGCTATCAAAGTTGCTGATTATCTTGGCCTGGTGGAGGTTTCCTTCTCTGCATCCGACCGTCAGCAACTTGTTTGTCGTCTTTCCGATCATGCGACATGTGTTGCCGTCGAACAAAACTCGAATGCCAAGATCTGCCATCTTGGAGACAAATAGCAGATCTTTTCTGAGTGAGGGCACATAGAGTGCTGCTGCTAGCTCTGCTTGGCCTGACAATGTTCGTAGCTGTAGAGTGTCGATGTATTTGACAACGTGTCTGCTCCCATCACCTAGAGTCACTGCTCTGTTGTTTTGGAGTTCGCGAAAGTTGATCAAGATCTTCTTGTTGCAGGTTATGTGAGATGTTGCTCCTGAATCGATGACTACATCGTAGTCGTGTTCAGAGTAGTTTGTCGAAGCTTCGTCGAGTATCGTGAAAGCTTCATCACCTCTTTCAACATCCTTTGATGACTCTGCAACGTTTGCCTTTTCAGCTTTTTTTTTTTTCTTTTTGGGTTGAATCTGCAGTCGTATGCAGAATGCCCTTTCTTCTTGCAGTGCATGCAAGGCATTAGGGGACTTTTGAGCTCCAAAAAGACCCTTTAAGAATTCGTGCAAGATGTTTTTTGTATTATTAAAATATTATAACACTAATACTTTTGAATTGCCATAACTTTTTAATGGTAGTTCAAAAGTATGTCATTTAACATATCATTGGAAATCTCTTGTTGAGCGCTTTCCAATGCACCAAACTTCGCTAAATTCGGACTTACCACTAAAAAGTTATGCCATTTTTAGTGTGGAATCAAAATGTGGACTCAAAAAGTTACGTTACGTAGATTTCAAATTTAAGTGTTTTGATTGGTCCATGTGTAAGAAAAATTTGAGAACAGATATAAAAAGAATCTTTACAAAGGGTCTTTTTTGGATTTAGAACTCCTCTAATGTATTGCTAGATTGAACCAGCATTTGTTGGCTGTATGGCCTGGTTTGTAGCAGTGATCGCAGAAAGAAGATTGTTGATTCAAGGACTTCGTCTTCTCGAATCTTGGCTTGTTCTTGTTTATAGAGAGCCTTCTCTTGATCACTGCTTTCCTCTCCTTTGTCTCTCATCAGTCTCTCATCAACGACAAGACTGACTGCTTTGTTGAATGTCATATCTGGTAGACTCAGTATGAGCATTCTGAGCGGATGATAGGATGTCGGTAGAGATTTCATGAAGTACATCAGCTGCTGTAGTGCTGCAATCTGGTGCTCCTGTCCTGATGCAACGAGTTGAGCAAAGATCGTTATGATCTTCTCAATGTGCTGATCCAATTGGTTGTCATCCCATCGTATGGATTGTAGCTGGTTGTGAAGGTGCATGACTGAAGCTGCAATCCTCACTTCATACTTCTGTTTTAATCTTTCCCATGCTGCATGGCTGCCTTCGCAGTCTTCAAACTGCATGAGTAGATCTTCATTTATGGACGAAACGATGATCGCCATTGCGCGCTCATCTTTTCTGATCCATTCAGCTCTCCTCAGGTCTCTCTCTAGAGGCTGCACCTCTGAGAGTTCGGTCACTGCCCAGATGCCTTTGCCCTTCAGAAGTGTTTTGATTTTGAATTTCCAAATTTTGTGATTTGTGCCATCAAGACAGATTGCTACTCTCGTCTGGATTGTTGTAGCCATATTGTATTGTCTAGAAAAATCACTGTTGGGATATCAGTAGTGATAACCCGTGGGCTCTGATACCATGTCGCGGGAAGCGAAAAACACTCTGTTCAGTGTCGTGAAAGCGAAACTATTTCTTTTTTATTTTTGTCTTCGCATTCACAAACGATTTTGTGTCTTTGGATTTTCTTTTGTGCGGAAGCTTCATAGGAACCTAGACACATGATTGCACATCACAAAACACATTCTATTCTAGCAATCAAGACAAATGACACAAGACAAGGAGATGCACGAAAGTAGAGCGACTGTATTATCAGTTTAGTTTTTAGAGCGAGATCGTCAGTGTCTCGCTCGTTGGCGGAATGAGACTCTGCCCTTTCGTTGTGTTCTGCTAGTTGGCAGACTTTCATGCATAGCTCTATTGTTTCTAGTGATTTTCTTTCTGCTCTACTTGCTACATCTCTCTCTTTGTCTCTTACAAATCTATGTTTATGATCCAGAAAGGATAGTTTATATCTCCACTATGTGGAGTTTACAAGATAGCTAAATGCAAAATCACAAGACTGGTAAACGCTAATCAAGTAATCTGTTAGTCTTTGTTGTTGCCTCTCGTTTCACCTGGGCGTGAAGTCTACGACTCCAAGCCCGTTGAGCTGTCAGCTGACAACGTGAAAGGTTTCTCTTTTGTTTGTTTCATTTCCTTCGTTTGTTTTCGCTCTTTTCATTTCTTTTGTAATCTTTCATTTTGTGTTCCTTTGCGGTTTGTGGTCCTGGAGGTATGTCTACCATTCACGAATGATTCTCGAATCGTTCGTCCTTCAAGTCAAAGACATGTTGACTATCGTGAATTGTTCTCGTTCGACCTTCATTTCTTGTTCGTGCTGCGACAAAGTTGCAAGAGTTCACCATTTCTTACACTTGTCATGTGTCTTGTGGCTCCTGAGTTAATGTACCAAGCTTGATCGCCTTGATTGGATGACAATGCTGATATAATGATGCTAGAGTCTTCAACTTCACCTTCATCGACAAGGTTACCTGATTGCTTTGGTTTCTCCTTGTCTAATTCTACCGAGAATTTTGGACACTCGCTTTTCCAATGGCCCTTTTTGCCACAATGGAAGCATTTGTCCTTCTTCTTGGTCTTGCTAAATGATCTCTCATCCTCCTGAGTCTTGGCGAATTGCTACTTAGACTTATTCTTACCCTTGTCTTTGCCTTGTTTTTGGCATGTCATAAGTGCTTGATCATCAGTATTTTGACATCTAGCTTTCACCATCTCTCATCGCTCCTCCTCCTGCATCAAGATTCCTATGAGCTTGGTAGTCTTTCTCTTGATGTTATCCACTTACAAACATCTGATAGGGTTCTTCAATGTCACACAATGCATTGTCCACCAGCTCAACATCATGTATGCACTTGCCAATAGAATGCAGTTCATTCCTCATTGTCTTGATTCTGGTCATATAAGTTTGAATGTGCTCTTCTTGCTCCATTCGAGCACTATTCAGCTTTGCGCTCAAAAATATAATCCTTGATGAATTTGACATCTTGAACTACTCCTTTAGCACATCCCATGCCTGTCTTGGTGTAATGGCATCACTTATGTGGGTAATGATCTAGTCTTTCACTGACAAGGTAATGAAGGTCAAAGCTCTTCTCGCCTTTCTATCGAACACTGTAATGTCCGCTTCATTTGGTGGTCTTCTCTCATCACTTGTGACACATCCCATAGTTCCTTCTCTATCAGTATGTTTTTCATTTTGAATTTCCATAGGAAATCCCGTCCACTTTGCTATTTTCTCTCAAAATAGACTCTCCCATGTTTGCCATCCCAGAATTGCCTAAAACTGCAACCGTAGGCTAAACGAGGTGTTTTGAGTACAATGGTGACGTCGGCAACTTATTTGATGACATGCTAAAATTTCACACCAGGGTGTCCCGTCGCTTAGGTGGTGTTTCGCAAGCCAAGTCCCTTTTTAAACATGAAATGCCTTTTGCCTCACACTTCTGACTACATGCTCCCTGAAGGAGGAAAAAGAGATTTGACGTCCATTGCAATCACTCAGTTTTGTGGTATCGTACTTGCAAATACAGTCCAGATGCTCTTTTTTTGGAGTCCGTAGCCCTTCGTTTGTCCCAAAACGGACTTAAAACAAGAAAATTAGGCCCTTTTTAGTTTTTGAATTGTTTCTTCTTAGTGAAGAAACTTCATCCTTCATGAGTTTCACTCCCTTGGGTCCCTTTCAAAGTGAAATTTTTAATGAAGTTGAAGGCCACTCTCTCTCTCAATGCACTTCGGGTCCCTTCAAAGCAATCTTGGTCGTTTGATCCAACGACACTAATCTTAACCACCCGATTTTCAGTAAATCCTCACCACTGGTTGGATTGAGGCTTGATCTAACGGTGTAGATTAGATTCACATGTTGAAGTCCTTTCCACAAGACACAGGACACTTGGAGACGCTAACTTGCAATTCGAACTAGGCACGTGCGACCTCCATCTGCCTCTCCTCCTATGACTATGCCCTCTCACCAAAATTTGAGCAGATCAAACTTGGTTTTGCATCTGTTTGAGTGTGATCTGACACCATGGCTACAGTCGCCCATTTTTTGCTGAGGGTTTTGACCCTTTAATTAGTGCTTTTGGTGGAGAATTGAGGTTTCTAGAGTAGTTCAAATACCTGAATTTTCTCTCTCCTTTGAGCAATACTCTCTAAACTGATAGCAGCTCAAATCGCATTCAAAATTTTGAAAACTTGCTATAATCCTCCAGCGACCTCCCATAGCTAATCACCGATCTTCTCGACATTTAAAAACATATAGTTTTTCAGTTTGGCAACCCATGCATGGCCCGAGTTGTCGTTGACGGGATGCGTGTCCTGTCGACTCACCTCGTGGTGAGGCCAACTAATCCTAATCCACTAATAGGACCCACAGTGCAGTAACACAGCAGTCCTACTTGAATTCTAACTGATATATAGTGGTCTGTGAGAAAGCTTTGTGGAATGTGATATTGTGCCCTGATGGGATAGCATCCAATCATGTTCGTCCATTTAAGCTAAGCTTAAAACTGACTTAGAGCTTATCTAACAAAAATTGGTAGGAAACTTTGAAGAGTAAAATACGTCAATAGCCACATTTATTTTTTATTTTCAGAAAACCAACAATATGAACAAAGGTCCATTACAATATAGATGGCGGCCAAGTACAGTTAAAACAGTAGAAAAGTAGAGATGGTCGTTCGCTTTTCAGATGGAAGCCATCCACGCAAAATGATCATGCTCAATGGCTAAGCAAATCAGCTAGAGGCAGTGTTGATTTCTAGCCAAATGGATTTCGTTGGCCAGCGGCCCATCAGCCTTGCAAATAGGTATCAATCAAATCTGAAACATTGCTACAACATCTCTGGTGATTGTTCAGTGTCAAAAGCAACATAAAATGCAAAGATATGAGTCTCATACTAGTAGTAATGTTCACAGTTGCCTTTGAGATAGTGCCCAAACGTAAACACTTCCAAACACGTCTTTTGAAAGCAAGAATGTAGTATTGATCTATGATAATCACAGTATCATGTGAGCTCAAAAGCAATCAAATGAATTTCTGTAGAATCATTCAACCAAATAGTTGATAGCTTTCTTACCTTAGCTTGCAGTATTTTTCACTCGAATACTCTTTCAAAAAGCTTTCACAGGTCTCTTCTCATCCAAGCAAAGATGGCAGCAGTAGACAAGCAAACCAAGAGAGCTAAAGCAAGAGAGAAAGGGAAAGAGCAAGAAGAGTGAAACTTAGGGTTGTAGCGATCTTCCCTTTTATAAAACTTCCAGTACCTCTTGGTGTACCAGGTGCGAAAAGATGCTCACCGACCAAATTTTCCACCAAAAGACTAGAAATTTCAAAAAAAACTTTTTAGAGACCATGTTACTAAGTTTAACAAGGAAAGGCATTTTCGTTGGTTTAGTACCATAAAAAAAAAAAAAACATTCTCTAACATTTCGAAAAGTGAATAAAGTACAATAACCATATAGTAGAGTCCATGTGTGTGTGTGTGTGTGTGTGTGTGTGTGTGTGTGTGTGTGAGAGAGAGAGAGAGAGAGAGAGAGAGAGAGAGAGAGAGAGAGAGAGAGAGAGAGAGAGAGAGAGAGAGAGAGAGAGAGAGAGAGAGAGAGAGAGAGAGAGAGAGAGAGAGAGAGAGAGAGAGAGAGAGAGAGAGAGAGATGAAAATGAGATGTTCAAGGAGGAGATCCAAAGGTTGAATCTTCTTTGCATCATTATACAACTAGTAATGATGAGATTAAAATTGCATTTCAATCCATGCGTATCTCATATCTGTCTCTTGTTAAAGATATGGATGTGCTCAACAGAAAGGTCCGAAGCAACAAGAGGAAAAGACTGGTAAACAAGGATATATGTGATATACCATCTAGAGGAGGTCATAGAAAAAGACAAATCCGTGCATTCAAGTAAGTTATAGCTTATTTGGTATTGAATATTGCTTGAACTTTTTGATTCATTCATAATCACTAATTTTGTTATTTATTCATTTCAACTTTCTGTTGATTTGCTTATTATATACTGTTGTGAATACTATGAGTGTCCTAATTTCTACTGACATTTTCATGAACATAATGTTTGCAATGCAGATCAGCATTGGTTGTTGAAGACCATTTGGCTGATGAGAGTTCAATTGGAAACTCACTAGGCTCTATCTTGACTTCTAAATCTATGAAATTAATGTTAAATAATAACAAAATGAAAAAGATTAAGGCTTCAGTTACTGATAGCATTATGGATGAAGTTGAAAAAATATTAGACACTACATTGCTTCAGGGGGCATGTGACTTTTCTAGCATCAGTAGGGAAGAATATGCAACAATGTTTAAGATGATAAAAGAGGCATTTGCACAGGTAAATATTAAAAAGTTTTCAATCCCACGACCATTTCATCTTTAAAAAAAAAAAGACATGTTAAACCATGGTATGCAGACAATAGCTGGTAATCCATCTCATATCAATGAAGTGTATTGCTCGAAAGAAGAAAGTCTAGCATATAACAATTCCAACAATCTATTTATTGACATTAATCAGCTATTAACATTCATCATAAATTTTTACGGTGTTACAAATGAGATTGTCAATAACAAGTTGATAGTTGTTCTCAAGTTAGATGAGTCTGAAATTATAAAAGGACAAAAAAATGGAAGAGTCAGTCTCACAATCATGAATGGAGCACTTTCAAATTCAGAAGACTCAGAAGGCCTCAATTTTAGTGTTCAATCAGAAAATGATATCTGGTGGTTGGCAGCATTTCAGGTATAGTAGTTCATTCATATAATAAATAGGGGTAATCATTTGAATATGGATTTCATATCTAAAATCTTCTCTGTGTTAATATTATGAGGCTAATCATGTTTTTGTATTCTCTTATAGGTGCTGAAAGAAGACCATAACATTCTCTCATGGATATTTAATAGAACATCATATCCTACCACCATAAAAAATCACATGGAGGGAGTTCCACTAAATATTCCTGGAATTGGCACTTTCAACATTGAATGGCATTTAGTAGGAGATTTGAAGACATTAAAATGTATGCTCTATGTATCTCATGGTGCTAACTCTCAACAAAATTGTTTGTACTGCATGAAAACAGCACAAGACATGACAAGAAGTACAAGAATATCAAGAGATCGAGAAGATCCTTATTGGAAACCTATACTACCGATTCCTGTACGAAATGTTTATATCTATACATTGCATGCGAAGGTGCGTATTATAGAAAAAATAATATATATTCACATCTTGTTTGCATGGAATTCCGAGCCAGAGGCCTTTGCGAAGGAAGCTATTTCCAGATTAGAGGATGTGTTTTCCAAAGCAGGCTTACATAAAGGCCACGTTAAAATAAAAAAAGATGACAAGCTATCAGGTAAAACAGGAAATATATTCCATGCAAGCCGAGCATTTGAGGATCTAAAGCTCAGAGATTTTTAATAAATTATTTTGGCAAACAATCTAAGGTTCAATACACGGTTTGGAAAGAAATTATTGCAGCAACTCAAGATTTCGAAGAAGAAGGTTCTACTCGTAAGAAAACAACCAATGAATTTGTGGATGCAGTTCAAAGTGCATGGGGGTGTTGATCATATAACACATTATATGGTAAGATTTTGATTTTACACTACGATAGACAAATATGTGCAATTAAATCAGATACTTTTGGTACTGATTTAGATTATGTTTCTATGACATGCAGCACGTATTACGACATCATTCGACATTCTTTGCAAAAAATAGTGGAAGTCTTAGCATATGGTCATCGCAAGGAATGGAAAAATCTCATTGGCAAGCAAGAGTGGCATTTCATAAAAGTACACAACATGGCGGGACTGGCACAAAAAATAGCTATATACTGCAACTTTTCCAATGGTTTTACAGAAGAATCCAAATTCGTCATAATACAAAATCGACATATTATAAAAAATTTCAAAAAACATGCAAATTTATACAAGCCAGTAGGCTATAGACACACAATAAAATTTTGTATATCAAATAAAAATATTTACAAAGTACAATTCAGCGGTATCTAATCTACTTCCGATATTTTTTTCCAATGAAAGCTGCAATTTAGAATCATGCAACAATTTTTTTCTTTCATATGAATCCAATAGCTCATAGTTTTTATGCTTACTCAGATCAATTTAAGCAGCATACACTATAAAATGAGATGATCTGAACATGGAATTCACTGGTCCATATCCTAAAATTTTAACCGCAATAGTTTTCTTTACAAAAATTATTCTATGCACCTTATTGAAATTATGTCCTCCAAGAAAATGAGACAGTGCCTTGATTGCCATAATCATAGTTGCACCATGTTGATGAAACTTGGCAACACTTATCTCATTATTCTTGAAGGACTTCAGATAGTGCCCCAATGCATGATCTCTTGAAAATTCTCCAGCAGAAGATCTCTGCCCTCCTCGACGAATTGTGAAATCATCAAGGAAAATTGTTTCCTAAAATGATAAAAAAAAAAATAAGCTCCAGTATATAATCTGACATAACAAATCTACTAGTACTTGATAAGAGACAAGAACTTATGCATTCGGCTTTGTCTTCTCTGATTATTGTCTCTCCATCAACATTATGTCCACCTTTCGATGCCAATATTGTTGGTAAATAGACAATTGGCTGTGGAAAACCAAGTTGACTTTGGATTCTAAGAAACTCCTCCTCAGAAGGTAGATCATCTTCTTTGTTGCGCATTTCCTCCACAGCCATTTTCAAGCAATCTTTTCTTGAATAAAACTTATCATTATGTACATCGTCAACACCAGGGAGAAGATCATCAGCATCAAAATCAATTATATCCGAAAATTCATCAAGCTCTTTGTTTAAAATGCAAAGAGTCTCAGCTTCAGTGAAGTAAAAAAAGATCTGATATATCCGATATTGTCAAAAAGGAATTATTATCTATATTATAAGTAGGCAAAGTGATCAAAGATTTATCGAAAGGAGAAAGTTTAGTGGGTGTTCTAGGGCCTATAAAAGTAGTCCTATTTCGAGCAGGATCAAAATCAGAACAATCATCTAAATTAACACTTGTATCAATAAAAAAAAGTATCTATATCTACAATCTTTGACTTTTCAGACTTTGTACCACTAGAAGAAGCTGCTTCAGAAGTGGAGGGCACAGCCTCCGAATCATCAGAAATATTTAACAAAAAAAAAAACAAAAGTAGACTGAAAATTGACAAATCTATATTTTTTATTATAAATTGGGCACTCAACACCGAACAAAAATAAAAAGGAATGCGAAGCGCGCTTGAAATCGATACCGGACGATGCAGTATCGGATCTAGACGCATAATAGTCAATGAAAGGTAATGAGAGCAAGCGACGCGCTTGAAATCGATATCCAGCAAAGCAATCGTAAATTTGCATGAAAATCCAAGCCGAAAAAGACCTATTTATAAAAAACAATTTCGCACGTGTGGAGGAGTGGCAAAGGAACACATGTCGACATGTGATTGGTCAAATTAAATGCGCCGTACTTAGAATGATTGATCTAACATCTGTCACGTGCGAGAATGACACGCGTCGATAACGGATTCGGGCACGTGTCTCAACCCACGTGGCCTCATAATTGGGTCATCATTGTCAGTACAAACATTCCATGTGGCCTAATAATCTAAGGACATGTGTCTTCACCATCTTTTTACACGTGCAAAAATTTTGTATATAGAAGTCCTTGGAATTTTCATTTTTTTTCGCAAAATTTTCGCTTTTAGCTCCCGATATCACTCTCAAGCGCGCTCTTTCACCGTTCCAACTTATGCCCTCTCACAGTGCGCTCAACGAGTCCGATATCGCTGGAAATGCAATATCGCTTTTGAGCATGCATCTCTTTTCTTCAAATAATCTATGTAGATCTTGCGCTCAAAACTGATATTCAATTCTGGTATCGATCTCAAGCGTCCTTTTATCGCAAATTTTTTTGTTTTCATCCACTTTTGTTTTGTTCAAACTTCTTTTTGTTAATTTTCTTCTTTTGAGAATGATGGCCAGGACCAAATCCACCGTCTGTGCCATCATCACTGTATAGCCATCCCATTTCCGTGTTCCCCCTGGTACTGGCTGTAGGCGTGACAGGAAGCAGGTCTGGCTGAGAGAGATCAGAAAACTCCATAGATCAACTGAATTGTTGATCCCTAGAGCTCCTTTCGGCCGATCTATTCCAAAATGTCACTCTGTCACTTGGGCTAAATGTTCATTTTGTCGTGACAGTCATACAGGCCTTACAGGGTGTGTCACCATCATGCCAAAGGATTTTGTCATTCTCAAAAGGCTTTGGGACAGATATTCTGGTCTGCATGTTGATAATGCCAGCACCTCCAGAGACCTGTCTCTGGATAGAACCGACGTGCCTACTACCTCTAGGAGGAAGAGAAAACAGGCTGTTCCCAAAAAGGCTGGACCTCAAAGGCCAACTGCTTCCCTTCCTCCTAGACGTATCCCAGCCAAGAGACCCCGTGTCTTCTTGAGCTTTCAATCAAATGTTGGAGAATCCGACTCGGATCGAGAATCTTCACCTCTTCCTCCTCCTGTTAATCATCCAACTCCTCAGCAGGTTTCATCACCAAAAGTGTTGATTACCCAAGAGGGGCTAGACAAATTAACAGATAAATCTGTAAATATTGTTTCCACTTTTGTTTCTACTCCTGTACATAATGTTTTTGTGAGAATTCCATACGATCCAACCCATTTTTTTTTTTTGACCATTATAATCAATACGAGGCCTACCTAGCTAACAAAATTGATCTTCTCAACAACTTTTTTCAGTTTTTTCTTCCAGATACACGTAGAAGCTTTAGATTAGGTCCCAAATTTTGTGCCGAGCTAAAAGATAAGACTCAAAAATTTTAGATGCAATAGTAGAGGCCGGAGTTTTTTTTTTGCAGAATAATATTAGTTTCGATTCCCATGGTACAGTTTTTGTAGTTAGTCCATATTTCATGGGAGCGGTAAAGCGAAAGAAGCCAATTTTTGAGAAGGCTGTCTATTTTATCGAGTCCTATGGCAAAATTCTATTTGATTCCATATGAAAATAAGTAAAGATTGCTCTTTTGTTTTTGTTGTTTTGATCTGGATTGTTGCATGTTTCATTGTTTTAATAAGAACGAAATTTTTTCAAAAATATGAATTTATCGATATTTGTACTTTGGTTGTTGCAGTCGGCATTGGAGCCTGAACATTCTTTTTGTAAAGATAAATAAGGAGGGAGTATCAAATTTTCTATGTGTAAAATTAAACTCGGCTATAAATACACATAGAGAATTTGATTTTCTACTTCATGATGTTGTTTTGGAAATACTGACAATGGCAACTTCAATTGGAGAGATAACCATTAAATCTTTCAAGGTATATTCAATCTATCTCTGATATGCATGTATTCCTTTTTTGATTCAAATGTATTGTCATAGCATAAATAAAATTTCTATCATAATATTACTAATTTTTGTTCTATATATGCAATGTGTACAGCAAAAAGATGCCTTTAGTTGTGCATGGTTCGTCCTGTACAATACAAAGCTATTTTTTGAATGGTATAATTTACAAACGGATGTAGATATTGACAAGATAATATTCTATTCATTTGTAGTTCATTTCATTCTGATTCATATTTTATTACTATCATTGTTTGTAATTTGCTTATTCTCTTTGTAATGACATTTCACTCTTGAGTTGTATACTCCTGATGATGTATATAGATTTCGACAAGAGTGGATCAGAACCTATGCCCAGTATAGTGTAAGCATTGCACTTGCAATCGAGGGCCCTCAAAAGGAAGCTACTCATGTCTTAACAGCCTTTCAAGTTTCTTAGGATGCAGATCTTATTTTATATGATCAAAAAGAAATAAGAGTCCTTCCTTATATAGAGGAAGGCAATTTTGTAGCAGATATTCCTCTTGCCTTAAAAGGCATTAAGGCCCTTTCCAAAATAGAGGAGGGCGAGATTATAGAAGGACCTGTTGTCTTATAAGTTCCTAATATTGATATAGAATATATAAAAAAATTGATTGAATAGAGGTCTATTTGTAAATAGAGAGACATCAAAAAAAATTGATACAATCATTTTACTTGTAAACAACCCGTTTATGGACTTTTATTGATATCACAATATATTCTTACAATCAACTTGTGTCCATAGTCTAATACTGGAATGCAATTTTTCTATAATGATAAAAAGACATGATGATTAACATGTATTTGCTGATAGTGAATCTCAATGTTCTTCCATAAGTTGGATTGTTTCGTCAATATCTCTGCATTTGATCTCGAGTTCATGTCTTTTACGTACCTGTATAAAACTAATACAAAGTTAGTTAGAATTAGTACAGAGTTTGTATTAGAAAGTTTTGATTGAAACTATTCATAAAAGATCGAGTGTTTACAGTTAATTACGAGTTTACAATTGAACATGAATCTAAAGTCTGAAAGTACATCATCTTCTAGGAGCAATAGTTCTCGCGGGATGTAGTTTAGACTCGACACTTGAAAAGAAATCAACAAATATATTCAAGGAAATAATCCAACTCAATCTGAATGTTTTTTTATCCCGTGCTCATTTTTAATGAATTTTTTACATCATTATATATCTTGCAACGAAATGATTCTGAAACTGTAGCATCTGGTGCAATCCATTCATCACTTTCAAAACTAGGTAATGGAATTGGTACTATTTGTCCAAAATTTCTTTTTGTATCAGGAATGTACATTGATTTATAAAAAAGATCTCACTATCAACTAGATCTTTTGCAGTTCTACCTCAATATTGCAGCTGTCCAATATCAGTGTGAATAACATCTAACACACCTGCTAAAGATCCACTCGGATCCCATTCATTTATGTTGGATGGATATAAATCTGCAAGAGAAAAATGATCAGATTGTGATTTTGACGGTTGAATCCTTGCACATTTATCTCTGAATGCATATATACATGTTGGACTAGAATTTCAAAAATAGAATTTCCTCTTGATGATGTTCTGAAATTCAAAATTCTGGCCTTCCAATAAGATCAAAATGATAGTTTTGACCTTTTTCTTTTTCGAAATGCTCCTATTGATGATGGATGCATCAAAACCCAAGAGTTTTTTGAATATTTTCTTGGCACCGATAATCCATTATCATCTTTATCATGGATTAGAAGCACATAGTCGATTGAGGAGCACGGCTTCCTTGATGGCGCCATTCGTAAATTGCATGCAAAACTCTGAAACAATGAACTATGAATCTGAAAACTTGCGTAGACAAAAAGCCATGAATCTGAGAAAAAGTGTTGGCAAAAATTTGAAACACTGATCTATTTGGCGCCACAAACTAACTCTGATTATCCCTGTTAACCATGGTTTGACAATGCATATACATTAATGGTACATCGATTTTCTCATCTCAACCGTATGTCATATTCATTTTCAATATTTTTGGGTCTCGTCGGGCAGTGATGAGCTGGAAGGGCATGCCTCATCAACTAATAGCATTTCCACATGCTGCCCGATGAAACAACAATATATTTAAAAAGTTTTTATTTTATTTATATTTGGAAAATTCTACGTTATGTAGAACCCCGAAGATAAGGTTTCAATTGGTCCACATGGTAACAAAAATAAGAAAAAAAATAAAAAAAAACATCTTTTTCAAAGGCCCTCGTCGGGCTCTAAGTTTCTCTAATGTTTACAAACTTTCACACTAACAATAATCTCGATTAAAAATGTGTGCTTGTTTTTTGATTTTAAAGGACAGTTATTGGCTTCAAATTTGGAGATCCAATCAAGATCCAGGGCACCTCCCTCCTAGTATGAAGAGGTTATCAATATTTTATGAACTTCCATATGGGGAGAAATTGTTAATAAACCATCTTTTGAACCCAATGCATATCCAAGAATGTAGGGAGCATAATTTGGGAGCACTTGACTGGTGCCAAAGATAAAAAAGTTGCACGAGATGACTTGATCTAAGTAATGTGTATGTCATTTTTGTTTACTTTCTTATGAAGATACATTCCATCCAAGGAAATACCACCATTGGGGTAGCAAGACAAAGCTCAATCGAGGGTCTCACCATTCAAATGCATCTTATGTGCATTTGGTGGATGAGGTGGCCATTGTAGGTACATCATCTACTTTCGTCAATCGTCTATTCATAGTCCATCCTAGACTATTGATATTGTGGTTATGACATTCTCTCATTGATCAATATTATCAATATTATCAATACAAGCAGTGTCCATAGCCAATGGATGTTTTTCATGGAATGATTTATGAAAACATTGAAAGGCTTCATAACACAAAAAACAAGGCCTGAGAGTAGCATAGCAGAAGGGCGGCTAGTGTAAGAATCCACGGTCTATATCAAGGAGTCCCTTGCTCATAGTGATCCTTCGATTCCTCATTTCTAAGATAATAAGGATGATGAATGTATCGTTGGGGAACTTCTTCAAGGAAAATGAGTGATTAAGAAAATGAGTGAGTCATGGAGAAGGTGAATAAGTTTTGCATTTTTAATAGCAAAGAAATGCAAAACTGGATTTCGAGATATGAAGAGGACAAAGCTCGTTTAAAAAATGGCTCGAGCCACTTTCAAGAGAGGGCTTAGTAGACAACCATACCCACCTGGCCTCGCCCTTCTAGCCAAGGACGTGACGCCTGTTTGTTGTGGCTTCTACCTTGTTGTTTGCCCCTATCACCTACTAACATGTGTATAAGGACCATTCACCTGACCATTCAGATCCCAAATGGTAGTATGTGTGAAAATTTTTCAACTAGTTGAGTTTTATTATGTCTAGTTTAAAAATTTGTCAATGTTGGCCAATATGCATTTTAAACTTTGAGATAAACTTTATATTGTTAATAAGGCCTAAGAATAGTTTATTTACTAGTTTTGGCATGTTAGGTGAGTTGATAAGGTTGCATATAGACCTACTCTTATTGGTTGATCTAGGTACATTGAATCTAGTATATTGTCTCGAATAGATCTAGAAAGATGGGTATTCAAATTGTTACCATCTTTGCAACTGGTGCAAAGGTATTTTCATAATCAAGACCTTTAATCTGTGAGTAGCCTTTGGCACAAAGTCTTGCTTTATACTTATTGTTAGATCCATCATAATTATACTTAATTCTGAATACCCACTTACATCCTATCACATGCATGTTGGTTGGTGGCTTCACAAGCTCCCATGTGTTATTTGACATCAAGGCTTCAAATTCTTGGGTCATTGCTTCAACCCACTCCTTGGATTGAAAAGCTTCTTGGACATCCTTAGGCTCTTCATCTGATATAAAAAGTGCATGATAGAAAGTTCCACCTTCCACTTGCCTTCCTTCTTCATCATATGTGAGCCTCCTTGGCTCAGATCTTGCTCGTGTAGATCTTCTGGGTGTGGTAGCTTGAATGTACTCCTTCTCAAGCCTCGGTCTCACCTCTTCTTGAACAGCATCAAGATTGATGATTGATCTGTGCATCATTCAGGTTAAATTTCTGATCCTCATGGAAGACCACATCTCTACTAACAACATTTTTGTCAGTAGAGGGTAAATAAATCTTGTATGCTTTTTCAGTAGATGCATAACCTACAAAAATTCCTTTTACTGCACTAGGATCTTCCTTCTTCCTAGTTTCTAGAGGCACATGCACAAAGCATACACAACCAAAAATCCTAAGATGATCTACCTTAGGCTTTTTCTTATACAACATCTCAAATGATGTCTTTCCTCCTATTGCAAGATTTGGAAGCCTATTACAAAGATAGTTTGCACATGCAACTGCCTCTCCCCAAAATTATTTAGGCAGAGAAGCTTCCAACCTAATGACTTTTGCACATTCACACAAAGTTCTATTTTTTCTCTCAGCAACTCCATTTTGTTGAGGAGTATATGAACAAGAGAACTCTCTTTGAATACCCTCTCTCTCACAAAAGTCTTTAAACTTATTGGAACTAACACATGCAATCTTTTGGTTTTGATCCAATCTCGTTTCTCATTTGAAAGACAAGTTTTTTGCTTTTGGTAACCTTGGTCAAACTGTTACATCACCTCAAGTATTGTCATCTTTGAGAGCTATAAAATGCATTCATATGATGGAAGGTCGAATGAATGGTGTTCATTTTTCAATTGCACACTATTTTAGGGCTCACCAAGAATTAGACATCTTGAATCATTGAGATAGTGTCTCCGAGAGACTTCAATCTCTTTTTTCATCACTGGTATCTAACTTTATCCATACTTGCAACAACCTGTTTGGTGTGCTGATAAAGTAGGTCGTTTACTTTTTTGGCATTTTCAAGATGTGGTCCAATATTGCAACGGGCTACGTCATGCATGTCGTCTGTTCCATCCAGTGCTGCACGTCAAGACGAGCCCGCATCAACAAATCGGGCTCCAAGCAGTTCAATATACACAGAGAAATGCACATGCACACTCATACACACACCATCGGCCACATAAATCACACATGCATACACACACACACACACACACACACAAACACACACCATTGACCACATAAATCATACACACCATCAAGCACAAATCATACACACAAATCCACATACACAATAACACATGCACTCACGTACACACACACACATACATGGGCCACCCGTCAACGACCAGCGGCCGTCCCTTGCCCGTCAACGACGGGCACTCTTTACTAGTATACATATATATATATATAGATACATACGTACATACATATATACATACATACATACATATATACACATACATATATATACAAATATACACACACATATATACATATACATATATACACATATATACATATAGATGTATATGTATGTATATATATATATCTGTGTGTGTGTATGTATATATATGTATATATATATATTTATATGTGTGTGTGTGTGTGTGTGTGTGTGTGTGTGTGTGTGTGTGTGTGTGTGTGTGTGTGTGTGTGTGTGTGTGTGTACTAGTAAAGAGTGCCCGTCATTGATGGACAATGGATGGCCGATGATCTAGTGGGTATGCCTGTCGTTGATGGGAGGTCCTAATGCAATCTCAAATGGTCGGAAGTGCCCTGAAATGGCCGTCAAATGGCCACAAACAGACCTAATGCGGTCCTTTGCGGTCAAAATGCGGTCTCAAATGGCCACAAAGGCCCTCATGCAGTCCTAATGCGGTGTAAAATGGTCATAAGTGCCCTAAAACTGTTAGAAATCGCGAGGATTGGTAGCGGAAGTTGGAGCAATCAGTGGTTGAGGATCGGAAGCACATCATTTACCAACAAAGTATCAAGAAAACGAATTCAATACAAATGCGCAAATGAACGAAACAATAGTGTAGACAGAATTTGCACTCTGATTGCTCTATACTTCATACAATAAACCTCATCCACAAATAGTTTTATATATGGAGATGTGTGTGTGTGTGCGCAGACACACACATGCATTCGATGTGTCGGGGAAAGCTTACACACACGCACACACAATGAACACATGCACACACACACACACGTAGGTGCGTGTGTGTGCGCACACACACACACACACACACACGTGTGTGTGTGTGTGTGTGTGTGTGTGTATATATATATATTGTACACTTTTGCGCATGTGTATGGGTGCACCCATGCATCCTCCTCCCCTCACCCATGCATGAGCTTTTTTTAACTAAAAAACTTGGGGAGGAGGATGCATGTATGGGCCCTCCTCCCATGCATCCTCAATCCCCATGCATACATGTAATGGGCGCCACTCCATATTCAAATCTCTCTCTCTCTCTCTCTCTCTCTCTCTCTCTCTCTCTCTCTCTCTCTCTCTCTCTCTCTCTCTCTCTCTCTCTCTCTCTCTCTCTCTCTCTCTCTCTCTCTCTCTCTCTCTCTCTCTCTCTCTCTCTCTCTCTCTCTCTCTCTCTCTCGGGGTGGATCGCGACTACAGAAAAGGAAAGACTTAATCGTTTACGCATGATCGATCGTAACACCGTCGTGTTGATCAATGAAGTGGCCGACAAAAAAATGCAAGATGTGAATGGTACTTGGCCATTGTTGTATAACAGTTAAGGGTGTTGGCTCAATTGGTTATCTTGACATCCAAAGTTTCTTTGGTCTCAAGTTCGAGCCTCTCCTTGGAAACCAAGAAGCATTGTTGTATAACATGGGATGGATCAATTCTTCCTTCCCAACCTCACGAGGAGCGATTTCTCCCACAGGCCAGCCCTTCAATAGTAGGACTTCCATATGCTTGGAACAGCACCTGGAACATGTCTCTAAGAGCACCGCCAGGATCATCCTTACACTGCCAGCTGCTGCTTGCACCGCCAAGATCATCCCTACATTGGCCAGGATGATCCCTGCACCGCCTGCTACCTACACAACTGCTCGTTTCTCAACGTGGGGATTGTTCCCCCTGTTGCAGACCACACTTGGATTGTTCCCCTTTTCGCGTGCCACACTTGGATCGCGACTGGCCGCTCTGTGGATCGTGTTCTCTCTCTCGGGCAAGGTTATGCACATCAAGCCTCTATGACAATCGAAAATTCAAGGGTGATGAAAACCATGAGCCAGCATCAATCGCATTTTAAACCAATTCAGTGCTAACTGTTACATTAGTGGTCACGTTCTGAGCAGCTCAGCTCTTGGATGATTGTCATCATATCAAGCACACAATCGTCTAGCTGGTTCAATCAGGCCAAATATACAAAATATTCACTCTTTCTAATCTGTACCGGTAGGAAGAGAGAGTTGGAAGATAGTGCTCGGAATCTCAGTTGGATGGAGAGAAAACCACCAATGACAGCACTAGCAAGAACAGAAAAAATAGCAGAATTGCTGGCACCATATCTCTATCTCTCTCGATCTCTCAAGTCTTCTTCACTCGCATCATCAGATGCTTTGGGCTTAATACCTTGCATGCACTGCAAGAAGAGAGAACATTCTGCATACGACTACAGATTCAATCCAAAAAGAATAAACAAAGCTGAAAAGGCAAACGTTGCAGAGTCATCAAAGGATGCTGAAAGAGGTGATGAAGCTTTCACGATACTCGACGAAGCTTCGACAAGCTAATCTGAACACGACTACGATGTAGTCATCGATTCAGGAGCAACATCTCACATAACCTGCAACAAGAAGATCTTGATCAACTTTTGCGAACTCCAAAACAACAGAGCAGTGATTCTAGGTGATGAGAGCAGACACGATGTCAAAGACATCGGCACTCTACAACTACGAACACTGTCAAGCCAAGCAGAGCTACCAGGAGCACTCTATGTTTTCTCACTTAGAAAAGATCTGATATCTGTCTCCAAGATGGCAGATCTTGGCATTCGAGTTTTGTTTGACGGCAACACATGTTGCATGATCGAGAAGACGACAAACAAGTTGCTGACAGTCGGATGCAGAGAAGGAAACCTCTACTAGGCCAAGATAATCAACAACTCTGATAGCATATTGAATGCTTCAAAAAATGAAGATCAGCTCTGGCATAGGAGAATGCATCATTTGAACATGCGGAGCCTGTATGACATGAGCAGAAAGGACATTGTCACAGGTCTCAAGATTTCAAAGTCCAGAACTAAGTTCTACGAAGTCTGTTAGAAAGGCAAGCAACATCGGAATCCATTCACGCATGAGGGAAGAAGAGCCAAGGAAGTTCTTGAGCTCGTCCACTCTGATGTTTGTGGACCGATGAAGACGAATTCGCTCACAGGTTCAAGATACTTTCTGACGTTCATAGATGGTTACAGCCGGATGACCACGATCTACTACTTAAAGAAGAAATCCGAAGTGTTTGATTCCTTCAAGAAGTTTGTGGCATTTGCAGAGCGACACACCTCGAAAATGATACAAATCCTCAGATCTGACAATGGAGGTGAATACAAAAGCAAAGAAGTCTCAAGATTCTGCGAAGAACATGGGATAGAACACCAGTTCACTCCTGCATATACACCAGAATACAATGGTGTTGCAGAAAGAAGAAACAGAATGCTAGTCGAAGGAGCCGAGTGCATGATGGCATAGGCTCAATTGCTAGGTCAAATCTGGACTGAGGCAATGACTGCAGCTGTACACCTGCAGAACAGATCAACAACGACAGCAACAGGTAGAAAGCCTGATCTTTCATACGTATGTGTGTTTGGATGTGCAGCATATAATAAGCACATTTCAAAAGAAAAAAGAAGCAAGCTTGATGACAAATCAGAACAAGCAATCATGGTTGGCTACTCGAATGGAACACAAGTGTACAGGCTCTACGATCCAACCACGAAGAAGGTTGTTTCGAGAAGAGATGTAAAGTTTGATGAGTCCACATTCTCTGGACTAAAAGATAAAAGAGGCCATGAGATCTTCACACTACTGCCTATTCAAGAGGGAGATCGAGGACAGACATCAAATCGGAATGTAGAGCCGCAGACTCTAGAGCAGCAGGAAGCAGAGGATCGATCCCACGAACAAGAAATGGTTGAGCAGCGATGAAATGAACCTTACAAGACAAAGAAGACCTCCAGACCACTATGTTCGAGTACTACAGCTTCACAGAAGAGCTAGCAGTATATCAAGAAGCTATCCAGAGTCTAGAGAGAATTCTGAAAGCAGGCAATGTCAGAGGAGATCGAGTCAATGAGACAAAACGAGGCATGGACATTAGAGCCACTGCTAGAAAATAGGAAAAAGTCGACTGCAAGTGGGTGTACAAGAAAAAACTAAAATCAGATGGCACTATTGACCACTACAAGACAAGGCTCGTCGCAAAGGGCTACACACAGAGATATGGTGTCGACTATTTTGACACATATTTGCCCATGGTGAAGATGACAAGCATAAGACTACTCCTTGCATATGCCACACAGTACAATCTGAAAATTCAACAGATTGACGTGAAAACCACCTTTCTCCATAGAGATCTAGAGGAGAAAATCTTCATGAAGTAACCTGAAGGCTATGAAGACCCCGACAACAGACAATATGTCTATCGATTGCAGAGATGCATCTACGATCTAAAACAGGCATCACAGGCCTGGTACAAAAAGCTTGATGGTCTTCTGAAGTGTCTAGACTTCAATCCTACTCAACCAGACTGTAATGTCTACATCAAACGAGTAGGAAAAGATTTTGTAATACTGACCATTTTTGTGGATGATTCGTTGATGATAGGAAATTCCTTGATGCTGATCAAAGACACAAAGAGTTTGATTTATGAAAGCTACGAAATCACAGATCTTGGAGAAGCAACAAAATGCCTAGGGCTGGAGATCAGAAGAGATCGAACAAATGGCAAAATGCACTTGAGTCAGTCAGAATATGCCAGAAAAGTGCTGAAGCAGTACCACATGATGGACTGCAAAGAGAAAGCCACACCAATGATAGCTTGAGCCAAGCTCATAAAACAGGATTGCCCAAAAATAGAAGAGGAAGAACAGAAGATACCCTACCAGAACTTAATCGGGAGTCTGATGTACTTGACAATTTGTAACAGACCGGATCTGGTCTTCTCTGTTTACGCATTGAGCCAATTCTGTTCCAATCTTGGTCTAGCACATTGGCGAATGGTCAAACGAATCCTACAGGATCTGAAGGGTACTCGGAATATTGGATTAACCTACAGAGCTAGAAACGAGAAAAAAGAATTTGAGCTGCATCACTATAGTGATGCGAGCTGGGTGAGCTGCAAGGATGACAGTAATTCCATTACTGGAGGATGTACAATAGCGTGCGGAACTGCAATTAGCTGGATATGCAAAAAGCAAACCCTGGTAGCTCAATCCTCTTGCGAAGTTGAGTATGTTGCAGCCTCAAACGTGGCGAATGAGATACTATGGCTGTGGATGATGTTGGAGGCAATCGAGATACCACAAGAGGGGCCAAGCACGTTGATGATGGACTCCCAGAGTGCCATCTATCTGTCCCAGGATCCTGTCTTTCATTCAAAGACGAAGCACATTCCTCTGAAGTACCATCACATTTAAGATTTGATCTCAAAAGGAGAGCTCCAAGTCTAGTTCATAAAATCAAAAAGTATTATTGCAGATCTCCTCATGAAACCGCTTGACAAGCCACGCTTTACCAAGCAAAGAGAGGCAATTGGATTGAACGAACAAAACTGCAAGGTTCAAGAGGGAGTGTCAAAAATGGTGAACTCCTGCAACTTTGTCGCAGCACGAACAAGACACGAAGGTCGAACGAGAACAATTTGTGACAGTCAACGTTTCTTTGACTCGAAGCATGAATGATTCGCGAATCTGCAAATCAATCATGAATCGTAAACACACCTCCAAGACTGCGAAACAAAAAGAACGAAACAAACGAAGAGAAATCCTTCGCGCTGCCAACTAGTAGCTCAACGGGTTTCATGCCCAACTGAAACGAATCGCAACGACAGAGACTAACTAACTAGTTGATTAGCGTTAACTAGTCTTGTGATTCTACGTTTAGCTATCTTGTAAACTCCACACAGTGGAGCTATAAACGATCCTCTCTAGATCATAATTAAGTAGACCAAGAGAAGAGAAAAAGAAGAGAGACAATGAATACAGAGATCTGTAAGAAACAGAGCCTGAGACGTAGCGAATAGAGTAAGAAAGCAAAAATACCATAGTTGTGCATGAAAGTCTGCCAACGAGCAGAACACAGCGAAAGAGCAGAGAGTCAATTCGCCAACGAACGAGACACTGACGATCTCGCTCTAAAATCAGACTGACAATATAGTCACTCTATTTCGTGTATCTCTTGGCCTTGTGTTGTGTCTCTTGATTGCTAGAATAAAATATGTTCTGTGATGCGTAGTCGAGTGTCTGGGATCCGGTAAGAGCTTTTGCACGATTAGAAAATTCAAAGATAGAAAATTGTTCGCAAATCAGAAGAGAGGACGAACACGAAACAAAGAAAAAGCGCTTCTGCGACATTAATTAATAATAAACAGCTAAGAGCTAGGCAGCTACAACAGAAAGAAATTAGAAAGTGTATATCATTTAGAGATCATCCGATCAGTGAGCCCTTTTGCAAATATTTGGCTATGTCATAGGCTCATATTCAAGCATTATTGATGGTGATGTGGATGGATCTAACATTCTTGATGTTGATGTAAAGGATCCTACTTTAGATGGTGATGATGATGGACCTTCATCAAGTCAAAAGCCAAGGAGAACATCAAGGGATAGACAAATGCCTTCAAGGCTCACATATGATGAAAAGGATAAGCAAGTAGTTTCTGGGAATTATTTTGCTTTCCTAACCTCTTTTCATGAACCTACAAGTGTAGATGAAGCAAGGAAAGAATATGAGTGGATCCAAGCAATGGATCTTGAGTATTAAAAGCTCTTATTTTGGTGAATCTTCTTGTATATATGATGCTATGCAAGTGGATGGATGTTATCATGCTATAAAAATCAAGTAACGGATCTGGAAAACAAAGTCTTATCAATGATTTTGATGGTCAAGTTGAAGATCAAGAGGTTGATCTCAAAGGGCTTCAACAACATCAAAGAAGAGATGGCAATTTGGAGCTAGTCAAGAGCATCAAAGAAGAGTCAATTGAAAAATATGTTATGGATATGCTTTTGCAGGTTATTGAAGACTCAAGTTCAAAGGAGCAGCAAGTAATTGTTGTTCAAGTTTACTTTACTTGTGTTATCTCATGTTTGAGCATTTTCATGTGGATGTGTGCAAATAGTCAAAATATGGTAAAACTAACTACATTGGTGAGCATCATTTTGATGTTGAATTTGTACTAGCATTCTTGGCTAGTTTTGTGTATGAAAATGAATCTATTGGATGCTCATTATAACACTATCCATGATCAAGTTCTTGATGCCAATGTTTGAGATTGTCATTTTTTGGTGAATTTATGGTCATTTTCTTGTGTCAAGTAGATCTTGAAGATGGACTAGTAGAACTTGCTTGGTTTATGGACTCATGCGGTGCTGTATTAGTATCATTGATGTACTCACTTGCTCATGGATTTCCAAGGGTTGATGGTTTCTTGTGGCAAGATGGAGATGGAGGCTCATTCATGGAGTGTCATGGTGGATACATGGCAACAAAGGACAAAGAAGGAGGAGACACACAAGCAAATGTTGATCACTCACATTTATTGTTTGTTTGCTGTATTTTTCTAGAGAGTTCAAAGTTGATAGCATGGAGGAATCATCTCATTTACATTCTATGTGATTCGTCATGTCATATTAAAGAGCAATACCATTTTTGTGAGGGAGCAAGCCATTGCAAAGGAGGTGGAGCTTCAACATGTATGCGCAAGGGAATGTGTAGCTAGTATCTTCACCAAAGCATTGGGAAAGGACTTGTTCATGAAGAATAGGACATCACTTGGAGTGTTATCAAAGTCTATGCTAAAAGTAGTTGAAGAGAGAGATTGAAATATTCAACTAGTTTAGTCATATTTGCTACATTTCTATATTTGACAAATTGAGGCCAACTTTATATTAGACTTAGAGTTTGACTTTTCAAAGCTAATTAGTCTAAATTCCATCTGAATAGACACTTTCTGAAAGTGTGGGAAATTTGGTAGTCGAGTTTGAGTATATTCAAATTTGAATGTTGGGTACATTAAATCTAAACCCAAAAATGATAGGGTTTACCTTTTGGAGGGAAAGCCAAGTGGCCAAATAGGGTTTGTACCTGTTATAGAAGGATGTAGCTTGTGGAGAAGTAGAGCTTCTCTCTTCTCTATCTCATTTCATGCTTATACATGGTTCTCTTGGGTTCTACTATCCATTGGTGCACTATACTTGTGATACCTTGCAATTCTATGTAGAATGATTATTAAATGTTATTTTTAGATCCACATGTGTGCAATACCATAGCTTGCTAGTTCTGTATGGACAACACCTTCTTTTTATGTTATGATTCAGTTTTGATCAAGTTCTATTAGAGTTTGCATCTCATTCATAAAGTAGATGCTGATTTTTCTACATTGACAGGATTGTTGATTTGTTCTCTTTCTAACCCAAGATCAGTTTATGGATTTGGATCGTCAATGATCTAAATTCTTTCACATCCACTTCTTAGCTGGTTTGTTTAACCATTTCCATTTAAACTGCCCATGGTTAGGTTTCCATTTATAGGCAAGACTTTCATTACCTCGGCCAAAATCTAGTCGGGTTTACATCTTAAAAAGATGCAAAAAAAGATTCCACATAGTCTCTCTTGACAAATCAAGACCAAACCCTTTGAACCCTTTAATTTATATCATAACATATAAAAACAAAGCTCTATAATGTCTTATATTACAAGATACCATAAAGCGAAGCAAGTTTTAGGACACTCAAATGCTATTTTTTGCCATCCCACAAAACACAACCGCACGAGTTAGTTACGTGAGGAAGACGTGTGTCATAGCTGAGCATCAATTGTTATCCATGTCCGAAACAAGATTCACTACTTTATCAGCTCAACTGCAAGTACACATCATACATCCAATCTTCCCTATCATGACTTACATCAATAGCAATACATTTTGTCCTAAAACGAAACCGTATCTCATTAAGAAACACTCAAAAAGAGCACTTTTCCCTTGAGTTTTGGAGATCCATTGGGAATTAACTCTTGAAACTATATCAGTCACCAGATCTGACTTAGATGCATCTATGAAAATCTCTGCAAGAGTTACTAATGGAAAAATCATCAAATTTGAGTGTTTGCAAGAGTTCAGAAAGACAGAATCTTTAGAGCCTTCGCAGGGCATCAAGATCAGCAAACCAACTCTTGTAGAGGGCATAAATGGAATTAAAGCAGTGAAATTAGCCTGCCTACAGGATCTGATCTTGAAAATCCAACATTTGGAAAAAGTTGTGCGAGAGATTACCTCCTACGAGAGTTGGACCCTCACAGACAAGCTGAACCCTCGCAGAACCTTGGCAAGTTTACTATTAGATATTTATGAATGACAAAAATCAAAGTATCAAAAATATCAATACTCACTCAAATCACCTTCTGAACCTTTGCAGACTTCTCGGAGGCCTTAGAATATTGTGAAGAAGGTCCCTGCAAAAATTTGGTTGGAACTAAGCTGGGGAAACGTACTCTAATTTCTACTATATAAGGGCTGAATTCTAGTCATCTGCCACTTTACCTAGCGAAGCTCTATCGAAATTTCAAAAAAAAATTCAAGTTCTCCGTTTGCTACCAAACTTCCTACCAGCCATCATCTACACTCAACGGTCTCAGATCTGCGCTAAAAACCATCATTGCCGCCATCCATCTTCCGATTTTCATAGTTTTCCACTTTTTAACCTTTTTATTGTTTCTACAATTTTTATCACTCTTTCCAACTTTTCTCTGTTAACAGACTTAACCTCACACCGCTAATATGGCCTCTTCTTCCTCTTCTAACGACTCTGGCACCAAGAAGCTGACCCAGTGTGAAGTGTCATACGCCACTCAGATTTGGGCTTTGCCTTCTGACGCCTTGATAAAACCTTGGCTTCAGACTACTAGTCCTCTTCTTGAAGCAATGGGTTTTTACGCAGTGCTTTTCTGTTTTGACATTAACATGGAACTTGACCTTCACACTTACGCTTCTTGGGATGAGTAGAGGTCGCGTTTCTACTTCCTGTACCAAGGTACCACATACAAGGTACGGATTAATGCAGACTCCATGGTCACCATAGGCATAATGTCCGATGATCGCCAACCTATCTCCCACGTCCAGGCTAAGAACCTGATCAAACCCTTTGTAACCCAGAGTGCTCCTGAAATCCCGATCCAGACTAACAATGGTACCTGATAGAGGCTATCACGGACCTAGTAATCTAGGCAGCTGCATATTTACTGAACAACTTTCTGGTTGTTTCAAGATTTCGCAAGGACCATATCCAATCCAAGCTGCTCAGTCAGATTGTGAGTCCTTCTTGGGATTTCCCGGCCCCACAGTAGTGCCATATGATTGGCATACTTTCCTTCTGCACGAACTAACCATCTCCATCAAACCTAACACACGTGACCGTATCGTAGTAGGACCTCTGTTGTGTAATTTTTTGCACTACTCGAGGTGAGGGTACATGAGTTTCACTAATCCAGCATTCATTCGCCACCGTTTCACATACTAACATTTATCCTCCAGTGCACGCATCCACCTCCGCAGAGCCTACAGTCATTAACATGATGGCCAGCAAGAGAATGTGTGGCGTTGCCCCCTCCTCCTCGACTCCTCATGTTACCAGATGCCGTACCACCACCCCACGACTAACCACTTTCGTTTCTACCACCACCACATCTTCTTCTGTTCAACCTTCCACTACTGCTTCCGCTTCCATTTCTCTTTCATCTGTACAAACCGCATCTGTAGCTGTTTCTTCCTCTTCCACCTCGTCCATCACTATCGCTTCTTCTGTATCTCCAGTCTCTCCATCCATTCCTATTCAAATCGACCCAACCGATTCTCAAATCTCTTCTAACACCCTGGCGTGGATGCAACTCATCTATCTTTCATCGTCGCGCCAAGGTTTATCTCCCCCTTCTTTTCTTTCCATTCTCCAAACCACCCTCTAGTTCTTCTCTATTCCTCCCGTTCTTCAGTTTGGACAATTTGTCCTTATCCCATTGTCGCTACTACTTTTCACACCTCCCACCTCTCCAATAAGAGTTGCCGAGGGCGACAAACCGTTGTCCGATGACGCATTCGTACAAACAGTATTTATACCATCGCCAGATTGTGCTGACCCCACCGCACCTGATGACAGGAAATCTCCAGAGAAATTGGTTGAAGATGACGACGACACAGTACAAATCATCAGGGCCTCCACACAACAAGCCCCTGCTAGCACCAGCTTACCGGCTGCTTCCACGGATCTCATGTCGGCCTACCAAGCCTTGGGGACTTATATCCAAGATGCGGTAGCAGCCATAATCTCATTGGACAGTCGGGTACTACAACTGGCAACCAACAACACCCAACAACAAGCAAAAATCATGAAGCTGCACCAAGACTTGACGATAGCTCAGCAACACAAGCTCGATGGGCACCGGGAGATCACTTGAAGCTGCAACAAAAGGAAGATGGCTACCAAGCGGAGTTTGATAAATACAGGGCAAGTGCCAAACCTTAAACAACATGATTGGGATACGGATGTAGACGCCCGAAGGGCTCTCACTCAATTCTCTAGTAAATTTTTCAATTGACCCAACCATCTGCGCGGAGCCACTTATGCCCGGGACTTAGAGTATTTGATGGGAATTGAAATGAGTGGGATCATTTTCTCCCACCAATATTTTTTGCTCCAAATACGGCGTTGGCCTCAGAGAAAATCGAAGACGGTAGCTTGCGTTTATTACCGAGCCGCACTCCTTGGTGAACCCTGGACGAGCAGATTCCAACCAACGTTGGTTCATGGGAGTCCACAAGTCCCTTCACACGCCCAAGGACTTGAAGAATATTGATCGCATCACGTTTATGGAAGATGTTATGGGCTACCTGATCCACTAGAGGCGGGCCAAGAAATTCTTGTACTGAACTGGCAGAGTGCCGAGGGAGCAACACTACTTCCACTTCCATAAGTGTTCGAATATGACCCCTGTTTACCTTAAGTTTATATGCCTATATAAACAAGAACATTGTTGATAATCATTTCCACACATTTTTAGTAAACAAAAAACATAATTGTCTAAGATTGAATGCAAGGTAAATTAGCTATTTTCTTTGGAACTAATGGTTAGGATATCTTTTTCTTTTCGCAAGAATTGAACTTTGACTCAAAGTGTGTGCATGAGTACAGATATGACTTGATAATAAAAAAGCATATATAAATGATTTGGTGAAATACAGATAGATAATCTTTATTTAATTATTGTTGTTGGTGTGTCGTACATGTTTAGAGCCTATGGATGCATGCCAAGGAAGAGAGAGATACAATTATGACTTTATAGTAAGGTGCGTGCAAGTTGAGAGTCTATGCCATGCAAGAAAAATAGAGGGACACAAATTTTTTGCTATTTATGACTTGCATGTATAGGTGCATCTAAAGAGTGGGCATGCATGCATGCAAAAAAAAATATGACATGAATTTTTTGCTATTTATGACTTGCATATAGAGATGCACTAAAGGACCGAGTTCTTGCCATAAAGTCCTTTAAGTTAGCAATGTGACAAAGCTTTTTGTGCATGCATACCTTTATCATTTCATATATGGACTTTAATGTTTAACTTATATATGTAAAAAATTGAACTTCTTGGAACATGTTATTTCCTTTTGCAAGGCAATGCCAAAACATTTCATGTTGTTTATCTTTTTTTTAACATAGTTACACAACTAGTGGTGGTTATACACAACATATATCACTTAGCAAAACCAAGTGAGTATTAAGCTCCTGAGATGTCACTACACATCGCTTGAGATTAAAGCCCATGCCTTGACGGTCACAATAGACAACTCTACTTGTGCACCGTGCTAAGATGGACATGCTATCTATTTTTGAGAAATAATGTTACTTACATTAATATACTTTGAGGGCTGTCCTAAACATAGCTTTGAGCTGAGGTCTCAACTCTTCCTTGATAGTGACGTCAATGGCTTTGACTAAGAAAAGCTGGCTGGTATGCCTGATTTGAGTCTAAGTGGCTAGAATGCTCGGGCACTGGAACTTGGCTTTTGCAATACAGAAGAAAGAGCAAACAATGGCGGTCCTTTGGTGTTTTCTCACATAGCACGTAATGCTTTAGAATCAGATTTGTTGATGTCACGTCTTCATGGCTCTTCTATGAAGACATGTCATGTAATGTAGACAATTAATGACATGAAGGGGTTTTTCAATGGTGTATCTTAGAACTTAATTGAGGTCCCCACACCAGAATTCAGAGCTGCAACTTTCAAGCAAAACGGTAAGCAAAAGGTAACCATCCCAGACAAAACCTCGTATTACATTTCCTGACAAGTGTGAGCTAGAAATAAGTAATGTCTTCACTGGAGCTCAGATGTTCATTCGTCCATGTACGTTTTCCTTGCTAGAATCTCCTGAAGAGTTAGCGAGTGAGGAAGTCGGTCCTATAGCGCCTTCACTATTTCCCATCAGCAGATCGGCTGTGACCCACTGATCAGTACGCTATGGCGGTATTTCAACCGGAATCTGCAGAGTCCAGCTGCACAATAATTACCTCAGAACCATTGAACATTGACGTCACGTGGCAGTGCAGAGTTTTTCTAGCTGAAACGATGCTTCCCATTAATATATTTAGAGGATTCTGGAGCTGCTAAACAGTGAATCTCTTCCATCCAAAATAGCATTATTCAAATCAACAGTCTAAAAATTGTATCCATGCAAAAACGTTGTTCAAGACCAGAATAAATAGCTGGCCAAGTAGTTGGGAGCACGTCTGCTATATTAGTGTTAGTCTACATGGTGTAAATAAATATACGTGTAGAAACCATTGAAAAGCTACGTGAGTATTATTAGTTTCTTTTTTCTTTTGTCGAAGATAATTGTTTTTGTTTACAGATTCCCGTAGTGGGCATCAACTCAGCGCCGGTCACTTTCACCTTGTAAGCTACCTACAAGGCTATCTACCTTCATAATAACTGCCATGCTGAATTGTCTGAATGCCTTATCAAATACAAACTTGTAAGCAAGACTTTGCCTCTGCTACATGGAGTAATAAAATGTAAAAACCATTTAAAAGCTGCAAGAATATCATTGTTGTTGTCTACAGCTGCTTAGAGACGGCGCTCAATTCAGAAATCTCATTGTAAACTACAACAAGATCCGACTAACTTCTAAGTGCCACGCTGCATAATCCGTATTTCTTATCTCATTCAGACTTGCAATGAAAAAACTCATCGTAAAGAGTAGGAAAAATAGCAAAAAATATATACTGGCCAGTGACAAGGAGAAATACATCCAATCCATCGTAAGAAAGTTTGATGTTTCAGAACAAGCGCTTCTGAAGTACAGTTTAATTTACATTCACGTTAACACGTACAAACATATCTTCGCGTTCGAGAAAGATAGTTCAGCTTGAGAATTACGGATAATTCACTTTCTTTCATCGTCGTTAGAAAGATTTTCTTATATGTATCATGATATCGTTCTGAACTCTTTTCACTTGAAAACTCGGAAAAACATCTCGAGATACGATTAAGGTCAAGTTCTTTGAAGCATTCTTGGAACAGTCAATCAGCTGTCAGTTCCATTAGAGAGCTTTTGACGAAGAGTAGTTAGAGTGTCGTGGTTCTGATCGGCTGCATCTACAACCGCGCTTGTTTAATCCTTATGTTTCATGAGTACAGTTATCAGGATTTGTTGACAGTAGATTTCTTCCAAGGTCGATACGGGTAAAAGCAGCTGCGCCCTTTGTAATTTTTCTGTGAATGTCTAACTCACGAAGCCACATGCTCACAAACTAGGAACCTACTAATCGATTTGGCAATTAGACTCAAGCAGCTCCAAGGACAACATCGCAGTAGGCGTTGCCGGCTCCTCGGAGGTTATTCATATATTATAAGCTCGTCCACAACAATCAAATTAAAATTTTGTATCTCTTCTGTTTTACCAAGAAAATCAGCTCGAGGGGTACATGCTCGCAGCGGAGCCCAAAAGGCAACTCACGAAATAGAAATCATGCACGGGACTTGGACAACGTGACAATTTTCAAGTGCAGGCAGACGTGCAGTCATTCCTTCAAATTTTGGTAACTAATAGAACTGAAGACCTGAATTCGGCAGCACTTGGCTCACGACACACGCATGTCCAAGAAACCGGGGGTTTTCCAAGCACATATCAGAGAATCTGATTTGTAAATCAAACTATAATTTATGGACATTTGAATACGCAGCATTGCTCCTAACGTGAGTCCAAATAGTAGTTTCATTTCCTTGACATGAATTATTACATACTGATATGTATGTACTTCGTCGATCTCCATTTAAAACATGATGACAAGAGAGATCAGCGAATTACTAATGCGTTCAAGTGAAAGCTATATTTCGGATCGAACGTCCTCATCTAGTCGGCTAGACCCTTGATAAACTACGAAACTACTGTGCGATAAGCTTTGTTTTCTTCGTAAACCCCGTTGCAAACAGAAATATCCATAGGATTCCAATCGGCTCGTTAGTTTATGGATATTTCAGTCGTTTAGGACGGCGCCAAACCAATCTCTATGTCTTGGTAAACATTGCGGAACAAACTTCTAAATTTTGAAGTCACGAATATCACTTTGCAGATCTAAATCGAGTATATTGTTGAGTACCATTTGAACTTTCAAGACCCAGTTCAGATGAAAACTGTTGAACAAGAATAACTACATGCGATTGTAAAGGCTTCGTTAAGCAGATTTATCTATTGCTCTTTATACACATGTCTTTTACAATCTCAAGAATGAATCTGTGCACAAACTTCAAAACATTCAAGGTTGACAGGTATATCATTTTGTAGGAAGAGATAGCAATATCTTCCTGAAAAGATACTACTTTCTGACTATTTGACACATAGAGTGAATCACAGAATTAGTTTACCTGCTTCAAGCGACAGATAAATCCTATAAGAGCTAGGACATATCTCAGTGAATCACAGAATTAGTTTACCTCCTTCAAGCGACACATAATCCCTAGAGCTAGCAAATATTTCAGATTGTTAGACTTGTTGGACTCCTTACGCACATGATACCATTGCTAGTACATAAAAAATGTAGCCTGAAATCCATAAACAATACTTCAAGTGAATTATAAGTGTATATTTCCTGTGAATGAGATTGACTAAGACGAAATAAGGTTAGGAACAGCCCGTGATAACCTCAAATGAATCAATATTAAGATGTCGTCGTAAAACTTTCAGGCTCTGATGCTCCGTAGAAATCAACGTAAAGAAATGTAGCTCGTTGACGAAGATTTTGCACTAAACGCTAGTCCGCTACACTTTTGCTATAAGAAATTCTTAACTCCATGGATGCAAAGTTTCGTACTCTTTACACAAACCATTTCAATAATCGGAATTCACAGTAGTGCTTTTTGTTTAACATATCCGATCAAGCTATGACATAAAGTTGCAACAGAAAAATTTCACTCATCTGCTTGGACGTGTTTGATTTCAAGAATTTATCTGTTGACATGTAGTCAGCTCCGCAAAATCTGGACGCGGTTGTCCTCTGTTATCCTCCAACAAGGAGAATACTCTGTATACAATAGTAGTTGCCTAAGTTCTATTGCTATCTATACGTTAAATTATATTCCTTTTCAGAGATGTAACAATGGTTTGGCAGAATTAATGGAGGTAAAGTGACTTTATTACCCCATCGACCTCTGTCATCTCTTTGGAAGCCAGTCCCATGCATTGAGGTAGGTTATCTTCAGTTCCTTGCAGTGATTTATTCGAATATCATAATAAACAAGGAAGAGAAAGCTGGGAAAGTCATTTGTACTTTTGGAACTCGCTGCAGCTTTTCAACATAGCAGATCACGCACCTCGAATACGCTTCTGTTCTTCACCACAATATCATACATGTGTATTGTCTTAAACCGATTGAAATCTGCAGGCAAAGAGATAAGATCAACCGAAGAACTCTTATGGTACTGAATCAGATCAGACTCCTCATTTGGGTACCGCTCCCACCCTAGAGCCAACAGCTTTGGTTCAAGATCCCCATACGAAGCGATAATCTCATTACTAGGCAAGTGCACCAGCACTTTCCGCCGAATGTTTGCACGCTCCATGCCATCAATTGGTTCAAGTAAGGGATTAGCAACCAGTCTTGCAACTCCGTTCTTAAACACCCACACCCCTGACATGATCAGCAAAACAACACAGTACTCCCAATCACAGGAAGAGAGGCGCACAATCAAATAAAGCCTGATTGATTAATGCTGCTAAAAAATATTTTCCTTCGAATCTCCAGACTCCGCCCACTGCAGAGAACAGTGAGGAGATGAAATCGTGTGCAGCAAATCTGCTGCTCCGTTGCAAACGAGATGATTCCTGAGAAGAAGGAGGAGGAGAAGAAGGAAGCCAAAGGCAGAAGAAGAAGAAGAAGAAGAAGAAGAAGGCGATCGATAGAAGGCTGGCCCTTGAGCAAGAGTAAGTAGTGGTCCACTAAAAAAAAATTCCTGAAACGAGAAGAAATTGAAATAAAACTGAAACGAGAACAATCAGTCGATGATTGCCACTTGGCAGATCTTTACTATCATATAAACACGTGGCACGATTTGAACGTCCATGCTGAAATCCAAAGGTGGCGGATTATAAAACATTGCGTGGTAATTTAAGATCCCCCAGAGGTAATTCGAAAAATCGCCAATAAAATGCAGGGGGTGAAAGTGAAAATACCTGCTTTCACCACGCGCAAGCGCAATCATGAATAAATCATCTTCCAAGGCGGAAATAATTACATTTCGGGGCAAGTAAGGCTAAAGGCCAAAAGCCCAAAGCAGCCGTTAGATCTCTTCATCATCGTTCAGATTCTCACACGTGTCCAAATTCAACCATCCAAAACACTCCAAAAAGCAGGTACACCACGTGGCAGCCATCCAAGTGGCTACCACTTCTAAGTATGTCATGGCATTAAGTTCCATGGAAGGGCCATTGTCTTCCTTTTAAAACTTAAAGGGGCCCAAAAAAATGCCCGCCCCCCCAAAAAACAAAATACCGGGGGTGGGGGATATATTTTGGGCATGTTGGGAATCGTCTTCCATTTGGGGTCACGGTCCTTCCGTGGTAGGGATGAGGTGGCCATTTGACCATATTCGCAATCTTTGAACCCTACTATAGACGTTTATTATTATTATTATTATGCTCCTCTATTGCCTTTTTAGGCAGTCACTCGCCTTTTGACTAAAGCTCTTGGGGCCTATTACTAGATTAAGATCCACATGAAAAAAAAAAAAAAGTCTTTCCTCCCAAAATAAAAGTGCGTACTAACTAGTATACTATATGTTCTAGGATAACCCTTTGCACATGTTTCTCTAAAAAATGTGTGCATAGCCCACACATAAAAAGGTTAAGGCATATTATGGGTCCCTACACTATGTTGACTACATACAATACCCAATTCCATGGGTTGTGGTAATCACCAAACAGCCCAAAAAGCATGTTGACAACATTCAACCCCCCTCAAATCGATGGAGGAACAAAAGAAATTTTAGTGAGTAAAAATAATTGAAGGGGGGGGGGGGGGGGGGGGTTGGTTGTTTGCCTTAGCCCTTTCACCAACAGAAGAGCCTAGTCTCATTGTGAGTAATTTTTGTGTATAGAAATAGAGCTACACTTCAAACATATCAAGCTCTTTAATTTATCTCACTAGAGGGTGCCATGTCAGCAACATTGTCACTAATGCGGCACCAAGTAGGTTCTTGAAAAAAAGTAAAAAGGTAACTACATAATGAAACTGGTCAGGGTCACCAATTCCATACCAAGAAATTTGCAAGCCCTCCTAAGCTCACCAACTAATCCTTACATGTTCCACTATACATAATATGAAAGTCAAACAACTCATATTTATTTTACTATGTTCAATTTGTAGGGTACTATTTGGCAAAATCCATTGAATTTAGTCCAGGTTAGGCATCACCCCTATAATTGTGTGGACGACTTTTAAAAAAAAGGACATTTAATGTTTTACAACTCGTGAAGCAACTAAACTAGGGCATTTGGGTGGGGCAGAACATAAGTAGAGGAAAAAAGCAAAATATCATGGAAAAAAACAAATATTCACATTTACAAATTTTGGGAGAGCAATTGCCACTCCCCTGCCCAAAAGTTTTAACCTAGTAAGTAACTCCTAACAATAGTTATCCTATTGTTAATTAATAACCATTAAAAATCTATTCATAAAACAACTAATCACTAATAGTAATAGTCCTATTATAGATTAATATTGATAAATAAATAAAATATCTAATTCCATCTTGTTTGTGGATGATTATTTTACCATCAACATCTTAAGACACTTAAAACATCATAAACAAGCAAGTGGGCATCAATTAGAAACTATAAATTTTGAATTACTTTTTAAACTAATATATCTACCAAATTTAATTTGCTAATTGTTTCAAATTTGATAGCATATTAATCAAATCATGGTGTTTATTCATAAAGCTCGAAATTATGCTATGTTGTTATGCTATTGATGTTTTCAAAATTGATAATTTATTGCAAAAAATTGTTAAAAGAATTAAATAATGGTACCAAATGTTAGAAGTTGGAAAAAATTGTTTACTAAAGCATATTATGATATTATAACTAGCTACTAGTATTGTTTCTTTGAATTTCAATGGTCAAGATCGCCTGTACTTCATCCTACGACTACAATCGGTTGCTTCTTCCACAAGTGGTCTCACCTATGAGGAAGGTGGCACTCTTCCTCCTCTCTTCCCGCTCTCCTTCTCCTTTCTCCTTCTCCTCTTGGCAAGACAGGTTTGGAGTTGCAACGCCACCCTCCTGCGATTGGAGAACGGTCCACTCTTTCAACGATAAGTGCATTCTACACCAATCTATTCTTGCTATCGGAATGTTTTTAGCAAACATATGTCAATGAATATCACACCTCTGGTAGGTGCTGTAGCGCGGCCTACTGCATCACAACTTTTTGCTATTTAATTTGGCTATATGTGTGCATGAGGCATTAATACTTGCCCACTGTCAATCACTGCTCAGATTCGCTATACTACATCTATCTATATGTGTTTAGGAAAGCCATCGCTACTAGAAGTAATACTTGGTTGAATGTATGTATGAAACATCAATACTTTGCGCGTTGTCCATCGTTGCTCAGAATGGTTATACTACATTTGTCCATATATGTTTAGGCATGCTATCGTTGGCCAGAAGTGATACTACTCTCTGATTGCATACCATCATGAGAAACAAGCTTTTTGTGAAGCACATACTACTGATATGCTATCGCTGGCCAGAAGTGATACTACTCTCTGATTACATACCGTCATGAGAAGCACACGCCATACTCATGCTTTTTGTGAAGCACATACTACTGATATGCACATCTAAAAGGTAACTCATCGTTGTTGTCCCAGCAATAAACTCGCATACTATTCTGCATGTCGAATGATAGGTTTATTCAAACCATTGTGTGGAGATCCATCGTTGTTGTCCAACGATGAGATACCAAAACATTTTCCATTTACTGTCCAACGATGAGCTACGTTATGACTCTTGAATGTATGATTTCTATTATCATGATGAGCACTCTAATAGCGTATGTTCTTTGACGATACTTGCTATCATCTTGTCTATCATAGTATAGCAGCAACGTAGCACGAATATTATGAAGAAACAAAATGTTTCCAACTACAAAGCCTTGCTAGCTTTCAGCCCTCAACCTGACAAAAACTCTGGAACAGAGAACGTTGTGTCAGCTGAGAAGCAGCTCATGTACCTGTTGAGAGCCTTACCCAGATCATTCAAGACGACAAAAACCCTGCTTGTGAAAAATCCCGCCATGAACCTCGAAAAGGCGATTGTCGAGATTCGACAGGAAGTCGAGGTCAGAGAACATCTAGATCACAAAGATGGCTCTGACCAGGCCCTCTATGGCAACAA
Source organism: Diphasiastrum complanatum (assembly GCA_029204225.1). Taxonomy (NCBI): domain Eukaryota; kingdom Viridiplantae; phylum Streptophyta; class Lycopodiopsida; order Lycopodiales; family Lycopodiaceae; genus Diphasiastrum; species Diphasiastrum complanatum. The sequence continues at coordinate 46,934,669 of CM055096.1, forward strand.
AGAAAAATCAAAGTAGCAATTTAAGCCAAAGAGGGAGTCCAATCAGAGGCAGGATCATGACTAGCAAGCAGAGGGAACAAGCAAGGGCAACTGGAAGACCAAAGGGAGGTCGAAACAACAAGGTGCAGACAAGAAGACTTGTGTGAGATGCAGAAGAGACGGGCATACAGTAGATACTTGCTGGCTCAATCCCAAGATTGAGTGTATCCATTGCCATAAGAAGGGTCACGCAGCCATGGATTGCCGCCAGAACCCAAGGAACAAATCAACACAGAACAGGCAGGAGAACAACAATAGTTCATCCTATGTCGAGGAGCCCGAGAGCTCAAAGATGGGAGAAGAAAGAACAAACAGAAGATGTTCGACCGCCTACATCTGTGAAGATGTGTGTGCAGCATCAACGTCTGACACGCATGAGGTGATCCTAGATTCAGAAGCCACCTCACACTTCGTGACATCAAGACGGATAATGTCTGATTTTAGAAGTGCGAATCCTTCAAGATTCATAGTTCTTGGAGATGGATCTAAACATCAAGTGAACGGCATTGGTTCACTATGGCTCAACACCAACGGCAGAGACAAATGACTCGAAGACGTTCTGTTTGTGCCTACTCTGCAACAAGACTTGCCCTATGTAGCAAGAATAGCAGATGCAGGGATGCGTGTGACGTTTTCTAACAAAGCATGCAACGTGATTGACGTCAGTACCAGTACTCTCATCTCTCAAGGCAGAAGAAAAGGTAACCTAGATCATCTCAAGGTACGCCTACCTGAAGATCAGGTGCATCAGACTCATGACGACTCGCCAGACACTTTGTGGCACAGAAGACTCTGCCACATGAACTCAATGGCACTTTACCAGGCAAGTCATCAAGGAGCAATAACAGGGGTCAGCATCTCGAATGCAACCAGCTCGACCACCTATGATGCATGTTTAAAAGGCAAGATGTCACGCATTCCATTCGTCAAAGACTCCTATAGAACGACAAAGAATTTGGAGCTAGTGCATTCTGACATCTGTGGACCATTCAACGTGATCTCAATAGGAGGTTCAAAATATCATATAACCTTCATTGATGACTATAGCAAATTTGCCAAAGTGTATTTTTTTCAGAATAAATCTGAAGCGCTCGATAAATTCACAGAATATGTGAATTGGACAAAGAGATGTACAGGCATCAAGGTGAAGCAGATCAGAACAGATCGAGGTGGCGAATATATCTTGAATCGCTTCATTGACTTCTACAATGATCATGGTATCATTCACAGAAGAACTACAGCCTACACACCGCAGCACAATGGTTTTGCTAAACGAAAGAACAGGACCCTAATGGAAGTAGCCAGATGCATGATGGCCTACTCGAAGGCTCCAAGGGCACTGTGGGCTGAAGCAGTAGCTACAGCCGCATACATCCAGAACAGGACAGGTAAGTCTAGTGTTCCTCACACGACACCACATGAGCTATGGTGGGGTAGAAAGCCCAACCTGTCTCATATCAGAATCTGTGGCTGTGCAGCTTATCCACATATTCCTGATAAGCTTTGTAAGAAGCTTGATGAGAAAGCCGAGCAGGGATTTCTGGTAGGTTATGACAACAATTCGTCATACTATAGAATCTACATGCCAGACACAAACACTATGAAAACAGTGAGAGATGTCAGATTCGATGAGAGCAGGACAATGGCCAATGATGATCCTGTCAGCTACAAAGTTCTGGAGAGATAGTACTATGACCTGCCGCCAGTGATAGAGGGAGCAGTAGACGAACACGAAAACGAAGATTTTTGAGTCACCTCCCATTCGAACGACAAATCTGACGAAGAAAGATTCGAGAGGCAACCTACCGCCGTAGTTCCTGTAAACCAAGATGGTTCCGGACCAAGCAGAGCGGACAAGGAAAAGGCATAGCTATTCTAGAAGGATCTCCTAGAAGGTCGACAAGACCACAAAGAGTGCCAGCAAGATATGTGCCAGGTAGCTCATCTTCCACATCAGAAGAGTTATGCGGGTTATTGCAAAAAAAAATTTGCAATATCTTCAAGTAACGAGAGTTTATGGCTTGTGTTATTGTCGTGGTGCAGGTTTCGGGATATTTTCCTACAGCGGTGCTAGCTGGGCATCTCTCAAGGACGACTGTAAAAGCGTCTCAAGAGGATGAACCATTGCATCAGGAGCAGCAGTTCTCTGGGTCAGCAAGAAGCAGACCGTTGTGGCCCAATCATCCTGCGAAGCAGAGTATGTAGCAGCAGCAAAGATGGCCAACACAATAATTTGGCTAAGGCAGTTCTTGGACGAATTGAACGAGCCTCTGGTCTTGCAGATGGACAACACCTCTGCAATTCACCTGATGAAAGATCTCGTGTTCCATTCCAAAACGAAGCACATTGCGATCAAGTACCACTTGATCAGGGATCTAATTGAAAAGAAGATGATGCTGACTACCTTCATAGGAATGAAAGACATGGTTGCTGACATCTTCACCAAAGCCTTGGACAAAGGACTCTTTGAGAGACAAAGGAGCAGTCTCGGGATCGTAAAGCTATCATGCTTTGAGAGGGAGCTGAGAAAACGAAATGTTTCCAACTACAAAGCCTTGTTAGCTTTCAGCCCTCAACCTGATGAGGATGTTTGCAAACTCAAAAAACTAGAGACACGAAACACGAAGAGTTTCGCGAACACAAAAGTCAAAGGAGACGAAGACGAACGATTTGTGAACACCAAATTCAAAGGAGACGAAGACGAACGGTTCGCGAACACGAAAGATCCACGGATGAGATTCCTTTGCGGTCCAGAACGAGAGAAAGGCATATGAGCAACACGAAACCCATTTTGCCCTCACACTCCAAAGAGTACCAGCTAAGATCATGCAAGTACCCAGAAGTACAGATATCTGGTTTGATGTTATGACGTCAGCAGATACATTTTAGGTCGTGGCTAATGCCACTCTTGTAATTCCCTGATTAGCTGTGATTGTTTAATCACTCTAATCTTAGATTCACATAGAGCGACTATACTTATTGGATAATACTTGACATACAAATCAACAGAATACACATATAGTGTAATGTAATAGTCTGATGCTAGTAAGCAATCAAGACAAAAAATACAGAATACTTGTCCGCCTACGTGTGAAGACAATTCTATATAGGATCAAATATCCAATTGTCCGCTAGTAAAGTGAGACGATTACTCGTGAGAGAACCGTGTTTCTCTCACGCCAATGCATTGCGTGGATATACACGTAGTGCTTAAGGAATCAGAGAAAAGAAATCAATAGATGATATTGTAGCCTTCGCACACATATCAATTTGTGTTGTGTCTGATCTCGAATGCAAATGTTTCTGCTGATAATCGCATGTCATATTAGTTCCAATAGAGGCTTAGCAGTCTCATCATTAGAGGCAATAACTCTAAAATCACAAGACACAATTGAAAGGCAACTGTCAGACAATTTTGAGACAGCTCTTTGGATATAAAGACACAATAGATGCTTTGGGGGGGGGGGTGGGGGGGGGGGGGGCGGTTCCTCATCTTGACCCCTCATCATGTCTCATGTGGATGCTTGATGTGAATGAATTACTTTCAGTATTTTTCATTTGTATTTTATTGTTAAGTTCTTGGAGTTCATTTATCTTTTGAAAAGCTTGAGCAAATTTCAAGACTATTTTTGCATGCAAGTCAAGTTCATGTTTTGAGGTCATAAATCTAGAAGGAACCTTCCCTTGGTGCTCACAGATTTAAAGGTCCAAATAGACTCCTTAGAAGTAGTAGTCGCATTGTGGAGGCATAATTTAGAGGTAGCTCCTTGGATTTAAAGGTATCAGTTGCATTTTAGAGGGCAACTAGTTGCACAAGTTTGAGATATTTCCTTGGATTTAAAGGCACCATAGATTGCTTAATGGTAATAATCACATTCTAGAGGGCAAGCAGCCACACATTCTAGAGATAGCTCCTTGGATTTGAAGGCATAATATACTACTTGAAGGCAAAACTTGCATTTTGGAGGACAAGCAATCAAATTTTGGAATCACCTTCTCCTTCTTCGCCCTTTTTCGCTCCTTATCAAAAAATGCGACACACTAGCCAAGTGGCCAGAATGCCTTAGAAACTATTCTTAAAGCACACTTGTAAATCTATATATTAGCTGATTCAAGCTATGTAAGTGTTTTTTAATTGAGTTAATTGAATTTCTCTTTCAATCAGAGTTTTTTTTTTATCTGTAGCAGCGTTATTATGCTCAACAAGCTAAATTTAGAGCGTGCCTAGATGATCCATTTATAGATTGCATCCATGTATTACAATAAATGTTTGTCATCTAATCAGACGCTGGAGATGACAACTGTACATTGTGTACACAGTCAACGTGTAGGGAATGTTGACGCGAACGAGGACGCTGCAAATTCTCTCACTTCGCATTTTATGGGAAGTGCTTGGAACGTTTCTCATTGCAAAATAGAGGACTGTCGCTTTTTCTCTCTCTTCAACATTTTTGCGAAAAAGCCGACAATGCCCTTAAAAAGGCGACACTATCCTTAAAAAACTGCCGGTGCCCTTAAAACAAGTTAACTCTTTCAAAATAGTTGAAAGGAAGAAGTTTAAGGCAAGTGTCACTTTTTCGGAAAAATGTGAAAAAGCCAACACTGTCGCAAAAAGTTGATTTTGTGAACTGGACTGAAATGTCGCTTTTTTTAAAAAAAGCCAACGTTGTCACTTTTCGGGAAAAAGCAAAAAAGCCGACACAATCGCAAACATTTGAATTTGTGAACTATGCTAAAGGGTCACTTTTTGGAAAAAAAAATCGACACTATCGCTTTTCAGAAAAAGCCGACACTATGAAAAAGATAGCTCATTTTTGTAGACTGTAGCGACACTTCGAGTATTTCTGCAAACTGTTGCGACACTTAGAGTATTTCTATAGACTCTAGAAAAGGTAATGTAAATCTGCAGACTTGTTCTAAATGCTAGTTTTTGGAAGTCCTTGAAGATGGCAAAGTCTTCAATGACTTCAAACAATTGAACTTAACATTTGAACTTGAAATTATGACAAGATTGGTTACCCTTTGTTGGAGATCAGCTGGAAGTCCGTTGTAGACGTTCTTCAAATAATTTGGCTGTCTAAGTTGTGATTCCTACAGGTATCAGATGAGCAGACGTAGAACCAAAATTGATTTCACTTGACCCTAGATCAAAGATCAATATACATACTAAGCAAGCACCACATCGACAACTACTTTCTCTCCCATAAGTTTATGAGAACCAATTCTGATCTCAATCTATATGTTTATGTGAGTGTGACAATAGCACTGCTTTGGTTTTATTGTATGTCGATGATATCATTATTACAAAAAATGAATAAAATCTCATTCATACCATAAAGGCTGATCTAAGCAAGCAATTTGAGATTAAAGATCTTGAACTTATGCTTAGGAGTAGGAGTGTGGTAGAATGCAGGTTACATTAGGTTTTGTCAAAGTAAGCATGTTTATGAAATCTTGAAGAGGTTTCGCTTGTCTGATTGTAAGCCATCTACAATGTGAAATTGGTAAAAGATTATCACATTTTAATGATAGTGGTTCAACTGATGCTACTTTATTTCATCAACTAGTTGGGATCTTACCACCACAAATCCTGACATCTACTATGCCAATATGTCATTACCTATTTTGGATCATTGGAAGGCTATAAGAAAGACCTTGGGGTACTTGAAAGGCACACCTAGTTTTGGTTTGGTTTACAAAAGATAACATGATTTGCCTATATTATAGGGATACAGGGTTGGTAATGTAGATGGCTATTACAGTAGGAAGTAGTTTGGCTATTACAGTTGTTCGGTGAGATTGGTATGAAACAAATGCAATTTACTATCAATTTTAGTGATAACCAAAGTAGGATGCAATTAGCAAAAAACCTAATATTTCATGGAAGCATATAGAGGTAAAGTATCATTTTACATGTGAAAAGTTGCAATCTAGGGATGTGAATGTGGTTCATTGTAGTACTTTTCACTGTAGTACTACACTGCAATTGGTTGATGTGTTTACAAAATCTTTGGGCAAAGACCATTTTGAAACTTGACTAGACTTCGTGTGGAAGCAATTACATAAAGCTTGAAGGATGGATCTGTGAGAGAAAAACCTACTTTTTTATTGTACTTGATATTTCTATGCCCAGTTGTTATGCTATCATGGAAGAATGTTCTAGTAATATTGTCACTTGCTTTACAAAGTCAATGATTGAGGGAGAGAGCTGAAAGTACAATCATGAACCATTTCTTTTATGATTTTCTCTCTTTCTAGATTCCTAGACTAATGGACTACTATCTATCGAGCCCTAAAAACCACTTAAGCTTGTAATTATTACTTGGATATATACATTGTGCTTATGCTTGTGTGGAGTAGAGTTGCTCCTGTTGCTTGTACCTTTTGATGCTTTATATTGTTCAATTGATTGGTGGGTTTTGTCAATTTTGTAAATGACTTTCTTGATTGTCTTGTCTCTTTGACATAACAATATTCAACTGCAACTTTTGTGTTCACCTGCTACTACTAGTCTTGACATACTTGCCTCCCACTTTCTCTTTCTCTTTCTACTTTTGTGTTCACCTACTATTACTAGTCTTGATATACTCACCTCCCGCTTTCTCTTTCTCATTTTCTTAGCTATGTCTATGTACAAACTTGTCATTGTTCTACTTCTCCTATGGGTTATCATCTTAAGACTATAACAATTTTCAAATATTGAGAAGTTTTGTGTACTCCCTCTTAGTCATTGCAACTATGCTCTTTGGGCCAAGCGCTCTCTTTTTTAAATATTGTAATTTGGTTCATACTTAATAGTAAAAAGCTAATTTGTTTGAAAACAAATCTATAATATACTTAGAATATTCATACATTAAACATATTCCAAAATTGTATTGGGCTAGGCAACATAACAAGATAATGCTAAAAGATGGCTAATAATAGTGTGTACAAATAGGCAAGTCATAATGAGACCTACAGATCTTCAATACATCACATGAATGCTTTATCTTTTAGCATATTATATCTTAATATGGAGTCAATTTTGGTTGACCAAATATAGAATAAGTTAAAAGTTTACATAAAATGTTCAGAAGTCGTATTGTTTTCTTTTACAAATGTCGACACTCATGGTTGAGTATCAAAATTTTATAAAAATTGAAAATTAAAAGGGTATCTCATTGGATAAAATACTTTCATAGTTGGCATATGCAAATTGACATTAAAGCAGGAAATTGATAAAGTGGACCTTCATACATACCACACACTATTTGAAAATTTGAGAATTGGATTCCAAAAATATAGTATGATTTGAATTTTAGCAAATCATGAGGTGCTAAAATGTATTCATGAGAATTTCATGTTGACAAATGAATATCAGATTCTACATGAAAATCCATATTATTTAGTTTAGAAATGCTTAATCCTTAAAAAAGAAATTTACAAGAATTTAAGTTGATGTTCACATAGTGTTCTAATCAAGTTCATATATATATATATATATGTATATATATATATATATATATATATATATATATGAACTTACTAAAAAAAATCATGACTTAATTTAACTCTTATAGAATTGCACAAAGCAAAGTTCTATATAAAATACTAGTCCGTAGATTATTAAAAAAAAAAAGTGTACATAATATCAACCAGACTAAAGCCATCAAATTATGGCTCAACTAAAACATACTACTTATTGTTCATGGGGGCAATTTTGAGCTAACAATATTCAAGTAGAACTCAATCATGTAGATTTAGATTGAGTAGAACTAAAATGAAAATAAGAGCACAAAATTGCTCCATAGATAAGGCATATGGCTAAACTAAAACATAGTACATATTGGTTTGACAACAATGAAAAACGTTTAGGAGCAAAGAAAACTTGCATGCCTTATTTAGTAAATGATTTGAGAATAAAAAATCATTAAAGTAAATTTTAACTAAATAATTGTACTATACTATTAGCCCTATGGGTATACTTATACCCTCCAAGGCCCATGCACCACTAGTACTGCACTGTGACACCTCACTGGACACATCAGCAACCTAACTAGGCCACCCCATCCACTTCTTCTATGAGTCATTGTTAGACCCATGCAAATCCACCATCTTTCATGACCTTCAACAATAAAGCCTTACGTTTGGACCATATATACCTCCTCTTCCAAGTCTCCATTTAGAAATGCAGACTTCACATCCATTTGGTGGTTCTTATATGACATAGCATAGTCCATTTTGCTACATGAGCAAGCGTCTCCTCATAGTAAATCTATTTGTTCTACTCATAGCCCTTTACAACCAAATGTGGAAGGCCAATAAAATCCCACACACCATGTCTTCAGATTGAATTCATTTCTCTATCCATAGCCCCTTGCCAATCCTCAAAATCCTTTGCTTCTTCAAAGGTTGATGGCTCCTGACACTTCAAAATGTCACTCATGAGGGCGTAGTTTACATGGTAGCAATGAGGAGTTCTCTTCTCTTTTGTTGATCTCATCTCTTCACCTTGTAAGCTTGATCTTGGTTGATTCATCTTTGTGTCCTTCATGATAGTCACATACCACTTAGGTACCTTTGGTTCAGGTCACACACTTCTTGGAGAAAAAGTATCCCAAGGATTATCTTGATATAACCTTTTGCTCCCAACAAGTTTTACTGTCTTGGCTCTCGTCAGAAAATGTCTCCCCTCACTACCTTTCTTGGGTAGAAATGCACTTCTGTATTATTATACACTATTTTTAACTAACACTTTTGACTTGCCATAACTTTTTAATCGTATCTCAAAAGTATGTCATGTAACATATCATTGGAAAGCACTTGTCGAGTGCTTTTCGAGCACCAAACTCCACTGAAACTGGACTTACCACTGAAAAAGTATGTCATTTTTAATGTGGACTCAAAAAAGTATGATTAATAAAATCCCCATACTTTTGACTTGCCATAACTTTTTAACCGTAGCTCAAAAGTATGTCATGTAACATATCATTGGAAACTGCTTGCAAGCGCTTTTTAACGCACCAAACTTCGCTGAAATTGGACTTACCACTAAAAAGATATGTCATTTTTAATGTGGACTCAAAACAACTATGAGTAAAAAAATCTCCAAAAAGTAAAATGCACTACCAAAAGGTACAATGAAAAATGGGTTTTTTTTTTGTACCAATAAACCATGCTTTTAGCCATGTGTAGGTTTCCCATTTAGTGGGAAATGATGTTTTATGTTGATCCTTAGTTGCACTCTTGATCCTTAGTTGATCCTTATGTTGATCCTTAGTTGCACTCTTGACTTGATTGTATCCACTAAAGCCCTCCAAAAAATTGTATGCTTCAGCTCCAACATGACACTTTTAGTGGAAGGTAAAGAAAAGTGATCAATCCTGGTTACTACATTCAAAGCCTTTAGAATATTCTCCTTCTTACCAATCGTCTAATCGGTTTTAACCTTCATCCATTGTTTATCCAGTTCTGCGGATTTTTTCGTGTGTTTACACGGTCTGCAGAATTACAAGTGTTTTTACACAGTCTGTAGAATTACACAGAGTTTACGACAGTGTCGCATTTTTCGCCTAACAAAAATCTCATGAAAAAATGCAATGTCACCTTTTTCACATTTTTCGCCTATCAGGAATCTCGTGCAAATATGCAGTGTCGCATTTTTTGCTTTTTCCAAAGAGCCTCAAATGTTAAGGAAATGACTCTGGCAAAGTGTGGGGCAATCCTAAATGAGATTTAAGGGCACCTTCATCTTTTTTCGCTTTTTTGTGAAAAACCAACAGTGTCGTCTGTGGTTGTTTTAGTTCATTTCTACAGAGCTACAGTTTTGGTTCATTTATGCATACAGAACGTTTACAGCCAATTTCACCGCTTATCAACAATCAATGACAAAGACCGAATGGATGCCAGCGGATCACCAACCAACTGACAATTGACAACCTAATTTCTTAGTATAAATAGTTGTTCATATCCATATAGATTAATTCATTGAAAATCAGAACTATCAGAAGCGTTTGAATAGTTAACTCTCTCTCTCTCTCTCTCTCTAGCCTGCGAGCTTGAATACTCCTAAGCATTCTAGCTCACTTCTTAAAGTTGTTTTAGATATTGCTATTGTGCTACTGCTCGTTAGCATTGCGCATTAATTCAGACTTTCATTTTTTAGCCGCTCAGAGATAGCATAGAGTACATGTCTTCAATCCGCAACTTATTGTCCTCATTTACTTCTGTTCCATTTTGAATCAATACTATTCTTTATTGTGTTCAGTTTCGTCTCAGACTATATGCGTTTCTGTATTTCTTCGTGACTAATTATTTGTTTGATAATCTTCGATGCTTAATTGTTTGGCTACGTAATCATTGTAGTACTGACGATTTCAAAGTTAGTTACTATAAGTTCAAACGTGATTTCTATCACTATTGTCTTGTTTGAAATTGATAGGCGTAGTCACGCATTGGAAAGATGGAGATAGTTTATTCCGCCATGCATGAAAGGTTTTCTTTCTAGACACACGAATTATTTTAATTCGTTACTTTTCGAGCTAGACCTATCTTCTGCATACCACTTTCCGACATGGTATCAGAGCTGTTTCACAACTTCTTTATCTGATTCCAATATGAATCAAAGCGAAAGCTCTAATACTTCATATCTTTTGCGATATCAAATTGATATCATACTCTTCAGTTCTTTTCAACCTTTCAATATCAGAGAATTAATTTCTTTTTGTTGGCATTACCACATCTTAGCATCATCGATACAATCGACAGACTAAGTTCCAAATGGATTCTCAAAGTAAAGTCGGTCTTATCACAGACAAGTTGAATGGATCCAATTATTATTTGTGGAAATTTAAGATGAAGACCTTGCTAATTGCCAGCGAATTATAGGATGTTGTTACAGGTACAGAAGTAAAACCTAAAGACGATGACTCAAAGTGGAAATCGAAGAACGGTAAAGCTCTCACACTTAATATCCTCAATATATCAGATACACAAATTGGACACATAGCTGAAGCTAAAACGTCAAGAGACATTTGGGACATTTTGAACTCACTATATGACGCGAGGGACGTAACTACTAAGTTACATCTATGAAGGAAATTCTTCACATTCAATATTTCTACTGGTGATTCTCTTCATAGTCACATTAACTAGTTTAAGAATCTTTTGCAACAGATGGCCGTTGTCGGATCAGTCATAGATGATCAAGATGCAATTATGACATTGCTTTCAAGCTTGCTCTCTACATATGAGAACTGGGTGATGATCATATCGACACACTCAGATTTAACTCTTACTAGAGTTATCCCTATGTTGCTGCAAGAAGACAATAGAAGAAGTCAAGACACTTTGTCTACTTCCTGCTCTCAGGCTCTATTTGTCAACAAAGGCTCGAAGCGACAGAAGCAGAAAAGCTCCAAGAAGGCTGCAACGAATCAAAAACAAACTCAAGGTCAAGAACAATCATCGGATCCACAGTCGAAGAAGAAGATGTTTTGCAGGTATTGAAAGCACAATAACCATGAGATCAAGGATTGCCAAATTTTCCAAGCGAAGAACGCAGCCAAGCAACCTGATCAACAAGCAAACATAGTCTCATCATCTCCCCATGTCGAAGTGGACGAAGGCGTATTCATGGTCAAAGATAAAGCGCATTTTTGAATGATTCATGGTTTCTGGATTCTGGAGTAACTCAACATATGACCAATCAACATGAGATCTTCAACTCCTACACTCCTTATAGCACGAAGAAATTTGTTCATCTTGGTGACAATATTACTCACACTATTAAAGGTGAATGTACTGTAAGATTTCAATTCCAGCATGATCAATGCAAACTACTACCAAAGGTCTTATATGTTCCTAAGCTCTCTACAAATCTATTATCAGTGAGTAGAATTACAGATTTAGATCATAAGATAGAATTCGAATCTGATCAACGCAGAATTATTGATAGGAGTGATAAGATCCTTGCACTCAGTAAGAGACAGGGTTACTCATATAGATTGGCACACTGTTATTCTGAGTCTAGTCAAGCCTTGAAAATCTCTGTTCTAGCCAATAAAGGTTTACTATGACATCATCGCTTAGGACACGTGAATCATGCACCTATTTTGAACATGACCAAACAATCCATGGTCCTTGATCTCGACTATCCTTCTGGTAAGGTCCAACTCTCTGTTTGTCATAGCTGTATTTTCGAAAAGCTGACTAGGTTTTCTTTTAGATCAAACCGTCTGCATGCAGCAAAATGTTAGATGTTGTTCATACAGATTTATGTGGACTTATGCAAACTCCTTCATTGCTAGATGCAAAGTACTTCATTACCTTTATTGACGAATTCTCTAGAAGAACAGTTGTTTATTTGATTAAACAGAAATTAGGGAAAAGAGCATGCTGAGAATCAAACTGACAAACGAATCAAAGCACTAACGTCAGATAATGGGGGAGAATACATCTCCAACGAATTTAAGGACTACTGCCTTAACAACGACATTGAGCAACAATACATCACTTTCTATTCGCCTCAATCAAATGGTCTTGCTGAGAGAAAGAACAGAACCTTACTTGAATTTGCAAAGTGCATGTTATCACATGCGACACTTCTAAAGTCCTTCTGGGTTGAAGCTGTTTCAACAGCAATCTATATTCAGAACAGATGTTCTACTAAAGGCCTCTCATTCAAAACACCATTCGAAGTTTGGACAGGTACCAAACCTTCTTTATCAAACTTACGAGTTTTTGGATGTACTACTTTTGTGCAGATACCTCATAATCTCAAGAAGAAGCTCGACTTCCAGAGTATTAGATGTGTTTTCATCAACTACACTACTTCAGATCAAGCCTACAAGTTGTTCGATCCCATCGAGTCGAATATATTCACTAGCTAAAATGTCATCTTCATCGAAGATCAGTTTCAAGACCTCAAAGAAAAGGGCAGTTCCCATGTAGCTGACCTGTCAGATTCTCCTGACGCCTTGAACTTTCTAGTTCCGCAGGCGACTATTCCCATCGAAGGTCCAAGCTCTTCTACTTCCGACGAACAATGAATGAACGGTGAATCAGAAGATGATGATGTTGCAGTTCAGCAACTATAGTATGATAGAAACGATCAACTTCCTGTATTACCCAGAAGATCTTCAAGGACTAGTAGGCCACCTATCAGGTATATCGGCGAGTTTGCAGCTTACCTTGTTCATGAGCCGACGACTGTCGAAGAGGCACTCAGTCGGCCAGATTTTGATCTCTGAAAAAAGAGTATTCATCTCTTATCAAGAACCAGACGTGGACAATTGTTGAATCACCTGCTAGCAGAAATGTAGTTGATTGCAAATGGATTTTCAAAGTCAAGTACAATGCAGATGGAAGCATCAACAGAAGAAAGGCATGCCTAGTACCCAGAGGTTTTTCTCAAGTATACAACGCCGATTACACTAAGACCTTCAATCCAATAGTCAAGCATTCTTCTATTCGACTTTTGCTATCATTTGCCGCTGTAGCAGATTTGGAAATACATCAAATGGATGTACAGATAGCATATGTCAAGGGAGTTATCGAAGAAGACATTTACATGGTGTAACCCGAAGGTTATATTATCGAGGGTAAGCACAATCATGTTTGTAAACTCCATAAGGCACTTGGCTTGAAGCAATCTGCTCGAGCATGGTTTCAAAGGATCAATACTTTTCTCATTAATCATGGCTATACACCTAGCTCTTCATATTCAAATGTTCACTTCAAAGCAGTGCACCAGTCTTTTATCATTGTCATATTATACGTGGATGATACGTTTCTTTTCAACAATAGTACAGATCTGATAAAAGAGGAGAAGACAATGCTATCTTCCGAATTTGACATGACCGATCTGGGCGAAGCCCATTTTTGCCTTGGTATACAAATCCACAGAGACAGAAAATAGAAATTGATCTATATTACACAACAGAGGTACATCTACAACATTTTAGTCAGGTATAATCTGATCAATTGCAAGTTAGCTCTCTCACCAATAGAACCAAGACTCAAATTGTTAAAGGACCAGTGTTCCCAAACAATTCATGAGGATATGATAGCAGATGTTTTTACTAAAGCATTAAGTTTGGAAGAGCTACAGTTTTGGTTTATTTATGCAGACAAAACGTTTATAGCCAATTTCACGGCTTATCAACAATCAATGACAAGGACCGGATGGATGCCAATGGATTACCAGCCAACTGGCGATCGCAATTGATGACCTAATTTCTTAGTATAAATAGTTGTTCATATTTATACAGATTAATTCATTGAAAATCAAAATTATCAGAAGCGTTTGACTAGTTAACTCTCTCTCTCTCTCTCTCTCTCTCTCTCTCTCTCTCTCTCTCTCTCTCTCTCTCTCTCTCTCTCTCTCTCTCTCTCTCTCTCTCTCTCTCTCTCTCTCTCTCTCTCTCTCTCTCTCTCTCTCTCTCTCTCTCTCTCTCTCTCTCTCTCTCTCTCTCTCTCTCTCTCTCTCTCTCTAGCCTGAGAGCTTGAGCACTCCTGAGCATTCTAGCTCACTTCTTAGAGTTGTTTTAGAGATTGCTATTGTGCTACTACTCATCAGCATTGCGCACTAATTCAGACTTTCATTTTTTAGTTGTTCAGAGATAGCATAGAGTACACGGCTTCAATCTGCAACTTATTGTACTCATTTACTTCTGTTTTGTTTTGAATATATACTATTCTTTATTGCGTTCAGTTTCGTCTCAGACTGTATGTGTTTCTGTATTTTTTTGCGACTAATTATTTGTTTGATAATCTTCGATGCTTAATTGTTTGGCTATGTAATCACTATACTACTGATGATTTCAAAGTTAGTTACTATAAGTTCAAACGTGATTTCTATCACTATTGTCTTGTTTGAAATTGATAGGCGTAGTCATGCACTGGAAAGATGGAGATAGTTTATTCCGCCATGCATGAAAGGTTTTCTTTCTAGACACACGAATTATTTTAATTCGTTACTTTTCGAGCTAGACCTATCTTCTACATACCACTTTCCGACAACAAATTCTCATCTTGCCATTCTTCTTTGGTACAGTCCCGATTGGTGACACCCATTCCATATCTTCTATTTCATAAATGAAAGAGCACCCAATAATCTTTGTAACTCCTTGATCAATTTCTTGTAATTTGGATTACAACAATAGAATTGGCACTTTAGGAATTGCATCTGGGACCAATGGAATTGTAGGCTGTACAACCAAAGTGGAAATACCCTAGAGTTTATAGGACCAAGCAAAACAATATTTGTACTATCAACTTTCTCAATTTTGATAATTGGGATGGAAATAGTTTGCGCCCACTTGAATCATCTTTTCTTCTTCACTTGGTTCAGCAAGATTCATTGGTTGGGGCCATCATAAACTTCTGTAAGAAATTTCAACTAGTTTAGTCAAGTTTAGTCATATTTTAGTTAATTGTCAATATTAGGCCAATATGCATTTTAGCTTAGACATAAACTTTATGAAAGTTATTTTAGTCAAATTTCATCTGAATTACCACTTTTGAAAAGTGTGGGAAAGTTAGGAGGTAGAGTTTGGAAGGTCCAAATTTGAACACTTGGTTCATTGAATCTAGTCCACATTAATAGTAGGGTTTTTGATATGGAGGAAAACCAAGATCATTAATGAGTCATGGACCTACTATAAATAAATGTAAACTCATGGAAAGAGAAATTCTCTCTCTCTCTCTCTCTCTCTCTCTCTCTCTCTCTCTCTCTCTCTCTCTCTCTCTCTCTCTCTCTCTCTCTCTCTCTCTCTCTCTCTCTCTCTCTCTCTCTCTCTCTCTCTCTCTCTCTCTCTCTCTCTCTCTCTCTCTCTCTCTCTCTCTCTCTCATTTCATGCTTATACATGAGTTCTCTTGGGTTCTTCTATCCATTGGTGCACTATCTTGATGATATCTTGCAATCTTATGTGTAGAATGCTCATATTTTGCTATTTTTGGATCTAGGTCAAGATTTAATATGCTTCTTGAAGATGTTCATCTTTGTGCTAACTCAGCTAGCTATGAGGATAATGATGGTTCTTCAAAGGTTCTTCATGGCAAGTGCAAGCATGAAAAAAGGTAAGGAAACGATTTTTACTAATGATTTCTTTTATCATATGGGAAAAATGTTGCTAAGTGCATGCATGAAGGAGATGGTTCTTCTCATTTTTTTGTGATGAGTCCAAGAAAGTCATTTTTGTAGCAAGTGGAGTCACATGTCTTCATAAAGAGAATAGATCAAATGGTTCTATCATGAGACTTGGTGAGGGAGATAGTCACAAGTCAAGAAGAAGAGAAGTATGTGAAGTATGTGAAGTATGATGTACTTTGAATGATGTCATTGTGAATGATAGTGATGGAGAATCATCATCATATGAGTCATTACCTAAATCATTGAATAGCAGTTCTTGTTTGAAAAAAAAAAAAAGAGTACTTCAATCATCCTTATGTTGAAGTTACTAATCATTTTTTTCATGGCTTCTAATGTTTTTGAGGTTTCTACTTCTTATGATGCAATCATTAAGAGGGAGTCTTATGAAGTAAATAGCAATGGAAGATTGGTTCTTGGGAAGATGCATATCTTTGATATCTTTGATGTTCAAGAGAAAGGTAAGCAAGTGGAAGCGATTCACTTTGCTTTACTCACATGTTTTGGAGAATCTTCTTGTGTAGATGATGCTATGCAAGTGGATATTGGTTCTCATGTTGGAAAATCAAATAACGGATCTCGAAAAGAGGTCTTAGTCAATGGCTTTGATGGTCAAGTGGAAGATCAAGAGGTTGAACTCAAAGGGCTTCAACAACACAAAAGGGAAAGTGGCAATTTGGAGCTAGAGTCAAGAGCATCAAAGGAGGGCCATTGGCAAAGATGTTTTGGATCTATTTTTTCAAGTGTTTAAAGACTCAAGTAAGGTTAAAGGAGCAACAAGCAAGTATTGTTCAAGTTTACTTTACTTCTTCTATCTCATGTTTGAGCTATTTCACATGGATGTGTGCAAATTGTCAAGATATGGTAAAACTAGCTACATTGGTTTGCATCATTTTGATGTTGGAGTTGTACTAGCATTCTTGGCTGGTTTTGCTGATGGAAATGAAGCCATTGGAGGTTCATTATTTCACTCATTCATGGCCCATCAAGTGTTGATGATATCTTGTGGCAAGATGGCAATGGAGGCTCATTCATGGAGTTTTATGGTGGAGGCATATCAAGAAAGGACAAAGTTGGAGGAGACAAGAAAGCAAGTAGTCATCACTCACATTTATTGTTTGGTTGCTGTAATTTTCCAGAGAGTTCAAAATTTGAAACATGGAGGAGTAATAATTTCATTTATATTCTATTTGGTTCTTCATGTTCTAGTCACATGTTGACATGTAAAATTGATGTAAGAAATAGAAAAGCATCCAAAGTGGACACTATTCTCTATATCAGTTATGGAAGCTACTTTAGAATATTAGAAAGGAGATTTATACTTAGGATGGAGATCATTCTAAAGTTGGATTAAAGTAGTACGGTCAAAACTATGCCAAAACTAGTTGAAGAGGGAGTGTGAGAAATCTCAACTAGTTTAGTCAAGTTTAGTCATATTTTGGTTAATTGTCAATATTAGGCCGATATGCATTTTAGACTTAGAGATAGACTTTATGAAAGTTATCTTAGTCAAATTTCATTTGAATTACCACTTTTGAAAAGTGTGGGAACATTAGGAGGTCGAGTTTGGAAGGTTCAAATTTGAGCACTTGGTTCATTGAATCTACTCCACATTAATAGTAGGGTTTTTGATATGGAGAGAAACCAAGATCATTAATGAGGCATGGACCTACTCTAAATAGATGTAAACTCGTGGAAAGAGACATCTTCTCTCTCTCTCTCTCTCTCTCTCTCTCTCTCTCTCTCTCTCTCTCTCTCTCTCTCTCTCTCTCTCTCTCTCTCTCTCTCTCTCTCTCTCTCTCTCTCTCTCTCTCTCTCTCTCTCTCTCATTTCATGCTTATACGTGAGTTCTCTAGGGTTCCATCTATCCATTGGTGCACTATCTTGATGATATCTTGCAATCTTATGTGTAGAATGCTCATATTTTGCTATTTCTGGATCCACACATGGGAAATACAGTAGGGTACTATTATTGTACGAACAAAAACTTCATTTTTTCATATGTTTGATGTTTGATCAAGATCTTATTGAGTTTACATCTCCTTCATCAAGTAGATGTTGATTTTCTACATTGCAAATGGTACTGTGTTGTCATCATAACCAAAGATCAATAGATGATTTTGGATCTTAAATTATCTGAAATGATTCACATGGTATTAGAGCTTGTGTTGCAGGTTATGGAAGGTACATCCACATTTAGCAAAGATTTGGAAGAGCTTCTATCTCTAGAGCATGCTATAATAGTTTCTACTCAAAAATCGTGAATTTTGCATGTGTAGAATTGATCTTTTGTAGGTCAAAACTCAATTTAGGTTTATGAACTTGAAGTAGGCCGATTTCACATGTGTGTAATTGGAATTGGGTGATTTTAATTGCATTAGGAATGCTTCATTAGAGGCTACAAGATTCTATATCAAGATTTTTGCAATTGCATGTAGAATCTGGAAATTCAATTTTTTTGTAATTTTGTTAAAGCCCCAATTTTGATTGGATCTCTATTTTTTGAAGTTGCTGGACTTTAATAGAGTGTCTTTCAATCATTATATTGTGTGTGGATCATAGGTTGATCAAGAATTTTTCATTGTATGTGTCGGTTTGCTAGTAATAGTGCTAGAAGAGAATTGAGAGTTTCCATATCTTTGTGATTTCTTTTTTAATACATTTGTTGTCATTCAAAAGAGTGCTTTGAACATTGAAATAGGTTGAAAGAAGAAGATCGGGTCACTTCAACATGGCTACAAGTGGAGACTTTATGTTGGAGAGCAATGATAGGCTTACCTCAATCAACTAATCTACTTGGAAGGTGAGGAGGGAGTCCTTAAGATCAAGTGAGGTATGACAAGAGAGCTAAAAGATCTCTACACATGATAAATATGAATATTACCAATGAATTTTCTAACCAACCTTCTTCTAACCATGATATTTGTTGTACAGATCTTAATTGGTTGCTCATGATCATCTGATAGATGAAAACTCCATTGGGAAGTCATTAGGCTCTATTGTAATTTTGAAGTCAACAAAATCAATGTTGAGCACAAGTAGAATGAGTACAATAAAAGCTACTATTATAGAGAACATTATGAATGAGGTTGGAAATACACTAGATAATAATTTATTTCAAGGTGCATGTAATTTTTCTAGTATTAGAAGAGAAGCATATGCTACCATATTGAAAATGATAAAGGAAGTATTTGTAAAAGTAAGTATCAAGAAGTTTTTGATTCCACATTGAGAGTTAGTTTTACAATTATAGATGGAGCACATTTAAAAAATAGAGAGAGTTAGTCTTACAATTATGAGTGGAGCACTTTCAAATGCAAAATATAATAAAAATTTCAACTTTAATGTTCAATCAGAGAATGAATTTGGTGGTTGGCAGCTTTTCAAGTAGGTTGATCTTGTGTAAATTTCATATGAAAAATATTATTTGTGCTAATATTATGACGAAATATTCTCCTGCTCTTTTTATAGGTGTTAAAAGAAGACCATGACATATTGTCATGGTGGATATTTAGTAATGCATCTTATCCTGCAACCATAAAAAGTCACATGGAGGGAGATCGACTAAGTGTTCCTAGATTTGGCAATTTCAACATAGTGTCAGTTGGCTGGAGATTTAAAACCTTGAAATGTATGTTTAATGGTTTCCATCGTGCGCCTATACTACATGAAGACAACAAAGGGCATGACGAGAAGTACAAATATACTAAGAGATAGAGAATATGCAAAGTGGAAACTAGTGTTGCCGATTTTAGTTCATAATATTCATACTTGTACACTCCATGCACATGTGTGTATATTAGAAAAATATAATATCTCCATATCTAAGGAAGCGGATGGTGGATGCGGACGCGCGTCCGCATCTGGGTCTGGACACGGACGTACCAAGGGTGCATTTGAGGGTGGACGCATCAACCTTTTTTTTTAAAAAAAATTAGTGTTAATTAGGGTTTAAAAAAATAAAAATAAAAATTTTAAAAAATGGACGCGTCTAGGGGTCGGACGCATCCAGGTCCGGACGCGGGACACGGACGCAGATTGCCCGCATCTGGCCCGGACCCTCATGTCTGCTCATATATTGTTTGCATGGAATACCAAACCAAAGTCATCTTCAAAGCAATCCATTTTTAGATTAGAAGTTTTGTCTAAAGAAGACTTACATAAAGGCCATGCTAAAATAAAAAAAGATGACAAGCTTTCAGGTAAATTAGAAAATATTCCATCTAAACCAAGCATTGGAGGATCAAAGGCTAGTAGATTTTTATCAAAATATTTTAGAAAAGAATCCAAAATTCAGTACTTGGTTTGAATGAGATAAAAGTTGCTACTCAAGATCTTGAAAAACAAGGTTCTACCCGATTACGGAAAGCAGAAGTTTGGAAATAGCTTGACAACATGGTTAAATATATAAGAAAGAAAAATGTCAAATATTGATGTGCAAATGATATAGAAAACAACCACTAAATTTGTGGATGCAGTTCAAAGTGCATGGAAAGTAGATCACATAACACATTACATGGTAAGATTATTCTAAAAAAATGTGTTACTCATTTATATATTTGTGTTACTAATCTACATTTTGGTGATACTAATTTATGTTCTTACATTGTATTGAATGCATCACATATTAATACATTATAAATCATTCTTTGCAAGAAATTATGGATGTCTTGGCATTTGGTCATCACAAGGAATGGAGAAATCTCATTGGCAAGCAATAGTAACATTTCACATTAAATATTGCTTATTTTAACTTGAGATGTATGTTTAATGTCTTCCATCGTGTGAAATTAAAAAACCTTGAAATGTATGTTTAATGCTTTCCATCGTGTGAAATGTTACTATTGATTGCCAATGAGATTGCTTTCAAGCCATAGCACAACACGGTGGGACGATCACAAAGAATATGTAAATTTTACAACTTTTTCAGTGGTTTTACAAAAGAGTGCAAATACGACATAATTTAGAATTGGAAAATTATTAAAAAAAAATCAAAAAGCATGTAAATTAATAGACACACAAAATCTTTCTATATTTCAAAATATAATATAATGCAATTACATTGATCTCTGTGTCTAGACTCTACTCCATTTTGGATGCTTTTCCAACGAAAGTTGCAATTTAAACTCATGGAGTAACTTTCATCTTTCATATGGGTCTAGCATATGGTAGTTCTCAAACTTACTAAAATTGACATATGCAACATATAATGCAAAATGGGAAGACCTAAGCATGGAATTCACATGTTCATATCCTAAAATTTTTATAGCAATATCTTTTTTTACAAATATAAATTTATGCACCCTTGTAAAATTTATGGCCTCCAAGAAAATGAGAAAGTGCCTTAACATTAGTCATCACAAAATGCACACAAAAGTATGCATTTCAAGCTATTCAAAAAATCATATCTCATAAACTATGATGAATCACATCAAATCCTTTCACAGGTGTGTTCTTCATATATACATTTATCGATTAAAGAATTTAAGACCTTCAATTTGAACAACTTATATGTAAAATATGATGTGTCAAACATGTGGAGATATTGCTAAAACTTTAATATTTTCATATGTGGGACTACATTATTGTGAATTTTACATTCAATTTTTGTCTGTCTGCTCTTAAAAATCCTATATGATTATAGAAATGTGCCTATTAAAAAAAAATTGAATTTTGACGTCTATAGAGATAGATACGTGCATCCAAAGTTACCCATTTAAGTGTTGATAAAAATCACCAAAAGTGGAAGTATCATATTTGAGTGTATAACACCATGATTTTAACAATATTTTTTTGGGTTGTCTAGTTTAAAAAGTATTATGTGACCATAGAAACATGTCTCTCAATTTGTTTTCAATTTGGAGTTATTTAGAGATAGATATGTGCATCTAAAGTTATCTATGTCAAGTGTTGAAAAGTGCTGGAAATTATTGAAAGGTGCTAAAACGTTGTAGCTCTTTTGGAGGTGCTTTTTACAACCCTTTCTTTGGCTATCTACTTTAAAAATTCTTTATGACAATAGAAATATGTCTATAAACAAAAATAACATGTGAAGTGCTTAAAAGTGCTAAAAATTGAAGTTTTTTTCGGTGCTTAAATTGCCATAAATAAGAGAAAAAAAATTCAAGTCTTCTGATAACACAATGAAGAATCATGTGTTCTTCATGCAATTGAAAAATTGAAATTTCAATCATTTGATGGCATGATATTTCTCGTTGAGTGACCAAGGGTTTTATGCTCACTTTTGTGCACACGCGCACAAAAGTGTGTTGAAAACAACTCTAGTGTTGATTGCCAGTATCATTATTTCTCCATGTGGATGAAACTTTGAATGGGCTTATCTCATGATTCTTGAATGACTTCAAATAATTGTCGAGTGCATGATTTCTCATTAATTCACCAACAGAGGTTCTATGTCCTCCTCAGTGAATGGAAAAGTCATCAAGATAGACTATTTCCTTTCATGAAGTGAAAATATATTAGTTACCGAAGAACATATGGTCTGGCTTTATATTAGTTACAAAAAAATCTACTACATCACATAGGACAATATACTTACATAGTCTGCTTTGTCCTCCTCGATGACTTTTTCATGGTCAATGTTATGACCTCCTCTAGACACCAGTGAAGATGGAGCATAAGTAGCTGGATCTGGAAAACAAAGCTACTTTTGAGATCCTACAAACTCTTCCTCAATAGGCAAATTTGCTTCATCGTTCTACATATTTTCAACATCCATCTTCAAGCAATCCCTTCCAAAAACAGAAGCATCATCATTTATATAATCTATACCTGATACAAGATCATCAACTTCATAGTCAATAATGTTAGAGAACTTATCAAGATTGTCGGTACTGGAAAGCTCTGCAAAGAGTATTGAGGTACATTCAAGCTTCAAAGCACTATGCTTTGAGCTACAATGGTAAAACAGAAGCTATACTCACACTAATCACATATTCAGATTCAGATTGGACAGGAGACGTGGATACCAAGAAATCCACATCAAGATATATTTGTTTCCTTGCAAGAGGACCCATTTCATGGAATAGCAGAAAGCAGAAATGCATTTCGTTGTCCTCTACAGAATCCGAATACATTGTAGCTACATCAGCAGTGAAGGAAATAATTTGGCTCTGAAGGCTACTACAGAATTTGCAATTCCCACAGATCGGTCCAACAATGCTCCAGTGTGACAATCAGAGCTGTATAGCTCTATCTCTGAATCCATGAACTCATAATAGAACTAAACACATAGAAGTTCAATTTCATTTTCTTAGAGAGAAGGTTCAGAACCAAGATGTTGTACTTAGTTACTGTCATACAAATAGTATGTTGGTTGATATTTTGACAAAGCCATTATCTAGAGATAAACATTCTACTTTAGTAGATATGATAAATCTCAATTGCAGTTCAGATTCATAGCAGTAAGCTTAAGGGGGAGTGTTGGAGTTTAATCCTACTCCTACACGTCCTAACTGCTCTCCTTCTTTCTCTCAATTTTACTCTCTCAAATGAAGTCTGCATATTTGAACTATTTGTCGCAACAGTCTGCATTTTTGCTCACAATTTCTGACAGCCGAAAAGTGCGACACTCTGCAGAAATACACAAGATTCCAAGTACAGGCTGTCTACATCTTCACGCTCCAATGATAACTGTTCAAATTAGTCAGTTAATCAACTGTTAAGTGATCTTGTAAATGCCAAGATAGAATAATGCAAGATCTTCCAGTTGCTATATATGTAAATGAGCGATTGAAGGGAGATATAGAGATTCAAAAAGGATTCTAAGTAGAGATCAAACAACTAGAACGAGTCTTCTAGTAGCTGACTCCTCAAAATTAGTGATTAGAGAGAGAGAGAGAGATACTCAGAACTTTAGCAATTGATTTGAGTCTGTAAATAGGACCAGGTGCTTATCAGCGCAATTGTATTGTGGTCTGATTGTTGTTTTATGACATTATTATACAGATTCGCTATTGTTCTACATCTTTGCATTCTTGTTGAATAAAACTAACTCTCACTCCTCTTATGCAAATATCATTGTAAGAAAATGTATGGCTGTCTCTGACACCTAAGTTATTTCTACATTCTCTTCATATCAGGTTATCAAAATTAGAAGATTGCATGGTTGTCTTAGACGCCTAATCGTTTCTATTATCTCTCTTTCATGGCAGTCTAAGACTCCTGCACTGATGATCTTATTCAACACAACATAACAGCTCGCAATTTCCGTTGTCTAAGTAATCCACGATGCTGTTAACACGCACTGTTCTTTCATTATTGTTTTTATCTTAGTAGGTGATTAGGCCAAAAGTAGCTTTGACTTAGCTTGAGGTAGTGTAGGCCTTTGACATTTGGCATGATTATAGAGGGCTATTGACATGTCTTTTAATGTTGTAATGTTGTCATGTGACCAATCACAAGAGAGAGATGCATCATAAATGGTCCAATCAATGTAGAAGATGACAACTCAATGGACCAATCAAATTTAGAGGTGCTATGTAAGAGATCCAATCATTTTACTTGCTTACTACTGCTCTTGGATCTCGAACCACCATATAGAGGAGCTCTCTCTTTGTACATACAATCAAGTTGAGAGTTCTCTACCCGAGAGCAACATGTTTGGTTTTGCCTCTCATAGTGAATTGTACTTTGTTTTTTCATGTGGATGTGAAAAACTAGCTTTTCTTTGGATGATCATAACTTTTGTTGTAGATGAGCTCTTGCCTTGATTCAAAGCTTGATAGATAGCCCTTAAAAATCCGATTTGATCTATCATAGATGCATCTTGTGCAACCTTACATGCATAGAGTTCGTTGTAGATCTTTGCATGGTCCTCAAATCTCAATTTTTGACAATTGGGACACCCATTGATGTACATTCTCTTAGCATTATTTACATTATTTCCTCATTGTCGTCTTTCTTTTGAAGAACAAGCATTGAATTTCAAACCATATACTTTGCATTCTCTTAGCATTATTTACATTACCCTGTCATTGTAGTCCTACATATCACACCCAATGTGACAATGCTAGGCAAAGAACCTTAATGACATTCATGTGATTAATCCCAATTCAACATCAAGAAATTGTTGGCTATGCATAGTAATATACCCATTATGAAAAAGGAGGCAATGACAACGAAGCAAATTTTTTTTTTATTATCAAAACTCTTCATCATTGGTTGTGGTTTAGAAAAAAGAAAAAACTAAGAGAATTTAGTATGCCGCTTGAAATATTCCTAGTACTTAAAATTTTATTATTATTTTCTAATGTGATTAACAAATGTGCAAGTCTTGTTCTTTTTTTGGAAGCCATGTACTTCAAATTTTGTGTGGTGACGGTAGAGGGTTCTTGGTGTGGGATTGACCACCCGTGGTCAAAAACCTGG
The DNA here is from genome assembly GCA_029204225.1 of Diphasiastrum complanatum. Classification (NCBI taxonomy): domain Eukaryota; kingdom Viridiplantae; phylum Streptophyta; class Lycopodiopsida; order Lycopodiales; family Lycopodiaceae; genus Diphasiastrum; species Diphasiastrum complanatum. Next base: position 46,960,227 of record CM055096.1, read on the forward strand.
GCCATCCAAGCATGCAATTTTTTATTTATTTTAACAACTTGCAAATGGTTCAAGATTCTAGAGGTAAGTTTAGAGGAGGTTTTGGAAGCATGGAGTCCAATGAATCTGGGCCCCACTCATTGGATGGGGGTAAGGGCTGCATGCACCCCTCGGTCAATGTGAGGGATACCTCATCCTGGCACCCAGCCAGCCAGGTCCCACCCACATTATAAGGCCCAAGGCCTCCTTTCCCAGGTGCCCACATAATAAAGAATGATAAAAGTCAGCATCAGGACCGATCAGGATTCAGGGGGCCAGCAGGCCCTTTTCTTTTGCCAGCCAAATGCCGTACACAGTCCGTACTCTATCGTCACGAGGCCTTTGTATGGAACAAATTTGCTTTCTCTCTTTTTTCGCAGCAAATTTATTTTTCTCTTTTTCCGTACAGCCGCTTCTGTCTGCTGCAGCTGCAGCCTGCGAGAGAGGGAGAGAGAGATTCCGTCATGCCTGCCAATGATAATGGCAGCGAGCAGGCAGCATCAACAGCGGGAGTGCGTGCAATTTTTTCACCCAGCCCCATATACAATGCCAAAAGTATTGCTGCCTGCTGCTCGCAGAAGCACGGATCAAGGTGCTGCTGCTGATCTCTGTGAAAGCCAAGAGCAAACAACAAGCGGCACCCACAAGGCCATAACTTACAAGTCATTCTATATCACAGTATATGTATGATCTATCTGTATTCCAGCTTCTTTCCCTCCCTGCCCGATCGCACAGCTGAGAAAAGGGCCAGCCGGACAGTGTTCTCGGCTTTATGTGTGGAGGGGTATCAATGTCAGGCTTGCCGCTGCTGCTGTGTCCTACAGTATGAGGAAACACGGACGACAGGACGCTCACAGGTGGGCCTTGCAAGCTGTGGAAAGAGACTCGCACATGCGAGGTCTACCTCAATCCGGTAGCAAGGAGGCCGTTGCGAGCTACAGTGCTGGAAATGGACACGCATGGTGCCGCGTCATCGAGAATTCTGAAACAAGCAAAATAGTTTTCAGCATGTGAGTCTGTATATTCCGATCCACCCTTCGTCGTACCAGTTTCTGATAGCGAGATGGTTGGAACTCGGGCTTCTTAACTACTGCAGCTACTGCTAATTAGTTATGCCAAAACTCTACTCGTGTGATGTCTCTCCTGTGTCGGAGAGGTAGACCATTGACGTGAATGCACCAATTCAGATAATGGATGATAGCACACCCTCATTAGAGTGCTAATTTAGTTGCTCAGGGGGACCTAATTGTCGATATGACCAGTTTAGAAGAAGGTGCGTCGACGACTGTTCATAAAGACAGGAGCTCGATCGTGCCAAAAAGACTGCATTCGGTGCATGAGAGGTAAGTGATAACAGGTTTTTAGGCTTACAGAACCAGCTCAGGTCTGTTTTATAACTTACAAGGCTATAAGTATTTACTGTAATTCAGGGTTATATTAATCATCCACTTACCATAAGCCATCGCGGTGTCATTGAGTCCTTCTATCCCGGTTTTCTATATGAAACACAGTATCAGGGCTCAGATCAGAATGGCTGCCATGTGCAAGGAACTTTTCTCTTAAACATCAGTACATAACAAACGTGTTCTGCAGGCTTTTTTTCCTTTACAATCAGATAGCACGCACGACTGGAGTACCAAATCTGACATATCTCCAAGTATTTTTAGTAAAGTTATCTAATGAAACCGAATATTTGACTACTCTTAGTACTTTTTACTAATCATAATCAGAGCTAGACAAACCCATCAAATCATATTCCTAATACATATAGCAATTTTTGTCCATCTCGAGATCTTTGACTTTATCTGCAGCTAGCTGGGCAACCTGAAAGCCATGAGAATTGAGCAACAATGAGAAGCTTGTCCAGCATGGGTCAAGTTTAAATTTTATTTGTCTTTCATATCTGTTATTGCAGCAGCTATACAGACAATATTGATTGCTTACGCATGTCCTTACTCCCGAGCATAAATTCTGATGGCAAAAGCATACATAGACTGCAGTGCTTGTTGCCATGGAGCAGTTATAGTATCCATGTACCACTACCGTGCATTCAGGTTGTAATAGTTGAAAAAGAAATCGAGTAGCAGCTTCCACGTCCTAACCAATGAGACGAGAACCTTTTTTATGAGTAAACAACTTGGACTACCATAACCTACACTTAAGGGCATTAACTAAGCACACAATCACCAAGCTAAAAACAGTTCCTCGCTACTTTCTAACAAGTGCAATTTTAAAAAATTTCTTCATTTACGCCAGCCTTTCCTTGCACATGCAAGTGCATGTGTTCAAAATATTGTCAGCATAAAATACAAGAATAAGCAATTGTCAAGTTTGTGAAGCAATCAGAGTTTACAGATATGCCCTTCAAATTTAGTGTTGGTTTGCGCTACCTCTTGCCAAGGTAGGACCAAAAATTCATGAGTATCATGATATAGTCACAATAACAAAGAAAATGAACATGATAATGAGTGCAAGTGTGTGTGTGTGTGTGTGTGTGTGTGTGTGTGTGTTTGAGAGAGAGAGAGAGAGAGAGAGAGAGAGAGAGAGAGAGAGAGAGAGAGAGAGAGAGAGAGAGAGAGAGAGAGAGAGAGAGAGAGAGAGCTCTTTCTCTAGTGTTATCATGTGATATATTTAAATAGTAACTACATGTATTTCCAATCATGTGGCTTTAATGAATCTTCCATTTTCTACCTCCTAGACTTGGGTATATGAATATGAATCAAGGCCAAAAGTTTGATCCTTACAGCCCACATGTTTGCATTATGTGAAGCTTTAAGTAGATATTGAAGAACATCAAGTGGGTTAGCAAGAATGGAAAACTTTGTACTAAAAAAGTGAGCCTAAAGCTTTTGCCAAATTTTTGTGGCAATGTAGGAATTTGAGATAGTTTATGACGGTTCTTCATGGTCAAGATTTCAACTTGTGTTGTATAATTTGAAGGTGTGAGTAATGTAGTTCGAAAGAAGAAGACATCAAAAATAGATGTTTGACAATGGCATTGGTCGGCAGAAATCTCGACTTTGAACAATCAACCTCAAATGCTAACTTAGTGGAAATGCTGACCCGAAAAATGTAGATTGTGACATTTGTTGGTATTCAAGGTACCACTTAGGTTGAAGGTCTTGCGATGCCCGGCCCATCCCAACCTTTTGATTTTGCATATTCAAACTCTTACATTAGATTGTTATCATTATACACTTTCACTACTCAACTACATGGTCTTGGTCTCTTAATGTTATTTAGGAACCAGATCAGTCCTTGTAAACAGTCCTCAAATAACATATATATGTAAAGAAAACGAGGAAGTTTGCAAGAAACCAATGCAAGAACATGTAAGAAAAAGCAAGGAAATGCAACAAACTTTGTAAGAGTAGTAAAGTGTCTTTCTAGCAAATTGTGCATAACACACCCGATATAGAGCTTATCAAGCTGCCGTAGTTATTGATCACTCAATTTTGATATGATGTATATATTTTGCAAACGCAATAGAATTTGGTTGTCATAAACGCCTATTAGGAGACCGATACCTTATTAAGAGCGACAAACAATTTCTCATTGGAGACACACACACACACACACACGCACACACAATTCATCACAACGGTTTGAAAACGATCCTAATAGTCAGAATTGACTTTAAGATTTATTTTGGGAAACCCAGCATTTCACCTTAGGTTGGATTAGAGCTATTATCAATTCATTCAAAACTGACAAACTTCCACTATGAGAGCACCACTTACATAACTTATGATTGGCATGCTGCTCCTTGTTCCTCATATGGGACTATGAGAGTACCATTAGATTTACCTGCATGGAAACCCATTGACAAAGAGTAACCATGTTTTGGAAGCAAATCGATAGTGTCACATTTTGGACTTGGAAAAAATGTAGTCAGCTCTTTTGGTGTGCAAACTAGTTGTTGGTCAACTTGGCTAGTAGTTTTGGTCAACTACAATATTTCACCTTGGCTAGTCCTTTTAAAATGACATTTTATGTTGGTGGGTTCTCATAAGGTAAAGAACATGGATGTGGACAAAAGCTCCTTTCCAATTTGTGATTATATGATGCAAAATTGTAATAGTCAAATTAGGATCACTATGGGCAGTTGAATAAGTCAAGAAGACATGATTCTGACGTGCTTGATGATATATGATATCCTTTGAAACTCTCATAAAAAGTGGAAGGCAAGTCTCCTTTTAATCCATGTTCTATAACAATTCCAATTTACTTTTCATGATTTTCTAACAACTTTTTTCTATGGTTAGTAAGCTTTGCTCTTTCTTCAACTTGTTGTTCTTGATGCACACTAAGTGCTTCTTTGACTTTACCTGCAAAATTAAGAGACCCTAAGAGTATTATCAAGTAAAGCCAATCTTTACAAGTAAAATTCAATTCATTTAAAACAACTTTACAAAAAATACCTGTATCTACATTTGGCTTTGTATCTTGTCTTTGAACCTTAACTGATGCACATATACTACATATTCTCATCCTCACTTTTCTAGGATAAAAATCTATCAAAAAATTACTCCCATAGCCCGATGAAATGGTTGTAGCTAGTGTATTGCTCTTGTCCACATGGAGTATCTTATCCCTATAAGTAATGTACAATCTCAACATGAGACCTTAAATAGGTCTCCACCCAAGATATGGACAAGTCCAATGGATTCAACTAGACGAATATATTTGAGATTGTAAATAGACACTACAACAAGACCCGCAATTTTCAGCGCATTTTTGGAAAGATAGATTTAAAAAAGAGGCACAGGGGAAGCGGAAAACTCGAGCGTCAGGTCCATAGGGTGGCCTCGGTATAAGCCTTGCAAATTTGAACATGTTTTTAAGAGACTTATATGGAGGGGTATAAGGAGGCCCATGACAATTCAACCGAGAGTTATACGGAGGGTTATAAGAAGGGTTATAAGGAGGGTTATAGGGAGGGTTATAAGGAGGCTAGAGACTTTCCAAAATACTCTGCTAACCGAGGGTAATACCAAGATTGATGAAAAACAGGCCCCTCGGTATAAACCATAGAATGACATTTTTGAAAATTGTTGTTTATCAACACTGAATTTCATTTTCTATCATCATTAGGGGCCATATACACAATAGAAATGTTGTACTTTTAAAGTTCTTTCTAGGTTCTATTATGGTGGTCTCCCATCTAATAGAATTAGAAATTATCCTAAAGTGCATTGTGTAGGTGAGTACGAGTAAGATCCACTCAAGACAAGGTTTCTATTGCCTATTTAAGGTTCTTCCAAGGCGGTCTCCCTACTGAATGAACACTCTAATTAAAAGGAATAGATTAAGCAACACTATGGCGGTCTCCCAACTAGTGGATAACACACTATGGCGATCTCCCAACTAGTGTCTAACAAGTAACAATACTAGACATCAAGCACTTGATCTTTGTGGAAATTTGGTTGTCCCTTGCATTCTTGAACTTGATAAAGACATCATACACTTCATCTTTGCTCCTCAAGCACTTGATCTTTGTGGAAATTTGGTTCTCCCTTGCAATCTTGAACTTGATAAAGACATCATACACTTCATCTTTGCTCTTTAGTAGATAGATCCAACAAAATCTACTAAAATCATCAACGAAAGTTACATACATTTTAGGTCCACTATTGCTAATTGTAGTGATTCCATGAATATCTGAATGTACAACTTGAAAAGGCTTTGTAGATCTAGATGTAGATCTAGTATAAGGTAGTCTATGTGACTTTGACAAAGCACAAGACTCACAAACATGATGGATGCTAGTTAAGGAACTTGGAAGACCAATCACAACTTGCTTTCTAGCCGTTACCTCCAATGACTTGCAGTTGAGATGCTCGTCCTTTTATGCCAAACCTCTTGAATAGGTATTTGCTCACTTGCAACACATCCAACTTGGTTAGCAATAATACAAGCATCTAGTTTGAATAACTTCCCTTGCCTTTTACCTTTTGCAATCAAGACGTCCTTCCTTTTGATCAGACAAGCATCTCCATCAAACTCCACTTTAAGACCATTTCTTAGCAATTGACTCACACTAAGTAGGTTTTTAGTAATAGATGTGAGAGATTTCAACAAGTTTGGTCATATTTTGTCAATTGAGGCCTCATTTTAGAATTAGAGATAAACTTTTTTGAATTTTTATTAGTTTAAAATACATTCAATAAACACTTTTTGAAAGTGTGGGAAAGTTGGTAGTCGAGTTTGAGAGAGATTCAAATTTGAACTTTGGGTACATTGAATCTAGTCCCAAAATAGTAGGGTTTTTCATATTGGAGGGAAAGCCAAGTGGCAAAGTAGGGATTGGTCCTGTTATATATTGTTGTAACTCATGGAAAAAGGGATCTTCTCTCTTCTCTCTTTCATTTCATCATTATACATAGTTCTCTTTGGATTCTACTATTCATTGGTGCACTCTCATGATGTTATCTTGCAGGCTTCACATAATTGTAGCACTCTGGCGCGTCAGGGTGCGCCAACTAGGGGCTGGCCAAAAAGGCACAGGCGGGCGCCGTGGAGCCAGGGCGGGTGCGCCAAGGGGCAGGCAGCGCCCAGGTGGCGCCGGACAGGGGCACCAGCGCCAGGTGGGTGGGTGGAGCCGGGCGAGCAGGCAGGTGGGTGGCGTTGGGCATGCCCAGGTGGCGCCTGGCAGGCAGCGCCCAGGTGGCATGGGGCAAGGGCACCAGCGCCAGGTGGGTGGCGCCGGGCAGGCCCAAGTGGCACCAAGAACTAGGCAGGTGGCACTGGGCAGCTTCACACCCACCTGCACACATGTGAGTAAGCAAGTGGGTTCAGTTATATATAAGTACTGGTTTATCTCAGAGATTTGCTTATGGAATAAACCCTGGTGCGCGACACGTGGCAGGGCAAGCAGTTCAAAAAAAAAAAAACCTCCCTGCATGTCCCACCCTGACGCGTGCGTAGGGTGCTAAAAATAAGAGGAGCCTTATCTTGCAATTCTATGTGTAGAATGATAATTTATTGTTATTTTCGATTTCACATGTGTGAAATATAGTACGGTACTGTAATTGTATGGAAAGAAACAATATTTTATGTTTTGGTTCATGTTTGATCAGTATCTCTTAGAGTTTGCGTCTCATTTTGTATGTAGATGCTGATTTTTCTACATTGGCAGGATTGTTGGCTTGTTCAATTTGTAACCAAAGATCAGGGATATGGATTGGATCCTGAATGATCTGAAATCCTTCACATGGTATCAAAGCTATTGTGTTTTAGATTATGAAAGGATCAACCACATATATCAAATATTTGGAGGAGTTACCAATGCTAGAGCATGCTAGATTGATTTCTACTCAAAAATCTCAATTTTTGCATATGTAGAATTGATCTTTTGTAGGTCACAACTCAATATAGGGTTATATACTTGATCTCAATTTTGATTTCACACTTGGTTTACTAGAATTAGCCAATTTTTGGTGCATTAGGAAGGAGATTGGTAAGTGCACATCATTTTTGGAGGCTTGGGAAGTTTTGAAGAAGATTTTCATCATTGCCAATGTAGAAAACCAACATCTAATCAATTATAAAGAAGCAAACTCAACTAGATCTTGATCATACAACAAAAATAAGATAATATGAAGTTGATGTCTGTACAAAAATAGTAAGCTACTGTATTTCACACGTGTGGATCCGAATATAACATAAAATGAGCATTCTACACACAAGATTGCAAGATATCACCAAGATAGTGCACCAATGGATAGATGAACCCAAGAGAACTCATGTATAAGCATGGAGAGAGAGAGAGAGAGAGAGAGAGAGAGAGAGAGAGAGAGAGAGAGAGAGAGAGAGAGAGAGAGAGAGAGAGAGAGAGAGAGAGAGTGCTTCTCTTCCCACATGTGTACAGCTATATATAGTAGATCCATGACTCATTAATGATCTTGGTTTCCCTTTATAACAAGAACCCTATCAATAATATGGACTAGATTCAATGTCTCCAACATTCAAATTTGAATCTACTAAACTTGACCTCCTACATTTCTCTCACTTTTCAAAAGTGGTAATTCAAATGCTTTTAGACTAATATAATTTTGAAAAGTCAAACTCAGTCTAATATGAAAATTGGCCTCAATTGCCAAATAAACAAATATGACCAAATTTTGATCAAACTAGTTGAGATCTCTCACACTTTTGGATGCACTTGCTATGTCAATATAACTCTTGATGATATGACAAAGGAGCTCCATCTTCAAGGAAAGGTATATTTGTTGGATATAGTGAGGTGAGTAAACCTACAAGGCTTACATTCCTACTACTAATAAGGTGATTATTGGTAGAGATGTCACTTTTGATTAGGGGAACATTCCAAAAGCGCCTTCAAGTAATGATGATGTGGATGGATCTAACAATCTTGATGTTGATGTTATGGATCCTACTTTAGATGGTGATGATGAAGGACCTTCATCAAATCTATCATCTTGAGTGGTGGAAACAATCAAGATGTTGATGAGATCAAGATTGCTCTCAAGAGGGAGTTTGAGGTGCATGAATCGATCCACCAAGGATCTTCTCCTTTGAAGCTTGTTGAAGAAAATACGGACGTCATGAGAGAGTTCTCATGTGAACTCTCCTCCTCCTCTTTGCTCATGTTGTAGTAGGCTTCAAAGGGTGTGTCGTTTTGTGTATCAAGAAGATCGATACAATGCACTTGCACAAGGGAGTATTTGTCTTCCAAAATTCATCTTTCCTTTTACCATTATCCTTGAATTAGCTTGAATAAACAATTCAAAGAAATTATTTTAGTTGTAACTAACAAAGTGGAAACCCCACTTTCAATACTTGTCAAAAATGTATCATTCTATCTTCATGAGCCTATCTTAACCAATGGTTGTATCTAGTATTGGTTTCTCAAATTATTTATTTTGTCAATTTTGTCAATTTTGTGCTTGATTTGAACACTAATTTATGAAGTGAAAACTTGTGTGAAAATTTGTAAAAGTTATCTATGTTGAGTTAGGGGGTATCTTGACTTTTTTATGTCAAGCCACATGTTCTTAATATCTTATTATATATATATATATATATATATATATATATATATACACACACATGTATATCTGAAAATTCAGATACTATGAAGACCTGGTTTTTGGTCGTTTGATCTATGTCGTGATCTCAAGTATCAACTCTATATCAACAATCGCTCATTTACTTATATAGCAGTTGGATGCAAATTGGTAGTACATTTCACTTTTTGGGAATTTTATTACTCATAATTGTTTTGAGTCCACATTAAAAATGACATAACATTTTAGTGGTAAGTCCAATTTCAGCAAAGTTTGGTGCATTAGAAAGTGCTTTTACGAGCGCTTTCCAATGATATGTTAGATGACATACTTTCAAGCTACGGTTAAAAAGTTATGGCAAGTCAAAAGTATGGGGATTTATTAATCATAATTTTTTTGAGTCCATATTAAAAATGACAATTTTTAGGGGCAAGTCCAATTTCAGCGGAGTTTGGTGCGTTAGAAAGCACTTGACGAGCGCACTCCAATGATATGTTACATGACATACTTTCAAAATACGGTTAAAAAGTTATTGCAAGTCAATAATATTAGTTGAAAATAGTGTATAATTATACAAAAGTGCATTTCTACCCAAAAAAGAGTAGTGTCCTTGAAAGTCCATGTTGTAACACCAAACCATGCTTTTAGCCAGCTAGACATGTTGCATTTCGATCTTCCTCAGTACTATCAATTTCGATTGAATGGTGTTAAGGTACGTTATGCCATATGAAAATTTTCATTTTTTCTATTCCTTAGTGATTAAGTTTTACAAGATAAATGAACTTAAACACTTTCTCATGTGCAAGTAAGAGCAAGGCAAGAAGAGCATATAAAATGCAAAGACATAGGACCATCCATCAAAATTGAAGATCGATAGAATTTGAACAATGTGATTTTGTATTATGTCGTATAATTTTTTGTATACATCATGTTTGATAGTATATGAACCGCTCAACTTGAGTATCATTGTTCAAGCTGAGGGTATTCTATGATCTCCAAATCCATTTCTCCGAATGGAAGTAACTTTGGTGGAGAAGACTCTATAATTGCAGTTGGATATGAAATTGTGATCACAAGTTTTACTGCCAAAAATGCATTATCTCCACTGGGGAGACCTTCGGACAAGAGACTGCAAAAAATAAAAACACAAGCACATGTTATTAATCAAGAATAAGTTATTGATAATTATGAATATCGGATTGTGATTGTTGATTAATAGATTACCTCAAGCAGATTCAGCAGCTTATCGTGTTGTGCAAACCAATTAGAAAATGATTTGGCATTGTATATCGTATACCACCCACAGCTAATAGAGTCAGTCTGTTGGGAGGACTGTAGTGTTCAAATATGTACGATAGTTATAAAACCGAATTTTGTCAAAAAAAAAAAAAAAAAGATGGAAATATCGGATCAACGCGCACGAGATGAAATGGAAATCTACAAACGATACAAGCACACGTGCGTCGAACCGATATCAAATAAATTTTACCTGTGCATCAACCATTTAAAGCTTTGTATAGGCTTTTGCACTTGGCACTGGAAAGAGTTCCAATATGTGAAAAATGCAAAAATAAGCTTGGTAGAAGCCAAAAATCTTGTATATAGGATAAACACACATGTGTGGAGTCTGTTCCCACGTGTGAAAATAGTGTACTTGTCATGTACCATAATCATATAGGTTGTACATATGATTTAATTCAAGTTCTAGTGGCTAAAATGGCCAAAAACTAGTTTTCTAGAGATATGACACATGGCACCAATCTAATGATTACATGAGCCAAATATTTTGAATAGGTGTCACATCCCATGTGTAGAGGATAGCTCACACGTGTGGAAATAGCTGAAGTAAGCGAGTTTTTGCTTCTAGAAGATTTCCATGAAGATCTCCATATAGTAGAAATATAGACCAAAAATGCCCAAAATGAAAAGTTTTGATCCAAGTGTCAAATTGCATGATGGTGACAAGGCATCCTCACACGTGCGAGATCTGATGCATGATCAGTACCTCGAGCTCCAAGAAGTGTATATATAGAGGCTTATTTGGCCATAATCAATGTGAGACACCAATCTTGGTTTTGGAAGCAATTTTGAGTGATTCTCTCCATTTGTCTACATTTGTTTTGATTGTTTTGAGGTTCTATCAATGTGTACTTGATTTTCAGGTTGGATTCCGTACTCAACAGTGTTTCACACGTGTGAAACCAGAAAGTACACCTACCTTCAATTAATGATTGTTCTTGTTAGGATTTTGTGTCTAGAATTGATCTAGATTGATCTCAATCTCAAGTAGATTGATAGATCAAGTAATCTGACAACCAATCCCTTTTGAGGATCAGATTAGGATCCACTCTTGGTCCTTTTTGTACTTTTTGCACATGGTATCGAGCCAAGTACAAGAGGTTTTGCTGAAATTGATAGGGTTAATCCAAATCAAAGCCAAAATTAGCAGTTTTTAGGAAACTAGTCAAATTTTGTGTAGCGAGTTGGATTTGATAGCTATCCTCAAAATTTTTGGTCTAGATCTTGTTGTGGGCTGTAGGAACCCTTTTCACACGTGTGAGGCCGTACAGCTCTAGATTTGACTAAGAAATTTCAAAAATTTGTACAATTTGACTCACATACCCAATTTGAGTGGTTTTTGGTGCAAAATCAAGCATTTTCTATAGCAAATCTAATCCCTTGATTAGTTCTTGGATTAGGTAAGCCAAAAAAATTAAAATTGAAGCTTGAACTAGGTGCATTAATTGATCTTCTCTGATTTTTTGAGTGTATGTTGAGGTTGAAGAGAGAAATTGCTAAAAATCATAGATTAAGGAGTGATTTTGCAAGTTTGAGACTAGAATCTAAATTTTCATCATTCTAGATTGGTTCATGAGTGATAGGGTTGAGTCTATAAGCTTTCTAAATTGCTAGAAGACTTTAGGTTCAGATCTCTTAGAGAAACCACAAGAGTTTCTAGTGCTTTTTCACATTCAAAAATGGCATCAATGGGTGGTTTTTTGCGTGAAGCTAGTGAAAGACTTACATCCACTAATTATGCTTCATGGATAGTTCGAATGGAGTCCTTGCTTGTACTTCATGATCTTTATGACATAGTACTTGAGGTGGAAGTAGAACCTCAAGGAGGAGTTGAATTGGCTAAGTACAAAAAGAGATGTAGAGTTGCATTACATTGCATAAAAATGAATGTAAGTAATGAACTTTTGAAAGAAATCTCATCTTGTACCACATCCAAAGAGGCATGAGATTCATTAAAAGCCATTTATGGATCCAAGAACACTTCAAGGATACTCATGCTTAGGAATCAAATCCTTAAAAGCATGAAAGGAAGTAGTGAAAGTGCCCAAAATTATGTCTTTAGGATCAAATCTTTGAATAAGGAGTTGTCTTCTATAGATGATAAAATCAAAGATGATGAATTAGTTCGAATCATTTTGAATGGATTAGGAGATGATTATTCCAATCTTGTTCAAACCTTTGATATTCAAGATTCACTTCCTAGTATTGAAAAACTTCAAAGTGTGCTTGTTAGTGAGGAGAGTAGAATGCTTCAAGTCAAAAGTAGGATGAGTTCCTTATCTTTGAATGATGGTGATGAAAAAGCTAACTTTTCTTTGAAAGGCAAGAAGAAGAAGTTTCCATCCAAGAAGACTCAAGACATGGAGATGGAGAACAAAGATGGAGCATCAAGTTCCAAAGGCAAGAGCAAGAAGGACAAGAAGAAGCTAAAGTGTTTCTTTTGTGGAAAAAAGGGACATTTTGCCTCCGAGTGCTACAAGAAGAAGAATGCCCAAGAGAAGGACAATCAAGGCAATCTTGTGCTTGAGGAGGAGGAAGAAGTCAATCTATCTTTGATGGTATCCTCACCACAAACATCTAATCAAGACACTTGGTGGATTGATAGTATGGCAAGCTCTCACATGACTCACCAAAAAGGCTACTTTTCTAATCTACTTTCGTACAATAGTTCTAAGAGATTTATCTTCACTGCAAGTGATCAAGAATGTGAGATTGTAGGTGTTGGATCCATTCCTTTATGTCTAGGAACATCTAAAAAAATAGATATAGACAATGTTCTTTATGTACCTTCAATTACAAAGAACTTGTTTAGTGTAGGACAACTTATGGATAGTGGATTAGATGTACATTTCAAGCATGGAGCATGTTCTATCTTGAAAGATGAAAAATGTATTGCTAGTGGTTTCAAGCAAGGGAGGTTATTCAAATTGGATGCTAATGTGATGGTTGGAAGTGTGAACATGGCAAGGGAGGAGCTCACTCAAGTGGAATTATGGCACAAAAGGTTAGGCCATCGTAACTACAAAACTATGGAGACCATGGTGACAAAGGAGCTAGCAAAAGGACTTCCCAAAACCATATCCAAGTGTGGCAAGCTTTGTGAAGCTTGTGGACTCTCCAAATCTCATAAGCTTCCTCTTGACCTTATACACTCGGATGTTCATTCATTTTCACATGAATCAAATGGTGGAGTTCTTATGTATGTCACTTTTTGATGATAAATCAAGATACTCTTGGGTTTATCTCCTGTCTAAGAAAAGTGAAGTTTTTGAGTCCTTTGTAAAGTTCAAAACTCTTGTGAAAAAGCAACTTAATACTAGCTTAAAAGTATTAAGAAGTGATAATGGAAGGGAGTACATCTCCAATAGGATGAAAGAGTTTCGTGAAACTAATGGCATTAGAAGAGAGTTTACTTGCACATATACTCCACAACAAAATGGAGTAGCTAAGAGAAAGAATAGGACACTATGTGAGTGTGCTAAAGCTATGAGATTAGATGCATCACTTCCTATTTCATTTTGGGGAGAAGCTATTTTATGTGCAAACTTTCTATGTAATAGAATGACTAATAATGCCATTAAAGAACCTCTTCCAAATCTCATTTCGCATAGAGCTCAAAGGGACGTGTTGAACATCAATCAAATGTTTGTTTGCTTTCATACTTTTTTTAGTAGACATTGTAGGTAAAGCATCTATACCAAAGATGGTATCTTCAACTATTACAAGCGAAACACAAAAACCAATGGCATTAAGCACTACAAAACTTCCTCAAAAAATAGACTTATTTTTTCCATTGCAGAACATATGAGCAATACATAACCAAATACATATGTCTAATTAATTTTTCTTCTCTTGGCATGCCATATGTGTCTTGCAAATTGCTATCCATCCTAAACAATCTAAGCCACTGCATCTTTTTCTCTTCAGGTACTACCACTATTGCTATTTGGTACAATTTTTGTGAAAAATGCAAAAAGGTTATCTATGTTAGTTGTAGGGGTCTTACACTTTTCTATGTCAAGCATCTTGGTGTAGAACATTGATAGGGTCAAGATTTACATAGAAGGCAAATTGGTGAAATCCACATGTAAAGCCTCTATTGATCCAAAGTAGTGTAAGTGGTAGAACTCGAACTAGATAGGTTGTATAGTTGTTATTGGATGTGTGACAAATCAAAGTTCAAGAAGTCCAATAGAATTAAGAGGTGGAAGTATCAATGATCCAATAGGATTTGTGTTATGCTTGAGAATGATCCAATAGAATCAAGAGGTGGATGCATCATTGGTCCAATAGAACCAAGAGGTGATAGAAATGAGGTCCAATAGTTTTTGAGGGTGAACTACCTCGTGGATCTACTAGTCTTGTTGTACTTCTCATTTTATTCTAAATAATTTGAAAATTAGTCAAGTTTTTGAGTCTAAGTGTTTACTTGCTTTCTCTCTCTACCCGAGAGCTATTGATTGCATTCTCTCTCTACCCAAGAGTTGGCCTTTTCCATAGTTATTTTGAGAGAGCACTTCCCACACATGTGTATGTACTTTGGTTTTGAATTAATGCATGGTAATGTATTTTTGCCTTTGAGAGTGAGATAGATCTTGAAATCTCAATCTAATTTTGATCATTATGCATCCACACAAGATAGGAGATCTAAATCACACTTAGTGGACACTCCACGCGTGTGAAATTCACAATTTTTTCATAGCAACAATTGATCATCTTGATTCAAATTGAATCAACCATGGCACATCGAATCATGTCTTTCCGAACTGTGGATATAATATAAATAGATTCTGCACAAAACAAGCAAACAAATAACTATTTGAAGCATAAATTGTTCTCACATGCAAAACCAAATCATGTTCTCCTACCTTGGCCATACCATACTCCTTGGATGTCTTTATCAATCAAAGCTTCCTTATCTTTTTTTCCTAAATTTGATAGTGAGCTGGGCAGTCCTTATAAACTTGTCGCATGCATAAAAGGTAGCCAAAGTAGTGTGCACTAGAATTCAGTATTGTTCTTTGGTCTTTGGTCCCCACAAGGTTGAATGGACGTCCAATTTATTACGTGGTGTAAACACATGCTTGATGTCAAAATGTTTTGCAAAACTCTTTGAAAATTCACATATGATAAAAGAAACAATAATCTTCGAGTGATAGTGACACATTACAAGCAAGTGTAGAGACAAAGAATCTATTCAAGCTTTTCTATAAGCCAATTTGATTATAAAGTGAGAGATTGTACATTGTAACAATCTTTCAACAAAAAATATGATGAAAACAATAACAATCTTACGATAGTAGTCACTTTACCTTATCAATTGCATCCAACCAAACTCCAAACCCATTAACATCATGTCAATCATTGCAAAACTCTACATAATGCATCTTCAATTTAAACAAAAAAAAATATGTACTTCAATTGCAATTTAAATAAGCATATCATTTTGGCTTGTCCAATCACCATCAAATAGATCTTGTATAATTAGCTCATGACATACTCAAGTAGCAAAAAGGTGTTACCGAGTGTTCTGTAAAAGGCTAAATAGTCATACCAAAATGTTGTTATCAACACATTGATGATAATAGCTTGTTATAATGTAGTTCCTCTCGTTCATTGATATAATTTTGTTATCATGAAATTGTGAAGAAAAAATATCATCCTAGTAATGTATCTTTTCATATAAGGACATTTCATATATATGCATGGCACTAATCTAGTCCATCATGATTCATACTTATAACTTTTAGCAACATCTTATGGCATTAATCTTATCCATCAAGTAATCACCCACATTTTCTTCCCAAGCATCAAGGGACATTCTAATATCTTTTTGCACTAATCTTGCCAAGCACGTCATTGCACTTATATTGTTGTAATGAATCACTAAGGATCAGAAATGTTGAGCGAGCTGACATGAAGAATTTTGTTCAAGTAACCTCTATCCAATGGACTTTCCACTAGAAATCTGGCTATAAAATACTCTTGCTCATCTTTTACACAAGGGAAGCATTATCCAACGACCTTTCCACGAGAGAATCCAGCCATAAGATACGGTGAGGGTTTCGTGGCTGGATGACCGAATGGAGAGGTAACTTGATAATCCATTTTCCCATATGTAAAAAGCTATGAAGATGGTAATGAGAGAATACAATAACATGATTTACTGGCATACTTCAAAAGTGTATTTATGTCCATAACATTGTTGGTGTGAAAGACTCAAATTGTGTCCAAGCAGCCCAAAATAACATTCAACTTTGCCTTCATAATCTCAAGGACATCAATGCATTTGAGTTACCTCACATGTGGACGACCGTGTGATTAAGTTCTTTGAAATCATAAACGAGCATCAGCTTCACATTAAAACAAAAACATAAATGCTCTGACCATAAAAAAAAATAGCTTCTGTAGTAGATGAAGCTGCAGATGAGATTTGCATCGCCCGCTTTCCATGTCTAAAATAAATAAATATAAATCCACGATGTTTGGAAATCACAACATGTGCATGTGGCATGAAATCAAGCAGAGCTTTTAGTCATGGTGGCCAATGGGTGAAGCTTAGCTTTCTGGCTCGCTTGCGAGCTATCTTCAAATCCATCTTGTATGACTATGCCATACCTTGGTGGATGATCTAAAAGTTTGTTTTCCTCTTGGCTTTCAGTTACTTCTTCGTCATGCTCATCTATGTGAAGCACTGGATGCTCACTGCTTGCTTTTTGAAATGCTTGTCCAAAGTGTTCCAATGGTGCCTTAAACTCCTTTTCTATAACAGAATCTATTCGTTGCTGCATTTTGTCAATGTTTTTTTGCACTCTCATCATTCTATATTGTACTACCTCCTCAGCCTGGGTGCCAAACTGTGATACTAGCTCCTTCAACATGTATGTGAAAATGGCAACTACAGCTCCTGTTATCCGTCCAAAAGAAGATTTCTGAGGCTCTTGTAATCTGTTAATTTTCTCAGCAGTAAATAATGCAAGAAAATTTTAATCAAGTACAGCTATTGTCAACATAACTTCTTGCAAGATCAAATCATGAAGCATGGCAGTGGTAAACAAGGTTGCAGTTTGCGTTCCGGAATACGATCCGGGATTTCAACATTGGGGTTTCCCGGAACGCAAATTTTATTTTTTTTTGTATAGTTGCCAATATGGGTATCATGTGAAAGGATATCAAAAAAACAATTGTTATGCAGATCTGTTGCTTGGTTTCAGATGGCTGCAGGCTACATTGATTAGAAATCTGGACATCAGTAGATGATTTAAGAAAACTGGCTGCATTTTCATATGGTTTCAGAAATTTGGACATCAGTAGATGGTTTCAGCTATTCCAAAAGAAGTATACAATTCCCGCCAGTCTAAGGAAGGCTCTTTCTAACTCTTTCTATCGTTTTCTAACAGAAAACGCAGTAGATCTGCAAACCATTGGCATCAGAATACCATTCAAAACTGATTTCTGATATCTATTGGAAAAGCATGTCCACCATTCAATTACGATTAGTTAGTATTAAACTCAAAAAAAAAAAAAAAATGGCCATTACTCCTTTTTCCACAACAAAAAAAAAAAAAAAAAGTTTTGCGATCCAGGTCGCAGATCGCTGACGTTCCGGATCGCACGATCCGAAACGTTTTTGCAGCGGATCGCGATCCGCTGCAACTCAGGTGGTAAAGCCTGGAAAATGGATAAATTCATATGAAGATGAGAACAAATATCACAATCAAATGACAGTAAGGGTATAAGAATTACAACGTTGCTTGTCATTGAAAATGGTGTAGGACTTGCTTTCAGTCAATCCTATAGAAATACTGTC
This sequence comes from Diphasiastrum complanatum, assembly GCA_029204225.1. NCBI lineage: Eukaryota > Viridiplantae > Streptophyta > Lycopodiopsida > Lycopodiales > Lycopodiaceae > Diphasiastrum > Diphasiastrum complanatum. Next base: position 46,978,383 of record CM055096.1, read on the forward strand.
TAGAACCTGACTTGCCCTGAGTTTGCAGCAACACTTCTTTAAGAATAATGTGTCATTCAATACTTTGGTATATCTGACTTCCTTCTGACTGAATCTCTTTGGTTTATTTGTTTGCAGTTTTATGCGTAGAAAGAGAGCAAGTACCTATCAGGCCAATGGCTTGAGAGTGATCAGACGCAAAATAGATCATGCTAATGCACAGTCCAATTGGTATGACGGTCAAAGCTGCAGCGTTCACCATTTCATGCAAAATCTGTCAGCTATCTATCTGAAGAAGACACTAAACCCACAAAGCAGCAGTCTTTAAAATCGAATTTACATATCAGAACAAATAACAAATCACTCACTAGATCTTGCAGAGCCATTTTCTATCCTCACAGATTATGTTCATTTATGGGTTAACTAGTGCAACTGATGTTTTGTCTATCAAAATCCTTCTGCCATAGACAACTCATGCGTTTGCTATCTATCAACAACCAGCTTACAGAAAAGGTTTGCCTTAGTTTCAAACGGCACTTTTTGAATGAAGATTCCCGACATAGAGACCACAGACGACGTAATACCCAGATTCCTGTTGTTCATAGCATTACCGACATGAGGAGACGCATCTCAGCGTGAGAATGTGCTCTTAAGTGGAATGATGTGCCCTGTCTTTCTGATCACTACTATTTGGAGATTAGACCCATAGAGCTTAGCCATAATATGCCCAATCCTGACGGTGTGATAGTTTTCTAGCCTCATGAGATCACTCGTGGATGGGATATATGAGATCGGCACACTAGGAGGAAGGGAATCCAATAGTGACCATAGTATTAAGGAGAGTGGCTACAACAAGGGATAAGATGTCAGCAGCATGTATGAGAAGCTCAGCTTTGAGGTTTCTTGTATCCCTAGCGCCGTTACATTTGAGCTAGTCAATGGCATCACAAACCATATGTGTTCTGAATAGAGAAAACTTTCTAGGTCTAGAGAGAAGAGTGATAGTTGAAGTAGGTATCATGTAGAGAGTGGCAACATATTGGGTCCAAGTATAAAGTTCGGTTAAGTGAGGTGGAAGTGCCCAGGGAAGGAATTTTTGACAAAGGACCTAGAGGAAGAGTTGTATAAGAGGTCAAGAAGTCTCTTAAAAATTAGCTTCCAAATAGGCTCCCTTCTTGCGGTGAAGTAGGGAGAGGTATTGTTTTTTGATATCAGGGAGGAGTGGAGAGAAGGCTCAAGTGTGGATGACCTGGAGATGAAATTGCCTGCATTCATCATCATACCCAATGTTGCGTGGAGTTACAAGCTAAGATTCACTAGCTATGCTAGAAAGCCAACAACTGGTAGGAACTGCCTAGAGTTTGTCTAGGGGGCAGCAGCCATAGGATAATTTGTGATGGCTCTCTTAGCGATCATCAAAGGCCAAGTACTTCTCAAATGGCTGCAGAAAGTACTCTTCCAAGTGACAAGGTGGTCTGTGGAGGTAGCAGCAGAGGAGAGTCCATGGTAGGATGAGGGCTGGCAGAGCAATTGCATCAGTAGAGGAGGGTCCTGTCCCAATGTGAATATGTGTGTGTGTGTGTGTGTGTGTGTGTGAGAGAGAGAGAGAGAGAGCTATATTGATGTCTTTTGCATGCCAAACAAGACACATTTCAAGTGTGTAATATAGACTGAGAGCGTGAAGACATCTCCAAGACAATTAGAAAGAAATATGTACAACGCTATTACTAATGAGATGAAAAAAAACGGTACAGCTCAAGGATATGGTACATAAAGTAACAGTCAACCTCAGAACAAACAACTGCTAGAAAATACTTAAAAAGCTGAGAAAGGCTGGTTGACCTGCTAGTACTCGAGGATCGACAGGAATTCGAAAAGGGCGAAAAGCGTCAGGTTCAGTGAATCTCAGTTGTACAAGGGCGCTGAACTTCAGCACTGTTGAAAGAGCATAAAACAGCATATCTGCCTACAAATGCATATGTTGACCACCAGAAATAGAAACGGTGACAACTAACTAGAGGGAGTATTGCCAATTCCATCAACTTACATAGAACTAACTGTATGTCTGTTGTGGACAAACCTCTCTAGGATAAAGCTTTCAGGAAATTGTACAGCTTCATGTTTTAGTTGCAAGGTGTACAGTAAAACAAGGACGTCACCTCAGCAAGAGAGTAAGAACTGAATCCAAGGAGAAGCAGAGTGCAAAGAGATGTCAATAATACAGACGTCCATGGTGTAGCAAAACGAGGGTGCAGCCAACTGAATACAGATGGTACCTGAAAATCTATTCTATGCTCAAAAGAAGTTGAAACAAAGTACAGCTTCCAATAACAACACTTCAAAGAGTAGCGTGCAAAAAATAACTGTGATGGCAAACATTGGTGGACCAATCTATCAATGTAAGTGAACCCAAGATATATCATCTTTCGATGTGTGTAGTATACTTGTGAATATTAACCACTGATACAAGCCCTAAAGACTTTCAATGTTCAGGACCTCAATTTCATTACAAACAAAAGCATTTCAGTTTGCTCCTTATACCATTCACCTAAGCATTATCACCACAAAAGCTTCAAAAGTTGAGAAAGTTGTTATAAAAATAATGCTGGGACCCAGCTTACATGCAAGTTTTGTTTACACCTCTTCTCTTGCCACTAGAAGAGCTTGTACACTACTTCAATAAGGTGGTCCAATCTAGATGTAATCCTAGAAAAGGAGTGGTTTTACTCCAAGAATGAGTCGTTGACTAAAAGACTATGTAATCCGTACTTTGTCATTTTTGCACAATGGCTCATTAGTAGAATTTATAGGCGATGTGGACGTACCTAATACTCCTTTTTTATCCGCGTTGGAAGTTAATGAATGCTAAAAAAGATTCTACTAAGTACAAGGTTTATCTTTGCTTTCTATAGAATTTTTTTGGATGATCATGTTGTTCAGAGTCTGAACATTGTCGCAAATGCCTTTGAATGTACATCTTATTAACCCTTTAGATAAGGAGTCGCCTAAGGGTAGAATATTTAGGAAGCTTAGTCAAGATTTTGTTGACATTTTTCTTGAGCATCTACCTAAGGGCCTAGTTCCCTCTAGGAGTGTAGACCATCAGATAGAGCTACTTGTAATTAATTTGCACTACTCTTTGTAAATTAAAGTTAGTAAGTGCAAGTTAGGTCCAAGGGACCAAGTTGGCATGCCATGTGGCATGAGACTCAAGTGGGAGGCGACACATCACTATTTACTATCTTTGTAGAGGATTGAGCCTCAAGGAGGCCCATACCCTCCTCTCTCTCTCTCTAATCAAGCTTTTTGAGTTCCTACTTTTGCTTTCTTGAGGTGCTTTAGATTTCCATGGTTTTACATGCTTCAATAGCTAATGTGTTTCAAGCTTTCATATTGTGTGCCTGTTATTGAGGTTAAGACACTTCATAGATAGACCTAAAATTTCATCATGGTATCAAAGCAGGTTGCTTAGCCTGTGATTTGTGAAAGTTTGGAACTTCTAGAGCAATTTTCAGATTTCTGACTGCTGTGGCACTTATGTGAGGGATGATGTTATCCTTCATAGAAAGGTTGATAATCTGATGTGCCTTTGATCCTCTCTTGATATAGTCCTTTAATTCATCTTCAAAATCTGGAATAGGCTCAAAAGCTATGACTATACACCAACATTCTCTACCCATGAGAATGTTATGCATCTTAAACTTCCACAACCTGTAATTGGTACCGTCCAATCTGCTTGACTCATTGAGTGGACTCTCACTTAGGCCAGCCATGATTAATTCTTCAATCAAACAGAAAAAATTCCAAAAGAATACTCAAGAATTGAGATGCTTCAAGAAACCGGGGTTTTGCCCAAAATAGGGTATTATGCCACTTGACTAATACCCAATAGCTTCTGCTTTTGTCTTTGCCACACAATATGGCCCTGCTATGCCTTGCACAAGATCCACTCAGCACCCTAATCAAATCTCCCTACAGAAAGTGCGCCCTACTTCTCCACAATTTGCTCTCTTCTTTTGGAGAAGTTTGATATGGCTGTGCTCCTCCTAAAACCAGTAGTCCAGCTATGCTTCCTGTTCTGAAAACTGATTGCCCAACAAAAAGTTCTCCCACTTTGTAGTTAAGCTTCGTGAGGCCTGGGAGACATTGAGGTCCATGTATGAGACCATCAATACGGCTAGGGTCCTCTATCTGCGGAATAAACTACGTACAATCAAGATGGACTCCAGTGATTCTTTTGCTGATCACATTACGATCAAGGAACTTCAAGATCAACTTGCTGCAGTTGGTGAGTGTATTGGTGATAGAGACATAGTTTCTATAGATTTGAACAGCTTGTCAAATGATTTTCAAGTCTATGTCATGAGTCTCTCAGTAAGGGAGAGAATTCCCTCATTTCGTGAGTTATGTGGCCTACTCATGCATGAAGAAGTGAGGAGGAAGAACCTTTCTGAAAGGGAAGGTAAGCCTACAGGTCTTGAAGAAACATGATATGGTAATTGATTTACCCTCTATCAAGTTATGTGATGGCTTTTGTGAAGCATGTGCACTTGGGAAACAACAAAGAAAGAAGTTTCCAAAAAATGAAGTTGTCGGGGCAAAGCAGGTGCTTGAGATTGTACACTCAGATTTGTGTGAACCTGTGCAACCTAGATCTGCAAGGGGGGGCTTTCTACTTCATGACCTTCATCGATGACTTTTCATGGAAGGTACGGATTTATTTTTTGAAGCAAAAATTCAAGGCAATCACGTACTTCAAAATCTTTAAGGCTTTGGTTGAAACTCACACAAGCAAGAAGATAAAGGTACTCAGATCTGACAAAGGTGTTGAGTACATATCAAACGAGTTCATTGACCTATGTAACTCAAGTGGAATCAAGTGTTTGTTTGCTACTCCAGATACTCCTCAACAAAATGGTGTTGCTAAAAGGAAGAATAGCTCCATAGTTGAGTGTGCACGCAGCATGCTCAAGGCTAAGGCATTGCCAAACTCTTTCTGGGCTGAAGTTGTCTATACTGCTATTTTCTTGTTGAACAAGAGCCCTACGAAAGCGGTGGAGGGAATTACACCTAAAGAGGCATATAGTGGCAATAAGCCAAAGGTGAGACTACTTCGGGTATTTGGATTTACCGCCTATGCACACATATCCAAGGACGACAAGAAAAAGCTAGATGCAAAATCTGTCAGGTGCATATTCTTGGGTTATAGTGAGGAAGCAAAGGCATACATATTGTACAATCTTGAGACCAAAAAGAGGATTTTGAGTAGAGATGTTGTGATGAAGGCCATGCACCTCAGGTGGAGGAGCATGAGAATAATTGTTGCACACAAGCTTGCAAAAATCTAAGTAAATACACAGAATTACCAAGCAAATTCATCACTTTATTAATCTCAAGCAAATGTACATAGATCAACAAGCAAACATGAGAGCTCTGCTACAAGTCTCGTCCCAACCATAGCTGCACATTAATCATATAGGGAATGCCTGACAAGGCTAACACTATATCCCCTCAAGCACCCCTTAACCCTGACACATTCTATCGTCGACACATGGCAAACTCCATGCACAATCAACACTTGCCACTTGGCAATACCCTGACACATAGGCAAGCTAGTAGGTGCACTATATGACACGTTTCACTCATACATTGGACCATGTGTCCCAATGAGCATATGACACGTCCTGTTGACCCGTCCGTTGACCGTCCGACAACTGTCAATCATGCACTAGACCGAGAGTCCCAGTGAGCATATGACATGTGTCCTGTTGACCAGTCAACCCTTCCTACTTTTTAGGAGGTCAATCCAGCATACTCTCATGGACCTAGTATCCCTTGGTCATCTCGAAACTAGTCACTATAACTGATATTCACATTGCAATTTACAATTGTCTCCACAGGCCGATGACTTAGCCATTTACAATTTAATAACTATAATTTACATTGGGCAAAGGGATTCAAAGTACATATGACATCCCTTCCCTCCTCAGATGACATCGTCCTCGATGGCAAAGTCTAGATACTGTGCATGCAACCCATGTCGCATGGTCTCCCACGTAGCATCACTGAGAGGTCGTCCATGCCGTGCAAAAACAAGTACTCATGGAGCTGATTCCGCAATTGTCTCTGCCTCCGGTCCAATACTCTCAATGGTCCATGCATCACTTCCCCATGCTCTTGAAACCATCAACCAACAAGTTATCATCATCATGTAAAACCTTCTTTAAGCATGAAACACGAAAAACAGGATGAACATTACAACCAACAAGCAAATCCAATTCATAACCAATGCTATTAATCTTTTTAGCAATTTTCCAAGGTCCACAGTATCTAGGTGACAACTTATAACACTTCCTTGCCTTCAAGGTTTTCGAGTCCTTTGGAATCCTGAGAAACACCATGTTTCCTTCCTCGAACTCTCTTGGCGTACGATCTAGATCGGCATACGTCTTTGCCCGATCCATCACTGTTCTTACATTTTCCTTTGCGAACTCCAACATCTGTTGCATGTGAGTTAGAAATTTCATAGCACTAGGTGTCTTACGAGGCATACCTAAAGTAATTGGACTGGCTGGTCTAAAACCATATTTTTGCTCGAAAGGACTCATCTTCGTAGATGCATTCTTTATATCATTATCGGCAAACTCCAACAATGGTAGGTAACGTTTCCATTGTGTTTGCCTTTCACTCACATACGCCCTAAGCATGTCTTCCAAAGTTTGATTGACTCTCTCAACCTGCCCATCCATTTCAGGATGATCAGAACTACTCATTCCCAACTACACCTCTAACTTCTCAAATATTGCAATCCAAAAACTGCCAGTAAAACAAAAATCCCTATCAAACACAATGGATCTAGTATAAACAAATCAATCATATCAGGTGCATCAATCTTATTATTAGTTGGGATAAAATGAGCCATTTTAGTGAGTCTGTCAGCATTTTGTGGTTGACAGACTCACAAAATTATGTTGAAAACAAACTAGCGAGGCATGAATTTTTTCACCTTGCTAGTAAATTGTCTTTGCAATAATCATGCAGCAAAATAATTGCAAATTGCACAAACTTAACTAAGTAATAACAAACACATTAGGTTGAGTCCTCACTTTGATTTTGAAGTTATTTTGATGGATTGCTTCAGTGCTTTGTCAATTTTTAACATGCAGTATGTTAGAGTCCAGTTACGACTCTATCATGACCTTGGCACGGCCGGTCACCTGAGGGCCTAGAGCCAAGTATTGGCAAGGGCCAGTGACCGAGGAGGACATCAGTCCCAAGTTGGGACCGGTGCGTCACGAGCAGTGACCCGGTGTGGCCGCCTGACAAGTTGTCAGAGATGCGGTGTGTCTTGACCGTCGGGACCCTAGCCGTCAGTGACGAGATGCTAGCCAGCAAGTAGTCGGGGTGACCAAGAGGGTCACAGGTCTTTGGCAAGGCACGGGGGTGGTACCCTACGAGTCACTCAGTATTCACAGGTCATAGAGGCTAGGCATGCCAAATGGACTGATCACCCACAGGTGACGGGAATAGCAGGTAGAAGGACTCAAGGAGGGGGTGCCTATGGTTGGGAGGTTCATTCTACACACCGGCTTCTAGGATTCACGAGCTTGGAGAGACTGGCTTGTGACAATTGGTATCAGAGCCTCGATCTAGAGAGAGAAACGCTCGTTCTAGAGAGAGAAACGTCCGTTCTAGAGAGAGAAAGTGAGAAAAAGCTTGGTTTTTTCACCATAACTTGGTCTATAGTGCTCAGATTTGAGGGAGATCTGTCTCAGATCATTTCTAGTGGGTAGTTGCTGTAGATCAGCAGGGATTCACGCTGCAAATTCTGAGATTTCAGAAGATTTTAAAGTTTTGGAGGGCCAGCGCTTTTTTCCTGAAGGTTTTTCGCTTATAACTCTCCGGAACCTTCTCAGATCCTGATCAGATTTTGGGAGCATGCTTCTAGTATCCATAGCGATCCTTTAGAGCCATTATACGCTGGTTTTGGAGCAGATTTGCCTCTGTTTCACTAAGAAGTCGGTTTCCAAGCAAAAAACAGGTCAGATTTTTGGATTGGACATAACTTCTCCGATTTATCTCCGATTTCTGCTGTTAGAGTTTCAGATTGGGCCTAGTAGGAGGGCAACCTACTGCTAATTGACCCTTCGTGAAAAGCTTTTGCCGTTTGAAAGAAATTCGACGTCAAACAGCCCGCTTTTTTCCTGTTTTTTTCGACTTTCAAGCCGATTTGGTGCCGAAATTAAGTTCTTTACCGACTTGTGTACCAGCGTAGGACGCAAGGGAAGTACTACCTGTCCTCGGCTTTGTTACTTTCCAGTTGCCTTTTGTCTCTTTCAGTTCTAAATTGACAATAGGCTGAACATTTCTTTTCCTGACTGTGTTTCAATAAGTCCAATTTTTAGCTTGATTCTGTGCTGTCTCTGTTGTGTTTCATAATGGAAGATGATAGACTTGATATTCCGCTCAGTCCACCCGTTGCTCTTCCATCACCACCACCCAACCCTGTGCTTAGTCCTGCCGATAATCCGCCTACAATGGCTGCCCGTTCGCCTACTGGTACTTCCCCTTCTGTGCAAGCTCGCATGGATAGTGTGGAAAAGACCGTCGCAAAGATACGAGCAATGATGGTAGCTGGTGGTTATGCGTCTTCCTCGCAGTATGCTCCACCTTATCCGTCTTCTGTTGTTCGTCCTATGTTACCTCCACCCTATCCAGAAGACAAAGATATTAAACCTACCCGTTTCGCTGGAAACACTCCCCAACGCAATATTGATATCGTAGATCAGTGGTTGCATAAGTGGGAAGAGTATTTTGATTTGAAACGGTCCCCAACTGATGAGGGTTGGCGGGTCCGCAAAGCTGCTTACCATTTCACTGATTTTGCTGACAGGTGGTGGCGCAAGTTGTTGAAGTCTAACCAGGCTCCATCCACCTGGCTTGAGTTTAAGCGAGCTTTTAGAGCTCAGTTTATTCCTCCACATGAGCATGTGCGTGCGACGGATGCTTGGCTTTTGCATCGTCAGAGGTAGTACATGGTGCAGGAATATGCTGACAGGTATCGTGAGATACTTATCAAGATTCCGGAAGAGATTCCCGAGTGGCAGGTAGTCCACAAGTTCATATTTGGCCTTCGTGAAGAGTTGAGGCCTTCGGTGCTTAATGAAAGGTGCAAGACCTTAGAAGAGGCAGTTGCTACAGCTCTCAACTTTGAAGGTAATGTGCGCACCAAGGCTGAATCTGGAGCGCCAAGCTGGCCTCAGAAGAAGGGTTCGCAAAAGTCTGGCCAAGCTGGTCAGAAAGGCTTTTCGCAGAAGGATCCTATCCAGATGCAACAGACTTTGAAGCGCGAAGCGGGATCTCCTATGGCTCGTCGTGCTTACGACAAGTCTCCCCTCAGTCCTGAGCAAAAGGAAAAGGCCAAGAAAGACGAATTATGTTTTTTCTGTCTTGGCAAGCATCTTTTCAAAGATACTTTTGCATCCCCTAGTGCACATGTATTTGCATTACAGTCTAGATGTGACCCAGCAAGTGAGTTGGAGAAGTCCATCCGCACGCAGTTCAAACACGTGCTAATTAGTAATATGCCAGAGGGATTGCTGCCTACTCGGAACGTTGATCATCGTATTGAGCTTGTTCCAGGGGCAAGTCCGGTATCTAGGCCTCCTTATAGGATGAGCCTAAAAGAGGAAGAGGAAGTCAGAAAGATGTTGGAGGAGTATCTCAAGTTGGGGTACATCCGTCCAAGTTATTCACCTTTCGCCTCTCCTATTTTACTTGTTAAGAAAAAGGATGGTAGTTTCCGGATGTGTGTAGATTACAGGGGATTGAATAAGATCACTGTAAAGCACAGGTATCCGATGCCTAGGATTGATGATCTACTGGATGCGTTGCAAGGTGCAACCATTTTCAGTAAGATAGATCTCAAAAGTGGATACCATCAAATACGGATTCGAGATGAAGACGTCCAGAAGACGGCCTTCCGAACCCGTTTCGGTCATTATGAATTTTTGGTTATGCCATTTGGGTTAACCAATGCCCCAGCCACGTTCATGATGCTCATGAACGATGTCTTGCAAGATTATATGGGCAAGTTTGTCGTCAATTTTAATGACGATATATTAGTTTTTAGTAAAGCGGTTGACGAGCATGAGATTCATCTCAAGACCGTTTTGGGCAAGTTACAAGCTTCTGTCTTGTATGCCAATGCTCAAAAGACAGAGTTTTGTAAGACTCGTGTCGAGTATTTGGGTCACGTAGTGACAGCTGAGGGTATTTCGATTGATCCAGCCAATGTGGTTGTGGTTAAGAACTGGCCGAGGCCTGCCGATATACGCCAATTACAGTCTTTCTTAGGCTTTTGTAGGTTCTACCGGCGGTTCGTTAGAAATTATTCCTGGATAGCTGCTCCTTTAACGGACCAGTTAAGGAAAAACAACACTATGGTTCGATGGGATGCTGAAGCTCAGCAACGTTTTGAAAACTTGAAGGAGTCTGTGGCCACGGCTCCAGTTCTCAAGATTGTGGATACCCAGAATCCTTTTGACCTAGAGACGGATGCAAGTGGCATTGCCATAGGTGCAGTGTTGAGCCAAGAGGGTAGACCAGTAGCCTTTGAAAGTAAGAAGTTGACACCAGCTCAACAGAGATATCCTACATACAAGCAAGAGCTGTATGCGATTATACATGCACTCAAGGTGTGGAGACATTATTTATATGGCGCCGAGTTTTATGTGTACACTGATCATCATACTTTAAGGTATTTTTGCACTCAGCCAGATTTGAAGGGCCGCCAAGCTCGGTGGGCCGAGCTGATGCAGGAATTTCATTTGGAAATTCGCTTCCGAAGAGGGAAGGAAAATGTGGTCACTGATGCACTATCTCGTATACTGCATCAGATGAGCTTTACTGTGGTTGACAGTGGTCTGATGGAGGAGATTAAGAAGGCTCAAGAAAAGGACCCGCATTGTCAGCGCGTGTGGCCTAATGCGCGCAAGGTAGTCGACCAAACGAAAGAGTCAGTCGAGGCTGTCGCTTCCGTAGAGGCACACACCAGTACATATTTAACATACACCGTGAAGGATGGTATGTTATTGAGAAATGGAAAAGTTTTCGTGCCAGACGTGAAGTATCTTCGTCGTAAGATACTTCATGAATGCCATGATAGTCCCTGCGCAGGGCACCCTGGTATTGAAAAGACCAATGAGCCTTTGAGAAGACATTTTTTCTGGCCACGATTGCAGCGGGATGTAAGAGAGTATGTCCAGCGTTGCACGGCTTGTCAGGTGAACAAGGCCGAGAGAGTAAGTCCTCCGGGCTTGCTACATCCACTTGAGATACCTACAGCAAGGTGGGAAAGCAATTTGAGCTCAATCATGGTTTCAGGCCACTGAGTCCTGCAATCATAGGAATTTTTGCATAGGGTACCTAGTGCTGTAGAGTTTTTGGCTCAGATGCAGCAGACTAGAGTTGGCACGAGATAACTTGTCCAAAGCTGTAGCTAGGGGAGAGAGTTATGCTCATGAGAACCGTACCTATCGGGAATTTGCGAATGGAGATTGGGTGTATTTACTAGTCCCTTCGAAGGCGAAGGTGCTACGCACAAGAAAGTGCGCCAAGTTATTTCCTAGGTATTGTGGACCATGGTTGATTATTAAGAAGGTGAGCCAAGTAGCTTATAAGCTACAGCTACCTGTTGGATGCAAGGTGCATCCAGTATTCCATGTTAGCAAACTGAAGAAATGTTTGCATGATGGCGATAGTTTGGTGGAAGGTCTAGTGTCTCTTGAGGAGAAAGACACCACAGGCTATGGGCCAGACAAAATTCTAGATCGAAGGGAGCGACGATTGCGGAATCGTCTCCTTCAAGAGTATCTAGTAACTTGGAAAGGGCATCCGTTGTCAGATGCTACCTGGGAGACGCGACAGGCGTTGCAGAAGTCTTACCCAGAGTTTGTCATCGAGGACCGATGACTTGCCAGAGGGAAGGATTGTTAGAGCCCAGTTACGACTCTATCATGACCTTGGCACGGCCGGTCACCTGAGGGCCTGAGGCCAAGTATTGGCAAGGGCCAGTGACCGAGGAGGACATCAGTCCCAAGTTGGGACCGGTGCGTCACGAGCAGTGACCCGGTGTGGCCGCCTGACAAGTTGTCAGAGATGCGGTGTGTCTTGACCGTCGGGACCCTAGCCGTCAGTGACGAGATGCTAGCCGGCAAGTAGTCGGGGTGACCAAGAGGGTCACAGGTCTTTGGCGAGGCACGGGGGTGGTACCCTATGAGTCACTCAGTATTCACAGGTCACAGGGGCTAGGCATGCCAAGTGGACTGATCACCCACAGGTGGATGCCATGTGCCAGGTGACGGGAATAGCAGGTAGAAGGACTCAAGGAGGGGGTGCCCAACTCAAGAAAGGCATAGTGCTTATGAAAAGGAACTCCTCTTAGCTATACCCAAAGTGTTACATGTTGATATTATTACATATGCCAATGAGGATTCATGCAAGACTTGCCTAGAGTACCTCGGTCACTTTGTGGCTATCAGGAGTGTGATTGTGAATCCAGCCAAGGTGCTATGGATATTATATGGCCAAGACCCATAGCGATAAGTGAGCTAAAAAGCCCCGTGAACGTTATGACACAAGAAAATATACAAACAACCATTGTTGATGCTAAGGTTCTAGACAACGTAATCATTGTAGAGCCTAGCTTGCCAAGAGCCTTAGCGAAGTGAATGAATGTGCATTTTGAGCAACCTAAGTATCAAAATTTTGACAAGACTTGGAGTCCAATATAAGGATCATAACTTACTTGAAAAGTTTGGGCTACTTTGAGACACGAGGGAGGGTGGTGGGGGCTGCAAAGTGAATTCAAAAAAATGAATTGATCCACCACATTATTACAAACATAAGGTTTTCACACAAGCATATTTTATGAAGGTAAGTGCAAGTGGTCAAAAAAATTTGTCTAGATCATATGGGAACCTTGGGTCGATTAATCCTTATTAACCCCATCATAACCCTATTCAATTACGGACAAAACAGGGTGTACCACGAAGTGATGTTGGATAGTTTGGAGAAGAAAACAAATGTATGTCAGTTGTAATTTGATATTTTGAACTCTCTAGTGTATGAACACTCTATACATGTTACACAAAGCACTCAAAGGCCAGTTGCTCAAAAAATATTGATCGAATAATTTCCTTACCTTTCATGTTCAAGAAATGAATGTAAGGATTTTGCTAAATGAGACAAATTTGTGCACACTCACGCTCAACTTGATAAGAGGGTCAAAAGTCAACAAAAAGTATAGTCACATGCTAGTTGTTGTACAAATGTTCTTGAGCCTATATAGCTCATTGCTACCAAGTTATGATCAAACCAATCAACTAATGCTACTAAATCACATAAGAACTAGAAGTCAAAGTTGAAAGATCGGGATTTTTTCTTGAAAACACAACCCTCGATAGTTTACATTGCAGACCTAGATGGCCTACAAAAGAAAGAAGGCTAGACTAGGGACATCATGAAGCCTAGAGTTGTCATTTGTTTGACTGAAAGCATTGGGCCCAAATAAGAAATTTTTCTCAAGACTTGCAAGTAAGTTGGAAACCTTGAAATATACCCTAACCACCTTAAGCCCTACCCTCCTAACAATGAATGTTGAGCTTTTTTGTGTTATTAAGTGGAACCGGTGAACTACTATGCTTCCATTTAAAGACCTTCCTTTCCTTTTTTCCATTATTTTACTTATTATTTTGATGATTTAGTCAGATTGATATTCATGTATAAAGTTCTCGTAATAACCACAGATTGTCAATCACCAATTATTGAAACACAATTGTAATGATTGGAACTCATGGAAACTTGTCATCTAAACCATATCAAAACTTTTCTACAACATTCCAAGATATGTTTTTATTGAGCGAGGCTCTTTGTCACATTGCAATGTGCATACCAAACAGCCATATGACTTGCTCTAATGGTCACTGAAACATAAGCGTTGGAAGAAGCATCAGAATTACTTTACTAATAACCATTCGTAACGCTCAAATTGAGATCCTCACCAATACAATAGCACTACCTGTAAAAACTTGCTTAACTCCTCATTCCCTTTGTACTTGCTTAACTTATATCTATACAATTTGCACAAACTAATATCACATTCTTAGAGTTTATGAATCTCCAAAATCCTATATGCATTGAGAAGCCCTTACTAAATGGATTTCAATAAGAAGCTTTTTTGTGACTCACAGTACTAGACCATATGTCCTATAGATAAAAATAAATGCAAATAAGCAGGTCACACAATATTGGGTCTCATTGATTTGAATAAAATAAAACCTCAATAGATATAGACAATGCTGAAAACAGCTAATAGAGAATGGGGAAATCAAGAGTATTTTCAACATCTTACTATCAAGATTTCAGGTAAATAGCAATTATCACCTGCTCAACAAGAGCCATGCCATACAGAATACGTGAGTTTGTACAAAGGCGTGTGAGAAGCAGTCCAAGAGCACTTATAACTTCAGAAATCCCCATCCATACCTACCTCTTAACATAAGAAAAGTTCCTGTTCAGAATTGGTTTGCATGTCACTTAATGAAGGTCAAAAGGTTATCTTGTAAGCATGCCAAAAAGTAGCACTAGCATTCCAATGTCCAAACGCTAAGCTTATGAGATACTGAAAGGTGTCCACTTATAAACTAAGTCGAGCTTAAATCATTCAATCTAGCAGCACTCAAAATATGGGAGATGCTGCCAAGTAAAATACCCTCACTATTTAGCTTTTGATAAATTTTTCAGAAGGGGAAAGTTTAAAAGGTGCAAAAGGCTTATACCTTCAGTGAATGTCCTCCAATAAGCTTAGCAGCAATCATATAAGTTCCATCCTGCCACAACTTATAGTTGGGAATGACACTCACTCCAATTATGGTTGGTAGACCATAAGCTGCAAGAATGAGTATAACACTTGCAGCAAGAGCACGGGGATAAGAACGGCCAGGATTCCTCACCTCAGCGGCACAAGTTCCAGCAACATCAAATCTGCCAATATCATATCATTGATTGCTCTCTCTCTCTCTCTCTCTCTCATAAAATTCATGCCAAACAATTTGCAACCAGATCATGAGTGGCCATTTGACAAGATATATCATCATGGTTGTCAATCTACCTTAGAGCAACACCATGTAATACCCCCATGTAATAGCATTGTAAGAATCCATCACTCAAAATACTTGAAATCGCCTCAAATTAACAACTATATACAAGCATTCTATTTATGCAATCCTTACTCCCAAGCAAATAGAAATCCAATTGTTAAGATCCTAATGCAATGAAGCTCGTGTTAATATAAATAACATGGCCCAATACATCATGGACTTTCTTTTTACTATTATACTTTCCTGCTCCTATGAATTATGGTGAGTCTCAAGAAGCAATTGTCAACCCTAGGTCCATTATGTAGTCTCAAAAAATTTCCAGCAGCTCAATTTCATGGCAGTGTCTGCGAGCAATGAACTGACCACATGAACAAGTAAGCTTTCATCTTCTATTCCTCACTGTATGAATGTGTGTGCACGTAGAGACGGGGAGGACGGGGCCTCAGCGAGGGTTGCAGTTTAGGATATTTGCAATAGGAATCACATGCATGTAGCTAAGCTATATTTTCATACCATAAGTTGATACTAAGGGGTGGATAAGTGCATTTCAAAATCTGGACTGCCCACGTTGAAAAGGCCATAAGGCTTTCAGCTGAGACCACCTGCTGGAAGCAAGTGGAATGAATGCAAAACTCGAAATAGGATAATATAGTATGGCCATTCGTTAGGCCTTAGCCCAGAGTGCCACCACTTGCCCTGGAGTAAGTGAACATGTATGAAAACCTCCAGGGATCTCCTTACATATCTGTGAGTTCATCATTCTTCACACCCTCGGGGCCTCTCGAGAAATTAGATTTGAGGTTCTTGACAATCAAAAGAAAACAGGGTGCGGAAGGAAGAGAGAGAGAGAGAGAGAGAGAGAGAGAGAGAGAGAGAGAGAGAGAGAGAGAGAGAGAGCAACCCAGATGTATTCCAAAGAAGTAGAGTTATGAATTTTCCCCAATTGATAGCGCTTGGAGCTGGTTGTTCAGTCCAACCAAAATCCAGATGAGGTAAGCCTAAAACAATCATGGCAAAGAATGGCGATAAAACAGCAACACCCAATATAATGGCAGCAGTCCCTGGTGAACAGTAACATATCACTTATTGTGAGTTTGCATATCAACAGAACATGTACTAGTAAAGTATCAATGAAATTATCAAAGTTTGATACTAAAAAGCTCTTACCTACAATGTCAATGCCTAGTATGTTAATAATGGTAACAAGCACCACCAGAGATATTTTGATGACCACACTCCATCCGTAACTGATGCTATGATTGCCTTCATAAAATATTGCAGATAAATAGTCCACGAATAAGGCTGGGTACAATGCGTTGTCCAGAACGCTGCTAGCAAAGGCAAAGAAACCGGTCAGAAATGACCAAAATGGTCCAAATGCCCGGTACACCCACAGCACATGCCCTCCACTTTCTGGGATCATACAGGATAGCTCTGCAGTCATCATTGCAAGAGGAATGGACCACAGTATTGGGTAAAGAAGAAGGCCAACAAGCATTAGCACAGGACCCCCAGCTCTCACCGTTTCTTCAAAACCAAAGGGGCCCTGGAAAGAAAAAGTATAAAATCTCCATTTATAAGTATCCTGTCATCACGCTTACAAGAAAATTAATAAAGGCATAGACTAAGAGCAGAGGGGTGGTACTTCTACAGTATATCATTCCCTTGACAATGTTCAATGCGAAAACATCCAGATTATTGTTCGGAACATGAGCGCAAAATGTATCTCACTCCAGTAACAGCAAAAAAGGTAATCCCCACAAGTTGGATGGTGCCGAGAAGTTTGACGTTGCGTCGTTGTTGGAAGGGAACCCGGGGCGGCTTTGGAGCTTTCACCCATCCAGCTTCTGAGATCAAAGGCCACTTCTCGTGCCTGTCTGGTACCACCACTTTCTCATAGGCAAAGAGCGAGGAAGATCTTCTCGATGGCTCAATTAGCTCAAGACCCATCTCATCCTCCTCAGAACGAATCATCCTGCCCAACCACAGCTGCAAAATTGATAATTAACTTCAAATTCTACCACGATTCTTGATCATCTGCAAGGAACTGCGTCGCAACCTGCTTGTCATGAAAAGCATCTCACGTCCCCACATTCAAAGGCTTCAAGCTGCGTCCCTAAGTCTTCCATGAACCAGCAACCGCTTAAGATAAACAGCAAGCAGATGAATAATGAGATGATAAGAATGAAGAAAAGACGGAAGATGGTACGCCATTCTATCGTCCGATGCGCATTGGCATTCGCAAATATCTGAGTGAAGACGATCAGTCATCTCTCTTGCATGCGCGCTCTCTCCTCTCCCCGTCTCTCTCTCTCGCTCTCTCGACGCGTTCCTTCATATCTCCTCTTCTCTCCTCTCCCGTGTAATAATATATAGGGTGTATAGAATTTGAAATCAGCACATGTTAGGTAGCACTTTTGGGTTATATTGAGAGAGGGTGGGTTTCAGGCCTAAATATGTGCTCTATCAAAGTTTATGGGATGGGAAGGCCCCCTTCTAAGGGCCTTATGCACTGGGAGGTGAACCGAGCAAGGCAAAAATCCCAAGTCCAGAGGCTTTCCATACATAATAATGACACATGCGAAGATTTTTTTTTTTTCCATTTTTATGGTGTGTTTGGATTTTTTTTCTCTATTTTTTTTTTTCACTTTTTTTCACATTTCTTTTTCACCTTATTTTTTTCAGTATTTTTTTGGCATCTTTTCTTTGGAATCCTATGGGCAATTTTTTTTCATGTTTATTTTTTGAATTTTTTTTCATTTTCTTACTGTACAATTTTTTTTTCATCTGTCCTTTTATTTTTCCATTTTTTGCCAAAAAAAAATGCATTTTTTTATAATCTAACAAAATGTGCATGTGGACAACCAAAGACGAGCTACCACATAGCACATGCACATTCTATGCAAACACCCAGTGACAGGCTGTCCAGATAGTGTCACAAAATGTGCATGCGCTATGTGACAACCCATCATTGAATGCTCACATGCACATTCCATCATAACTTTCATGTGCTATCCGCGAAATGTGCATGCATTGTGTGGCAATCTGTCATTGAGTGTCCACATGCACATTCCATCATAACTTTCATGTGCTATGTATCAACTTTTTATTGGTTGTCCACTTAAGAATTATGACAAGAATGTTGGATTATTCTCCTTCCTACTAATCGACTAGTCATTTTTTAATCTTCATCCAACTATTTATCCAGTTCTGCGGATTTTCTCGTGTGTATACAGTCTGCAGAATTACAAGTGTTTCTACACATTCTTTAGAAATACACGGAGTTTGACAACAGTGTCGTATTTTATCTCTCTAGAAACCCGACAGTGTCGCTTGTCAGGAATCTCGTGTAAAATGCAGTATCACATTTTTCACCTGTCAGGAATCACGAGTAAAAATGCAGGGTCGCGTTTTTCACATTATTTCAAAGTGCCTCAAACGTTAAGGAAATGACTTTGGCAAAACATGGGACTACCCCAATATTAAGGACATGAGATTTTGCAACACTCAGAGATTTTTCCAAAAGCCAACATTGTCGCTTTTTGCGACACTGTCGCTTGTGGCAGTTTTTTTCATTTATGCAGAAAATTGTTTATGGCAATCGTCGCCACTTATTAGCAATTATTTCTGAGAAGGAACTAGATGAATGCCAACGGACTCCAGCCAACTAGCAATCGCATTTGACGACCTAATTACTTAGTATAAGTCAATTGTTAATACATCTCATTATCAAGTGAAGTCCTGAATCAATATTGTGAATTGTGAAGGAGTTGAGTGTTATTACACAACGCTTCATGCGCTCTCATCAAGCAGATCATTCACAATCAGAAAGTATTGTTGTTAGCTCTCTATCAAGCTTTCATCTTGAACTCTCTTGAGCATTCTAGCTCAGTCTTTTAGAGATTTATTTTAGAGTTGCTATTGCGCTGCTACTTATCAACAGAGTTGTTTATTTCAAACTTATTCTCAATTACTCAGAGTTAGCTTTCGAGTGCGAGGTTTCTATCCGCTATTGTTTTGTGCTCATTAGCATCTAATCTTGTTTTTCTGAATCAATACTATTTTCTTATTGTGTTCAGTTTGTGTCAGAATGCATGCATCTCTGTATTACTTTGTAACTGGTAGAAATTGTCTGAGAATTTAATACTTTATGTTTGGCTACGTAATCACTCAGTATCTAGCGAAAGTTAGTTCCTAAAGATTGAACGTGATTTCTATCACTATTGCTTTGTTCAATTTTTGATAGGCGTAGTCATGCATTGGAAGTAGGAAGTTTCCGCAATCTATTACTCACCTATTTCCGACATGGTACTTGATATCTTTTGTGATATCAAATTATTCTTCAGTTCCTTTCATCCTTTCACTATCAGAGAATTGATTTCCAATTGTAGCGCAGCACGATATCTCTCTTAACGTCCTCAGACTAAGTTCCAGATGGATTCTCAAAGTAAAGTTGGTCTTATCGCAGACAAGCTGAATGGATCCGATAATCATTTGTGAAAATTTAAGATGCAGACCTTGCTAATCGCCAACGAGTTATGGGATGTTGTTACAGGTATCGAAGTGAAACCTGAAGACGACACAGAAGACTCAAAAATCGAAGGATGGTAAAGCTTTCGCACTTATGAACCTCAATATATCAGATACTCAAATTGGCCACATAACTGAAGCTAAAACTTTGAAAGAAGTTTGCTACATCCTGAGCTCACTATATGATGTGAGAGACGTAACTACTAAGTTACATCTTCGAAGAAAATTCTTCACACTCAAGATGTCGAATAATAATTCTCTTCAGAATCGTATTAACTAGTTTAAGAATCTCTTGCAACAGATGGTCGTTGTCGGATCAGTCATAGATGATCAAGACGCAATTATGACATTGCTTTCAAGTCTGCCCTCTACATATTGATGATCATCACGACACACTCAGATTTAACTCTTACCAGAGTTATCACTATGTTGATGCAGGAAGATAATCGAAGAAGTCAAGACACTTTGTCTACCTCTTCATCTCATGCTCTATATGTCAACAAGGGCTCGAAACGACAGAAGCAAAAAAGCTCCAAGCAGTCTACATCGAATCAGAAACAGACTCAAAGTCAAGAACAATCATCAAATCCACATTCTTCGAAGAAGAAGATGTTGTGTAATGCAATAACCATGAGATCCGGAATTGCCGAATTTTCAAAGCGAAGAATACAGCCAAGCAACCTGATCAACAAGCAAATACAGTTACAAGATCTTCTGAAGTCGAAATGGACGAAGGCGCTTTTATGGTCAAAGACAAATACGCGAATTCGAATAATTCGTGGTTTCTGGATTCTGGAGCCACTCAACATATGACCAATTATCGTGAGATTTTTCAATCCTATACACCTTACAGCACAAAGAAATATGTTCATCTTGGTGACGATAGTACTCACACTATTGAAGGTGAAGGTATTGTAAGATTGACATTCCAGCATGATCAATTCAAACTAATGTCAAAGGTCTTGTATGTTCCTAAACTCTCTACAATCTGTTATCAGTAAGTAGAATTACAGATTTAGGTCATAAGGTGGAGTTTGAGTCTGATCAATGCAAAATTATCAATAGGAGTAATAAGATCCTTGCACTCGGCAAGAGGCATGGATACTTATATAGATTGACACATTGTTATTTTGATTCTAGTCAAGCCTTAAAAACCTCTGTTCTTGTCAATAAAGCATTACTATGGCATCATCGCTTAGAACACTTGAATTATGCATTTGTTTCGAACATGTCCAGACAATCCCTAGCACTTGATCTCGACTATCCTTCTAGAAAAGTCGATCTTCATGTCTTCAAAGTCAAGAACAAAGTAGACGGAAGCATCAATAGAAGAAAAGCCCGACTTGTCGCCAGAGGATTTTCTCAGGTATACAATGTCAATTACACTGAGACTTTCAGTCCGGTAGTCAAGCATTCTTCTATTCCAACTTTTATTATCGTTTGCTGCTGCAGCAGATTTGGAAATACATCAAATGGATGTACAGACAGCATATCTCAATGGAATTATTGAAGAAGACATTTACATGGTGCACAACCCAAAGGTTATATTATCGAGGGTAAACACAATCATGTGCGTAAAGTCCATAAGGCACTTTATGGCTTGAAGCAATCTATTCGAGCATGATTTCAAAGGATCAATGCTTTTCTTATTGATCACGGCTACACACCTAGCTCTTCAGATTCAAATGTTTACTTCAAGACAATGCGGCAGTCTTTTATCATTATCACTTTGTACGTGGACGACACATTGCTCTTTAACAACAGTATCGATTTGATAAAAGAAGGCAAGACAATGCTGATCTGAGCAAAGCTCATTTCTGCCTTGGTATTCAAATCCACAAAGACAGAAATCGAAAGTTGATCTACATTACTCAACAGAGGTACATCTACAATATATTAGTCAGATATAATCAGGTCAATTGCACGTTGGCGCTCTCACCAATGGAACCAAGTCTCAAATTATCAAAGGACCAGTGTCCTCAAACAATTCAAGACAAGGAGAAGATGTGTGAGTATCCTTACCATTCTATTATAGGATCTCTTATGTACGCAATGATTTGTACCAGGCCAAACGTATCTTTTGCAGTCAACTCTCTCAGTCAGTATATGACCAACCCTAGTGTAACACATAAGAAGGCTCTTATCAGAGTCATGAGATATCTTTAAGCTACTATGGACTTTTGCATTTGTTATTGATAGCTCTATCTTCTATAGAATCAGAGTATATCACAGCCTCACAAGCTACAAAGAAAGTGATTTGGTTGAAAAACTTACTTTCAAATATCAGTCTGAATCAATATGCTCTAACATTATTATTTTGTGATAATCAAAGTGCCATTGTCTTGTCAGCCAACCCTAGATTTCATTCTAGGAGTAAGCACATTGAACTGAAATATCATTATGTCAAAAGCAAAATTCTCGACAAAGAGGTTAGATTGCAGTACTGTCGAACGCAAGATATGACAGCGGATATTTTTACTGAAGCATTAAGCTTGGATGCACCCAGAAGGTTTTGTGCAGAACTAAGTTTAAAGGTCAAGGCATTCATGAATTTAGATTAAGGGGGAGTGTTGGATTATTCACCTTCTTACTAATTAACTAATCGGTTTTTCATCTTCATCCAACTGTTTATCCAGTTCTGTGGATTTTCTTGTGTCTTTATATAGTCTGTAAAATTACAAGTGTTTTCACACAGTCTGCAAAAATACACGGAGTTTGACATTGTCGTATTTTCTCTCTCTAAAAACCCGACAAGTGTCACCTATCAGGTTTCTCGTGTAAAAATGCAGTGTCGTCTTTTAATTCGCATTTTTCGCCTGTTAGGAATTACGAGTAAAAATGTAGAGTCGCGTTTTTTGCATTTTTTTCAAAGTGTCTCAAACGTTAAGGAAATGAGTTTGGCAAAATGTGAGACTACCCCAATATTAAGGACATGAGATTTTGCAACAGTGTCGCATTTCTCCAAAAGCTGACACTGTTGCTTTTTGCGACACTATCGTCTGTGGCAGTTTTAGTTCATTTATGCAGAGTAACAGTTTTAGTTCATTTATGCAAAAAACTGTTTATGGCAACCATCGCCGCTTATCAGCAATTATTTCTAAGAAGGAACTGGCCAGCAAACTGGCAATCGCATTTGACGACCTAATTACTTAGTATAAATCAGTTGTTCATACATCTCATTATCAAGTAAAGTCTTGAATCAATATTGTGAATTGTGAAGGAGTTGAGTGTTATTACACGACGCTTCCTGCGCTCTCATCAAGCAGATCATTCACAATAAAAAAGTATTGTTGTTAGCTCTCTATCAAGCTTTCAAGCTTGAACTCTCTTGAGCATTCTAGCTCAGTTTTTTACAGATTTATTTTAGAGTTGCTATTGCGCTACTGCTTATCAGCAAAGTTGCTTATTTCAGACTTATTCTCAGTTACTCAGAGATAGTTTTAGAGTGCGCGGTTTCTATCCGCTATTGTTTTGCGCTCATTGGCATCTGATCTTGTTTTTATAAATCAATACTATTTTCTTATTTTGTGTCAGAATGCATGCATCTATGTATTGCTTTTGTAACTGGTAGAAATTGTCTGAGATATGAAACTAATAAAGCTAGGGTAGAACTTGGCGAAGGTTCTTGGCACATAAAAATATAGTTTTTGTAGTTTGGCGAGGCTAAAAATAGAGATTTTCTATGATCCGGATAGAATGAATGTTCACCGAACTCAAAATTAGTAAATTACTATAAATAGAATAATCTGAAAACTCGACGAATTCTGACGAAGAATCAAGAGTAATACTGGTATTTTTGCAAAAAAAAAAAAAAAGACTTTTTTTCGGCAAAAATATAACTATATGACAACTGATCCTCTGAGAAATCTTTTATTTCTGATATTATTCTTCGTCGACCTGGCAGTAGATAGATCTCAATAACACCTATGCAGAGTGAATCGGACGAAGGTTCTTTTTTGTATTTTTAGGGTTTTGGTATTTTTTTGGGATTTTTCTAATATTTTTGGAAATCTGCTGGGAAGGATTGTTTGCCCTTCAAACTAAAGGTTTTGTGATCAAAACCGAAGGAGCCTGCAACTCGGCCTAGTAGGATATGATTAGAGATCGAGAATTATTTGTATAAAATTCAACAATGTTTTTCAATTTGATGCAAACACTTTTTTGCAAACAATCATATCAGATCAAAGGTTTTTAGTGGCATTCTTTTTTCCATGTGGATGTAAGTCGTAATTATATGAGTTGAGGGGTTACTGAAATGCACAAGGGCAACTACATAAGCTTTTTTCGTTTTCGACGCATCAACGTATTTCTATCACTTTGCACCACTGTTCTCAAGCACTTTCAATTCTTTGATGAGCTCAAGTTGTAGGAACATTCACTTCAAAGCTTCTTGCAATACATATTAGTCACACTATTATATTTAGTGACTTGCATCAAACCATGGGTTTTGAGTAAATATTTTAATGTCTTATGTTTCATTAAGCATAGTAGCATAATTAGCTTTTGCCATTTGGCATTATGGTTCCATGTACTCTCATCCTTTTGTATATTGACAGGTTGTCATGCTTTAATAAAAAGTAGGATTTTGTGTGTTAAAAAATGTAGAGGCTTATTACTAGCACATAGTTTCTTTGCAATTTACAAGTTTCATTTTTTGGTGTTGTGTTCATGTAAGTGACATCTAACTAAACCAATTTGTCGAGTGCTCATATTTTCTTCTTATTTTGGAGGCACCTCCAGAAGCACAATGTTCATGTAAATTTAGAACTAGAATGTAATAGAATGCGAAAACTTCCTACTTCCAATGCATGACTACGCCTATCAAAAATTGAACAAAGCAGTAGTGATGGAAATCACGTTCAATCTTTAGCAACTAACTTTTGCTAGATACTAAGTGATTACGTAGCCAAATATAAAGTATTGAATTTTTCAGTTTGAGAGTTCGACGAAGGTTATTTTCATAGAATTTGTTAGAAAAGCCTGATCAGAGAGTTTTTACCAAAAATAGCATTGTTGAACCTTCGCCAATTATATTTTTTGGTTCTGATTTTCTAGATCAAGTCTCTGTCAAATTTTGGGTCAAATCTGATTCAGTCTGATTTTGATTCTGAGAATTTTTCATTTTTGAGAAGTATCGATCGGTTGATCTTAGGAATATTTTTCACAGTATAGGAATCTGATTCTTGTCAAGTGTAAGAGATCTGACAGATCTGATCTGAGATAGTTTTGATTGAAAATCTAGATCCAATCTCATTGTCTGCTTAATTTAATCTGTAAAGATGGCTGCCCCTGGAGGTGCTCCTAAAGGTGCCCCTCAAGAAGTCAATCCAATCATTGTTAGGAGAGCGCCCCATTCGGATCTACCAAATACAATGGATTAGCAGATCCAGTTAGATTTCTTTAGATCTATTCTGAAACTTGTGAAGTCTATGGCAAAGTTTTTTCCCAAGATAAATTTAAGCTTTTTCCTATGGCCTTAACAGACGCAGCACAAGATTGGTACTATAATCAAGATGAAACTGAACGTACAGATTGTGAGACTGTTAAACGAACCCTTATCACACAATTCAAATCTTGGAAGTTTATGGAAGACCCTTTCCTACTTTTAAGTAAAATTAAAATGGAAAAGCGGCAAATGGTTCGAGATTACATTGAATGGGTAAAACGCCTCAGAGCTGAGTGCGAACTTGAGTTGATTAACAAAAATGCCATGGTTATGTGGTTTTTGTCAGGTTTATCTAAAAGGATCAGACGTGAGCTGAAACGCCATAGTGAGTATGCAATTTTGCAAAATGCTATGATGATGCAATTCGAGAGGAGGATGAAGATTCAGACGATGAGTCGAATGTCAGTATGTTGCCTTATACAGCAGGGCAGACCACTACGACATCCACCACTATTGCATCAACAAATGTCAACGCTACTGCAGAAATGATGCTCAATGAGTTCGAGAAACTCGGGAAGAACCAGCAGAAACAGATGGAAAAGGTGCAGTCGCAATTTGATGAAAAGATCAAAGCATTGGAAGATTTCCATGGACAAGCAAACAACGAACCTGAGAAGTTTGCAAAGACTTTTCCTACCAGGGAAAATGCCTGGTGTTCTATTTGTACAGGAAGTCACACAGTGAATGAGTGTCCGCAATTGAAAAAACGAATGGAGAGAGTTATTCTGGTTGTCAACAGACATTAGAAAGTAACCAATATTACTTGTGTTGGGGGCGTGTAGTGTTAATAATTCTAGAACAATAGTTTTGCCTCTATCGAATAGAATGAAAAGCATTTTACAGGTGAGATGTTATCAGAGTAGTACAGAAGTACTACACTCCGGCTGATTAAGTTGTCGGCAAAAATTCGAGAGATGTTCGATGTATTCGAGTACGAACAGACAATTAGTTAATCTTATTCGCGAACTGTTGTGATCTTCGGAGCTTTCGTCTATTATTTGACAAAATGGCTTCAGGATCAAGCTCTACTATTACCTGGAAAGCACGCGCAGAAATCCGACTGGCATCAATCCAGTCTCTTCTGGATCAATGCAGGTTGGAAAGTCTGAAAGTTGAACCTTCAATTATACTTTCTGAAGTCAGCACTGAGTTTGTTAATTCCATCCACTCAGTGTGTGAAGCTGATTTTAAAGTTCATGTTCATGGCAAGTTCTTCACTATTTTGGAAGAAGTTTTTTCCACCACCCTTGGATTACCACCCTTGAAGTTTTTACAAGTAGAGACGCAGTCAATGAAAAGACCTACTTTCAGAGCAACTGCTTTGTACCTACGAAAGGCTACAAGATTTCTATGATCAAGGACGCCACGCTCAAAAAATTTTGTAAATATGAAAATTAAGTTATGTTTTTGACAGATGAAGCTGCTGCTGCAGAGTCAACGAAGCCAGCCTTTACTTCAACTTCACAAAAGTAGAAGAGCTCAAGTGACTGAGAAGAAACTCCATTCCGACACTTCAGGCAAGGCTCGAACAACTATAGAGGGCAACATTGGGGTAGTTGATGAAGAAGATGATGAACCTGACAACCAACCCCAGTGGTTCACCTCTATGACATCTAGAGCCAAGAATCTAGTCGCTGAAATTTATGAATATGACAAATATAATCAAAAAAACACCATGGAGCTTATAGAAGCAGAGAGAAAATTATAAGACTCTCTTAAGGAGTCTTAACGAGAATATCAATTTGCTCGAATCAGACAACATTAAGTTGATCGAACAAAATCGTTCCCTCGAAAAACAGCTTCACACCACAGCAAAGGAAGCTGATTCTTTGAAGGAAGCTAATACGGCGATTGAGGCCAAGTCTGTCAATTATCAGACTACGATCGATTCTGCTGAAAGCGAACTAGGACAATGTCGCTCTCTAGAAACTTCTGCAGGAGGAGCGAGTGACATGAATAAAGGTCGAAACAACACTAGGGTTGTGCAGTAATATCGGTACAGTAACGATAGACCTTTCGAAGCTGAACCAGCTCCAACACCAACAATTTTCGAACAAAGTTTCTTCAACCGTTCGAAAATGAGAAGGCATTAGTCAAAGAAGAGTTGGCAGAGCTGAAAGAGCTCTCTGTCGAAGCTAGTCAGACAAGCAGCGGGTGGTCGGACTCACATGAAGAATATTCACAGACCTTACTTCAAATTGATGATCTGACGCAGCAACTCAAGACCGTTCTTGTTTGTCGGGAGTTGCTGACCACCCCGAATATTTGGAGGCAGTAGCAAAGATCGACAAACTCGAACGAGAGGTGTCCGATCTCAAGCAGCAGCTAGAAGACCAAAGTTAGCTTGTGAATTACAAACTCAAGACATGGCAACAGCAGACACGAAAGCTAAACGACCACGTCGAAACTAGTCAAAGGTATGTGCTGAAAGATTCAATGCATTTGATGATCGATTCTGGAAGTGGTGTCCACAGGCTTTTAACATTGAATTACAATGGCGTGTGGATTATATGATGCTACCAAGCGCAGTAGACATCACCTTCGATGACTGGTTTACCTTGGAAAAAGGACAACTTTTTCTAGTTATGGGCCCAGTTAACTATCAAGCAAAAAGGATGTCTCTACTGGGGAACCTTTCGAATCAGTCGAGTTGTATATAGGTTCTTCTGCTATGTATGCCTTAGAGTACATTCGAAATAAAGAATATCAATTTTTGCGAAACAAAGACAATAAGTGACAATTTTGGAAGCAAAAGTCGTAGTTCCAATTGTATAAACCAAAAGATGTTGCAGATATGGGCAATTTTGATGATGCGGGTCTGCCTTTGTAGATGGACAACTTCTTTTAGAAATTCAATAAATAAACTTCAGCCCTGAACATTCAAATCTGGTCTTAGAAAGAGTATTTTTGACAGGTGGGCCTCCACATAATTCGACAATAATCTAGTCTCGAAGATAAAAGGTTCGGGCATTAAAATAGCCTCCACCCATGACGATAAATGGACCATGCGTATATAGATGGACCGTGCGCAGTATTAGGCTTAAAACCACTTACAACTGAGAATGCCCAATATACACATCATTTCAATAATAACGTAAATAAGTGGCAACTCCGTCAAGTACTGCATCACATATCACTAACTTTATGATAAATTGTCGATAAAATTGATCATTATAGAAATTCAGTGTATCACATCCTTATTGCGTTCAGTATTATGTTAGAATGTATGCATGATTCTATGTAGTTATATGTATATGATAAACTTCTTATTGTTTAGTCTGAATTGTTGTATGATTTGAATAGTCAAATCAAACTATCGAGTGATGTTTCGATACTACAGTATTCTATACATCATTTTCACTCTGAAATTGTTTGTCTATGAACTCGCTTTGTTGGAGGGTTTGCGGATATCGAGGCAATCCTAACCATAGTTAATAAGTGAGAGGGATTTGGCACCCTGTGTGTGTAAGTCCAACCCGATGATCACATAGATAATTGATTAGTTACAAGTTAATAAAAGGACTTTAGGGCTTTTTGCGGACTTTTAATGTTGCAGGGCCTAAAAGTCAAGTTAGAGGTTCCCACCAATTTTCAAAATGGTTCTCTCTAAAATTCAAATTCAAATAGTTAGGGAGGTGGAAAACTGCCAGTAGGATTTCAGACCAGAGCCCTAAAATCCACTATATATAGTGTTAAATTCGAATCATTTGTACATGTTTTCTTCATTTCAATACAAGCATGTTGGCCCTCTTATGAAATGGATATCAAATGTCCTTGCTCTCCATCTTTCCTCCTCTCACTCTCATGTTTTCTTTGGATTTGCTAATTCTTGGATTTGATGCTTATTGGGATTGATCATTCGTATGCTTTTTGTGAGAGAGAAAAGGAGAGAGAGAAGAGTAAGTTTCTATCATTGTTGTGGATCTAGTGTTAATGGATGTAGTGTTAATGGATCTTAGAGTTAGACATGAATATTATGCACATGCTGGATTATGAAATATGCTATCGCTCTCATGGGAACGAATCTTTGCATGACAACTAGTTAATCCTCATCATCTAGGGTTGAAAGAAGGATAGGAACTGCCCACTAACAATTTTGGCACCGTTGTCGGGGAGCTACACCAATTTTTCAGTTTTCAACATGCATGGAGGGATGTTAGGTTGCATTTAGGCATCTTGTTTTGGCATAATAGGATTAAAATTGATTTTATGATTAAATTGGGAGATATCTTGTTTGATTTGAGTGGGTTTTCTTGTTTGAAATCTAATTTGATTGTTGAGCAAGGGAAGCCATACATATCACCCTTTTTAGATCCATTTGGATATGAGAAATCGGAGAAAACAAAGAAAATCGTTCATTTTTTTCATTTCGGTGAAAAAGGAGGCAAAATTATCATCAGTCTTCATAACTTTTTATTCCCTGGCAAAGAACCTTCACCAACTTACAAACAATATCACTTTCATACATAGAATCATCGGTTTGAAGAACGAAGGCTAATTCCCAGTCGATTTACAAAAACATGACAAAAACCATCACAAAACCACCAAAAATCTTAAAAAACAGAAAAAG
This sequence comes from Diphasiastrum complanatum, assembly GCA_029204225.1. NCBI lineage: Eukaryota > Viridiplantae > Streptophyta > Lycopodiopsida > Lycopodiales > Lycopodiaceae > Diphasiastrum > Diphasiastrum complanatum. Next base: position 47,008,069 of record CM055096.1, read on the forward strand.
AACCTTTGCATGTTCTACTATATCAAAATCTGACCTAGATCTATCTACTGCCAGGTGACTGTTCATCTAGCTGTTGGTAACCTTTTGTGGAAATTTTAACACCTTTTTGCAAAAATATCAGTTCTCTAAGAAGAACCTTTGCCAGAGTCAGAGTCAGAGTCAGAAGTCCAACATACTATTTTTGATAATCAATGAGTTGGGCGAACGTTAAGTCAAGGTCAATTGTCATATTGCGGATATATTAGCTTTCTGCTTGTTTAATCTTTGGATTATCCAACAAAGATACACTAAGCTTCAATATCGAAAACCTACTACCTATAAGGTACCTGATCCTAAGAACCAGGCTCATGACTAGCTTAGCACAACATGCTCCTCCTGCGAATATAATGAAACCAGACTCCTCAGTTGGTAATGAGCAATGGAATAAGATATTGGTCCTTCAGAGTAGTATGTTATCTATGCTGCTGCACAACAACAACATGCTCGACAATGGACTAGAGTACCACTTGGATGCTTTGCATGTGGCGAGAACCACAAAGTTGCTGAATGGACTTACCTGTCGAGAATGGCCTTACAAGGATGAAGCCTGCAACTTTTGCTATCAACCTAGCTAATCAGGCTATAGACTATATTCCCCTTCAAAGAGCATAGTGGAAGATATACCTGTCAAGATTGCTGGAGTTCAGTTTGTCATTACTTTTGTAGTAATGGACTCACTTGACACACCAAATGTTTATCGTGTCTTATTGAGATGTCCATGGTTATGAGTTGTGCAAGTAGTTTATAACTGGGGGACCATAAAGATTACATTTGAAAATCTGCAATCAAAGTTGATCCAATCACTTGAACTATTAAACCAGTGGTCCAAAAAGAAAATGATGATTCATCAACAATGGATCATACATGTGATCAACAAGTAAAAACTTTGGGAGTTCATTATGACTCTCAAACATATACTGTTAATTGGAATCAAGCTCTTGCTACAGTGGATTGTACAGTAGAATATATGTGTCAATGTGATGACCAATCAGAGCCGAGCGAGATTCCTTTACTTGATTGAACTTTGGATACACCAATCACATTTCCAGTGAATATGATGAATGTGGCATGGATATCAACCGATCCAATTCCAGATCCTATTGAAGATGAACTCATTCATGCTAGTCACGTCTTGTCTTATGATGAATATGCAGAACTTACTGATGAGAAGATTTTAAATCATATGGATCCTACAAGGTTTGGAGTTCATGAGAATCCTGATGAACCAACAATAAAACTGCCGAAAGTAGTTATATTGAAGGAATAAAAAAGAATGCAAGACCAACGACGAGGAAACAAACAAAGCAACACTGTAACATGGTCTTGAAATGAGAAAGATCATCACAAGAAGCTGATCCTAAAAACTTATTGACTTTATTGGATAAAGGTAAAGGGAAGGTCAACGATGGCTCTTCAAGTCCAGATTCTCGCAAGACATCACATTTTAGAAACTCATCACCTTTTAAGAAGACCACGACGTCTTCTAGAAAGTCATCACCTCCTCGAACGATTTCTGCCAAGAAGGCTAAACGAAAATCCAAGGACAATCCTTTTGAATAAAGAACAGTTAGATGCAGTACAACATGATATGCTAGAGTATTTCAAATGCTACACCTTGGATGATGTTGTTATTATGTTATCGAAATGACCTGAAGAGCAAGTGCCATAAACGAAAGAAGTTTATGATGGACCAGCAGCCTATGAATCCTGCTGAACCAGAAGAACCAAAGAAGATTGTTCAAATTGGAACACAACTTACCCTAGAACAGTTTCAAGCAATAAGGAAGTTGTTGATCAAGTATCAAGATTGTTTTGCTTGGACATATAAAGATCTAAAAGGGATTCCGACATCAGTGATTGAGCATACAATACCTTCGATGCTTGATGCAGTTCCAAAAGTCACAAGATTCTATCGATGTAATGCAAATGTTACTGATCTTATCAAGAAAGAGTTACAATGATTACTTGAAGCAAATATTATTTACAAAATTGAACATACTGAATGAGTTTTGCCAATTGTTGTTGTTCCTAAGAAGAATGGGACGATGAGAATTTGTGTGAATCTCAAAACCTTGAACAAAGTGACACAAAAAAATTACAGAGCCTTGAACAAAGCCTTGCTGGAGCGAAAGCCTACAATTTTTTGGATGGATTCAGTGGTTATAACCAAGTTAAAATCGCACTGACGGATTGCCATAAAACAACTATTGCAACGGAATGGGGAACATATGCTTATAAAGTTATGCCATTTGGACTTTTCAATGCACCTAGTTCATTTCAGAGAGTGATGTAGTTTGCCTTCAAAGACTACTTGTAATAATTCCTTGAAATTTACTTGGATGATCTTGGAGTCCATAGTGCCAATACAAACCATCTGGATCGTTTGGAAAAAGTATTTGAACGTTGCTGCATGTACCAAATCTCCTTAATCCAGAAAAGTGTCAAATTTGGGTTACTCATGGAGTTGTTCTTGCTCATGTGATATCAAGACATGGCATTGCTACGGATTATTTCAAAATCAAAGTCAATGTGGAGCTACCGCCACCAGGAACAATTCGAGGAGTTTATATTTGTATGGGTCATGCGAAGTATTATCGGATATTTATTCTACTTTTGCGGATTTAGCGTGACCTATATAGAAGTTGACCATTGTGCCTATTTGGACGACTGAGGCATTGGAAGCATTTGAGAAATTGAAGAAAGCTTTAGCTTCTGCACTGATCCTACGAGCTCCAAATTGGACAATTGAATTTCATGTTCATACTGATGCATCAAAATATGCTATTGGTTCAGTTTTGACGTAGTAAGGAGAATACAAGAAAGACTGTCCTATTAGATTTGCTAGTCGACAACTTATTGATCCTGAGAAGAATTACTCTACAACAGAACGAGAAGAGTAATACATACGGTCTTCAAAAAACTGAAGAGAGCAATCAAGAGTAATACCAAATAGCAATTCGCTACTAGCTCTCTTCTGTCCTCTTTAGTTGCCTCATACTTAGACAATAAGATTCACGAGTTTCGTGTTGAGTCCGTGCTAGAGCCACCTACGAAGTAGTACTAGCCGAATCCTCCCACCAAGCATCCAGCTCTTCGAGTCGTCGTCGAGTATGCAGTGAGATTGTCGCACCCGCCTCATCTTCCACATCTTGATGTCACACTCAGCCACCACCTTCAGCTGCGCCTATACCCCCTACTACAACTCGCACTGAACTGCCCATCCCCTCAGCCACTGTAGCAAGCAGATCAGGAACCAGATACCATCAGAGTCGCTTCTGCAGTTGTATCACCAAAGCAGTTCGATGCCACAAAACCAAATGGGTTTGCAAAAGAAGACATCTTTGAAGAGGAAGATCGACAGACAACAACTCAAGGCCAATCACGACAAGCTATGGGATCTGGAGCTCCTCCTCGTGCTACTACTACTACATCAACACCTTGGATTCTGGTGATGCCCTTGGACTAGTTTCACACCTTTGATGAATGATCCAGAACATGATGGATGAAAAAATTGCAATGGATAAGCGAATTTGAGATTTGGGATCAGAGAAAGCCAGAAATTCATTCAGCTGAATAGAGAATTGAAGATCGTTGAACAACACGAAGATAAATTCGAAGCGGAACTGAAGAAAGCACAACAACATTCAGATGTCTTGGAAAACAATGTAGCAACACTCCAGAATGCACTCACTACTGCACATGATCGTGTTGATAAAGTGGTTCAGGACACCTAGTAGCAAGTTCACTTATTGCAAGGGCAAATGGACATGGCAAACCTTGACAAAGAAATGATCCTAGGTGAACTTGATGCCACAACTCAGAACGTGACAATATGCTCTATGCACAAGGACCAGACCATCCTGTCTTGCAAGAGGAGATAAGACAATTGTTCCGAATGGTAGAAACCTATATGAAAAATCCACCGCTCAGATCTTAGAGACAATTCCCCAGATTTCGATACCAGTAATGCCAGTTTTTTCACCTCCACAACAAGATCAGGGAGAAATGGATACAAGTATGGATCAAGGGGCAGAAGAAGAACCAACCACGACTTCTCAAGCCTTGGATGCAGGGCCATCTTCATCAAGGGCCACACCATTGTTTCAAAAACCGGTCACCATCGAGGAGCATATATAGACATTTTTACATCAGCATCCACATGAATTCTCGAGGTGGGTGGCTGGGTTATCAAGTTCAAAACTTCAGAAATAGAAGCCAAAAAGGAACTGGATAAGCTACACCGCATTGGGTGAGCACCCACCATGGCGCAGAACTATTTTTGAAAAGACTATGTAATGAGCCCTCGCCAGCTCCGGGTGGATCCATATTATGTTCCAATGTCCGTGTAGGATCTCAACCGAACCCTCCAGGCTTATGGATATGAGTATAGGTCTTCACCAGATCCGACTGTTAGACAATCAACTATTTTTGCAAAAGACTTGACCAAGTTGGCGTCAGTTTCAACAAGATGGGATGATTGCTTACCAACATTGGATTTCGATCCGAACATTCTCATGGCATCGACAAAGTCCAGGACCAATTGCCTATAGCGAGATTGTACTTTTTCGCACAAAACCGATTTCAATACAGAATGCTTTTTGACTTTAGGGCTTTTTGCGAGACTTTTAATGTCGCAGGGCCTAGAAGTCAAGTTAGTAAATAAAAGAGATTCCCACCAATTTTCAAAATGGTTCTCTCTAAAATTCAAATTCAAATAGTTAGGTAGGTAAAAATTGGCCAATAGGATTTCAGGCCAAAGCCCTATATATATAGTGGTAAATTCGAATCATTTGTACATGTTCTCTTCATTTCAATACAAGCAGGTTGGCCCTCTTATGAAATGGATATGGAATGTCCTTGCTCTCCATCTTTCCTCCTCTAGCTCTCATGTTTTTTTTGGATTTGCTAATTCTTGGATTTGATGCTTATTGGGATTGATAATTCTTATGCTTTTTGTGAGAGAGAAAGGGGGAGAGAGAAGGGTAAGTTTCTATCATTGTTGTGGATATAGTTTTAATGGATCTTAGGTTAGACATGAATATTATGCACATGCTAGATTATGAAATATGCTATTGCTCTCATGGGAACGAATCTCTGCGTGACAACTAGTTAATCCTCATCATCTCCTTGATGCTTGTGTGCTTGGATCTAGGGTTGAGAGAAGGATAGGAAATGCCCACTACACGCTTTCTAGTTCTAAAGATTTCAAAATTAGTCACTAGAAGATTCGAACATGGAGATGTTGCGATAGCTTTGTTCAAATTTAATAAGTATAATCATGCATTAAGAGAAGGATCTTCTCGCAGAGCCCATCTATTGAATGCAAGTTCACTACTACCGATTTCTCCTTCCTTCTTCCAACATGGTATTAGAGCACTTTGTTCTTAGTATCATAAGTCTTGAATATGTGGTATCAAATTTCAGTGTAAGATAATTGATTTAATTATAAGCGTTACAGGGTATTAGTTCATTCTTACGTCATCGTTGACAAACTAACTTCCAAATGAACACTCAAAACAAAGCTAGTCTCACCATAGATAAGCTGAATGGATCCAATTATTATTTGTGAAAATTTAAGATGAAAACCTTGTTAATTGTTAACGAGCTGTGAAATGTTGTCGCAAGTATCGAATTGAAGCTTGAAGATGTCGTACTATACCAACAAAGATAATATAGATTTTGTAGTAAATAATGTCAAACCCCAAGAGGCTAGCACTTGAAAGTTTAGTATTTGGTATAGCTATGATTTATTTCAAATGAAGTGGATTCGAGAGTTATTCTGGCTGTCAACAGACATTCGAAAGTAACCAATATTACTTGTGTTGGGGGTGTGTAGTGTTAATAGTTCCAGAACAACAGCCTTGCCTCTATCGAATCGAATGAAAGGCGTTCTACAGGTGAGATGTTATCAGAGTAGTACAGAATTACTACACTCCGGCTGATTAAGTTGTCGGCAAAGATTCGAGAGATGTTCGATGTATTTGGGTACAAACAGACAATTAGTTAATCGTATTCACGAACTGTTCTGTTCTAGACAGAAGTCCTCAACAACTTAAGTCCAAATTGTGGTTAAAGAACACGAATAGTTTTAGAGTATGTTAGAAACTTATGTCAGTTACAAACAAGAACACACATCAATGACTCAATTTTTAGACAGGGCCTGTCATCTCAGATGTATACATACAATTCTATCAATGATCGTGCTAGACTGTACCAAATGTGCCGAAACAAAGTGTTCGAGACAGACGAATAAGATAGTTTTAAGATAGTTCTTTAGAAGATATTTACGGACATACAACAAATGACTGTAATGCACTAAAGCGACGGTCTGACCAGAGATTAATACATGTAATGCATTAGAGATTGATAGTAGACTCAAGACCACTCACACTCAATAGTGCAGAGAACAGAGGTAAGAGAGAATAATCCTCAACACTCTATTCACTTCTTCAATCTCTCACAAATACATAAACTCTTTCTCTCTTGATGATTGAGATTGAAGTGTGTGGTCAATATATGTTCTACAAAGCGAACAAACACACCTCTAAACACTACGGGTGCGTCGCTCTTGTGAAAAGGTCTAGTTAATAGTTAGGTTGAATGTATGTTCAATTATACCGTGAGAAGTATATTTAACTAAGAGTTTAAATTACTCTAGTTTAATATGTCAATTCATATTTAGTCGTTTCGCGTCGATGACCTAGTAAAGGCTATCCAAGGCAACATTTCACTTCTGGAGGTCTTGTCCTTAAATACAAGACAAGTCTTTAGGAGTTATATTCTCAAAAAATGATATAGGCCTCTTCATGATTTATATTTATCCAGTTCATATCTTTATATTCGAGTATATCATGCCATATTTAGACTGATATTCGATATTTAGCAAATTTGTGGCATATGACACAGCTAATCAACCAGTCCTTTCTTTTAAGGCACAACCTTTATTTTAAGGACAAATTTTAATTTTCAAAGGCCCTACACAAATTTGGAAGGATATGTATCTAAGGCATCTCACTCTTACAAACTATCAAAGGAATCGTGTTAGTTTTGAAGGTCTGGTTGCAGCTTTTAAGGCCATAAACTATCGAAGGCTGAAGGGGGCAAACTTTGAGCAATTTCATCATGCTATCCAAAGCAAAGGTCAGACTCTGAGACCTGCAATCACTTACTTGCTCTCTATTAATTAACAATCGTGCTATTGAAGACTAGATGTGAAGGGTGGATTTGCTAGAAGGCTTTCATCAACAAATTGTGCCTTATGAGTTATCGGGCAGAGCAGTTACTATGGCTATTCCTCAACGGCAGTTCTATCTTATGCACACCAGGCAGATAGATTTCTATCTTATGCACACCAGGGAGATAGAATTCTATTCAAATCTAGGCAGACATAATTCTATTCGAATCCAGGCAAACAGGCCTGCAACCATAATTATATGTTCTTCAGCGCCCTTTCAGACACGAGCTATTGGATATTCAAATGTAGTTGTGTGTCCATCCTCTCTATCAAACCTATCTTTATCAACGCTTATCACACAAAAACTTACAGATTTGACTGTTAGACAAACATTCGACCATCAGACAAATATTTGATCTACCGAAGAAATGTTCAAGTTGACCATTCAACATTCACAATGATGTACGTGGCTGGCCATGTGTAACATTTTTATGGTCCTACACAGGTCATAACGTATCTCAGGTAGCTATCATTGAAGTTTGAAGCCTATTTTAAAGCTATTGAAAGGTAGTTAGTAGCCAGGCGGACTTCGAACTTCATATTTGAAGTATTGAAGGCTACGTTTACACATCTGAAGACACCTTTCAATAACTTATTTCTCTCAATATTTTAGAGGCAAAAGATGGGGACTTCATATATTTCACGCATTATTTGAAGGGCTCTTTTCAACATGATTTCTCCAGAAGGGCTGCGTATTGTTTCATTTTAGTTCTCTGCTACGTATTAATAGTTTACTGGTGACAAAGCAGCCTACGTATTTCCAGATGGCAGAGGTAGCGTTTTGTACCAATCTCTCTCTATGTAATAGCAAACCGTTGGATACTCACCAAATATGATGTTTCAGATCTTATGGGCATTCTGCCTGCTTCCTCAAACACATATATAAGCAGAGCCCATGCTCATTTTTAATTGAATTCATTCATTGTTCTGCATGGTAGAAAGCAGGAGTAGAACGCTTGTTGTTTTCTCTTCTGTCTGTGCTATTATGGTAGAATAAAATATTGTCTACTATCTTCGTCGGCTTGAATCAATGCAGTGATACGCCAACCTTGTATATGTAGTCTGTATTTTCACAAGAATCTAAAGGAGTGGGTGACAGACACTTTCAGTTTCTCAAGAACGTTATACTGCATTTCAATTTCTTGTGGAATGAATCACACCCCTATTGTTATGATTTATTCTGACTGATCCTAGAAAATTCATGGTGATTCTACAGAATAATGGATTCTAAGATCGTATTTATTGTATGTTTACCGGTAGAATAGACACGCTTGCCACTCTACGGGCTAATACAGATGCATTCACGTACGTGAGTGAGTATATAGATGAAACTTTGAAGCCTTACGCCATACAAATTCTTGGCTCAACTATCATGTGGATTCCATATAACTTGCTTAGTTATATATGGAAAGGAGATAGACTCTTTATCGCTCTTCTCAACAGGTTTATTAGTCACCTTGGAGCTGACGAAGGATCAGTTGAGTAGCAAGTTTATGAAGATTGTTGAGGGTCGACATATCCCATTGTAAGCATTGCCTACAACAATCGTTTGGCCTTGTGGCATTCTCGTTTTGGCTAAGTTCAGATCTAAACGGTGAAGCATGTGATCTTGATACAATGGGGATGTCGAATCATTCCGAGTCCTTACTCTTCTCTAGAATTTGGATTTCTTGGTTGAACTGTCTGAATATTTGTCTTGGTGTTTGTTTGTACCATTCTCAATGGTGGTACTGGCCGCCTACCCAGAAATGCTATCAAACAACCAGCTTTACATATCCATTTCATTGGACTTCAAAGATAAATCTTTTTATCTCACCAATAATGACAGAATATCTCTTTATGATGCTCCCCATGGGAACGATAATCATTTATACTACACTTTTACTAACATTTTGGTTTGGTAAGCCGAGACGTAAACCAAACTTTTGGCGCCGTTGTCGGGGAGCACAGCCAATAAGAGAGTTATTTGTCACTACCAATGTTTGTTGGTCATTTTCCAAGAGGAAATGCTATGAAGTTTTGATGTTATGTAGAAGCTATGATGCTGATATTCTGAATTGGCTTTTATCTAGCAACCATGCTATTCAGCCTGAGGTGGCGGAAGATTTTAAAATATTTTTTATATCCTCTATTTACTCAGTATATTTCAGAAGTACTTTTGCTGTAGCAGAATGTCTATGTTCTGAAGTTTATCCTACACCTACTCAGAAGCTATGCATAACTCATCCTTCATGTCTTGATATGAAATTTGGTTATGTGAAATTGAAGGGCTATGACCAGTCCACTATCTATGCCCAGTCTATGAAATTTCATGTTGGAGGACAGATTTTTTCTGGCAATTTATGTGGAGTTGGCAAATTTGTCCATTCCTATTTGCTCTATGTTATTTGTGGAAGATTCCTTTGATTATGAAGAACTGGCTCATTTTAGCAGAAATTGTGATCCAAATATTTTTATATTTTCAGAATAAATTATGGCCAAGTTATTTTTCAGCCAAATTGCCCTCCATATTTTGTCGGTTGCTGCACTATTGAAGTTGTGGCATTTCATATGCTTTCGTACACCTTGAGAAAAGGGGATACAATTTTTTTTTGTCTTTATTTGTTTTACAATTTTTTATTTTCTAGTTATTATAGTTTTTAAAGTTAATTTTTATTTGTTTTAATGTTAGTTTTTATCTGAGGATCTATCGTATGTTAATAAGGTTCTGGTTTTAAGTAAGCAAATTCTATATCCATGCTTTTCCAGAATCTGTTCTTTTCTATATTCTTTGTTTTGTTTTATTTTATTTTATTTATAGATCCTCGGTGTTTATTTATTTATTGATTTCAAATGGTACTGAGATAATATTTCAAGATTGCACTATGGTGTTGATCCAGTTTATGACAATGTATTTCTTGGTGTTGTCCATTTCGAGGAATTTGCCTATATAGATTTCTGATGCTGACTATCAAATGGTCTGACTAAGGCTATAGGGTTGCCAGTTGTCACTTGGAAGTTTGAAGCTTAGTTCCTGTTAACAGTGTTTGCGAGGTCGCTGCACAATTGAGGGGGAGATTATGGGATACACTGAATTTCTATAATGATCAATTTTATCGACAATTTATCATAAAGTCAATAATACGTGATGCAGTACTTGACGGAATTGCAACTTATTTACGTTATTATTGAAATGATGTGTATATTGGGCATTCTCAGTTGTAAGTGGTTTTAAGCCTAATATTGTGCACGGTCCATCTATATGCTCATGGTCCATTTATCATCATGGGTGGAGGCTATTTTAATGCCTGAACCTTTTATCTTCGAGACTGGATTATTGTTTCTTCAATGCCCTTTCAGACACGAGCTATTGGATATTCAAATGCAGTTGTGTGTCCATCCTCTCTATCGAACCTATCTTTATCGACGCTTATCACCAACTATCAAAAACTTACAGATTCGACTGTCAGACAAACAAACATTCAACCATCAAACAAATATTTGATCTACCAAAGAAATGTTCGAGTTGAACATTCAACGTTCACAATGATGTTTGTGGCAGGAGACTGGCCATGTGTGGCATTTTTATGGTCCTACACAGGTCTGCACAGGTCATAACGTACCTCAGGTACCTATCATTGAAGTTTGAAGCCTATTTTAGAGCTATTGAAAGGCAGTTGGCAGTCAGGCGAACAAACTTCATATTTGAAGTATTGAAGGCTACGTTCACACACATGAAGACACCTTCCAATAACTCATTTCTCTCAACATTTTAGAGGTAGAAGATGGGGACTTCGTATATTTCACGCATTATTTGAAGGGCTCTTTTGATTAAAAACATTATGTTCAATCACCAAGGTGTAGTTGTTGACCGCAACCTTTTGGTAGGGATCTTGACTCAATCAAGCAACCTTGTCTGGCAATTTTTAGCAACCACTTTTGTCTCCTATAAAGAAAAAGCTTTTTGCTTGCCTAAGATAGCCTATATGGCTTTTCCATACTCTTTTTTTGAGGGTGACTTCCTACTAGGAAGCCTTCCACACTCAATTACTCATCTCCTCATTTTTTTCACAAATCCGCTAGTTACCCACCATTGCTAGCCATTCCCTACCAAGGCTTTGATATTTGAAGAAGATTCTATCTTAGAGCTTAGCAATCATAAAAGGCAATCCAGCATAGCTTGCCTAAGAATAACAACTTGATGCTTCTCAATAACGCAAAAGCAAGACATCTGGAATTAATAAAAAAAAACAATACTATATACAAGTTAACTAATTTCAAGGGGGTTCTATTGCATGGTCTTGAGGCCCCCATTATAGGATAACTATCCCAGGCTTTTAAAACTATTGTGCCCTTACATTAGATTTAACGTAGTTTTCTAATTAAAGCAACAAAGTGACTAACTACAATGTGTCAATAGTATAAATAATGACTTACTACTTCAAGAAAGATTGCATTTTTTTAAAAGGTCAACCCTAGACGTAGGACCAATGGTAGTCATGGTGAAGCATAAGCACAAATCGAAAACTTTTCATGTCTCAAAAGCCTAACTTTTTTCAAGCTCTTTTGATTAGAAGCACTATGCTCGCTCATCAGGGTGTAGTTGTTTACCACAATCTTCTAGTAGTGATCTTGTACCTTGCTTGGCAACTTATAGCAACCATTTTTGTCTCCTACAGAGAAGGATACCATGGCTACGAAGCTTTTTCTTAACAAAGCCTTTTGCTTGTCTAAGATAGCCTCTATGGCTTTTCTATACTCTTTTTGGGAGGGTGACCTCCTATCAGGAAACCTTCCACACGATCCTTAAGCTTTATTTTAAATATGTAGCATTAAAAAGTAGTTTTGTGTGTGTGTGTGTGTGCGCGCGCGCGCGTGTATGTGTTATGGGAGCTTACCCTCATAGTACATATTACATATCAATCTTCTCTTGAATTGAAAATTTTGCTTTGCTTTATGTTCCACCAAATCTATTGAATTCCAATTTGTGAAATGCCATTTTTTGGCCAAGTTTTGACCATAAGTTGTTAAGTTTTGTGTCAAGGGAGAGAAATTTAGATTCATCTCGCATTGGGTTTTATTTACATTGAACAGTTTAAATTTGCATGAGACTGATTGAGCAAGTGTGTAATTTTTCACCCAGAATTGATTGTTAACTATTGTTTTTCACATCTAGCGTATTGAATGAGGCTAGCTACCTCATTATATGAGCAAGTCACCATCGAAATTCCTTATAACCCAATACAAGCTATTCAATGATCAATTTTGAATGCACAATAGCCAGCTTTTCTAGTTTTTGTTTTCTATTTTTGCATGCCTCTTGTATTTCACATACCATAAAATGGGGCCATGTCAATTACACCAAACACCTTCAAGTTGCTGCAATTGTAGCATCCATGTTCTACTACATTTTCAACCTTTTTGCAAGCTTAATGATCCCTAGACTAGTAAATCTTTACCACCCTTTTTTCAACTATTGCTTATGTCTAGGATTGTTTTATGTCCAGTTCATTGTGGCTCTCCTATAATCCACCATCCTCATGGATTTGGATAGCAAATTATGTAAGGCATGTGCCAATTCTTTGAAAAGCTTCATTTTGGTTCAAAGCCACCAAACTCTTGAGAGCATCTCCATAATGTCTAATTCTCTGAAGTTAAGAAAAGCTACATGCCAAATAGTCAAAATACGGGTGCTTTTTCAATCAAAACTCAGATACCTAGACTATATCATATTTAGCTTGATATTGAGATCTATAGTGAAAGTCCATAAGGTACAAGAGTGGCCTATCCCATAACAATCCATTCGCATTTGGAAGTCAACGATGTTTTTCACTATGTGAAATTTCTAGAGCATCGATAGAAGTTGAGCATTATTGTATTTGGTGGTAAACCTACCACACTCAACGTAGATACGCTACATACAAGAAGAAACTTTTTGTGATCATTCACGCCTTTAATATTTGGAGACATTAGTTGTATGAATTCACAATTACATCGATGACCAATTCCTCAAAAACATATATGACACTATGGACATTGGAGCTCGTAAGAATAGATGGTCTTGAGCTCATTCAAAAACTCGAATTTGACCTAAGGTGCCAATGAGTTACGGCAAATTATATCACTTATGCTTTTAGTCGAATTGGGGAGGTTAATCGGATATGCTTTGCCTGGATCCAATTCGATGGGTATCTTTCCTCCAAGTTCTTAGTCGAATTTATTGTATTTAGCAAGAAGTCCTAACCAAATATAGTGAATGCCTTAAACTGCAAGAAAACAAGAAATCTTGAGATGAAAAAAATATAGTTAGAGTATTCCTATAGGAATGCCTTCATTCTTTGAAACGAAATTCCTTGATAATGAGGGTTTAGGAAAGGGGATGTTATGTACCATAATGTTATGCCCTGAGACAACAACATTGGTGGGAAGTGAAAAGCTTGTCTAGCATTGTCGACATTTTTAGTGCCATGTGCCAATACCTCAACCTACCTTGTGTAACATATCTAAGCATGCATTGTGCTTGAGGTTGGACTCACTTCCCTATAAATACAAATTTGAAGAGCCCCTTCATTCATTTACTATTTGTTTCCAATTCTTATAATATCTTCCATAAAACTTCAAATTGATAAGTAATTCATAAGCATGTATGTAACACGCCACTTACTCTTTCTTTGGAAGAAAAAAAAAGATCACTCTTCAATATTCAATATTGTTGCAAGGAAGGACAATGGACAAAAAGGATATCATGACATAAAAAGTTCAAACAATATTTTCATTATGATCCAAGGTTTGTAAAATCCCAAGTGAACGGCAAATTTTGTAGCATTTGTGAATGTAAAAAACATAAAATGTTTCATGTTATGCTTGGCCAAGAAGAGCCTAATTACAAGCCATAGCAAGGCCTCACAAAAAAGTTCAATCTCAAACCATCCACCTTCAACTGCTAGATCAAGTGTCCTTTATTCGACGGCTGGCTACCGTCTTCTAGCAATCTTCGCCCTCTTGCGGCTTAGCTTGCTACCATCGATAGCCAGCCTCCTCTTGAAGAATACCTAGTACATATCCCACATCCAACATTTAATGAGAGAATACCAACTTCAAAACATTATTCTTTGCAGCATCACAATCTACTAGGCGTCACATGAAAGTCAATATAACTCCTTTAGTGTATTATAGGATACAACCATAGCTTTTTTAGAATTAATGAAGAATAGGGAATGACATTGGTAGATTGTTTAGGCATTAAAAAACCATCATTGTGGCATTCAAAAGAATACTGATTCAAACAATATTGAAACACGAACTTTTCCCCAATAAAACATTTGGGTACTAATGTAAAAACACCCTAAAAGGGCTATATGTTACATGACGTGCTAGTCAAAGCAAACTATCACCAAAGCCCACCCATCTTTTATGCCGTACTAAACTAATTCTCAAAATCAGCTGGAAGATTTTGTAAGCATAAAATGCTTTAGGTTCGTCCAATAAAAACAAATTACATCAGAATTATGTGAATGAAGTAAGGACAATCTACTTCAAAAGATGTGATTTCAAGAACAAATTTCGAATAATGTTAGATTTTAGCAGCAGTCTACTTCAAAAAGTGTGATTTCAAACAAATTTGGAGATGGCATTTTTCTTCAAAGGAAAAAGGTGATTAAATGAGCTAAACATACAGAATGGGTATCGGTGGATACAACATGATTTACTTTAACACTTGTCTTTGTGAAGCTAAACAAGCAAAATCTAAAAACACACCATGGAGGAAGAAAAGAATGCACTGATTTGATCAAAACATAGAACATTACGACCATTAAAGAGGTTTATATCCAAATGTGTTGCTGGAATATATCCAAATCCTGATTCTCTTGGATAAGGCCAGTGCTAACGAAGAAATAAAGATAGGAATAGATACAAATAAGGGGGAAAAAAACCAACTCTATGGAACTTGACATCCACACATACACAACTTACAAGCAAAGCAGACATCCGCACTCACTTATTTTATGATCGTTCATCTGATAATATAAAACCTGAAATAACAAACATAAAGCCTCAGGGGACATAAGAAAAGAAATCAAGATGATTAAGATACGTTGACAGTATAATATTATCCTTTAAGCTGAACTTTTTTTGAGAGGGAATTTTAAAATCAAAAAGATAAAATTAAGAAAGTTGATCAGCCTAACTACAGTGATGAGAGCAATGTATACACAATGTAAACCAGCTCATTATAAAGCATTTCCAAAAGTTTGACCAGACAAATCCGGTCTAGGTCCAAAAGTTCCTTGATTGTGCCTTTCAGATCTCAACTTCCAATTATGCTACTGGCATTTAAAGTTTCTATACAAAATTTCAAACCTTGGTCACACAAAAATCATATATAAAATAAATTGGATGATTTGAAAATGCATATAAATAGAATCAAAATGCTACCATATCGTGATACTAGCACTTCTGTGAGGAGATAAAACTCTCAAGCCTAATCTAGATTATTCACATTTGGAAAAAATCACTGGAGAGAGAGTATGTCATCAGAATCTAGCGGATTGATACAAACCTAGAGAAATTGTGATTCATTTCACGTGAGTTGAGACAAATGAATAAATACGCAAATCACTTCCACCTCCTCCTTTCAAGGAAATTAGATGGATCACTTAATGAAAGCTAGAAGAAACCAAACTAATTTGCATCCTGTAAGCTATAACTCGATAGCCAGGAATCTTTCCTTGAGAAAGAGCAGCTTGCTCTAAAGCAAGTCTTCAAAGTCAATTTGAGAACAGAAGCTTGCTCTGCAAGTCGCTACTCTCCAAACCTTTTCCTGGAAACATCCTCACCCATTTGCCTTTGTTCCACCGGTTGATATAACAACATCGAAGGCTGATTGTCATGATCTTTACAGGTATAGCAAACAGATATAGTACTTTTAGTGGACCATTAACCAAATCAGCGGCAATTGACAACTCCAGCAACAGTTCGGCCATGTATGCCATTTGTATGTGCTTTATTTTTCGGGTACACTTTTAGACAGCCACTACTAGAGAATTGAACATGAACATCTACTAGCTTTGGGAGAATCAGATTGCGGCTTCTCTGCAATGCACAGCACAACACAGAACGTGAACAGCCAATAGACATTAAAGCAATGGACAAGATAAAACACGTAAAAGCATGTACGAAATAGACCGACGTCCCGCCAAACAGCAATAATTATGAAACCCGTTCCTTCTTTTACATACCACTTCTGTTGTCCACTGTTGGGGGGCGCACAACAACATGCATAGTGATTACCCCACCAGGGAGCTCTCCCACAGGGACTCTAGATTCAGCGAGCGTCTTATTATTCTCCAGAATCTTTCCAGCATTAATCAGTTTCATGTCATTCACAGACTTTGGGCCATTCTCCTTTTCTGCAAAATCAATGCTGACGTTTTATATAGAAGCATGGAAATAAATTCAAGCATTAAGGAATAATGTGACAAGGATTCAGCACTTCAGAGCAAGTGAAATGCTTTGAAATGAAATCTCTCAAATTTGCAACTAAAACCAATCTGAAATCAAATTCTGAGGGCTGCATTGTTCACCCTAGTCTTTATGTTGGAAAGAGTTTAAGACTAGTTATTGCTGGCAGAATATCCAACAAATGTGTTCAAAGTCACAATGTTTTTCAGAGGAGCGCTTGCATGTAGTAATGTACAAATAAACGTCACCACAATTAGTGGCACTAAGGGTTTATTGCAATCACATTGTCCTGAACAAATACTTAAGTAACTAGCAATATGACAAACCCAAGGTATTCATTGAAAATCTGTGACCATGAAAAATTGGTACATCAGGAAGATAAATGCTACAAAACATATCGTCTTACAAGTTACTAAACGCATAACCAGACAGAGGGCATAAGCCCAACGCTAGATAAGGTGCATTGCCACACAGACCTCCATTTGAGAGTCCTATAGCGAAAAATGAAGAAGATCAAGAGGCCATTCCAAGACTTACTGGAAATAGGTTGTATGTTCTACTCCTGTTTTGCTTGTGCTCAAACAGGATGAAGGGAGCAAGAGATTACGTGTTGTTTTCAGAGCTCTTAACAAGGTTACTATCAGGAATAGGTACCTTGATGACCTTAATTAATTGCAAGGTGCTCAAGTCTTCTTCAAGCTACATTTCAAGAGTGGATGCCACAAGGTGAGATTCCATTCCATCAACACTTGGAAGTTTGTAAACAGCTTTCAAAACTTGTCCAGGACTTTAGGAATGTCAAGTCATGCAACACCGTGACCTAAGCTTTCCCAGAAAAGAAGCGAAAAGAATCGGCCCATTTCTTTAATGCATATTTTTTACAGATGACTGTTAAACAAACTAGAAAACAGTTATGTCTTGCATTTCAGATATTTTACTTCTTAGTACCACTGAATATGATACAAACTAGTCAGTAGAATGCCCATTGCCCACTCACAAGTGTTGACTCAGTAGTGCTCACAATAATTGACTAAACTTATCATTAACTCAAAGATATCATATGACCATAATTCAAAATCAAGTATAACCATGATTCACACTCAAATACAACCATGTGGCATGATCCATGTAGCATCATAAACAAGATTCATACTCAGATATAAGAAATATAACTTGAGTCAATCGTACTCTCTCTCTCTCTCTCTCTCTCTCTCTCTCTCTCTCTCTCTCTCTCTCTCTCTCTCTCAGCAGCTATGGAGGGCGCCCTCCCTCTCTCTCGCAGCTATGGTGGCACCCTCCTATCCCTCGCTGCCTCTCCATCTCTGCCTTTCCCTTGCTGACCATTGCCTTGGTTCCTGTCCATCGCTCCTTGTCCCTCGCTGCCTGACCCTCGCTCCCTTGCTGACCATTGCCTTGCTGCTGACCATCGCTCCTCGCTGCCTGCTGACTATCACTCCTTGTTGCCTGTCCATCGCTCCCTGTCCCTCATAGCCTGACCATCGTTCCCTGTCCTGTCCCTCGCTGACCCTGTCCCTTGTGCTTGTCCTTCACTCCTTCACTGACCCTCACATCCTCGCTACCTGTCCCTTGCTGCCCTGGCTGACCACCGCCTCCTGTCCCTTGTCCCTTGCTGATCCAGTCCCTCCATCGTTGTCCCTCTCTCCTGTCCCTCCATCACCGGCCCTCCCTCTCTCTTCTGGCCCATCCGTGTACCTTCCTTCCTGACCATTATGGCTGATTGGCAATCAGCGAATCGGAAGGGGAAGAAAAACCCCTCCCCCTTCTCCTTCTGTCTTCTCAGCCATCCCTACTACGGCTCCAAATCCCTTTACCTTGCCCCCTCCCTCTCCTGCTTCCTCTCCCTCGCCCATACCCTCCACTCCTACAACCTCTACCTCTTCTCCTACTGCCACTACCCCCTCTACTCTTTCTTCCTCCTCTCCCTCTTTCACCCCTTCATCTTCATCCCCCCCCATTGTCTCCATCTCTTTCAGCTGAATTTTTATATGGTTTCCCCCGTATCATTGATTCTCTTCAGGAGGACAATGCATTCTTGCTTGCGATCATCAAGAAACAAGCATTCCAAATCTCCACTCTGGAGAACACGGTCTTGGCCCTACAGGGTAAAGTCGGCATTCTTGAGGTTGACGTTACTTACCTCAAGAATGATCTAGAATCAGATGAAGAGGAAGAAGAAGGAAGCGGCAATGCGGATTCAGAAGACATGATGGCAAAGCAGCTGCAAGAACGGGTTCACTCCTTGGAGCAACAACTTCAGCAATCGAAGAGTTCTTGTGCAAACGTGCTCAAGGGTTATAAGCAGTTTATTTCTGAATCTATTCAAGAACATCAAAAATGAGATCTCAAGGCCCTCAATGTCAGGGTTAGGGGAGCTTCTTTTGCGGGTAAGGACCTCGTGGCTGAGGCAAATGCTTTTATTCATTCCACCTTTGGTCTCAAAGAGGATGTCATATCTGCTGCTTGGGTGGGTAAGCTCCAACCCATGACAGTGTTTCTGCGATTCAAGGATGCTTTGCTTCGTCAAAAGGTTTTGCGTAAAAGAGGCTGCCTGAAGGGATCTACTATTTTTATGGATGAAGACTTGACGCCCATTCAATGGACCGAGAGAAAGAAAATTATCATAGATGCTAAGGCCAATGGTTTCCGGACTCTCTTTCGAGACGGATGCCCGGTCTTGGTTAAAATTGCAGAACTTAAAATTTCATATTTGTCTCCCTTTCCTACGTGAGAGATGGTTTGAGCTACGGCCATTTATTTCCTCTCCTACGTGAGAGATGAGCTTTCTTTACATAGCGATTTACGTTTTACGCTTTAGTTTTAATAAAGCTTTCTTTCTCTCTCCTTCTCTCTCTCTCTCTCTCTCTCTCTCTCTCTCTCTCTCTCTCTCTCTCTCTCTCTCTCTCTCCTAATTTTCTTCAACCTGCTCTCCTACCTATCCCTCCATCTGATCCTTGTACATTACTACCTAGCCCTAACACCACAGGATTTGTGTACTCCATCACGAATATGTGATCTATACACCTTCCTATCAACGAGCAGAGAAGCTTACTGCAACATTCTTTGACCTAGAGAGAGAGATAGCAAGTATGGAACAGATTGTCCAAACTCTACCGGTGGAGAAAAATGCAATGAAAGAAGACATCATTGTCCTCAAGGGAGAGATCACCAAGATGAAGCCAATTAATGATAGCTCAGCACAAGTTGACGACACACGTATCCAAACATTTGAGCAAATGATCACTGCGCACTAAGACGAAGCCGTTACAGGGGCAGCGGTATAGGTACTCAAGAAGGTCAGCAAACCTATAACACCAATGTCATCCGTTATCTTGGCAATCATCACCAAAGAGAGGCTTATAGAGCAAAAATCTCTCAATATCAAGGTAAGGAACATTGCTGACATACAAAATGCCATTGAGGGAGCAACACGATTCCTTGAGACCACTTCGGATAATCATTGTGTGGGTATGGAGACAACTTGGCATCTTCCCATCCAAGCCCAATAGACATAGACCCACATCATCTCGCCCTATACGACAGCCTTGGTATGATGACGAGTGCTAATACCACCACCAGCAAATCACCCATGCACGTTCATAGGCTCCCCACCTCTTGGATTCCTCCAGATGATCATACCAAAGTATGCTTATAAAGTGATTGAAGAAATGAGACTCAGTAATCTTCTATTCAGCTCCTCTAATGCTTTTTGGCATGTGTTTTGTAATAGATCCTAACACCACAGTAGGGCAAACACTAACTGATCCACCCAACCCTGCCTACTGCCTGGCATAGGGTATTTATTCTTAATTGTGACTTTATTGAGGGCTTTGTAATCTACGCAAAGACGCATAGACCGCTCTTTGTTTTTCACCAAAAGGACTGGTGAGGCCCATGGTAAACTACTGGTCTGAATTTGATATTTCCCAAGATAATCTGTTAACTGCCTAGTTATTTCTTCATCCTCTATTCGGCTGACCCGATATGGAGGTTTAGAAACATGTGTTGTACCTGGCACTAGGTTTATTACATGATCTACCTCTCTGCTAGGTGGCATACCATGTGGCAAATCTTCAAGAAAAACATCTTTACATTTAGACAATAAAGTTTCTAATCTACTGATTTTCTGCTGTAAAGAACTGGAAATAGAAACTTCAGGAATATACTGAAAGTCACATAAGAATACCTGATGGTCGTCGTCTTCGATTAGCTAACAGAGCTCTGAACTGCAGACCATAGGACTGTTGGGAACATCATGCTCCCCATGCAACTGGATCTCTCGACCTTTATTATGCTGAAAGCTGAGGGTGTTCTCATGATAATTTCTGTGGAGGGAAGGTCCTAAGCTGTAGAGCCAGTCTCTCCCGAGAACAATGTCTGTGCGATCCAGGTGCATTATCTGAAAGTTTATTTCATCTTGGTACCCTGAATACCAAGACTTAAGTTACTTACCATAGTTTCCCAAATTTTCTTATCTTCACCCTTAACTAGTGAAACTATGTACCTATGCTGACTAGGTACTTCTGGACGTTTAAGTTTTTTAACCAGGGTGTAGTTGATGAAATTATGGGTTGCCCCATCATCAACCATAACTCTAACTGACTAGTTGCCAACTTTCCCATGCATACGTACTAGGTCATGCGGCCTCGCTAGCATTGCAGAGGTCAGCTGGCAACAGTGTTCATGGTCTTCATGATACACTTTGATCTCGGAAGCTGCCGAGTCACTGGGGAAACTTACAGTCTGAACAAGATGAACTTGTTTCTTATCTTTTTTATCTTTCTTAGTGAAAGGCCCCTTGGGACACTGTCTAACTGTGTGTCCCTTGCCCATACACACAAAGCACAAACGTTCTTGTTTGGCTTTCTCAAAATCTTCTGGTTTTAAGGGCTGTATGAGTGAAGGGCGTTTCTAAGGAGCTTCACCTTTAATTTTATCTTCTTTCTTTCTTTTTAAATTCTTTTTTTTAAATTAAAAGTCTTTCTGAGGAGGCTGCTCAAAAAGGGGCTACTGTCTCGCCCTCTTTTTCTACCCACTGAATCATCATAGATTTGAGCATACCTGAGAGCTTGCTCAAGGGTAGTAGGCGAGTTTCTCTGGACCTCTGCTTTATATTCATCTTTGAGGCCACAGACAAATCCCTTGATTTTCTGACAATCATCCATATTTTTAATTTTTAAAATTGCTTCTCGGTACTGCGAGATATATTGGATTAGGGACTTGTCCATCACCGTTCTCTCCCAGACTTCCCAAGCTCTATCAAGTTCATTTACTGGTAGGAATTCTCTTAGGAAAGCTTCTTCAAAGGCCTTCCATGACCGGGGAGTGTGCCCAGCCTCCTGGTGATTTAACCACCACTTATAGGCCATGGGTCCTAAGGAAAGACTGGCCCCTATTGCTTGCAAATGGTCAGGTGTCTGTTTAAGAGCATGAATGTTCTTCCATTTGTTGAGGAAGGTTTGTGAAATATCTGCATTTCTATCCTTCTCTTCCCCGATAAAAGTAGGAGGCTTTAAGTCTTTAAAGACACTGGGGTGAGACCGCATAGGCTCACCCGAAATTGATGGAAGTGGAGAAGGGGACAACTGAGAAGTGGAGGGAAGGCTTCCTTCCGCGGCACTCAGAATTAAACCTTTGAGTTCAGCGAACGAGTCGTCCACACTAGACTTGAAATTGGCTAATGCCAGCTTCAGTTCATCCACCTCTGTTACGAAGTGGAGAAACTGTTCCTTGGTAACCAATTCGTCGAGTTCTTCGGCGAATTGTTCCTGTTCTTCAACTTCCATTGGTTCTTTCCCTTTACTGAACCTCAAGGATTCCGTTTCTAATTCATCAATGCCTCTTGTCAGGGGTTGATCAGATCCCAGAAAAGTGGTCATTTTCAGAGCTAGAAAAAGATTGCCTGACGTTTCCTTTCAAAAAAAAGTCAAAAAGACTAATTTATAACTGTACAAAGAGGGAAAGAAGACAGCTGTTTCTGAGGACTGTACTTCCAAAGAAAATACGAAGAGGAACCCTCTCAGCTCTTTTACCCAAATTTTCAGACCTGCTGTCCCGGAAAATCCCAGTTTGAAGCTCCAATATGGTGCCAAAATTTCCGGTTTCTTGAGTAGAGTAGCTCGTTGGCTTGCTAGCAGACCTGTGGCTCTGAAAAATTTGAATGGAAGGCCGAAAAAAGTGCAAATAAATCTGAATTCTTTTGCTATCCCCCCTCGCTGATCTGACAGCTTCTGAGTTGGTTCCCAAAAACCAAATTTGAAGCCCAAAACCACCCTGAAATTCTGGTAACAGCCTGCTCGCTGGTCTGTAGCAAGAGAATCTGATGCTCAAACGTCTGAAAAATCTCTGAAAACAAGGGTGAAACTTCACCCTTTCTCTTCTCTGTCCAGCGCTGGCCCTGCTGCTCGAATTCGGATCAGAAATCGCTCTAATCTACTTGAAATTTCCTACGAAATTCAGAATTGAGGGCCACTGTTCCAGCGATGGATCTGCTCACTGATCTCTGCTCTAAATCCGCTCTGAAATCTACAAATAGATCTCTGAAATCAGAGATAGATTGCTGCTTTTCCAGCAATTTACCTGTGCAAGAAAATCTATCTCTAAAATCGTGGAAATTCTCCCAAATTCGGATGAATAGGAGGCTGTTCCTACAGCGACTCTCCTCCTCTATACTTTTAGAATCTCTGAGATTTTTCCTATCTTCTCATAGCTTTCTCTTCTGCTGCTACTAAGCTCCCAAAGATGGAGATGGCTCTGATACCAGTGTAATAGATCCTAACACCACAGTAGGGCAAACACTAACTGATCCACCCAACCCTACCTACTCCCTGATATAGAGTAAGCCCCTCCTAGCCCAGTGTGAGGACTGGTAGCATGCATCTGCCAAGTGTCGGCCACGTGTCACTGACGTGGCCGACTGCACGTCGGGACCCAACTGGGGGCCCTGTCCTGCTGACAGGGTCCCTAGACTGTGTTAGGCCCGCCATGGCTATGGACCGTGCTGGAGCACACTACTCACACTGTCTTGCCATGTTGGTCGTGTACGTTAGACACGACCCTGACTGTGGTATCTCTATCTGTGTTCTCTAGGGTTTGGCATTGGTCACGAGCTCGTAACATGTTCGTAACCCCCCCCCTGTAGATCTACAGACATGGACCGACTATGCCCCCACATTGTACACCATATTTATTGATACACCCCTTTCCATCTTTCCTCGTCCAACTAAGTTCTCTACCTTCACCTCCAAAATGGTACACATGCCCATTAAGAGGGCCATTAAGGATCTTGAATATGACTCATGATCTTAGCTATAAATCCAATCTCATCTGTTCTAGCCACATTACTTAACCACGCAGTTGTCTCTAGTTTTTGTTCATTTTGGTGCACCAACATTATCCATCCCATCCACAAGAGTGGTGACACATGAATGAGGGATGTTCGGCAAGGGTCTTTGTAAGGATGAGCACCAAGGTCATCAAGATACACAGCTCCATATCAATTTCTTCTTGTCTAGGATAATCTTGGGCCGATTTTAAGCTTGATGATGACGATGTTAGCACTCCTATTCAGTATTGGCATAGAGATCAGAGGCAGTGCATACAAAATTTCATTTCACAAGAGTACCTCAAGGAAGGATAATGGTTTCAAGTCTACACCCGAACGCAAAGGTAATTGTAATCATTGTGGGACGTTTGTTCATTTCCTTTGTGAGTGCAAGAAGTTTGCCCAAGACGAGAAGAAACAATCTGGTAATAACATTGAGGTTGAAAGCAAACATGAAGATGCTATGTGCTATAAACTATTTTCTGCACCAACTTCATAAGGAGCTAAAAATAGCTGGTATAGAGATTTAGGGGCTACACAACATATAACACCACATCGTGACTGGTTCACACAATTCAAGGAAAGCAATGATGGTTCACATGTCAAGTTAGTCGGCAACAATTCTCATGAGATCAAGGACAAAGGTAATTGGTTCACACAATTCAAGGAAAGCAATGATGGTTCACATGTCAAGTTAGTCGGCAACAGTTCTTATGAAATCGAGGACAAAGGTAAATTTAGTAAGAGTTCAATTGCCATCAGAGACATAGGAGAAATTAAGCATGTTCTCTTTGTACCAGGGTCAAATAAAAATTTACTTTCAGTTTTTATGATGACCAAAAAAAATATGAAGGTTGAGTTTGATAAAAAGCAATGTTTG
The DNA here is from genome assembly GCA_029204225.1 of Diphasiastrum complanatum. NCBI lineage: Eukaryota > Viridiplantae > Streptophyta > Lycopodiopsida > Lycopodiales > Lycopodiaceae > Diphasiastrum > Diphasiastrum complanatum. Next base: position 47,033,005 of record CM055096.1, read on the forward strand.
GTTAAGGACACGAAAAATGGTTATGAAGTTTTGGCAAAAGGCATTCTAGAAAGAAGACTTTGAAGACTAACAACATGGTGGTTGGATTACCTGATAATGTTTCTAGTAAAAAAGTTCGTGAAGGATGTGTCATGGGAAAGCATTATTGGCAAAGTTTTCCTATAGATGGAACTTACAAGGCTTTTTCATACAGATTTATAGAGTGACCAGTCATATGCAAACTTTGTAAATAAGGGGAGCAAACTACTTTATGATAGTGTTGATGATCATATTACGAAAGTTTGGTATTTTGCTTAAATCAAAAAGTGCTTTCAAATATTTCAAGCACTCAAAGCTCGAATGGATAAACAAACTGGCAAGCAAATCAAAGTCCTATATTCAGATTAAAGGGGAGGATTTTATCAACAAAGTTTCAAGAGTTTTGCAAGGAAAATGGCCTCAAGAGACAATTTGCTTCTACAAATATGCTAGAACAAAATCGGAGCCCTATGCCTTTGAAAACCATGTGCTTGACATTTATAGCAAGGTTCAAGCTATCATTGAAGCAAAGCAAATCAAACCTAGATTGACCAGCAAGAGTTGCATAACAAAAGGAATGGAGAGTGTTAATTATGCGGAAAAGTGGTAAGCATAGTGTAATACCTATTAAATAGGCTTCCTATAAAGGCAGTGCAAAGTGAGACACCGAAAGAAGCATATTCACATGTACAAATCCCAAGGTTGGTCAATGAGAACATTTGGTTGTGTTGCTTACTCATTGTTAGGGGACAAAAGCTAAATGATAATTGCACTGGTTATGAAGAAGACTATAAAGCCTTCACCCTCCCTAGGTTTAACAAAGGTCAAAGGAAGACGACAAAGGCAAAAAAATAAATAGAAATAAGCAAGAGCCATCTCAAGAGCTACAAATACACACAAGAACAAAAAAGAACATGCCTAAACACCCATGGTCACCTACATCACCCACTAAGAACTTGCCTAGGTTGTACTAACAAATGATCAAAGGCCAAAAAATATTGGAACGAGGAGAGGCCAACAAGGCAAGAGCCACGACATACTATATAAGGTAGATTCTTCCTCCTCAATCTTAATCTTACTTAAATGATGGATGTACTTATGGTTAGGCTGGGTTAAGACAAGGTGTAGATATTAGTGGTATAAGACGATTCCTTTGAATCTTGATTGTAGTAGAGCAAAAACCACTATCGATAGCTCTAGGACTCAGATGAGTTCGTTGTTTGCATCAATATGTAGCTTGATTTCAATAGATATTGATAGTTCTCAAAAGCTTTGTGATGGAAGGGATACTAAATTCATCTATGGCGAGCACGACAAACATCTCAATGTAGCCTTAGGCATGCTTAAGCAGGAGCCGCTCCACAATAAAAGATCAAGCGATGAGCGCTAGCTTATCCAATAGAACTATTAATCCTAAATAACGTGATTGATTAAGGACAAAAACAAGTAGTTCAATGGATAGTACCAAAAATTACTAGCCTAATCATGATATAGAGAGGTTAGTTAAGTCAATCTATCTTAAGATTTGTAATGCCAAGAGCGATAGCAAATAATGACCTCTTAGAATGATACGTGAAGTGAGATCTTCACAAATATACTTACTCTAACCTATCTTTCAAAGGGCTTTTCTTATTCATATAAAGTTCAAGCACTACATATGAACTCAAAAATTGATATTTGGCATAATTCACTGGAAGGAATGTATACTTTATACCCTTTGCTTGATGATCCATAGCCTACCCTTATTCCCTTCATGGAACATGGGCCCTCTTTGGTTATACTATTCATAACCTACCATTATTCCCTTGATGGAGGATGCCAAATGGATCCTCTTTGGTTCTACTATCCAAAGACATGTACAAAAAATGAACCGAAATTCTTTTAAGACTTTCCAGTCTTTCACACTAAAATCATCCATGAATGTCACAAACATAGTAATTCCAACAATGTTCATGGTACTAGAAGAATGTACATCCAAATGTATCAACTTAATAAGAGAATGGTAGCTCATGTGCTTTGGCCAAAGCACAAGCTTCACAAACCTTCTTCCCAAATGCTTCCAATTCAGAGAAAGATATACGCCTTAATTGATAGTTCTGGTTATATGTCAAGAAAATAAAGAGTAATCGCTATACTCATAACCAAATCTTCTGTGATTCTCTTAATTCTCCTAGGTTGGCACTTAAACATGTTACATAATGTGTAATTTGATAACACAAATTTCTATAGATTTCAAGTTCTTAGGTTTATCACGTATTCATACCTTTTTATTACATGTCGTTATGATCATTGATGATGTGTCATTCGGAATTCCCGTTCCAATTCCCTAGTCACTATCCTATTCATGGGGGGCACCATCTTGGGGATGGACTCACCAACAACAGTCTTCCTAGTTCACGAATGTATTGTGTTAGGGAGTGAGTCATATGCTTGACTGTGACTAGATTCCTATAGTAGGAACAATTGCATGAATCGGAATTGCATCTAGCTTGTCTACTATCTTGATTGTATTGAATGTTGGTGTCCTCAACTTATTTTCTACAAGATGTAGCTCGAAGGGTGATGCAAGTGTATGCACGGCTATGCATGTGCATAATTCAATATGCCTTGTATTTGTTAGTGAAATCTAGCATACACGCATCTATGGTCAAGTGGTGAGAAGCATCATGATTTCTTGTGTTATTTGTCTTTATTTAACAAAGAGATCTATGATATTTTAGGACAATGAGTGATGGCTTGTTAGTAGTTACAATGGCAAAAATGCCTAAAAAAAATCCCAACTTGAACAAAAAAAAATGCTTGAACTGGCAAAGCAAATGTACAATGGGCGATGTATTGAGCTAAAACTTTTGCTGCTTAGAATTGCAGAGCAAGGGAGTTCGAACATGGTGCATCTGCAAAGGACTCTCTAAACACAAGGAATAGTTTTGAATTCTCTCCCAGATACTGTATACATAGACGTCCTTAAGAATATAAAAAGCGTGTCATGGGCAATAGAGAGAAATATGAGAGAGAGGCCATTCATGGTAGTTCCAATAGACTTTTTTAATCAAAACCACTCTCCTAGAACTATCATAAAACTTGTTAGGTCATATGACTGAAGACTCTTGCTGCTTGATGCTTAAGAACAGATTCTGCCACTTGCAGCCCATAATCTTGATACTCAAAACATTCTTTTCAATGCATGCAAACACGATTCTGCAACCACATTTGTGCATAAATCCACTCATATCTGGATTATGTGTTAGAAAGGAGCATATATTTTTCTGTATCCAAAACCATTTAGCAGCAATCAGCATGCACAAGGGCGGCCGTGCAGCTGGACATGCATGCCGGCATCCGTTGTGTCCACTTGCAACAACAAACATCTCATGACTAGAATTAGCTGAATCAAGTGATCGCACTCCAGCAAATGAGTAAACTGAATAAATTGATCACTTTTTCCAGCAGTTGAATGGAAACACACAAGTTCCTTTACACCATATTACATAAGTTACCTGTCGCATATGATTGAACTGATTAACAACCAAATCTGGAGTCACAATTTGGCCGAATTTGACACCGAAAATAGTCTAAGACTCCAAATTCACATCATCGGCACCAATTAGTAGGTGCAAGGTCATACAGATGGATGTATCCAGCTTCCATGTACAACACAAAACTATGCCAAAGACTTTTTACTACGAACTGTTTCAGATCAACTGGACTAAATAACAATTGCCATCTACAGCTATGGCTTTCAATTTCAAATTCATGCTGATTTGAAGAGAACGGTGAAATGGGGCAACTAAGTGCTCGATTGGTTTCGACATAGCAAATAACGTTTGTGCAGTCAAAAAATCTCTGTCAAGTTGGCTAATCGTTGGGTTACACCAACAACAAATGACAAACATCTATTTGTGAGATTGGAATATACAAAATGAAAAGCACCAGCGCTTGAAGGCCTGCACACATCTCTGCTACAGACTGCATCTAGACCATTCAATTACACTGAGATTAAAGAGTAGAAACATTGGCTTATCTTTTTTTGTGGTCTTTTATGACACTGCAGAAACAAGTGCACTGCATGGTAGAGAATCTAAGCCCTAATCTGGATCTACATAACGCAACAAAAACACTAAGAACAGATCCTGTCAGTTCAGAAATTTTACAAACAGGTATTCATGGCTGACTTAAATTTTAATTAGCTATCTAGAAATCATTGAGAAAAGGATTCACGGCCATACCCTGTGGCCACTGGGAAAGAATGCTCTCTTTCAAAGCTTGTACAGTTGTCGCTAGCTCATACTTGCAAGGTCCAATATCTGTACCATCGATTAATCGGAATTTCAACTCCAACAATTCCTCTCCCGCCATTTTGATTCCCTCTGATCAGATACTTTTCTAAATATTCCAGGTACCTACTCCCTTCAGGTTTGTGAAAAGACAAGTATTTCTTAACTACTTTTGCATCAAGAGATGTAAAACAGAAAACAGCAGGCGGTGTAACAACTTTTCGTTGATATGATACACTCTAGAAGATTATGCTATTTGTTTCACAGATAACCCAAATATTCTGGCTTTTTCCTCGATTTAGGAACTTGAATGCTTATAGAGTTTGACCATACGATCTGAAGCTAGTGCATGTATTTGTAACCGGTCAGAATAAGTATGTTCCTGCATCATCAGATGAGTGCGCCTGAATCACGGGGACAAAGAGGCCATGTCTGAGTACCAAATAACCTAGATCCTTCAATCATAAGTACCATTTGTTTGTCAACTTGCTCGATATTCCCTGTGAACAAAGCTTTGCTTCTTGGACATAAGATGTCATGCGTCGTGGCCAAATCAAAATAGCCAACTCCTTCACAAAAACAGACGGCAGTCTTCAATCTGTCATGGATCTATCTAATCCATTTTCTGCAATGATATGATTTGAAAACCCTAAAAAAAAAGTGGATATGGTGACTATTGCTTGAATCGTAAAAAAGGTAGCGTGACCAGATCCACAAACTTTGAAACCTTCCTTCCACTTACAAACACGAATTGATAGGGCCGTCAAAGTACCGATCCAGGAAAAGCCACCAGATTCGATAATCTGAATCAGATTGGATCTTCCCTACGTATTATCTACGATTCTTCAACGTTTCCTTTCCCTTATTCTCACGAGCGGCAAAGACTTCTAGGTGATTAGACAAAGCGGCCAAAGCCTAATATTATCATGATGTTTCTTCTGCTTCTGCTGCTGCTGCACAAAAATCGAAGAAAGATTCACCTCTTCATGATGCCACGGACGAGGAGGAGGAGGCTGTCCCACGCGCTCCCCCACATCATCGCTCGCTCGCTGCTCGCCTCCCTCTTTGGCTCTCTCTCTCTCTCTCGCTCTCTCTCTCTCTCTCTCTTTTTGGCCATATCTTTCCATTTTATTATAATTTGAGGGTGAGGGTGAGAGTGGTGGCATGTCAATTAGGCCTTGCCCTTTTTTGCCTACCTCATGTGGCAACAATTGATATATCATGGATACTACATGCTACATGTGGTCGGTGTAATACAGCTATATAAGGTTTTCTTCTTCTTATAACTTGCTTGTGGCTAGCTCATTGGTGGTGGTAGGCAATTCTGCTTGCCTCGTGGTTTCACTAGAAGCAACGAAAGAATGCCACATCATGCGCAACATAGTGGCAACTCGAGCTTACGTGCAAAAACGGAAAGCTCATTTTTCATATGTTGAGCAATGCAACAAACCCTTGTGGTGCTTGGGTCGGGCGCTTGCCCACAACTTGCTGCAAGTGTAAGCAAGAATCCAAGCCAAAGTTTGTTCGAAATAAGAATATATCGACTAATGCAAGCCAACCACACAAATGCAAGGATTTGTCGTCAACATTAATATGAGCTAGGCATACATGAACATCACACATCATGATGTTTATCCTAATGTTTATCCATTTTGGATCCAACATAAGACACGTTTACTTTTGGACCCCAATGACCTATTTGGGTACTTGCATTTTGCATTTAATGGCACATGCATTTTATATATCTTAAAGTTGTCTCTACATATCCAAACCTCTCCTTCCCCCCCCCCCCCCTCTCTCTCTCTCTCTCTACCTTCATTTTTCTAGTGAAATAATGGCGTTGTTCATCCCAACAAGTGAGTAAGTGACCACAAATGTTTCTTTAACTCTCTTTTGTTCCTTCTATCACCCATAGATGACAATTTGTCTAGCTAGTAAACTACCAAGTGACCAAATGACATCACCATGAATGAAGCATTGGCTAGTTGGTGAGCTAGTGAGTAGCTAAGGGATTGTAATGGCTCATCAGCTCTACAAAGTGCCAGTTATCTACCTACAATTTAGGTGCAACAAACCAACATGTGCAAGTCCCTATTGAGAATAGAAACATAAATTTGGAGGGGGCTTGTTTATGTAATTAGTATATTGTTTCTTCATTCTTATATTGGACAAGAAAAAGGCACACTGCATGTAGTGATATGCAAAACCAACAAAGGGCAACCCACATAGAGACAATTGTAGCCATTAAAATTATGTGGAGCCACACTAACAAAGGGCACCCCACATAGGGACAATTGTAGCCATTAAAATTATGTCGAGCGACAAAGTATGCTAGCATGGTTTATCTTATCAAATGTTGGATTTCAATCGACTCATTGGTAGTGTGAACCTTGTTGGAGTTTAATCTTATTCCTACCCTTCCTTCTCTCAATTTTACTCTCTCAAATGATACCTGCAGAAAATGAACTGTTTTTTAACAATCTGCATATTTGAACTAATTGTCGCTACAGTTTGCATTTTTACTCAGGTTTTTCCACAGGCGAAAGACCCGACACCCAACACTGTCACCATTTTTCCTTCAGGCCATCCTGAGCAACTAAGTGTTTTGCGACACTAATCCTAAATTGGTTTTTTAGGCCATTTAGGCACTTCCAGAAATGCGACACTATTTTGCGAAAAATGCGACACTGCATTTTTCCTCGCATTTTTTGACAGAGACGACAAGTGGAAAAAGCGACACTACAATTTTACACGGATTTCTACACAGGCAAAAAATTCGACACTCTACAGAAATGCACAGGATTCCTCAACGTCTTTACGCTCCAATAACAACTGTTCTAATTAGTCAATTAATCAGTTGTTAAGCGATCTTATAAATGTAAAGCTAGAATAATGCAAGATCTTCCAGTTGCTATAAATGTAAATGAGCGATTGAAGATATTATAAGTCATCATATATCATAGGATGATCTGACAGAGATTAAACGACCAGAACGGGTCTTTCAGTAGCTGACTCTTCAGAGTTAGTGATTAGAGAGAGAGAGAGAGAGAGAGAGAGAGAGAATTGCATAAGGCATTATATGGTCTTAAGCAAGCTCCCAAGGCCTGGTATGATAGAATAAATCACTTCTTATTGCAGCATGACTTCACTTCTTGCTCCGCAGAATCTAATGTATATCTCAAATGAAAGGGTCAAGCTATGTTATAATAGCATTATATGTTGATGATTCCTTAATTATCAGCAATTCAAATCAGTTATTACAGGAAACCAAATCTCTACTTTCATCAGAATTTGAGATGACTGATTTAGGCCTAGTCCATTACCTACTCGGTATGGAGATTCACAGAGATCCTGTAGGCAGAAGGATTACTATAAGCCAAGAGTCCTATCTAAACAATGTACTTCGCAAATATGGCATGGAGGACTGCAAGCCCATAGACACACCTATGGATCCAAGATCTAAGTTGTCCAAAGACATGTGTCCCATAACTCAAGCAGATCAGCAAGAAATGTGCAGGTATCCTTATCAGTCCGTAATAGGATCTATAATGTATTCTATGGTCTACACACGACCTGATCTAGCATATACAGTAAGCACATTGTCTCAATACATGTCCAATCCAGGCTTACAGCATTGGAAAGCTCTGCAAAGAGTTTTGAGGTACATTCAAGCTTCAAAGCAGTTACATTGATTGGGCAAGGGAGATAGAAGAACGCGAATGGAGAAGAGAGCAAGAATATTTCATAATAGCTCTCTCGTTCTAATCGGCTGCTAGGTGCAAAAACAGTCTAATAGACAGCTTATGCTAAATGTAATCACAGCTTCAAGTGTTCTAATTGCCCAACAGGATCTTAAAAATTAATTCATACTCTAAAATAAGAGTACAATCCACCAAAGAGATTATAGATGGTTTGTGTGTGATGCTACTGAAATCAGATTCAATGTGAAGTATAGTTCTGAAATAATTGGAAGAGTAGTATGATATCGCGAGTTCCTCAGACATCAAAGACGGTCATCGTCTGATCAGAAACTGAAGAGTCTTAGATGTATGTGTTCTGATCAGAGTGAGTAAACAAGCGCGATCAAACAGCAATGAAAGTGCATTCAATCACAACATGCATTCATCTACATTGTACATAGATAAAAGCAAGCTGCTGCTATATTACACTGAAGCACAATACAAATAGTAATTACAACAAAAAATGACGGCGTAATTGGGAGGCTCAAAAATATGTCTCATGGACGAAGCAACACGTAATATGTGCTTGGATGATCTATTTATAGACTTCATCTGTGTATTAATTACATTGAATGCTTGTCACCTAATTAGGAAAGCCATTGTACTTGGAAGTATATGGCTTCTGTGACAACTGTACACAATATTTATGGTCAATAATTCAGCATCGTTGACGCGGACGAGGGCGTCGCTGGAACGTTCCTCGTTTATTTTAGACGACCTTCAAGATTTTTCTCTCTCTTCACATTTTTTGCAAGAAGCCGAAGGTGCCCTCAAAAAGACAATAAATTGTTAAAATGCTCCTTTGTTGTTACTGAGATTGAGTTTTTGGCTTTCAATGTTTGTGATGGTCATATTCGTCTTGATCCTCAAAGAGTTTAGGCTATTGAGGATTGGCATGTTCCAACCGATGTTCATTATGTTCGTATGTTTTTAGGTATGGCTACTCATCTTCGTCGTCATGTTAAATATTTCGCCATTGTGGCTGCCTCGCTTCATTCTTTGTTGAAAAAGTCTCATATGTTTGTTTGGACTCTTGAGCATCAAACTACTTTTGATGCTTTATGTCGTGTCATCATTTCTGCCACCATTATGTGTTTGCCACAATTTGATCAGAGGTTTATTGTTGAGCCTGATGCTAGTTCTATTGGTCTAGGCGCTCTTCTTAGTCAGTAAGAGTGTTTCATTCCTTATGATTCTCGTCGTTTGCGCTCTTATGAGAAACGTTACTCTGTTCATGAGAAAGAGTTACTTGTTGTTATCCATGCTTTTAAGAAGTGGCGCCATTATTTGTGTCATGTTCCTTTTGATATTATTACTGATCATATGTCTCTTCGTTATCTCTTCTCTCAATGTGATCTTAGTGATCATTGGTTATAGTTTTTACAATCTTTCCATTTTGACATTTTGTATCATCTAGGAAAGTCAAACACGACAGTTGATGCTATATCTCGTCTTCCTGCTTTGTTACATAGTCTTGTTGCTTCTGTTCTTTCTTGGTTTGATGATTTATCGGCTGCATATTTGTCTTGTCTTGAATTTTGTGATGTTTATCGTTCTTGTCCACTTCCTTCATCTCAGAAGTTCCAGGTTTATAATATTGTTGATGATCGTTTACATCGGGCCCCATTTGGTCACATTTTTAGGACTTGGTCATATTGATTGGGAGTGGGGATCCTCCTATTGGGGAGGTGCACTATTTTCCCTCCAAATCTTTTGCCTCCCTCTATTTTTTAATTCCTAACTTTGGGGTCTATTGGTAGGGTATATATAGGGCAACATTGTAGTCTTTTATGTAGTTGATGATGATTGCTCTTCTTTAGCCTCATTAAATATTCTCTCTTTCATGCTTTCTAGCCTAAGTCATGCTTTCTAGCATAACTAGTGGATCTTAGCTTGTAATTCTACAGGTTCCATAGTGACGATGTCTCATAGCTCATTTTCCATTAGAATGCTTGTTATTATAAATTCTAAAATTTTGTAATTGTTGTCTGATTTTTTACCGACTTCTCCAAGCACGGAGTCTCCCAATATTGTCATTTTGCCAAAAAGAAAAAAAAAAAAAAAAAAGCCCTTTTAGCACCTTAATGGAGCTTAACAAAAGTCTTAAATTGAAATTGAAAGTCTCACAAGTCAAATTTAAGGTCTGACCAAAAAAGTTTTAGGTCCTATGTTATATACCATAATGGTATGCCCTTCAGTGACAGCCTCGCAAAGGCGGGCAAGATGCAAGTCTATCGTTATCGAGTTGTTTTAGTGCCATGCATCACCATTTTATGTGGTCACATGTCGCCGATGGGACCGTGTTTGATGGGACCCACTACGCTATGCCTATATAGTGGTGGGGTTTCCCTTCTTCCATTCACTCAGTCTATACGGGAGTTGGTGGATGGAGAGCACATTTACTAGCCAGGATGTATCTCCAAGCCATGAGATGTATGATAGGGAGTGCTGAGGGCGATGGCTGGTGGTATGGGACACCAATTATCGTCGGTAACTCCACTGCATCGGGGTGGGTTGGCAGTGACCTTGCAGATGGGTGGATACGGCGCGTCGTCACTGGTATGGGGTGTGCGTCAACCTTCAAGACAATTGGAGATCTAAGGGAGTTCTAACATTTAATGTTAGAGCCATGGATTCCTTTGTTAGGTGCACACGTTTCTTTGTAGCTTTTGCGGTTTTTAATGCTCTTATTGGGAATGTGCTTGATTGTTACCATAACCTTTGCATCAAGGAGACTCTTGAATTGGTTAGTGAAAGCTTTTTAACTTTTTCAGCAATGGTCTTCCTCATTTAAACCTTTAAATCTATAAAGTTTAAAGCTTATTTGATGGTTTGGAAGGAAAAGGGAACTCTTGTAAATTTTCCTTTTAAACTGGAGTCTTGCATAAGTTTCTTCAAAACAGTGATTTAAATATTTGTGGTCTAAGCAATTCTTTAGCTAAGAGTTGGCCTCAAAATCTTATTCTAACATGAAAAGTAAAACAAATGACAATCCTTGGAACTTTGACAAGTCGCACCATCTCCTCTCACTCCTCCTCCCTGTACCAATGAATTCCAAAAGCTTGGAATGGGAGTGAGGTACATAGGAGGGAGTGGAGGTGAGTGGGGCCAAACCTATATTTCATAAAAAAAAAAAAGTGGAATTTTTATGCCATGTTGTAGCCCTTGGGGCTCCACATCGAACCAAAGATCTAGAAGGGACAAATGGGGTCTTTATTGGGCCCCACTTGTCCTTTTTGCATAAAAAAGAGGGAGGAGCTTGGAGGAGAGGGGGTGTGAAGGAACATACGTTCACTTTCCGTCACCCCACTTTTCCAAGTTTCAAGTTGAATCTCCTTTGGCTCAAGGTTGTGCATTTTCTTGTTCTTGAGCCATATATCTCAATTTAGCGCTTTTTACATCGTTGCTCTTCATTTTCCTTCTAGTTTCTTGCTACCACACACATGGAGCTTGCTTTAGGCCATAAAGCACCTCTTTCAAACCACATAAATAATGTTCCTGTCCTTTCTTTATTGGATTTATCTCCTTTACTCTCCTAAATCCTATTTTAATCTGCTTCCATTCATGTTGCATTTTTACTCATGTTGTCACACAGTCTGCATATTTACATGTAAAATAAGACAGGCGAAAAACACGATTGTCTGCATAAATACAAGTAAATTTTCACAGGCAAAAAAGGCGACACTGTGTTTTTACAAGTGATTTGTGACAGGCAAAAAAGACAACACTACCTTACAAAATGCCGAAGGTGCCCCTATAGAAAAGCAAAAGCACCCTGTAAAACAATTCTTAAGGCATTTGTCAGAGTCTCGCATTTTTCGTCTTCACCAATGTTCATTTCAGCAAAGGCTGGCGTCGCGACCTTCTCACATTCATCCCATGCAACTGTGCTAACAGATTTGACAATGACATCAGCCAGCCACGATCTCCCACAGACAACACATCCACTTTGTACCTTCTTCATCTGCACACCTGTAAAATTGTGTATATATATTGAATACCATTTGCGTATTCTAAGAGATGTGAGATAACAACGTGTGTGAAAATAATAGCATCAGAAGCTTATTATAGATAGATGAAGTAGATGCCCTCGTGCATTGATTCTTTGTATTGTCAGTAATAGGTTCATTCCTTTTACAAACTGGATTAGCTTTGTAGAGCATGCGGTTTCGTCTGCTATTGTCTTGTGCTCCACAACATTATTGACATGTATATTTTGCTATGCTTAATCTGATAACATCTCTGTTTTGTTCTACGTTCAGATTTGTGTCAATATTGCTATGCTTTTCTACATTCTGTCTGACTCTCTTATTGCTCAATCTGGTAATCTGTTCTTAGCGAATCATTATTAGTCTAGTTGTTCGCAACTAATATTTAGTCTTGCCTTTCGTGACTAATTTGCGACTGATTATCAGTCGAGCTCAATCTAGCTCTTCACGAATCATTCACGACTAATAATTTGTCTAGTTGTTCACAACAAATTATCATTATGATGTTTTTTGTTGCTTAATGTTAGATCGGCCATGTATCCGAGGCCCAGACATCGAAAGAAGTCAGAACATCTTGTGCACACTATATGAAGTGTGAGATATAGCTTCCAAGCTATATCTCAGGAAGAAATTTTACTCCCTCAAGATGGCGAATGGTGATTCCCTGTAGAATCACATTAATCAATTCAAGAACCTGCTAAGGCAAATGGCCCCTGTCGGATCTGTCATAGACGATCAAGACGCAGTGATGCAACTGCTTACAAGCTTGCCAAGCTCGTACGACAGCTGGGTGATGATCATCGCGACACATCCAGAACTGACTCTTTCAAGAGTCATTACTATGTTGTTGTAGGAAGACACACGGAGGAACGAAGCCTCAAGTTTCTCAGCTAATTTTCACGCTTTATACACCAACAAGAGCACGACTAAGCAGAAGAAGAAGAAAGGCCTGAAGCAATCAAAGCCATACCAAAAACTAGCACATCACAAAGAATAGTCAAATCTGCAGGCGAAGAAGAAGTTTTGCAGATACTACAAGCAAAACAACCACAAAATTCAAGACTGTCAGATACTACAAGCAAAGAACAATAGCAAGGGGCAGTCGAATCAAGTGGCAAATGCAACTACTAAAGCTCCACAACCCATTCAAGAAGCGGATCATGATGCCTTCATGACCAGCCATCAAGGAGAATCCAGCGACAGTTCTTGGTTCCTAGATTTCAGAATTAAGTCAGTGCTTTTCTGCCTTGCAAATAAAAGTTTTCTTTGGCATTATAGACTTGGTTACTTGAATCATGCTACTATACAACAAATGTCTAGACAATCTATTGTTCTTGATCTCGACTATCCTCGTGATAAAGTCAAGATACCTGTCTGTCAAGACTGTGTAGTTGGTAAACAGACTAGAAAACCATTTAAACCAAGCCATCAGCATATTGCTAGAGGATTGTTAGACATTGTACATTCAGACATTTGTGGCCCGATGAAAAATCCTTCGCTGAAAGATGCAGAGTATTTTATAACTTTTATTGATGAATTTTCCAGAAGGACTATGGTGTACTTTATAAAGAAGAAATCAGAAGTTTTCAACTGCTTCAAGTCCTTCAATGAGCATGCAAAAAAGGAGACTGGAAGGACAATCAAGGCCCTAAGGTCAGACAATGGTGGAGAATATATCTCTACCGAGTTTAAGGAGTACTGCCAAAGCCAATACATTGAGCAGCAATTCATCACTCCTTACAGTCCTACTCTAATGGCTTAGCCGAGAGGAAGAACCGTATCTTGGTTGAATCAGCCAAATGTATGCTAGCGCATGCATTGCCGCCCAAGAGATTCTGGGCCGAAGCTGTCTCCACTGTAGCTTATGTCCATAACAAATGTTCAACCAAGGCCCTCTCAGGCAACCCATGAGGTGTGGACAGGCTCTAAGCCTTCTGTGAATAATCTAAGAGTGTTCGGATGCATTGCCTATGCACAAATCCCAAAAGATACGAGGAAGAAATTTGACTTCCAAGGTCTCAAGACCATGTTGATTGGATATACTTCATCTGATAATACATACAAGCTATATGATCCTGATATCCAGCAAATCTTGTATAGCCGGGATACAGTCTTTATCGAGGATCAGTTCGTCGACATCAAAGACATAGATATTGCTCCAGGAGAACCTTCATCACCTGCCATTGACATGACAATCCGAGCTTCTGGCTCAGGCATGTCCATTGTCGACCTCTTGACAACAAATCAGACGAAAAGCAAGCACCAAGGAGTTGGTATGGTAAGCTTAACACTTTACGTGGATGATACATGCCTCATTAAGGGAGTGTGTGGTTGATATCTTCATCAAAGCATTAGGAAAGGACTTTTTTATGAAGCATAGAACTCAACTTGGAGTACTATCTAAATCTATGCTAAAACTAGTTGAAGAGTGAGTGTGAAAAATGTCACCTAGTTAAGTTGAGGTTATTTGACAATTTTGAGGCCAATATGCATTTTCAACTAAGAGATAGACTTTATAAAGTTAATAAGGCCTAAAAATAGTGGATTTACTATTTTTGGCAACTAGGGAAGTTGATAAGCTTGCATATTATTCTCTTGTTATTGGTTCAATCACATACATTGAATCTAGGCATGTTAGATCTAGGTTTTTGGCAAGTACCTAGAAACTTAAAAAGTTGATAAACTTGGGCAAGATGATATAAATGGTCAATAGGCTCTTATAAATAGGCATACAAGCATGGAGTAATTCATCTCTCTTGTTCGTTCTTATGGAAGATATCTCTTTTGGTTTCTACATCAACTCTTGCATTTTGGTGGTGATATAGTGAGATCTTGTGTGTATAATGTTATTTATCTTATGTATATGAATGCACATGTGTGAGTACTAATATTGTATAGTTGTTGTATGGAAAGAGACAATAGAATATCATATTTAAGTGTTTATGACAAGTTCTTATTGAGTTTTCATCTTCTATGTGTAGTTGATGCATGATTTCTACATTGGTAATGAAGCTATATGTGCTCTTCAAATAAGATCAAAGGGCATGATTAAGTCATTTGGATATGATCTTTTCACAACTCATCTAGACCAGATGAGCAACTTGTCAATAGCGAATTAGAAGGAAAAGTTGTAGCTCAGTAGCAACAAAATGATGAACCTCACTTATCTCCCAAAGATCGTCAAGAGAGCGCAGACCACCTATAAGGTATATAGAAGGATCTGTGGCTTATTTCATTCGAGAACCGACTACTATCGAAAAAGCACTTAGTTAGCCTAATACGATATATGGAGGATAGCTATGGATAGAGAGTATTCATCTATCACCAAAAACCAGACTTGGACTATCGTTGAATTGTTTGCTAGCATAAATGTAGTTGATTGCAAATGGATATTCAAAAGCATTGATCGAAAAAAAACTTGACTTATCACGAGAGGATTTTTGTAGATACAAAATGTCAACTATACTAAAACTTTTAGTCCAATAGTTAAGCATTATTCAATCAGACTCCTATTGTAATCGGTAGACATTCAGTGCGTCAGGTAAATCCGTTACTACAAAAGTAATGACAAACTGAACTCCAGCAATTCTGAAAGGTATGTATTCAACCATTCCTCATGGACAAACCGTCGTTTGATTAGCTAGCTTAATGGCAAAAGTCGCAAGCTTAATCTTTGTAAGGCCCCCACTTTGCACGTAACTTTGTTGAAATCAAGTTAACTCTCGAACCTTCATCTATCATGGTTGCTTCTTTAGAAAATTGCTTATGTTGTATTAGCAGAGTGATATTTTTTTGTTCACTTTCCCAGGCTGCTCCGACATGGAGTACCTTATTAGATTCTTCAAATCCAGCACAGAAAAGTGGTTATTCATGGGCTTCTGGTTCAGTTTGAATTAACTTCTGTGCTAATACTTCTTTTGCTTTCGGCACCAGCTTCAAAAATTCTCCTAATGTAATATTCATCTTACTAGATAGAATGTTCATGAGTAACTATGTTTGTGGTGCTTCCGGTTCAGTCTTCTTGAAGGGTTCTTCATGATGAGACAACTGAGTATTCATATCTGTTTGTGGATTATTTGGCTATTGCACAGGTGAAGAATGGATTTCGGCTGCAGCTTTAGCAACTTCAAGCTCCTCTTCTTCTTGCAAATGTTTAATCCATTGTCTCATATCCTGGTATCTCCTCTTTTCTGCATGGAAATTTGGATAGACTCCAGATGTTGTTGGTATACCAGTTAATGGTATAGAATTAGTAGGTCGGATATGCAAGGGCAGATTGATAAGGTTTTTGACTGTAGGATCCTCTCCGTAATGGGGTTCCCAATATCCCATCTGGGCATATCATTGTTGGATAATTCGATGATTAAGATGGCAATAAGCAGTCTCATGATCAAGTGAATTGCACATATGGCATACACTGAGTGCCATTCATTTTTTCGATTGTGGACATTCGTTCATTGTGTGATTGCCCATACAAATGGAACACCAGACATTTTCCCTGGTAGAAAAAGTTTTAGCAAACTTCTCAGGTTCCTTGTTCACTTTTCCATGGAAATATTCCAAGGCACTGATCTTTGCATCAAATTATGACTGCAACTTTTCCATCTGTATCTGCTGATTCTTTCCAAATTTCTCGAACTCATTGAGCATCATCTCTACAGTAGCGTTGATATTCATTGATGTAATAGTGGTGGATGTCATAGTGGTCTGCCCTGTTGTATAAGACAACATACCAATATTTGGCTCATCATATGAATCTTCATCCTCCATAGCATTTTGCAAAGTTGCATACTCATTGTCGCATTTCAGCTCGCATCTGATCCTTTTAGGAAGACCTGCCAGAAACCACATAATCATGGCGTTTAACTCGTTCTATGTAGTCTCATACAATTTTCCGCTTTTCCATTTTGATTTTACTCAAAAGTAAAAAGGGTCTTCCATAAACTTCTGAGGTTTGAACTGCGTGATAAGTGCTCGTTTGATAGTTTTCCAATCTATACGCTCAGTTTCATCTTAATTATAATACCAATCTTGTGATGCACCCGTTAAGGCCATTGGAAATAGCTGAAGTTTATCTTGAGGAAAAAACTTCGCCATAGACTTCACAAGATTCTGCATAGATTTGGAGAAATCTAACTGGATCAGATTATCTATTGTACTTGGGTAGATCCAATCGAGGTGATCTTATAACAATCATTGGATTGACTTCTTGAGGAGTAGCTCCAGGAGGGGCCATTTTTGCAAATTAAATCAATCAAACAATGAGATTGGATCTAGATTTTCAATCATAATTTATCTTAGTTCAGATCTGCAAAATTTCTTTACTTGACAATAGTCAAATTTTTTATTTTTGAAAAAAAATCTATGATCAAGCGATCGACACGTCTAAGAATAATAAATAGAATCAGAATCAAATTGTAACAAAATTATTCCAAAATTTGACAGAGGCTTGATCTGGAAAATCTAAATCTAAAAACAGTACTAGCAAATATTTTTTGGACAAAGGTTCACTCGACGAAGTTTTTTTAGTGTTATTTTGGTTAAAAAAAATCTTTGATCAGGTTATTTTCTAACAAATTTAATAAAACTAACCTTCGTCGAACTTTTAGATCGTGAATCTGACTCAAATAAAGCTAGGGTAGAACTGACGAAGGTTTCTTATTCACAAAAGTATAATTTTGTAGTTTGGCGAGGGTAAAAGTAGAGATTTTTTTTAAAATCTGACAAAATTCATGTTTGACCTTCTAGTTTTAGAATTAACGTTCATCAACCTGGCAGTAGATAGATCTGAATCACACCTATGCACAATGAATCAGATGAATGTTCTTTTTTTTTTTGTATTTTTTAGGGTTTTGGGTGTTTTTTGGTGTTTTTTGATGGTTTT
Source organism: Diphasiastrum complanatum (assembly GCA_029204225.1). NCBI lineage: Eukaryota > Viridiplantae > Streptophyta > Lycopodiopsida > Lycopodiales > Lycopodiaceae > Diphasiastrum > Diphasiastrum complanatum. The sequence continues at coordinate 47,050,910 of CM055096.1, forward strand.
TTTTATGTTTCTGGAAATCTGCTAGGAAAGAATGTTCGCTCTTCAAATTGAAGGCTATGTGATCAAAACCGAAGATTCCTGGAACTCGACGAATATTTTTTGAAATAGGGTAAAAAGTATCAGCTCTGATGACAATTTTTGCCTCCTTTTGACCAAGATGTGGCAGATTTGGCCAATTTTTGTTGTGTTTTCTAATTTCTTAAATCCAGATGGATCTTAAGAGTGGTGATCTGAATAGCTTTCTCTGTTCAACAATCAGATTAGATTTTTTTAAAAAAAATCCACTCAATACTGCGATGTACTCTGCTTCTGTTGAAGAAAACACGACTGATTTTTGCTTCCTTGAGTTCCACGAATTTGGTCCCCCTGCCAAATAGAAACAGAACCCAGAGGTAGATTTTCTGATAGAAACTATTTCTGCCCAATCTGAGTCGGAATAGCCTCGCAGGACAGGTGGGTCGATAGCATTTCCATCGTAACATAAGATGTGATCTAAACTTCCCTGAATATATCTCATCGCTCTCTTCAATGCTTTCCAATGAGAGATCCTGGGATTAGACATGAATTGACTTAACGTGCTAACAGTGTATGCTAAATTTGGTCTAGTACACAACATTGCATACATTAGAGATCCGATTAGTGATTGATAAGGGTACTTCGCTAAGTCGAGTACTTCACTATCTGTCTCAGCACAAGAAGATTTAGTGAATAATATACTTGGATCCATTATAGTATCAATTGGTTTGCAATCAGACATATGAAATTTTTTTAAAATGTCTTTTAGATATGCCTGCTGGCTAAGATAGATCTTCTTCTGAAGTCTATTTCTAGTAATGTGAATTCTTAGCAAATAATGAACAGCTTCTAAATCAGTCATGTCAAATTCCTTTGGCAGATCACTCTTAGTAGTGTGCAGTAGAGAGTGTCGTTAGATGTAATAAATGTATCATCTATGTAAAGAGCTATGTGAACTGAACTGGATTACAGTCAGCTGAATTGTTTGCAAATCCCAATTGAATGAGATAAGAGTTGATTCTATCGAACCATGCTCTTGCGGCCTATTTCAGACCGTAGATTGCTTTGTGTAGCTTGCACACTTTGTGCTCTTGGCCTTTGACTTCGAATCCTTCCGGTTGGAAGGTGTACAGCTCCTCTTCGACATTGCCATTGAGAAATGTTGTTTTGACATCCATTTGGTGCATTGCGAGGTCTTCCGTGACTGCTAATGCAATCAGAGTCCTGATTGATTGCATCTTGACTATAGGACTGAAAATTTCTCCATAATACACTCCTTGGACTTGAGTGAATCCTTTAGCCACCAGCCGTGCTTTCCATTTAGCAATGGAACCGTCAAAGTTGATCTTCTTCTTGAAGATCCACTTGTTGTCGATAACTCTCTTGTGAGTGGGGAAGTCGACCAGTGTCCAGGTCTGATTCATCAAAAGTGAGTTGTACTCGCTTTCCATAGCTTCTTGCCACTTCACAGCATCCTTGGAGTTAATTGCTTCGGCTAGGCCCTCTAGTACTTCTGATGAAGTCCAGAGTGATTGAGGTGCATACCTCTCAGGAACTAACCGAGTCCGTGAGGATCTACGGACGTTGGGTTTACTATAATGCGATGATGCTTCCTCTTGAATTTCTTCAAATCTGTTCGAGCTAGCTTGGTCTGGTCTGATGACATGTACTGTCTGCTGCTCGGCTTTTGTAGCTATAGCTACAGGTTTTGTAGAAGAATCATCAACGTTGGAAGGTTGAATGCTACGTAGAATAGGACGAAAGAACATAGCATCGTTTATCGATGGTTGTTTGAAATCATAGTATGTATGTTCTTGAAATATTACATCCCTAGAGGCAAATACTACATTGGTGGATGGATCATAAACTTTATAAGCTTTATGTTCATCAAGATAGCCAATGAAAATACATTTATTTGTCCTATGATCTAGTTTCTTCCTAAGCTGTTTAGGAATGTGAACAAAACATATGCAGCCAAAGATTTTTAAATGTCTGACACTAGGCTTGTGCCCATGCCAAACTTCATAAGGAGTTTTGTTGTTGACGACTTTGGTGCTGAATCTGTTTTCCACGTAACAGGCTGTGGCAGTAGCTTCTGTCCAGAACTTTGCAGGTAGGTGTGCTCGATGTAGCATGGATCTGGCTGAGTTGAGAAGAGTTCGATTCTTCCTTTCTGCAATCTCGTTCTGTTGAGGTGAATAGGAAGTGGTGAACTGTCTTCTAATACCATGTTCAGCCCTGTAGCCGGACATCTTGTTAGAGATGTATTCGCTGTCACCATCAGTTCGAAGTGCCTTCACTTTTGTAGACGTTTGTGTCTCAGCCATGTCTCCCGTTACAATCAGCTGCTAAATGCAAAAATAGATAAATAGACAGCTTATGCTAAATGTAATCACAGCTTTAAGGGTTCTAATTGCCCAACAAGATCCTAAAGAAAATTAATTCATACTCTCAAAAACCAAGAGTACAGTCCACCGAAGAGATTGGAGATGGTTTGTGTGTGGTACTACTGAAATCAGATTCAATGTGAAGTCTAGTTATGAGATAAATGAAAGAGCAATATAATATCACGAGTTCCTCAAGCGTCAAAGATAGCCATCATCTGATCAAAAATTGAGGAGTCATAGACGTCCGTGTTCTGATCAGAGTGAGTAAACAAGTGCGATCAAACAACGATAAAGTGCATTAATCATAACAAGCATTCATTCTACATTATACACAGATAGAAAACAAGCTACTGCTATATTACACTGAAGCACGAATATCAATTACAACAAAAAATTGACGGAGTAACTGGGAGACTCAAAAATACGTCTTATGGACGGAACGTCTCATGTAATTTGTGCTGGAATGATCTATTTATAGATTGCATCCATGTATTAACTACAATAAATGATTGTCACCTAAGTAGGTAAGCTGTTGTACTTGGAAGTATATTGCTTTTGTGACAACTATACATAGTATATACTGTCAACCCATAGAGAATGTTGACATGGACGAGGGCGTTGCAAATTCTATCACTTCACTTTATAAGGGAAGTGGCTTTCTCTCACTTCGCAAATTTGGGAAGTGGCTGGGAACGTTCCCCGTTCAAAGTAGCGGACCTTCGGCATTTTTTTCTCTCTTCGGGATTTTGTGAAAAAGGCGAAGGTGCCCTTAAAAAGGCAAAGGTGACCACCTACAAACTTTACCACCAAACCAGCTAGTTTTGTGGAAGTAGAGACTCCAAACTTAAAAAAAAACACAATGTTCATTGGATAAAGCATAGAAATGCTTTTTCTTTATAATCCACAACCATTCGTTTTTATCAATCCTCTAACACCCTTCTAGTTTCAACTAAAAGATGATAGGACCATACACTCAATACTCGTATCAAAACCCTATGGAAGAAAGTCCTGGTGCTCCATAGAAAATGTTTAGAATAACATTGAAGAACAATAATACGAGAGAATTGCTCACCCACCTAGCCATGAGCATTTGTTTTATGAAAAAGAGTGTATGTAGTGGTTTGCTACACAAGCTAGTCACCAACAAACTTCGGAGAGGGAATCTAGTACTTTTGAGTATGGTTTCTCTACTGCTTCACAAAACAGTCCTTTATGATTGAGTGACAAAAGTTCAAATCTAGGGAAGAGATAATACAATTGTAGTGGGCATTTTGTTTTCTGATTACATACACTAGTATTTGGTTTGGAAAAGGATCAAAATTCATCACACATGAACGTTAAGTTATCCATTTGTTTCAAACTATATTGCTATTAAATGAAAATTGAGAGGAGATATGTGTTCAATCAAATAAGGTTCATTTTAGCACAAGAGGGCACCACATTTTCAAGAAATAGAACCTATGAATTAACTAACTTGGTCATCTAGGTGGGCATGTACTTCTAAAAGTTCAAAATATATATATCTCTCTCTCTCTATGGGTCTTATATTGCAATAGAAGAATATAGAGATGTATCTATTATGCTTCTTGGTTTTCAAGGGGGTGTTGAACTTGGGACCAAAGAAATTTTGGATGCCAAGCTAACCAAGTGAGCCTAGATGTATCTATTATGCTTCTTGGTTTCCAAGGGGAGGCTCGAACCTGGGACCAAAGAAACTTTGGATGCCAAGCTAACCAGTTATGAAAGAACAAACACCTAAATGATCAATTTTTGGTGTGTAATGGTTGCAACAATTCCTATGAATTTTTGAATTGTTTCAAATGGGAGATCCACCTACTACTTAATTTGTTCAATAATACTGGTTGTTGATTGCCTTGGTACTAGACCGATTTTGAAGGTATAGAGTGCCTCAAACTTGAGTCATGAATGTTTTTCAACATGTTTCTTGAACTACTTGAAATGGCCAAAGGCCTCAGATTTGGCCTTCAAGAATTTGATTGTTGTCTTTCTTAAGTAGTTATCAATAAACGTGATGAACTCTTTGGCACGTCCAAGGGAGTCATAGTAGTAGGTATGCAAATGTCCCTATGGACAAGTTCAAGAGGCGATAAATCTCTATGGGCCCGGTTCTTGGGGAATTGGCCACTTGTCTATTTTCCTTAGTATCCAAGATTCATGTGTGTGGGTTGAACGAGGATACAAATGTGTAATTAAGATACAAGTTTGTTTTTGTACATGTATTTAAGATGGCCTAGCTTTGGATGCCACAATACTATACTTTTGATACACATGTCCTCGATCTTGATTGGAAAAATCATCACTAAATTTGTACAAGTAGCCATCTCCAAATCCCAATATTATCAACTCTTGGGATCATATACAATCAAACCAAGATCGCCAAATCTTAATATTATCAACCCGTGGGATCTCATGCAATCAAACTTGCATGCCAAACTCAAGCTCGATACACCAACTCACACGCGCGCCTCGCGAAGATTAGAATGAACCCATATTCCATGATGTGAGGGAATGAATGCACAAGTGCAATTATAAATTAGTGCAAACAAGGAAAGCAAGGGGCTCATAATCTCAATGTGGCAGCTAACATATCAAAGCCCACGACCGTTGGATTTTGTCATGACATTCCGATTCTGCCACGTTTTTACAATCAACGCTTCAAGATCTCACACGACACGTGGCAAAAATCCAAGGTCTCTGGCGTAAAACATACCGTGTAATGAAGCCTCATTGCAAGACGCATAGAGTATATATGGTAGAATAGAAGAAGGATCGATCGATGTCTCTTGTTTGATCGCGTCTCTGTGACTGATGCGATCAAGCGCCTGAACTGTAGTGATCCAAGCTGATTGTAAGGGTTTTCTGGGCAGAGGATTACATGCTCTGGCATCTGATGATCCTAGTTTAGCTAATGATTTCAATGTATGCTTCTGGGACTGACAAATGCAACTTCATTTGATGCATTCAAGTGTATGCTTTCTGGGACTGATAAATTCAGCTTATAGGGTAGATATAGCTTGAGGGGCATGGAAAATGAGCAAGAACGGAAAGTGTTTCCTGTTTGGAAAGCCATCCGACGCAGGTTCCCTCCAGATCATCCGTTTTTTAGCGGAGGAAATGTCGAGCGTGAGCTTCTTGCTAAGCAGGTGTGTACAGTTATTTGCCCCTGTATTCGCTCTCAAATTATGTTTTTGAATGCTTTTTTAGGGTCCAATGAGTCGCCAATAGGTTCAGTAAGTGCAGGATTTTGGAATTTGGCTTTAACTCCTTTCAAGTCATCAAAGTTTTTAGCTCTAGTGGCCATGCAAGGTTTGGAATTTGGCAGTATATAACATGTCCAAATGTCCAAATAAGCACCTTGAATGTCTTTCCAGTTTTATATTCTATAGCATCCGACATTATTTTCCTAGATTTTTTGAATTTGTTATTGTGATGTGAGGGTGATTGTTGTAATCAATGCGGTAATGTTAAAGCCCATGTCGAGCACTGAAAAATTTCTTCACTCTTTTGACACCCAAATTTTTTTATAAGTGCTTGAGCTCCAATATTTTATCTTTTCACGTTAAAGCTTTAGGGTTCAAGATTCAAGAGTGTGATACAGAGTGGTTATCTTCAACGAATTCATGACGGGAGAAGGCAGCAAGCTAGATGGCCAAAATTCAATCGAAGATCCAGATTATACTTATTGGCAAATGGATGTTTACATTGCAACTGCAGGTGGGATTGGGCCGTTAGGTATGACGTAAAATTTCTTTACAAGAGAAGGAAGATAGCACATGCATACATTAACGTGTCTACAAAAGACAGTACAACCCTCCATCTCGAAGTTCGCTATAGAAGCATGGGATATTTTGAGCATATGTTCAAAATAACAAATGCTAGGTTTTGTTGTTGAAGGACAAATTAGAGACCTTAAGAATGGATGTGGATAATAGTAAATATTTGACAAATGGTGACTAATAACACCTACGTCTTGGACGTAGCTAACATTACTTCGGACGATTCAAATGCCAGAGGGCTAGTCGCTCTCATACATTATCAGTGGCTAGAGTTTTACAAGCATTAGCTAAGCATAGATTAGAGATCTCCCACAAAGAGCCCAAGCGATACTTGTTCAAAAGAAAAGCAATAGAATGAGTACAATGATAACCCGAGGACTATATCCCAAGTAGGTGTAGGCCCAGCGGAAAACCTAATTAGGGCAACTAGCAATTAGGGTTAGGGGAGGACTAGGGTTAGGGGGTTAACTAGTCCATCCCAACTTCAAAACATTTCCCTCAATGTTAGGCTTCTAGAAACGTAAACCCTTAAATTAGAAAAAAAATAGGCCCCAAGCAATGGCTTTGGTAATAGCCAATTGTAAAGAAATGTGAATATAGATACAAATAGAACAATTTAAAAGTTGTAATGAGATTCATGGCGAGAAAAAGGACACACCAATGGAGATTTTTAAGGAGAGGACATAAGTTGTCACAACAACTATTGTATTATTCATCCAGGCATAGGGGTACTAGGTCTTCTTTATAGGTTGCTAGACCCTCGACCTCATCAAATATTTTGTGTTTTAGTTGTAGTTCATTGTAGTTGCTAGAAGAGTGGTCGATTTTCAAGATTTTGTATTGCCTACTAGATGTCAATGTGCGTGAACGTTTTGTTATCTGACACCCATTCCTAGTATCTTTGGAGCTTAGCACTCAATTTTCAGCCAATTTTTAGAGCCAACACTTGATTTTGGAGCTTTATTTTGCTATTGAGATTTCCAAGATTTCATATTTGGTGTGTTTTGGTGGATCGCTAATCCACACGGTCTACTAGATTGAGTGCACCCTCTTTGTAGCCTCTTCATACTTTTTGAGAAAAAAACAGCACTATCGAAGTTTAAACTTTCATTTGTTTGTTGCTAAATTTTGACAATTTACTTAGAGTTGCTTAGGGTCTCTAGAGCTAGATCATTGAAGATCTACGCCAGTATGCCATAGTCCCTTGTGAAATTTGTTTTCTTTTGCTTGGTTTTTGAGGAGCGTGAACACCAATTACTGATTTTTGAAGGGGCTAGCCTCTATAAAGCCAAGATTTTGATAGCTTTACGCAAAGAGGTTTGGCTTGCTGATTTTATGCAAGCTTTTGGCTAATCTGTGTATCATAGCTTGCTTAAGAAGTGCTTTTGCTTATTGCTAAGCATGCTACATCTTTATCACCTAAGTATGGATGGTTTAGCCACGATTCCCATAGATTGGATGTGTTTGCGGCTTAAGTAGTTGCTATGCAAGCCATGCTCAAGCAAATCCTAGATCAATTGAAGTTTGGCAAACTTGGCAATGAGATTGAAAGAGTAAGGAGAATTGGAGTGTTGGCTATGGAGCCAATTATTAGTCAGGGGAGGTAGAATTGAATACAAAGAGGTTGAAGTTGCCTTCCATCAAAGACTTGAAGTTGCATGTGGCATTATAGAAGATCAAGATAAGATTATTGTAGCCACATAGTATCTTCAAGAATGTGCATTGTGCACAACGTTGGTGGAGGAAAGTGGAAAATAACTCGTACGGCTTCCTCTTACGAGGCATTACGGTCACTGCTTGTAAGAGAACCGTAAGGAAACCCTCTTACGAGGCATTTCAATCAAATTACGACCTACGAGCTCGTAAGACGGCGTCTCTAACGAAGATCCTATAGACAATATGGCAGACATTGACATGCAATCGCAATAACATGAGCTGATCCTGTCTTTTAATGACGTCTTATAATTAAGAACTTATGTATATAAGAGAGACATATCGAATGCACAGATGCACGTTCCGTTCCGGATCGCAATTCCCGTTAGGGTTTCCCAGATCGCAATTTTTTTTTATTATTGAAAAGTTGCCAATATGGGTATCATGTGAGAGGATATCGAAATATCAATTATTATGCAGTTCTGTTGTTTGGTTTTAGTTGGTTTAGGGTGGCTGCATTCATCAAAAATTTGGACATCACAGATCTGCAAATATTTGCTTTTGCATTCACAAGCTACATTCATCAGAATTTTGGACATCAGTAGATCTGCAAACTATTGGCATAAGAAAAACAATCGATATTCATTTCAAAATTTGATATTCATTTCAATAGCAAAAGCAGCGGATCTGGGCACCATAAAAAAATTTGCAGATTGTTTTGCGATCCGGGACCACATTTCTGGTCCCAGATCGCTGGCGATCCGGATCGTTTTTACAGCGGATCACGATCCGCTGCAACACTGATCGAATTATAGCATAATAAGGCAGATACGATGACAGGCAATTGCAAGAGCGGGTCTACTGTTGTTTTGTTGACTTTAGGAAAGCCTTCGACTCTGTTCCACGATCCCTTCTCATTCAGCATCTACGTGATCTTGGTTTTTCTACTGACACGATCTTGGCAGTGATGGCACTATATGAGAGAGTCCTTGGCTGTTTTCGGAGTGACACCGACATCTCAAATCATATCTGGAGCACTATATGCGTGAAACAGGGTTGTTCTCTATCTCCAACCTTGTTTGGGCTATATATCGACGAGCTTGAGAGAGTCATTGAAGGATGTGGTGGCACAGGTTGCAGGCTTGAGCATCTTGATTGCTATACTTTTATATGTAGATGATGTGGTTCTCTTATCCTCTACTAGAGAGGGATTACAGCGACAGCTAGACAGCCTTCATGCCTTCTGCAGTAGATGGGGATTGGGGGTTAACATATTGAAAACCAAAGTTATGGTTGTCAACACATCGAGAGCTTTTATACAGCGCCAGGAACTCATCTTTGATAGGCAGCCGTTGGAGGTTGTATCTTCCTACACTTACCTTGGCGTGTTTTTTACAGGCCCTATCTTTGGCATGCGACAATGTAATAGGTCCTAACACCACAGTAGGGCAAACACTAACTGATCCACCCAACCTTGCCTACTCCCTGATATGGAGTAAGCCCCTCCTAACTCAGTGTGAGGACTGGTATAGCATGCATACTGCCAAGTGTCGGCCCCGTGGCCGACTGCACGTCGGGACCTAACGTGGGGCCCTATCCTGCTGACAGGGTCCCTAGGCTGTGTTAGGCCTGCCATGGCTATGGACCGTGCAGAGGCACACTACTCACACTGTCTTGCCCTGTTGGTCGTGTACGCTGGACACGACCCTGACTGTGGTATCTGACCTCCTGTGTTCTCTAGGGTTCGGCACTGGTTACGTGCTCGTAACACTCCCTCCCCCTTAAGAACCGTCTTGGTCCTCTAAGACAAAGTCTGGAAAAATCTTGCAAAGGACGCTGCCTCTTTCCCAAGTGGCATTCTCAACAGGCTGATCATTCCACTTGACCAGATATTCTCGATATAGAGTATGACGAGTCTGCGTCTCTCTACTATCAAGAATCTCCTCTGGCTCATGTGGAGGTTGCTGAGAATCCAATGGGAGAACTAGAACACGGTCCCCTACCAGATTTTCTGATCTGGCTAAGGCTTTTCGTAACTGACTTACATGAAAAACTGGAAAAACCTTACTGATGTGTGGTAGTTCTAGTTCATAGGCGACCTTGCCTAGTCTCCTACTGATGGTAAAAGTAACTCAAAATCAAGCCTTTGAGTTCAGCGAACGAGTCGTCCACACTGGACTTGAAGTTGGCTAATGCTAACTTCAGTTCATCCACTTCTGTTACCAAGTGGAGAAACTGCTCCTTGATAACCAATTCGTCGAGTTCTTCGGCGAATTGTTCCTGTTCTTCAACTTCCATTGGTTCTTTCCCTTTACTGAATCTCAGGGATTCCGTTTTTAATTCATCAATGCCTCTTGTCAGGGGTTGATCAAATTCCGGAGAAGTGGTCATTTTCAGAGATAGAAAAAGAGTGCCTGACGTTTCCTCTTAAAAGAAGTCAAAAAGACTAATTTATAACTGTACAAAAGAGGGAAAGAAAACTTAGCTGTTTCTGAGGACTGTATTTCCAAAGAAAATACGAAGAGGAACCCTCTCAACTCTTCCACAACTGCTTTCAAACCTGTTGTCCGGAAAAAATCAGAGAAAACCCCAAGTTGGCTTTGACGTGGCCGACTGCACGTTGAGACCCGATGTGGGGCCCTATCCTGCTGATAGGTCCCTAGAGTATGTTAGGCCCGCCATGGCTATGGACCGTGCAAGGGCACACTACTCACACTGTCTTGCCTTGTTGGTCGTGTACGCTGGGCACGACCCTGACTGTGGTATCTGACCTCCTATGTTCTCTAGGGTTCGGCACTGGTTACGTGCTCGTAACAGACAAGCAGCTTCCGCTAGACTTGGGAAAGGTCGCACCTCCCTTGTCCAGTTAGAGCGTTTCTGTTTCAGACGGAGTAAGTGTCAGCTTTTTGATACTCTCATTACCCCCACAACCCTATATGCAGCAGAGGTATGGTGTACGGGTCTTACATCATCTGATTGGGCCAATATCTCACGACTGCAGGTTCTCATGCTATCTCGGATGATACGGGCTAAGCCGTCTATCCCACATCAGATTATACTGACAGAGTTCGTGGTTCCACCCATACAACTATCCGCCATCTTCCAGCTTATCCTATATATTCAACGTATCATGATTCTACCCACAAATGAGCAGAAATACATACAGACGGCACTTGCCTCATCACGACACCTTTATGACCAAGGGCATCGACTATCATGGTTTTCTCAGGCCTTGCAGATACTAGATACACTTCGCATTTCTATCACAGACCTTCCATCGGGCACCCATGAGTATATCAGACGCTTTCTCTATATAGCATATCTGAGTCGGACATGGCAGGGACAGCTCGGGGTCAAATATGACTATAACAAGACACACTTTCTGGAGCTAGACACGGTGGGATTTCCAGTTTTGCCACACTTTCTCACCTCAGGACTATCTCATGGGCGTCGGTTTCTGCTGGGCCAGTTCTGAGTGTCTTCACATCAGTTGGCAATTGAGACTGGGCACTTTCAGGGTACCCCACGAGAGGAGCGGCTTTGCCAGTTGTGCTCATTATCTATGGTCGAGTCAGAGGAGCATTTCCTATTCACATGTCCAGTTTACTATGAGATCAGAGGGCGATATCATTGCCTTTTTCGTCAGACACCAGCTACACTACGGTCCCTTATCTCATACGAGGACCCCCGATGTGTGGCACTTATGATACGTGAGATGTCCCTCCTGCAACAGGACCTATGTCAGATAGCTCAACATACTTATCCAGACACACAGTCTCAGATTACATCCTTCTTCTCTCGAAGAAGATTGTGTTCTGATGCAGACATGATTGACAATGATTGTGACGACATTCCTAGACCTAGGACGCAGAGACGACGCACCATCTAGCCTCAGGCGACCATGAGAGTTACACGTCACACCAGACCTCCTACACAGAGACGCACTATACATGTTCATGCTCATAGACGACGTCAGCGGGCTCCAACACTTCCTCATGTTGTAGCTCGCATTACATCCTTCTACAGTGTCAGCACAGACCTGACATCTTGACATGGATACATATGACTATTATGCACAGGCCTTCTACAGCGTCAGCACAGACCTGACATCTTGACATGGATACATATGACTATTATGCACATGCATTCTCATTTATGTATTTATCTTAGTTTGTACTAGATGTTTTCTTTACTACAGCTTTGGAGATGTTTTAGACGCTCTCATGGTTACCACATACTTGACATGTACTTCTTTTGTCTTATATGCCTTTTTTATGGAAAAGACATTAATAAAGCTTTCTTTCTTCTCTCTCGAAAGCCTCTCTTTTTAGTACTATTGATTTGATATTTTCTTGGTAATTTAGCATTATTGAATGAATTTATCTTAATAGTCGTATGAAGTTCTCCATAAACGTATGATTTTCTCGGGGCCTATGAAAGTCTTTTTAGAAGCTTTTTTTTAATTTAAAAAAAAAAAGACCAAGGAGAATATCTTTTAACTTGTTTCACATGGAAGGAATGTGTTTCATTTGGTATATACACAATGAAAAGTTCCGTGCCTTCTGGTATATAAGTATTAAGACTAGATATGCTCTACGTGCAATATTTGTTTTTGCACCTTCCAGCATTATATTCTTTCATGACATTTTCTTTTGTGTAACATCTACAATGGTGACTTCTTATGTTCCTGGATCATGCATTTATTTTGGAGCAGCAATTACTTTTACTATGCTCCAGCATATCATTGTCATTGTCAACCTATGGGCTTCATATATGTTTTCATTCATGACTTGTGGAAGTGCAGGTTACTTTGGAGATTACAGAAGAAGAGAGAACTTACATCAGCAACATGCAGGAGGAACAATGTTGGTAATGTTTTACTTTTATTTGGCACATTTTCATTGCAACTTGTTTTTTGATGTTACAAGTGTGAATCATTATGTTGGGCATGCTTTAGAATCACATTCTAGTATGACGAGTGGCTGTCTTAACCTATGTAAAGACTTTGTTTGCAATCTATCTCTTACGTATGGAACATATGCATGCTGATAACAATTCATCAACACATGATAGTTTTAACACCGTTATTTTAGCTTATGGTTCTACTTTAATGAAATGCTTCTACAACATGTCCATCTTATTACAACTTCAAGAATAAACAAATTCCTAGTGGGATTTTCTATGAAGGTCGTGCAATCACTTCTCTCTCTCTCTCTCTCTCTCTCTCTCTCTCTCTCTCTCTCTCTCCTCACATTATTGCTATTTTTTAAATTCAAAACCCTAACCCTTAAAAAACCCTAAATCCAAAAAAAACCCTATCCCCATACACACTCTCTCCTCCTCTATCTGCTCGTCCTGCTCTCTCTCACCTATCACTCAACTCCTTGTCCCCCTTCCCAGCAGCTCTCTCTTACCTCTCCCCCTTTCCGCTCTCTCCCTCTCACTAACCTGCTCGTCCCTCCTCATTCACGTCCTCCTGGCAATGCTTGCTGAATTCTTACATCACGGCATGCTCCTTGCGCCTACGCTTCGACATAGCCACTGCCTCCGCTCTGCTCGACACCCTGAAGTGAGCTAACACGATTCTACTCGCAGCAGCTGCGCTGCAGCTTAACCATTAGCGTTCTCTCTCTCAATCGAACTCTCTGGATCCATCGCTAGCCAGCTCTCTCGAAAATTCCTAGCGTGCTCTCTCTAGAAATTTCCAGAAACACACGTTATCTCTCTAAAATGCACGTGTTTGCCTTTCAATCGCACTTCAACTGCCCATCAACGACGTTCTAGGGCAAACGTGGACCAATAAAAATTTGCAAAACCCTTTTTCTTCATCACTGCTGACATTCTCTCTGTGTTGCACAATCTTCTGAAATAGTATGTATTGGAACATGTACATACCGAACATACTGTAACTTTCTAAGTTTTTTGCCATTTTATTGGTGAACGTATCTTTTCAAGGGGTATTTGGGAGCTGAGTTATAATGCATGAAGATTGCATGTGCATGGGTTTTGGGTGCTTGAAAACAATATTTCAAATTTTCTAATTGTCTACAGTGCCGAGTCCTGAAAGTACAATCTCTGAAGGAGAAATTCCAAATCTAGAAAATGTGCTTGACAAGCCTATAAACATCCATTATCAAAGCAGAACAACTTACAAACTTTCAGCTGACATGAGATTCTACATTCAAAAGCGACATCATGTACTAATGAAACAAGCTAATTACTACAATCTATATCACTATGAATTTTATACTGGATAGGGCTCCACAGAGGAACTCAGATACAAAATGAAATATCATAAAAATCTAGGGCACAAGACCAATATAAACATGGCTCCAATAATGGTAGCCTAAGTCTGCAATGCACATGAAACATACAATTAACTTTGAATGCTCTAATAGCATATCCCACCCTCAGCCTAAGAAGAGACTGAGCCACTGCTTTGTTGTCAAAGAGGAAGCAAAACCAGAGCCCTCAATGTCAATTTCTATAGAGAGAGTACGATGTGGATGTTCTTTGCCCCTCCCTGTGCCTCTTGGAGTACAGACTGACCAATGTTGACTTCTATGTCCAATGTGCGCAAATGGGAAAGCCTCTGCCTATGACATATCCTCTGCCTATGCTCTACTCATGTCTGAGCCCCTGGGCCTTACTCTAGGTCTGTGAATGGGCGGGAATAGATTCGATTGTGCCTCTACCTCTTTATCAATCTGCATGGTGGCCCCTTCCCTCGTCTTTGCCTCCTCCTCCATTATTTCAACAAGTCCAGCAACACATTTCTATGCTTTGGCCTTCTCAATCTCCGAGTTTTCTCCTCCATCTCTAGGTGCTGTGCATGAAATATTTCATCGTCTGTAGCTGCAGTTGGCTGCTGCTCCGTGGTTGCTGCTCTGGCAACACGCCCTACCATGCAAGCATCAAATTTCACTTGCAAGATCTTACTCAAATTCTCCACATGCAAAGGTGCAAGTTGATGTTGCACTCACACGACTTGACACTAATGATTCCAGGGGACATGTGATGGCTCCATAAGCCACCACTTAGGCCTCAAGGTGGCAGAAGGTACAGATGGGTACCCACATGGTCCTGTCCTTTTTTGTTCACGTTTGAAGCTTGACGTGGAGGGAGGACGAGGGGTCGTACTCTTGGACCCAGCTCATTCTCTTCCTCATTTGCAAAAATTCTTTTTTCAAGTTCATGTGTTTAAGGCCTCAATGAATGGGCCGAAGCTGAGCTCAACATCATGAGTCAATTGCAGCAAGCTCTCTGCAACCGGATGCTTAGTCCCAAATTCGTTTTGGGGGCAAAGAAAGACAAGCACCAGGATATGGTATTCGCATGGCCAGATTGATGGAATTCACATTTCTCCATGCATGATCTACCCCACAAGTGTAGGATCGTGATTGCTATCATGTTTTTGCACGGAAAAGCATATTTGTGGTGGCAGGATGTCAGGGACTGTGCCAATGTACCGATGACTTGGGATGATTTTCAGGTGACTTTTAAGACCACATTTTTCCTTCACAATTTCATTTGTATGAATGGTTTCATAGGCAGCCAAGTTGAGAACATCCTCTTTGATAAAAGTTTAACTCACAATTTTATCAGTGCTCAATTGGTGCAAAAGCTCAAGATGGCAACCATAGAAAGTGATCACAAGTATGTGGTAGTACATGGTGATAGGTGGGGATCAACAAGTCTGGGTCTAGTTTGTTCCCCATTTGTCATTGAGGATTCAAAAGTATTTAGATAGTTTGTCTTTCCACATAATGAATCTTGATGAGGTAGATGTTATTTTAGGTAAAGAGTAGTTTTATGCTAGAAATGAGTTGTTTACAATGGATTATGTGACTCGTAGTCTTCCCTTTTGCATAATGGCTTCGTAATCGAATGTCTTCCCTTTTGCATAATGGCTTCGTAATCGAACTTAAAGGCAATGTAAATATACCTGATCTACCTTATTTATCCACTCATGAAGTGAATCAATCTATGAAAGATTCTAAGTATCTAATGCATTTATGTTTTTTGGTAGATGAATTTTGTGTGAATGCTTTTGTTACTCAAAATTTCAATGTTGATGTATCGCTTACTCCCAAGAAATGTTTCTTTATAATCCATAATTGATAATACACCAGAAGGTAAAATTTTCAAAAGAGTTAGGACTGAATACATAGAATTGAGCTCATGTATCGCTTTTTCCCTATAGGATGGCCCTAAGGAAGACGATGAGGTTGCTAAGCAACTTTAGGAGTATCTACATTTGGGCCATATTCGCAATAAGTCTTCTTGGGGAGCTCATGTTTGTTAGTCGGCAAGAAAGATGGTGCTTTATGTCTTTGTGTTGACTATAAGAAACTCAATAAAATGACATCAAGAATTGTTATCCCTTGCCAAGGATGGATGAACTAGTGGATGTGACTGAATGGTGCAAACTATTTCATTAACTTAGACCTTAGATTGGATTACCATCCAATAAGAATTAATGAGGGGGATGTTTCTAAAACTTTCGTACTAGGCATGGCCATTGAGAATATTTAGTTTTATCCCTTTGGTCTAACTAGTGCCCCAACAGCTTCCTAACATATGATGAATGATATCCTTCGTCCATATATGGGAGATTTTGTTGTGGTATTTTTGAGCAACATTTTGATTTATAGTAGAACTCTTGAGGAGCATGAAGCGCATCTTTCGCACGGTCTTAGATATTTCAAGGTAGGAAAACCTTTATGCTAAAGATTCTATATGTGAGGTTTTCCAAATGAAACTCAACTATGCTGGACATGTCTTATCTGATCATGGCATTGAGATCATCTATGATAAACTCCGTAAGGTGTGAGAATGA
The DNA here is from genome assembly GCA_029204225.1 of Diphasiastrum complanatum. Taxonomy (NCBI): domain Eukaryota; kingdom Viridiplantae; phylum Streptophyta; class Lycopodiopsida; order Lycopodiales; family Lycopodiaceae; genus Diphasiastrum; species Diphasiastrum complanatum. The sequence goes on from CM055096.1 coordinate 47,067,601, forward strand.
CTGATCTCAACAAAGAGTTAATTTTTTTAGTACAAGTTTTTTCCATAAGATTATTCAAGATTATGCCAAAGTAGCATTACCCTTGACTAATTTTCTTGAGGGAGTGAAGAAAGCCAAGGAACACCAAAAATAATAATAGGAAAAAAAAGCTTGTAGGCGTAGTAAGGTTAGTCCGTCGGTTGCGTGGACTGATGAGTTAAATCAAAGATTTGAGGCTTTGAAGCATCTAGTGTCTACAACACCCATACTACACATAGCGGACCCCAACAAGCCATTTCTTGTTGAAATGGATGATAGTGACTAGGCTGCAGGAGCAGTCCTATATTAGGACGATAGACTAGTGGCTTTCGAAATCAAGAAATTGGACCCAACTCAGATATTCTACTTATGCGAAGGAACTTTTTGCTATCATTCATGCTTCAAAAGTTTGGAGACATTACTTTTATGGTCCAGATTTATGGTGGTGACAGATGATCAATTCCTTAAATATTTGTGTGATGCCGTGGACTTGAGGGGTCATAAGGCCTGATGGTTAGAACTTAGAAATCATTTAGGAGTTCGAATTTGACATTAGGTACTGTCGTGGTGCATCGAACTGTGTTGTTGATACCTTGAGCCGGATTGGAGAAGTTAATCAGTTATGCTTTGTTGAGATCCAATTTGAGTTGTATCTTTCTCTTCGGGATCTTTGTTGGAGTAATACTTTTTTGGTCATACTTTGGCAAGATGTCTTGTTTGGAATTTCTAGATCTAGAGAAGGCCTTGGAGTGTAGGACTCCGAGAAATCCCGTGATGAGAAGATACTTTTTGAATATTCCATTTTCGTAGAGGAAAGGTATGTGTGCCAGACATTGAGGGTATTAGGGCCCAGATTCTACATGAATGTCATGGAAGTCCCAGTGTGGGACAACTTGACATACAAAGAACACGACCTAGTTAAAAGAGAATTTTATTGGCCACATGGAGGCATATTGGCAAAAGTGTGAACAATGCCAAGTTAATAAAGCAGAAAGACTCAAGGTAGCTGGTCTATTGCATCCATTGGAAATTCCTAGCAAGAAGTGGGAAAGTATTGTCATGGATTTCGTGATTGGACTCCCCAGGACAGGAAAGGGCCATGAGGCCATTTGGGTAGTGGTTGACAAGCTAAGCAAGATGGCTCAATTTATTCCAACAAAGTCTATTGTCAAGCCTTCAGAGTGTGCACAACTTTTTGTTGAAAAACCATTTAAATCGGTTCGGCGATGACTCGTCATTGAAGCTTATCAAGGTTCTTAGAAAGAAAACTGTCTTCCGATATTATAAGTCTTTCTGCGATGCATCTGCCAGCGCTTATCATATAATTTCTGTCATGCAGCCGTTCGTTTGCCAAAAAACGCAGGACACATGAAGCCTTTTTCCCCGGAAAGAAAAGCTAGCTAAGAAAGCCCCGCCAAATATTCTCTGGGGAAAGCCATCCTGCGATGCCTCCGCCAGCGCTACGTGAATTGTTTTCTCGCAGCCAAACTATATAGATTGCTAAATGATATTGTTAGTGACCAGGTTTCTAAGTTCACTGGCAAGTTTTGGCAAGCAGTCTTTACTAGAAACAATTATTAGTTCAGTCTTCAGATCACCCAAAATCCCATGGACAGCCGGAATGTGTCAAACAGTCTATGGAAGACATGCTTTGTGCATATGTTTCCAAACGACAATAAGATTGGGAAAAGTACCTGGGAGTTTGCGTACAATAGAGCGAAGCATTCTGCCATTTTATTTAGTCCATTTATTTTTTTAATTTCTTTCATCCTTGTGCACCGATTTCCGTTGGACTTAAAGGTGTCAAGGTACAAGTTGCATCAGATTTTTTGTTGGATGCGCAAGAAATGTTGTAGGCGACCAAGGAAAGCATTGGATCGGCTCAAGATCGAGCTCAATTTTAAATAATTTGAAATTGGAGATTGAGTGTATCTTAGAATTCCAAAAGGTTCTAAGGTGCTTTGAATGGGGACATACCCTAAGCTCTCTCCTTGATACATTGACCCTTATAAGATTGAAAAGAAACTCAATCGGTCCGCCTATCAACCAAACCTTCCTCTAGGAACTACATTGCACCCCCTATTCCATGTAAGTTGGAATGATTGGTGGAAAGGATAATCTCGTTCCAGCATGTGAGCTACCAATTTGTTTGCCTTTGTACCTCCTAAACTAGAAAAGGTCGTAGATACACAACATCATCAGTTAAGAAACCATAGGGTTTTTAAATATTTGGTTCATTGGAAGGGTAAGTTAGATGATGCAGACACTTGGGAGAAAGAGGTGGACTTGAGATTGAGATTCCTTGGTTTTTTCACATAGAAGGAAGTTTTTATGGGGGAGGGAATGCTATGCACCATCACGGTAGTGATGGCCTCGCAAGGGGCAAAACGTAGGTCTGGGGGTATTGACATGTTTGGGTGCCACGTGTCATTAGCCTAGGATGACATGTGTCACTGATCAAATCGTGCTTGATGAGGGGCCAACTTGTAGTTGCCTATATAGGGGTGGGAGAGCCTTTTTACAATTCACTCAGTCTACTCGAGAGGAGGTGGATGGAAAGTAGGTGTAGAGCCAGGTGTAACTTCCAGGCTAGGAGATGTCTGCTAGGGAGAGCCAAGAGCAATGCCACTGCTATGGGACATTAGTTATCGTTATAGGCCTTACATGCCTAACTAGTCATGATGGTGTTGGTAACTCCAATGCATGGGGGTGAGTCAGCATTGACTCTATGGATGGGTGGTGACAATGCATTCATCACGTTTATTGGGTGTGCAGTTGGCCTTGTAGCTATCGGTGGATCTTGGGAGTTGTAACAAGTTGCTAAGCTTCAGGTTGGAGTTCGTGTAATGTCTATCACAAAGAGATCCTTGAGTGTCCGTTGATGTTCCGATAAATATACCAATGAAGCCAAAGCATTTGTTGCGACCATTGATTCTTAGTCTTCGTCTTAGTGTGAGACATAATTACTCAGCTTTTTGTTTTTCATGCATGCTTGTATTACCGCCCACATTACGGGAAATTTTTTTAATTGGTAGGGGTGTTATTGACATACTTGACAATTTTAGTAGCTACAATAGTGATTTTATTTCACAATATGGTGCCTCTGGAGCTGATCACTATTTTCATGGCCCATTCATTAGTTTTTAATAATGGGCCTGTGGAGAAGACTGTAGGAACTCACAGACGGGCTGTAGTGACTCCCGGGTTGCTTATCATTGTGCCTGGCCTGACCTAACCCTAATATTTAGGGTATAGTAGGAGTTACATTGTTCATCTGGTAGCTTACGGCATTCTTCATAAGTAGCTTATGATTTTGGTTCTTCCTCTTAGAGGATTGGCTATTAATGTTAGGTGATCTTCATCTAATATTCTTTGTAGGAGACTTCCATTGATTGATTTATCTATTCATGTTTCTTGTACTTCATTTAATGCCAAATTCGTTGATTGTTAAATTGTGATTAAAACGTTTTTAGGTAGAGTTTCTGATATGCCAAAAGATTTCTTCTAAGGTGGGCTCTGGAAGATTTCCAAGATTTTTGAAAATATCCTGATTTATAGCCATCTAATGTGAGCGTACTATGATTGCGTAGTTATGTGATTCAAGCCACATAACGTAGTTCCAAATGGAAGGGGTCTGAGGTCCCTTTGGTGAGCTCACCCACTGCAATGGGCCAAATACAACTCTAGCGCTAAATGATTAGAACTGGAAAGTTAAAAAACAAAACTGAATTTTGGCTGGGAGCAGAACAAATATTGGAAACTTTATTGATCCTAGTAGAGATTCTTTGCAGATTGTAATTATGTTATTAATTTAAGAACAAGCTTTGAAGATTGTTGACCTTAAAAGGGAATTTACCCTGTGTAAGCTCATTGGATTGAAATAATCCTGCATCAGTTCTGAATAGAAATTGTTTTTGGCTTATCTAGTCTACATATCTTGAATCACTCAATTGTACTTTCATTGTGTTGAATATTGAAATTCCCACTGGACGTTAACGTGTCCTTAGTTTGAGATCTCCTCATATTTAAAATGATTTTTGCAGGCAAATTTCTTGCCCAATTGTTGGCTGTGGCGCCAGATTGAGTGGTCTGAATGATTTGGAGTCCCATTATTTTGTTAGACACACGGCGACATGCTCTGTTTGTTGCAGGGTGTTTCCAACCAGACGACTTCTAAGTTTGCACATTGCAGAAACTCACGATTCCTTCTTCCAAGCCAAAGTGGCTCGAAATTACCCCATGGTCAGCATTATGAACCCTATAATTTTTTTTGCTTCTTGCAGCTGGATTTGTCATTTTAGTGAAAATTGTTGAACTTTTGAATGGCTCATGTGTTTTTCTTGATCTAAATTTTCTGATTGGATAGTTGGTTTCCTTGTCTGCTGATGCAACCTGTAGTATGAGTGCTTGGTCGAGGGTTGCTCGGGGAGATTTCAATCTGACATTGCAAGGCTGCAACATCTTGTAGATAAGCATAAATTCCCCAAAACTTTTTCCTTTCACAAAAAGAAGCATCCATCACAAAAACGACGACAGAAAATTCATTCTAAACTATCGCAATCACCACGTCAGCATCAAAGAAGCGCCAAGGACCATAAGTCAAAGAATGCAAAGCCTCTCCATTCCTCTGGCAGCTGTGAAGAATTTCATGAAGACAATGTCAAGTTTGATGAAACTTCGGAAACTTGTGAGGCAGGAGAGAAAGCTACGAATATGGAGATAGAAGTCAAAGCTTTGACTTCTGCAATATCCAGACTCCATACTGTGTCAGATTCTGAAAGCAGTGTACCTTCTGTGGTCACATTTGGACGTAGGCACACACGTGGTTTGACCTCTGTGCCAGCTACATCTCGGAATAAATCAAAACATGACAAGTAGTTTTGTGTCAAGCAGCCATGCAAGTGGGAAAAGAGATTTTAAAAATCTTCAAGCTGTTGTAACCCTTAAAATTGGGAATAGAGCCACTGCATGTTCAACGCTCATGTGCTTCTGGAGTGTGACAGGTCTAAGGATCTATAAAGTGGGTGATTCTAAAACTTCTTACATCATAGGTTATTATGACTTAAAGAGGCCCAAGAGACATCACTGGGTGGTTGGAAAAGGTGCACATACATATGACTACCAGCTTTGACCTCATTCTCCAGGTGATTTTGTTGAAGCTATCTTTCTGAAATGTCCCTTGGCTTCTGATCCCATCAATCACGTGCATGTTGTACCAGCTCTTTGCAGTTTGAGTAATGGCTATGGTTGGATCAAGGTTAACATCCATAGGAGGCAGTCAGAGGTTTGTGGCTTGTACATGATCCATGGGCATGCTTAAAAAGCTTATACTCATGTGCTATGCAATATGTAATTTTGTACGAAACCTGTGTTCTCTTATTACTCTCAGTGATAAAGATACACAGGCTTTGAATTTTGCCTCGGTGAGTTTTTGGAACAAGCTGGGACATGATGAAGAGCTTTGTCAAGCAGCTACGCCAAATGCCTAACAGCCTATAATTTACAAGGTCTTGTAACTCTTTGGATTGGTAATCAATCCAGGTTCAACAATGATGTGTTTGTTGCGTGATTGTTTCTTTTGAGGTCTGAAAAATTTCTAGGTGTATGGATATGAAGCTTTTCACTCTCTACATCATTGTTTTGATGACATGCAAAATTGAGGTAGACATCACTGTTTGGATGGAAAGAACGATGCATGTTACAATAGTAACCAGCATTTGATTGGTTTTCTACTCAAAATTTCTACCGTATCGATTCCATCAATCGTGTGCCTGTAATCAGTTTTTGGAAGTTAGCCTACAGAATTGGGGCTAGGGCCACATTTGACGCTAGTGGTGAAATCAATACGATACAGCGAAGTCTTTGTGCCTTAATGAAAATGATCTAGACTTCTGATTCTAAAGACAACTATATGAAGAGATTGTGTACACACAGATTGCAATATATCCATACCACAAGTTATTACGTAATGTTGATGTGTCAATATTCTAGGTTCTTTGTCTAATCTTCCTCTTCCACCCAACTTGCAAGCGTCGACAACATCCCATAAATCTTTCTTCAACAATAAATCTTTCTTCAACAATACCGTCGCCTTTGAATTGCTCAATGAGACAAATTCCAAAGACAATTGCTCCATGTGTCTAGAAAAGAAAATCAACAGGAAATGTTATGACAATAAACACAAACTCTGATACCAGTGCTGAAAAAATGGGTGCGAAAAAGCACGACAGTTCGGAGTGTCGAGAGACATTGTCAGACTATCATATTCGATTAGCGTTGTGGAAATCTAATGAAATAAGAGCACCATGTTAAAAATCATTTGTCACAACAGAAACAATTGTGTATTTTTCACACGTGTGAGGACTTCTCAAACAATGCGAATGATTTCTTAAGATGTGTGTGATTTCACATAGATCAATCTATATTGAGATACAAGCATACTAGCTCAAAAAACTAAGGCAAGAGACACTCACATGCATCAAACATCAACCATTCATCACACATAATGAAAGGACACTTTCCATGAAAAAACTAAGTATAGATTTGGCTTGCTCTTGGGTAGAGATAGAATACAACAAAGAGCTCTCCGGTAGAGAGAAAATGTCATAAAAGAACTATTTGTTGGAGCTTGCTACATCAAGATCTTGCTACAAAAAACTAAGTATGGACTCTCTCTCACTCCCACTCATAGTAGCTCGAGATCCAAGAGTGGAAATGAAGCAAATTGATTGGACTCCTAAGATCACCACCTCTTATAATGATTGGACCTCCTACATGCCACCTTTTACAATGATTGGACCATTTTGGTACACCTCACAATATGATTGGCCCAAATTGACAAATGAGATCCAGAGGTGCTATGTCACTAATCCTCTAGCATCAAGCCAAGTGTCACTAGACTACACTACCACGAGCTAATCCACTTCCAAAATGGGCCTAATCACTTATATACAATTGTACAATGAGTGGTTTTGAAAGATCCCAAACCTCAAAGAAATAGCTTTAACAGTTTCACAACAATCGATTAATTCATGAGTCAGTAGGTGTCTTAGGCAACCGTAGTTACATGATTCAAAGGTGCCAAGGATAGCCGTGATTCTACACTTTGACTCAGTCGATAAGACATACAAGGAGAATAATGAGCATTCGATTCACAAACAAAAAGTAGAAAAAGCAGTAATCATTCACACATCATACACCCATTTGAAGAACAGAATGGAGTTTGACTGGAATTAAAATTCCAACACTTATCAACACAAAGCTACTTTGGAGACATGTTCATCTACAATTATTCCAAAAATTTGTTTTTAATGAAGATGTAACTTGTTTTGACAGGTTTTAACAAGACTAGTTTACAGTCATTTTTTGCACTTACTATTGAAGCTCTATTTCGAACTTCAACCACTATTGCAGCTATAGTGCTTTGTAGTAACATCCTCCATGATAGGTTTAGCACTTGAGCATTCAACAAAAGCATTTCATTCCCTCTTCAACAACACAGGTGTTTTTTTTTTCCTCATCAACAACACAAGAGGTTTCATTCCTTATTATAAACAAAAAAGAGGAGGTTACATTTCTAAATTCTAAGGAGTTGTCAACATTGCTGTCATAAAAAATTCATGATACTATTTTTCATATTCATAAAAAAGACTACAAGTTTGTTTTGGTCTATTCTTCAAGCAGTAGAGAAATGGTGATCTACCAAGGGGTTACTGATCCATCAAGGAACTAATAAACCGTTGGTGGATCACTTGGGGTATAGTAGCCTTGATAAACCTCGCCATTATGAACTTAATAAGATGGCATGGCATTTACCTTAAAATTCCTTATATAAGTAAGAAAGGAATAACTTAAGCAATGATTTAAAAACCATGTGAAAGTAGGATAAGTCCATATGGTGTTGGCTGGTTCTGACAAATCCCTAGGATACTGGGCCGAAGCTTATTTCAAAAACACCTCTCACCTTAGACCGAGGAGGTCTCTGAGGAAGAAGAGAAGGACGAGAATGAGAGCCGATGAATGCTAGCTAGAATGACAGTTAGAAATCATGTGAGCCTCATAGTGAATCCCAAGTGATGGAATGACCATGTAGGAGCTAGTACTTGTAGGCATTTGTAATAAATGCAAGTAGACCCCTCTTCAAAAAAGTAGAGTGAGCCACCTTTTGATGGTGACCTCTAGTGGAGACGCTAAATCTACCTGTAATTTAGGAAATTGTGGAATTGCCACTTGGTCTCCACATAGGCAACCCTCTTGCTTATTTAAAAGCTCCCTTCTTCTATGAGGGAGCTTTACATGTATTGTCTTTACTCTTGCTATGAAATAGAAGATCCTCCACAAGTTTTGGCAATCTTGAGCTCCTTGATCATTCTAGTTTTCTTGAGTGATGCTTTTATGATCATGCCCTTCCATCCCTTTGTGTGTGGCTGTGGAATTAACTTAGTTTCTTGTTTTCTTCAATTATGCATTGTGGATTAGAGTGGATTAGCTTTCTTGTTTGTGGATTAGTGTAGAATCAAGCATTCAAGTAAACTAAATAGGCTAAAATAGTGGTTTAGATCTTGCATATCCATTTACATTTCAGTTCTTGATGTTCTTGGGAAGTCCATGAATCATGAGTGTTGTTTCTTGATTCTTGCACTTGTTATGCTTGCTAATTAGCTTCCTGTTTCTTGTTCTTGAGTTCTGTTTTGATGCTTGTAGAGTAATTTTAGTTCACAAGGATCTGTTTCGTTTGATTTCTATAGCATTTAGAAGTAGAAAATTGTGGGTGTTCATCCGAGTTGCATTCTGATCCATTGATGAACATCATGACTCACATGTCTTCAAGCAATGTGAGTACGTTTTCAAGAGTGAACGTTATCTAAGCATCCTCTGACAGGTAGGATAAAATACTGTACTACAACACCTGATCTTGCTGCCTGGCTTAACGTTAAACCAAGACTTTGATTGCCAAGAAAGACATGTAGAGTTTGGTAACAAATAGTAAGAAAACCAAAAAACAAGAAACGGTGCCCAACTATAATAGATATGAAGAATCAACATGCTGATAGGGAATCAGTGAACATTTGGCACCATTGCCACTTGGAACACATAAACAAAACGCTTGAAAATACATCCTTTGTATGCGACAATCACAAACACTCAGATCCCTGCAACCACTTTCCAAATCTGTCCATGGATCTGAAGAGTTTCAAATGTTTCTAGTTTTGATCTGCACGTCCGCTCCATCCATCCACACCACTATGCTCCTTTCTTTTCATCCCTCTCACGCACTGCCATACCTTTCTTTTCATGCCCACACCCTTTCTTGAAGTTTCACGCTCTGGCTTCTACTGAGTCTGTCACTTCAGCTTCGATCGAGTTTGTCACTTCGACTGAGTCATTGCCTTTGTTTTTTACTGAGTCACTGTCTTCATCCCTGACTTCACCCTCGACCGAGTCCCTGACTTAGTCCTCGTCCGAGTCCTGAACTTGAATCTCGACAGAGTCCCTGACTTTGTTCTCGACCGAGCCCTAAACTTCATCGCTGGACCGACTCCTTAGATTGATCACTGCCGGAGTTGAGCACCAACAGATTTAACCTCGACCGAGTCCTGGTATTGTATCTCGACCGACACATTCATCTCAACTGGACCGGATCTTGGTATTTCATTTCCGCCGGGTCCTTGACTTGAATCTGGACCAAGTCCTTGCTTAGCATCTCGACCGAGTCTTGACATTACATCTTGCCGCTCCATCTCGATCGGGGGACCAAGTGCTGGCATATCATCTCGACTGACTCTTGACTCTCGACCGAGACTTCCACTTCAGTCTCGACCGAGTCGAGTCCTGAATCTTGATCGAGCCTTTTGCATACAATCTCGACCGAGTCTTTTGACTTGATTCTCGACTGAGCCGATTTCTGAATCTCGACATAATTTGAATACTGTGTCATTTGTTTGAATACTACACTCACAACTCGGAGATCTGTGACTGAACACAGAAACAATACAGTCCTTAAAAAAGATGGATCGACATTACGATCCCAATTTGATAGAAGACTATTTACCCGAGATGGTGTCACCTACTACTGAGCAAGTCAGACATAATCGGTTCTCTCGAATGAAATCACAAGTACATGAACGTTCCACAAATCCATTCGAGAGATGGGAACCCACTAGAGCAGAGTCCTCACATAACCAAGCACATTTTCATGCTGCTGAGTCATCACACGCAAGAGCAAATATTAATGGGGCATTTGCAAACCAAGGACCTTGTAATGAAAAATGAACACGAAAGCTAGATCTACCTAAATACAACGGTAATCCGGACCCTCAAAGATTTTTACAAGCCTTTGAGAATGCATGCAATGTTTATGGTGAAACATCTAACGATGCAATGGTCCAACTTTTCTCAATGACCTTGATCGAAAAGGCACGTGAATGATTTTTCAACCTATATCGTGAAGATAAGCTTGATTGGTCTTATCGAAAGAGTCCTTCATCAAACATTTCAACCATTTCGTTTGATTGAAAACCCCTTTGTCAAATTGAGTAATGTCAAGATGGCAAAAGACAAAAAAGTACGAGACTACATTGAACGCTTCAAACGTCTCAAGAGTCAAGTACAAGGGCAGCCTATTGAATGTGAGAAATTGGCAAAAATTCTAGCTTGGTATTCCTATGTTAGAAGTTTGTGAGTTAATCTCACATGTGTGGAGGATGTTCCCACGTGTGGAGGATTGTAAAATAAATTAAAAATGTTTGTTATAGGAGTCTCATAAAGTTTCATACTCAAGCTTCTAGGTGTCATTAACAGATTGAGCCATTTTTGGCTTTAGAGGTCAATTAGTGAAGTACACTTGTTTTGTCATTATTAGGCCAAAAGCACAAGTGGAAAACTCAAGCTAAATAGGTTCTTGACAAGTGTCTTTAGTTAGTTTGATGTGTGACAAGTCAAAGTTCAAGAGGTCCAATAGAATTAAGAGGTGGAAGTACCATTGGTCCAATATGATTTGAGATATGCTTGAGAATGGTCCAATAGAATGGAGAGATGGATGGATCAATGGTCCAATAGGACTAGGAGGTTGTAAATTGAGGTCCAATCATGTTTGAGCATTGTGTTAGCTCGTGGATCTATAGTATCATTGTACTTACATTTTGATGTTCCCACATGACATTCCAAAAGGATTTTCTCTCAACTCTTGTACCTTTTGTAGGTTGTAAAAATTCTATTCTAACAGCAAGTGATCAAGAATGTCGAATAGATGGAGCGAAAACTATTCCCTTAAGTCTTGGATCCTCTAAAAAATTAAATCTTGATAATGTATCTAGGAATTTGTTAAGTGTAGGATAATTGATAGATGATGACTTAGATGCCCATTTTAAGCAAGGTGTTTGCTCAATAATGATGAATGATACTTGCACTGTAAAGGGATTCAAGAAGGAAGGCTTTTTAAGATAGATGCTAATGTTTTTCTTGGAAGTGTGAACATGGTGAAGGAGGAGCTCAATCAAGTGGAGCTTTGGCATAAGAGGTTGGGCCATCCCAACTTCAAATCAATGGAGATGCTATGCACCAAGGATCTTGCTATCGGCCTTCCAAAGACACTCTCAAAGTGTGGAAAAAGATGTGAAGCTTGTAGCCTCTCAAAGGCACACAAGCTACCTTTTGATATCTCTTCCACTAGATCTACAAAAGCATTAGATCTCATTCATAGTGATGTGCACTCTTTTTCTCAAGAATCTAATGGAGGTGCATCTATGTATGTATCTTTTATTGATGATTACTCTAGATACACTTGGATTGAACTTTTGGATTCCAAAAGTAAAGTGTTTGAAGCTTTTGTTAAGTTCAAAACTCTAGTTGAAAATCAACTTGATGCTAGAATTAAAGTATCGAGGAGTGATAATGGTGGAGATTATATCTCCACCAAGATGATAAAGTTTTGTTAATCCAATGGCATTAAAAGAGAGCTTACATGTACTTATAGTCCTTAACAAAATGGTATAGCCAAGATAATGAATAGAACACTTTGTGAGTGTGCAAAGGCTTTAAGGTTAGATGCATCTCTACCTAAGTCTTTTTGGGGAGAGGCTATTATTTGTGCAACTTATTTGTGTAATAGATTGCCATGTAAGCCCATTGGAGACATAACATCTTATGAGGCTCTATATTGTAAGAAGCCGAATCTTAAAGATCTACGAATTTTCGGATCTACTTGCTATGTTTTTCAAGCATTAGATACAAGAAAAATGATGATCCTACCTCTATAAAAGGGATCTTTGTTGGTTATGCTGAAAATAGCAAAGAATATAGAGTCTATAATCCAATCACTAAAAAGTTTTTAGTGAGTAGAGATGTTACTTTTGATGAAGGTAACTACTACAAGTTGAATGAAAAATTTTCTAATCCATATTATGTCAAGGATCTTGCAAGATTTGAGGAGGAGCCTACATGTGATCAAGATCTTGAGGATCCATCTCAAGACCAGAGGACTCCAAGGAGGTCTACAAGAAGGAAGGCCGAGCCTTCAAGGCTCACCTATGCTGAAAAAGGTGAACAAAGGGAAGATATTCATTGACTTACCTCTTACACTTTTCTAACTTCTATGTTTGATGAGACAAGTTGCTTTGAAGAGGTTATGGAGTCACAAGAATGGAGGGATGCCATGCAAAAGGAGTATGATGCTCTTATGGAGAATCATACATGGAAGCTTGTGGATCTTTCTCATGGAAGAAAACCACTTGAGTGCAAATGGATCTATAGATTGAAGTACAATCAAGATGGGAGCATCAACAAACACAAGGCAAGGCTAGTGGCAAAGGGGTTCTTGCAAACCAAGGGAGGAGATTTTGATGAAACTTTTGCTCTTGTTGCTAAGCTAGTTTCCATAAGGTTGATCATTTTTCTTGCAACTACTTTCAATTGGCCTCTATTTCAACTTGAGTGACTAATACATTTCTCAATGGATATTTGGAAGAGGAGATCTTCATGAGGCAACCCGAGTGGTTCATCAAAGAAGATCAAGAGGAAAAAGTGTGTTTGTTGCTAAGAAGCCTTTATGGGATTAAGCAAGCACCTAGATCTTGGTACTCTAGGTTGAATACTTTCTTGAACTCTATAAAATTTGTTCTAAGTGCTTATGATCCTTCTTTGTACTTAGGATTCAATGATGGTAAAATCGTCATTCTCATTTTGTATGTAGATGACATTATCCTTAGTGGAAATGATCATGATGGTATACAAGAAGTGAAAGTAGCATTGTTTAAAGAGTTTAAGATGGTGGATCTTGGTAATCTTCATTTCATATTACAAATATAAGTTTCAAGAGGCAAAGATTTGAGTTTTATTTGTCAATCCAAATATGCTTCTTCTATTTTAGAAAAGTTTGAAATGAAAGATTGTAAAGGAGTAGAAACTCCTATAGAGCAAAATGTAAAAGTTTCTAATAGTGATGATGAAGCATCCTTTGAGGACATCACACTATATAGAAGACTTGTAGGCTTGCCTTAAGGTCATATTCAGATGCTGATTTTGCAGGTGATAAGGTGGATAGGAGGTCCAAAAGTGCTTTTGTTACCTTCCTTTGCAACGGCATAGTGTCTTGGCTTTCCAAAAAGCAAGATACTATTTCTCTATCAACTGAATCGGAATACAAGGCACTAACATCCACAACAAAGGAGATCTTATGGTTGAAGAGACTTTTGGTGGAGTTGCAAGTCATGGAGGCCAAGGAGCAGCCAATAATATATTGTGACAACCAATCAACCCAAACATTAGCAACCAATCCCACATTCCATTGAAGGAGCAAGCACATAGAGATTACTCACAAAATAGGTTCAAGCAAAGGAGATCAAGCTACATCATGTGTCTTCTTCAGATTGCCTTGCTGATCTACTCACTAAAGCCTTGACAAAGGCTTAATTTATCAAGTTAATATCATCTTTAGGAGTTGTAGATAGATGTACTATAGTTGTATCATGTAAAAATTGAGGAGTGTTAGAATTTAGCAATTTTCACATGGTTTTTGATGTATTTTTGACATCTATGTGGATCCACACATGTGAGGACCTGTCCACACATGTGAAATGACACTTGTAATATTCAGATCCATTTTTATTAGCTTTCATTTGAGTCTAATATGACATCTCCTAAATTATAGAAGTTAGGTCCTAGATTGTAGGAATCTAGAAGGTCAACACAAACCACCAATGGATGATGTGGCAAACTTGATAGATCTTATCCAAAGTGGATATGGATAAGTACAATGAGCTGTCCCACACGTGTTGGATGCAACTTAGAGAGAGATTATGATGATTATGTACTTGATCCATGATGGATCCATTATTGAGCTAATGATGAGAAACATTGGTTTGTGAAGCAATCTTGGTGTTTACACTCTCTTAAGCACTTTCTTTGTGGATGAATGCTTAGTAAATGTTAAGTAAACTATTTCTCTGTTATCAGGCCGTACAGTAGCTATACTTCACACGTGTTAAGCCGTGGGTCATCATTATTTGATTGTTTTTGCTTGGAATCACAAAGGCTGTCAAGTAGAAGCTAGATTTGGAAGCTAGTCACAAGGAGCTCATTCGAAGGATGGATGTCAGAGTGATCCATCTGAATCACGAGTTTCTTCAACAACTAGTGGCAAGGTGGAAGTATTAGTCATATCATCTTGCATGTCTCTGAACTCCAAAGAAGACCACAATAGCCTACCAATCTATTTTGTGAAAGATCTTAAGGGAAATTGTTACCGGTGTATGCCTATCAACTCAGAGGCAATGGCATATTGCACTTAATAAGGTGCTATGGATGCAAAGAAAACCATCGTTTTGTTGAATGTCCACATCGAACGGATCCATTAACATTCGATCTCTCGTGTTCACAATGCGGAGTTAACCATCCATGCCAAGGTTGTCCGATGCGCAATCCACAAATATCTAGGAGGCATTTGGCTTATGTGGACCGACATGCACTGGTGGTGACCATTCCACCTATCGATGAAATGCACTATAAATGAAAAATCCTAGTGCCACCGGGTTATGAAATGATTTAGGAAGAAGACAATTTGACAAAAGTCTCAAGGTTCACAGATACACCCACGGACAAAAGGACAATGACATCACAGAAAACAGAGCTGGTAGAGTCTATCAAGCCAATGATAGCTGAGGAAGTCAAAATATTGGCAACCGAGGAAGTCAGGTAGGTTCTATCAGGACTCTTGGCGCAATCAATGCACAAATTTCTTAGTGATGGATTACAAAGGGAACCTGTGTCCAAGTTCAGTACAAGATCCAAGAAAAATCACAATCACGCAGCCTTCAATTGGGAAGTGTAATGACAAGGGGAAGACTAAGGTTGATGATTGTCCTTCAACAAGCAAGATTCAGCCAAAGTTTGATTCTTCCATAATGCAACAAACCACCAGAAATCTGGGTATAACAGTACTTAAAAGGCCAAATCCAAGCCCAAATAGGCCTTCAGTCTTCAAGTGCGGGCTTATCATGAGCATTTGGATAGACTAAGCAGTCAATCAACCATGTCATATCCGCAGTACTGATTGAGTGAATGCACGACAATACCACTGGGAGAAGTAGCGCCGATCTATGAGGATCACTATCAACAAGCCTTATTGTTATGACCATATTCAGCAAAGGATATATCTACCTCAGAGATTCAAGCACCATATACGTGGAAGGAACAATAAAGATCACATTCAACAACGATCTATCTATTTGTGTTCCCAATGCCCTTCATGTTCCTCAGCTATCAAAGAACCTGTTATTCTCTAAGATAACTGATGAGGGCTATACTGTGTGTACAATATTCGAGGAAGATACTACTCTGACTACATACACTAGAGTTGAAAATCTTTACATACTCTCTAATTCAGTTGCATTAGCTAGTATCTCTAATGAAAATATAAACGACAGTGCTGTTCTGTGGCATAGTCGATTTGGAAACGTGAATACAAAATCACTTTCTTACATGCATTGTAATAATTTAGTTGATGGATTGAATTTCCCTTCTTCATTTGATAGGAAATATTTCTTTTGTGAATCATGCATCTATGGGAAGCATTCTAGAAGCAAGTTTCCAAAATCACATTCCATCAAAACAAAGCATGTATTGGATCTTGTACATAGCAATCTCTGTGGTCCAATGCCAACTCCATCCTTAGGAGATGCAATCTATTTCATCACTTTCATAGATGATTATTCTAGATGGTCTATAGTCATGTTCATTAAGCACAAATCTGTAGCCTTTGAATGCTTCAAGAGATTCAAGGCCATGGCTGAGACACAAACGTCTACAAAAGTGAAGGCACTCCAAACTGATGGCGGCGACGAATACATCTCTAACGAGATGTCCGACTACCTGGCTGAACATGGTATTAGAAGACAATTCACCACTTCCTATTTACCTCAACAGAACGAGATTGCAGAAAGAAAGAATCGAACTCTTCTCAACTCAACCAGATCCATGCTACAACAAGCACACCTACCTGCGAAATTCTGGGCAGAAGCTACTGTCATAGCCTGTTACGTGCAGAACAGATCCAGCACCAAAGCCGTCAACAACAAAACTCCTTATAAAGTTTGGCATGGACACAAGCCTAGTGTCAGCCATTTAAAAATCTTTGGTTGTATATGTTCTGTTCACATTCCTAAATAGCTTAGGAAGAAGCCCTAAGAAGCTGGACCATAGGACAAATAAATGTATTTTAATTGGCTATCCTAATGAACATAAAGCTTATAAAGTTTATGATCCATCCACCAATGTACTGTGGTCTTGCCTTGGATTTTTCAAGTAATTTGTTCATTGATCATTCTTGTGCAATCACAACACCTCATAAAGATCCTGTAGGGTGTGTGGTGAAGTTCACACGTGCTAAAAAATTCACATGGTATCAGAGCTTCATTATTTGAAGAGGTGAGGGTGTATACATCAGAACATAAGTGCTTTTGATTGCAGGAACTTGGATTTGGGAGAGGAATCCAAACTTGCTGACAAACAAGCCATCTGTGGATCATAAGTGGATCAAATCAAGCATGATCTGCTCCAGCTGTACGGATAGAGAGCTCACACGTGTGAAATCAGCCCTCTTTTTTTGAGTGCTTCTTCTCAAGGAATGATCCAAATTTGATGTTCTATAGCTTGTTGGATAGGTATTGAAGAGTAAATTGTGTTGCTCAAGTTTTTAAATCAATTTGATTTGTTTTTAGAAGAGTTTTAGGCAATCAAAAAGATAGGGAGAATACTCATCTCGTGTGATATGCCAAAGTGACCACACATCAGTTCTTTTCACCGATATTTTCAATTTTCATTATCAATCAAGTAGAATTGGATAAAGGTGAGTTTTGTGAGGTCTTAGACATTTCATTTCACACAAACTGTTGTGTTTGAGTTGAAAGTAAGTTCCTAGAGAGTTTATCAGTTCTTTGAAACTCGTGAGAGAGATAAACTTCATACTTGCATGCGCTTCATTTCTTTGATAGAAGCTAGATCCAAATTCAAGATAGATTGATTTTTTTTTGTTGTGAGCTTGATCTCACAGTTTTTGCTAGATTTCATAGGTTGGATCAAAATTATAAGTGTTAGATCCTAGATTGAGATAGCAAGCAACATATTCAATTCCATCCTTGTCATTGCTAGAATTTCTCAAAGTGTCTTCAACTGGTTCACATTTTTTGGAGCATAGTGAGAGATTAACATCTTCCAATTATGCAATGTGGAAGATTAGAATGGAATAATTATTGATTCTACAAGATGTAATGGACATTGTAAGTGGATCTGAAGAAGGACCTGCAGCACCTAATGAAGCTGCAACATTCAATAAAAGAACCAGAATTGCTCTTTGCTCTTCATTTCATTAAAATGAATGTCACAAATAAAGTGTTAAGAGATATCAGTACATGCACCACTGCCAAGGAGGCTTGGGACACTCTCAAAACAATCTATGAAATTAAGAATACTTCTAGATTGCTTACACTTAGAAATCAAATCTTTCTAAGTTATCTGAGAGTAGATGAGAGTGCTTCATCTTATGTAATGAGAGTTAAGGATCTTCATCAAGAGTTAGCTGGTATTGGTGATGCTCTTAAGAGCACTGAACTTGTTCAAGTAGTCCTTAATGGACTTATAGATGAGTATGACAATATTGTGCAGACTTATGCTGTCAGGGAGGAGCTTCCATCCTTGGAGACTCTTCAAGGTGTTCTCATT
Source organism: Diphasiastrum complanatum (assembly GCA_029204225.1). Taxonomy (NCBI): domain Eukaryota; kingdom Viridiplantae; phylum Streptophyta; class Lycopodiopsida; order Lycopodiales; family Lycopodiaceae; genus Diphasiastrum; species Diphasiastrum complanatum. Next base: position 47,085,832 of record CM055096.1, read on the forward strand.
GCTGAAGAAAGCAGGCAAGAGAACAAGATGCTGAGGATCAACAGACTTTCATTGAAGGATGGTGGAGATGACAAAGCATTCTTCACCAAGGACAAGTCAAGAGGCAAGGGCAAAGGTCAACAACACTTCAAGAAGGACAAAGCCAAAGAAAGTAGTGAGGATCAACCCTCACAAGTTGCAATATCTAGTGGCAAGAAGAAGCTATCAAAGATCAAATGTTTCTTTTGTGGCAAGAAGGGCCAGTATGCAAGCAAGCTAACCTTACTAATGAGGAAGAGTGTAAGAGTATTGAGAGTGAAAGAGAGGATTCTTTAATGATGTCTAGTTTTTTCATCTTTTTCTTTCAAGAATGAAGAAATATGGTGGATAGATAGTGGGGCTAGCTCCCATATGTCTAGTTCTAGAAACACTTTCACAAGTCTCATGCCATATCTAGGTGCAAAAAGATCAATCTATATTGCTAATGATGTAAAGTGTAGAATTGGAAGAATAGGTAGTATTCCACTACATGCATCATCATCAAAATCTTTTTGTTTGCGTGATGTACTTTATGTACCTAGACTAACCAGGAGTCTCATTAGTGTAGGACAGTTGTTTGATAATGGATTGGATGTCAAATTTCATGTTGGCAAATGTATAATCTCAAGAGAAAATGAAGCGGTTGCTAGAGGATCTAGGATCAAAGCTGTACAAACTAGATTCTAGGGAGAGTGCTAACATTTCAGATATTGCTTATGAGACCAAGGTTCATCAGGAGGATCTTTGGCATAAGAGATTGGGACATCCCAATTTCAAAGCCATGCAATCTATGGTCAAGGAAGGAAAAGTTGTTGGACTACCAAAGACACTGTCAAAGGAGCTTCAACCTTGTGAAGCTTGTGTTTTGGCAAAATCACATAGAAGACCTTTTTCAAGATCAAACATCAAAATACAACATCCATTTGAACTCGTGCACTCTAATGTTCATTTCTCTTCAACCAAAAGCAGAGGAGCAAATTGCTTTGTTTCTTTTGTAGATGATTATACAAGATATTCTTGGATCTATATGCTATCTTCTAAAGCAATGGTTTATGATGTTTTCCTTACTTTCAAAGCTTATGTAGAAAAAACAGTTTTCTTTCAAGTTGAAAGCTTTGAGAAGTGATAGTGGAGGTTAATATACCTCGAACAAGTTTAAAGACTTTTGTGAGAAAGAGGGAATACAAAGAGAATTTTCTTGTTCTTATACGCCTCAGCAAAATGGAGTTGCTGAAAGAAAAAATAGAAGTTTGTGTGAATGTGCAAAAGCCATTAGGCTAGAAGCATCTCTTCCTAAAGAATTTTGGGGAGAAGCAATTGCATATGAAAATTATCTTTGTAATAGACTTCCTAATCTTGCAATAGAAGGAAGAACACCATTTGAGATGTTGTATAAGAAAAAGCCTAAGGTAGATCATCTTAGGATCTTTGGTTGTTTATGCTATGTGCATGAACCTTTAGAGACTAGGAAGAAGGCTGATCCAAGTGCTATTAAAGGAATTTTTGTTGGATATGCATCTTCTAAGAAAACATATAAAGTTTATCTTCCCTCTACTGACAAGAATGTTGTAAGTAGAGATGTGATCTTTCATGACGATCAAAAATTTAACTTGGATGAAGCAAAGATCAAGGAGTCTCATGTAGGATCTACAATCATCAACCTTGATGTTGTTCAAGAAGTGGTGAGGCCGAGGCTTGAGGAGGTGTAACTTCAAGCACCTACACCAAGAAGATCCACAAGAGAAAGATCCGAGCCAAGAAGGCTCACTTATGATGAGGGAGGAAGTCTTGTGGAAGGTGAAACTTCCTATCATGCATTCTTCATATCAGATGAAGAGCCTAAAGATGTCCAAGAAGCACTTTAATCCGAAAAATGAATTGAAGCAATGACCCTTGAGTTTGAAGCCTTGATGTCAAACAACACATGGGAGCTTGTGGAGCCACCAAACAACACCAAGTAGCCACAAGTAGGAAGAAATTAGCCTGTACAGTGATTTTGAGCTCATTATGCTATACTCAGGGGCATGTCCTGTGTTTGTCAGTATATGTGGCCATATTGGGCCTAACTCTAGTTTGGCAGGTGGTAGGCCAGTTTAGTGACACCTGTTGAGCCCATGCAGTTTGGGGCTTTGCTATATGTACAGTGTTTCTTCATAATAGACTTAACTTTTGTTGTGCCATCTTTGAGAGCTTGTGAGGAGTGGCTATGGTGATTGTGTGATGTGATCTGCATACTACACTAGATCCTAACAGAATTTCAACTTGGTATCAGAGCTTCGGGGTGATGCAGGTATGCACGATCCGGTGGAGCTATGGGATAACGTCTTTCACCAGGAGAAATAGCACTCAAAGCGTCTCATGAGAGAGGACTCCATACGGAGTATAGGTAGTCCGGATGGCAGGAGACAGCCAAGTTTCTTCGATCGAAGCCTCGGGGAAGATCAAAATGATCGTCGGATCCTGAGTTGCAACCCGCACTCCCCTATAGTATTGGTGTGATTCGGCACCCCCCCCCTCATACCAAGCACTCTACCCAAGCTGGTAAAGCACGTTTTTTCTCTCTAGGATTTTCTCTTTCTAGAAAGTCATTTTCTCTCTCTAGATTTTATTGATCCCCAGGCTTCCTTTAATCATGCCTAGATCGTGTGAGGTGATTGCACATCGATCTGAGCTCTCTGGACTCCGCTAGAACCGAGCAAAGATTTTCAGCCATAGGAACTTGGCACCGGCTGGATTCTGATCACAGTGGTGCCGGGAGGGGCGCCGGCGCCGTTGGCACCGGGAGCAGCAGGGCGCTGCTGGCACCAGGGACATAGCTGGCGCCGATGGCGCCGGAAGTAAATCTTTGTAAAGGTAGCTTTACAACACATGATCGATAGTGGCATTGTCGAGTCAGGTGATAGCTACACTGACACACACATCTGTAGCTTGAAAATTTCTCGTTCGGAGGGAAATATGGGCTATCTTGGAGGTACACACATTTTGGTGGTCACATGTGATGGAAGTGCGAGGTGGTGTCAGTTGAAAGCCATTGGGCAAGATAGCGGACTTGCATTGGACGAGCTATGTGTGGGACACGCAGAGGATGAAGAACGGGTCAATAATCACACTTTGGATGCTCTTGGAGAGTGGTGAGTGTGATGATTTTGCGGTTTTGCAGTCGGTAAGTCAATTTTGATCAAGCCATTTTAGCTGTGGAGCAGTGTATCAGGTTTGTCATCGAGGAGATACACTTCAACTGCCAGTTTGGATAAGTCAAGTCAATTTGCCATTGTTGGCAGTTTCCTCTATCTGTCTACTAGTTCTGCTTGTTTGCTTCTTGTTACAGCTTATGCTACCTTCATTCTGGTTGTTAGCTGGGCATGTTCTTGATCATTTCTATTTGGTTCAATGCCCAAATCAGGCAGCAGATTCTCGGGGTTGTAGTATGGTTCAACCTGTCATGGATACTCAGATTTCGAACACTCTTGAACTCTTGAAATCACTTGCAATCATTCTACCATGCAAGCACACCAAGAATTCCCAAAAGCAACTCTTCTTGAAACACAGTTGGGCATTACTATGGCACTTTAAAACACAATGCTAGAACGGATCATTGCAAAATGGAAACTAAACTACTTGCAAGATCAGAAGACTAGCCTAGCATGCCACATTCATTAAAAAGCAGAAAATTAATTCCTACAAGCATTCAAGAATCAAGAAGCTCCATCTTCTTGGTTCTTGAATTTTCCAAGAAACTCAAGAAACCAAAAAGTAAATGAATTTGCAAGATCTATACCACATTATTGGCTACAAATTTCTTGGATGCTTGCAACCTACATTAATCCACAAGAAAACATGAAATCTAATCCACAACTAGGAAAGCAAGAAAACTAATCCACTCTAAATCCACAACCACACACAATATGAATGAAAGGGCATGATCATAGGGGCATCACTCAAGAAAACCATCATGATCAAGGAGCTTAGTGTAGCATCAAACTCATGGAAAATCTTCTTATTAAGCATGGAGTAGATACAATGCAAAAAGCTCCTCTTCACAAAGAGAGAGTCTCTTAAATAAGCAAGAGAGCTCCTTAGGTGACATCCTAGTAAAATTTCCACATTTCACAAATTACAAGTGGAATATTGCTCTCCACTAGAGGTCACCATCAAAAGGTGGCTCACTCTACTTTCTTTAAGAGGGGTCTACTGGCATTTATTACATTTGCCTAGAAATACTAGTTCCTACATGTTCATTCCATCTTCCGGGATTCACCATGAGGCTTACATAGTTCTTGCATGTCTTTCTTAGCTAGTATTTCTCGGCTCTCATACTCGGCTCTCAGTCTTCATTAGTCTCGTCTTCTCAGAGACCTCCTCGGTCTAAGGTGAGAGGTGCTCTTGAGTTGCTCTGTCCGAGTATCTTGGAGATTTGTCAGAATCAGCCAACAACCATATCAGGATTGCATCAGGGATGCAGATTTCAGTGATGACAAGGTGCAGATCATTTGGTTTGGGCCATGGAAGATCTCACAGGTTCACTTGGAGGGATATTGGCATGCACAGTCATGTGAGGGACCTGATGGTGGCTTTGGAGTTCACATCTCAGTGTATTCTCAGGGGAACCATTCACAAGAGTAGCTTGGAGCTAGCTTGGGAGAATACAGGTGGGCACTACAGGGTAGATGCTCAAATCTTTGTGATCAGGGATGGCATTGAAATATCTGGTAGGGATAGCACTTCAGGATGACATGGGATGATCATCAGGGGGCAGCTATTTCATATTGGACTTGAGTCATTGGCATGGACAAGACTTACAAGTGGGATTCATGATGGAGTCAGAACACCGCAAACGCAAATGGTCAAAGCGTGAAGCTTTGAGAGCCAGCTTTAGGTTGGAGAGCTGATGGAGATCGCACAGGGTGTGATCGGAGGGCAAACACTATGATGAGTGTTTTGCTAGCGATCTATTGTAGGAGACATTGATGGCGAGGACTTCATGGTGTGCTCATTTGGGAGTACAAGTTGGCATTACAGCAGGGAGCCAATCATTGGCATTGGCATCAATGGGGAGGCATCTACCATCACGGTTGTGGATACGCTAACTATAGCTTTCATGCATTTGGCTGTATTTGCAGGAGTCTAGGCTTGGCACAAGTGTTGGAATTTCCATGGTGCAGATTCTCAGGTGGTGAGATGAGGGATAAGCCTACCTCAGTACGATCAGAGAGACAGTAGTCTTGGGATCCCGTGTGCGACGACTCAGGGACATGCTTGCATTGGCATGGTGTCGGGTGGCACATAGCCAGGGAGAGCGAGCAAATGCTAGGAGGCAGGTGGAGCAGGTGATGCTTTGGAGTTCGGCTTGTCTAGCAGGATGGTGACAGGATTGGAGACATCAGGTGAGCATAGTGTGTGGATGACGAGTCCATTGGGGTGGCACTCAGGGAGATGCTACAATTGCTCAGGTATGATATGTCATTTGATGTATGGACGATGTTCTTCAGCTGGTGCATCACGTGATGACCTAGGAATGGGTCATGCCTACTTGGAAGTAGGTGGCATGGAGTGTACCTGCGGTGGTACATATCCTGAGGGCATGGAGAGCATTATGGGGTGATGTGGATCCAGCATGCCCATGGTTGTGAGCCGACAGGGATGGAGATGGTTGCTCAGGGAGTGACAGTTGATACTTTGGCAAGTGATCAGGTGAGCTGCATGGTTATATGCACAGTGGTCTCCAGGTTGGCGTCACATGTTGTTGTTATCCATCATTATTTGGTAAGCAGGATGCAGTTTTTGGTTAGATCCAGTTGGAGTCTAGTTGCACTATAGGTGGATAGATTCTTGGAGAGCTATCAGTAGGTAATGGATACTTGGTGATCAGATGGTCCAGGGTACAGGGTTCTGGAGCTATTCTACCTGATATGCTATGGATTGTGGGTGAGTTATTCATCACGATACTGGATCTAGTTTGCATTCGCTTTGGCTTGGACGCTATGATGGATACAGTGTTGGTGAGATAGGCTCCTTGGTGAGAGGCCTATGTACTGGTCAAATCAGAGTTGAAACGTCAAGCATGAAAAGTTGAACCTACATGGGATGTAGGATAGGCAGATCATCATCAATATCTCTGGGAGGTTGGCGAGCTACTCAAGTATAGCCTATGGTGAGGTTTGTGTACATTCATTCATTGAGTCTTTGGTAGACTCTTGTGCTTAGAGCATGGGGAATGGATGGGGATCAGCTTTCAGGACTTATTGAACATGATGTCAGGGCAAATTGGCTTAGAGCATAGCTTTGTTTGGGAGATACATCAGAGATGAGGCTTGGAGCACTCATTGGGTCGAGATGGTTGATCTTGGATGATGTATGAGGACATCTATGTGATATGCTTGGACGTGAGGGCATCTTGTTACAGGTGCGGCCATGGTTGGAGACCTGATTTGGTGACCAGTGGTGTAGCAGCGGATCTACAGGTGGCACAGGTGTTGGTACGACAGGATACCACTTATGGACAGGCCTTGGTCATGTATTTGATGCTTTATCATTCGTGTTAGTTTGCATGAGTGTGTGTGGGCTTGCATGTTGCCTTGTCACGAGAGCCTAGATCTGAGACGGAGTTTTATGTGGTTGTGCATTTGCTACAATGAAACAAAGTAGTCATTTTATGCTCATTGACTTGTCATTGTCTACTAGCTGTCTATCTAGTGAGGGTGCAATCTTATGGTGGCAGTAAGATTTCCTCAGGTTGAGCCTCAGTCGCTCATTTATGTCAGCTTTACAGGTTTGTGCTTGTAAGTGTCTGATAGGATGTCAGCCTAGCTAGATGGAGGATGTAAGTCTCATGGTGGCAGTGGGATTTCCTCAGTTTGAGCCATGTCGCTCATGTGGTCCACTTGTGTTCAAGTTGGATTGGGGACGAGTCAGTTGGTCGAGAGTGTGGTAGACTCTCTGTATGAGCATTGTAGTTGCATGATACTTTGTGAGGCAAAATTGGTGCATAACATCTTTTGGACACTCCAGACATTGCTACAAATTATTGTTTTTCACTCTTATCACATTTGAGCTTAAGGGAGAGAGTTAGAAATCAGTTTTGATCTGATTCATTATTATACGCTTCAAATGTGATACTGTAATAAATGTACAGTTAGTCAGTTTACTGTTTTCAGTTGTGATCGAGATGTGACCCACTATTGTCATATCAGCGGGCACTGATCCCGTAGCCGGATACTTGGGTTAGCCGAGTAGCCACAAGTAGGAAGAAATTAGCCTATACAATGATTTTGAGTTCATTATGCTATACTCAGGGGCATGTCCTGGGTTTGTCAGTATATGTGGCCATATTGGGCCTAACTCTAGTTTGGCAGGTGGTAGGCCAGTTTAGTGACACCTGTTGAGCCCATGCAGTTTGGGGCTTTGCTATATGTACAATGTTTCTTCATAATAGACTTAACTTTTGTTGTGCCATCTTTGAGAGCTTGTGAGGAGTGGCTATGGTGATTGTGTGATGTGATCTGCATATTGCACTAGATCCTAACATAATTTCAACTGTTACATCCTTTTATAATAGGTCCAAACCCTATTGGCCACTTGGCTTTCCTTCCAAAATGTAAACCCTACTATTTTTGGGTCTAGATTCAATGTACCAAACATTTAAATTTGAATCTACTCAAACTCGACTTCTACATTTCCCACACTTTCAAAAAGTATTTATTCAAATGAAATTTAGACTAATTAAGTTTGAAAAATCAAACCCTAAGTCTAATTTAAAGTTGGCCTCAATTTGCCAAATATAGAAATGTAGCATATAAGATTAAACTAGTTGAATTTCTCACAATCTAGAAGCTCTTGGAAAGGCAGGATAATGGATATTAAAGTATCGATTGCCGATCAATCTATCACGAAAGTAGTTCAACAAGCTTATCTTCACAAAGAGCTCAACATTCAAGATTTGAATCCAAATGATAGAAGAAAATGCAATTGTAAGTATACGATTAGTATGTACATATTTAGATTTAATTTTTTTAGTATTAGCATTTTCTTTTTATTAAATTTTCCTCGCAATATTTTTGTTGGTTTTGCAGATTTGTATCCATAAAAAAAAAAAAAAATTCGTTGGCAATCAATTCAATCTATTGTAGGAATAATTAATGTCATACATTCTGATATTGGTATTTTACAATATAAAGGTCATTCTCCAAAATCCCTTTTAGAGTCAGGAGTTTTTTTTTATTATCACACCTATATTCTTGATAAAAATGGTGGTAGATTGGAGCCATATCCTCTACCAAATTTTTCGAGTGAGAATGGATTTCTCTAGAAATTCAACAATTTCAGAAAGTTTTCGATCTAGAATTTATATGGATATTCAGAGTATATTAAAATGTAGCACTAATTCAAAGAATAATAGACTAAGTTGGTATCTACCTTTTAGTATTTTTGTTGATTTTTTTTTTTCTAATTTAATGCAATGTTCGATGAACAAACACAATGTTTATTTGGAAGGACTTGAGTAATGAAATGCTTGCCGAGTTGTTGGATGATCGTTGGGATAAGAAACAAAATGAGCAAGTTGAGTGCAGAGTATGTAAGTCATCAATGACATTTAGATAGCACATAGAATAATAAATGCTCACTTTGTTGTTGTATTATAGAAGATGGATAAAATGCAAAAATGAGTGGAAGCCAATAGATCAATATTTTGCATGAAATCATCAAGAGCAACTTCAAATAACATTGAAAAGAAATGACAACATTCTTGCTATGATTGAGATTGAGGAAGATTGGAGTCTCAATCACATTCAATCAAAACTAGAAATGTTGCAATTCGATCTTCCTCAGTACTATCAATTTCCATTGAATGGTGTTAAGGTACGTCATGTCCAGGTAAGAGCCTTGCTCTTACCTGTCGTAAAACGATGGTCGTGAGCGCAGCGGAGGCTCAGTTGCTCAGAGCGTAGGCATGTAGGAATGGAAACGCAACAATTAGCAGCAAAAATATTCAAGTAGAAAAACTCATACAGTTTGCACAAATGAATGACGCAGTAGTGAGACAAAAATTGCACTCTAATAAATATCAATAGTGAGTACAATGGCTTGAAGTAATAACTTCAGCTTGTTCTACAGATAACTCTAATTGAAAGAGAAATTCTAAAAATTAACACTTACATAGCTTGATTCAGCTAATATAGAGATTTACAAGAGAGAAAATATCTTACAAGCCTTTAAGGCCATTTATGCCAGTCTTTGCATATGTACAAAAGCTGGTAACCGCCAATTGCCTTTAGGATATTTGTTTGTGCAGCTATTTTAGGGTTACTCATAAGTTGGCAAAGTCGGTCAGAAAAATGCGAAAAACTCAAAAAACCGAAATGAAGTAGGTGCCTAAAAATGATTTCTAAGGTATTTTGGCCACTTGGCCAGTGTGTCGCATTTTTCGCTAAGGAGCGAAAAAGACAAAAAAGACGAAGGTGCCTTAAAAATGATTTCCAAGATATTCTGGCCACATGGCTAGTGTGTCGCATTTTTCGCTAATGAGCGAAAAAGGCGAAAAAGATGAAGGTGCCTTAAAATAAGAATCTCAAAGGGGAAAAATGTGAAGGCCCAAAAATATGTTGTCGGCCTTTGGTTTTTAGGATGCTCATTACTTGAACGATTTGTTTTAAGACTGAGCATAAGAAATCTAACACTCCCCCTTAATGTGGATCCTAAAAAACTTTGATCTTGAGATTTAACATATTGTTAAATCTGAGATGTTGCTCCTTTGATAGAACCTTTGTGAAGTAATTTGTTGCCATGTGATTTGTTCTGCAGAAAATCAATACTACTTCCTTATTGTGCACTTTCTCTCTAAGGTAGTGATACCTGATTTCTATATGTTTGCTTCGAGAGTGAAATCTCGGATTGAGAGATAGCGCTATTGTGCTTTAACTGTCACAATAGATTGTTGTAGGAAGTGGTTGTGCAAGATTGAGGTCTGCAAGCAGTTGCCTAAGCCAGATCGCCTCTTTGGTTGCATTTATGACAGCTATGTATTCGGATTATGTTGACGATAATGCAACTGAGGTCTGCTTCTGGCTATTCCATGAGATTGGGCCTTGGTTATATAAAAATACAGATCCAGAAGTTGATTTTCTGGTGTTGACATCTCCTGCCCAATCCGCATCTATGTAGGCTTCAAGGATATTGGCAGTTTGGCTACCTCCATAGCAGATGCTGAGAGTTGTCGTTGCTTGAATGTACTTCATGACCTTTTTTAGCGCTTTCCAATGAGCTATGCCTGGATTTGACAGGAATTGGCTGAGTGTACTGATCAAATATGTAAGGTCTGGTCGCGTGCAGATCATTGCGTACATCAGTGAGCCGATGATGGATTGAAACGGGTAGCGCTTCATCTCCTTCTTTTTTGCCTCAGTTTGAGGAGACTGTTCCTTTGATAGTTTTAGTCCAGGGTCTAGTGAAAAGTGACTGGGTTTGCAGTTGGCCATTCCATACTTTTTTAGCACGTTGTTGGGATATCGTTGCTGACTGATAAATATCAGTATGCTAGGTCAATCTCGTTGAATCTGGATTCCAAGACAATACTGGGCTGGACCCATGTCAATCATCTTGTATTTCTGGGCCAGCATGCACTTTGTATCCTTCATTAGATTCAGATTATGACTGAATAAGAGTGTACCATCTGCGTAGAGAGTGATGATGATGAAGTATTCTGATACAGATTTGAAGTAAACATTCGAGTCTGCTAAGTTTAAAATAAAACCATTCTCTATTAGAAATGCATTGATCTTCTAGGACCAGACTCTGGGCGACTATTTCAGCCCATAGAGTGCCTTGTGAATTCTGCATACAAGGTGTTGTTGTTTTCCGTTGAGTTCCTATCCCTCTGGCTGTGTCATATAGATTTCTTCTTCGATGGTTCCATTGAGAAAAGTGATTTGGACATCCATCTGATGAACTTCAAGATCTCCTGCAACTGCAAAGGAGAGAAGTAGGCGGATCGAAGAATGTTTGACGACTGGGCTGAAGGTTTCTGAATAATTTAGATTTGGAATGTGGGAAAAGCTTGTGGCGACTAGCCTAGCCTTGTAACGATTTAGCCTTTCTTTAGCATCGTACTTTGTCTTGAATATCCATTTGCATGGAATTTGGTTTCGGTCCTTTGGCAGCTCAGTGAGTGTCCTTGTTTGATTCTCCAACAGAGAATTAAATTCAATGTCCATCGCTAATTTCCACTGGTTAGCATCAAGAGTAGACATCGCCTCAGAAACTATGGTCGATTCCTGCACAAAGTAGTAGGCCGGATCATCCATAAATCTGGATGCAGGTTGTCTGGACCTGTTCGACCTCCTGGGTTGAACTTCGGTCCTCTAATGTGGGTTGACTCGTTGAGATTCTGACTCATCTTCTGAGTTAGCATCGAGATTCTGCAGTAATCTCTAGATCAGAATTGATTGGTTGCTCAATCCATGAGTCGGAATTACCAGCAGCTTTTCCTTTGTGGTCGAGGAACTGGTCTTCCACGAAAATGACATCTCTACTAGTGAATGCCTTCTTGGTATCCAAATTGTAGAGCTTGTATGCCTTGTGATTTTGGGATGTAAAGATAGCCACTTCTTTTTTCATAGGCTAAAACCTTCCGGGATTTGTCAAGGATTGTGCAACCTTCTGTATCGAATTCGACCCTCCGACCTGAATCGGTGACTCTGCTAATTGAGAGCAGATTCTTGGTTAGATTTGGGATGTGGAGAACGTTGGACAGCAACTTGACTTCACCTCTTTTGAATTCAACCCTGACTGTTCCTTCACCTTTGATTGAATGCGATGAGTTGTCTCCAAGTTGCACAACTCAAGAGTGGGTGAACGACTTGTAGTCTTTGAACCAGTCGCGATGGTGAGTCATGTGTTGTGTTGCTCCAGAGTCTAGATACCAGGAATCGATATCTTGTTGTTCTCCGACTTTGGTCATGAAACCTGCTTCATCTTCTTCTTCTTCTTGTTGCTGATTTGAGTGACTGGCTGTAGTACTATGTGCTTGTTGTTGGAACTTCTTCTTCTTTTTGTTGTTGTACTTCAAAGTTTAGCAGTCCTTGATTTCGTGACCAGTCCTCTTACAGTATCTGCAGAATAGTTTCTGCACAGGTTCGAATGATGAAGAGCTTGAATTCGATCCTGAACCGGAATTTGGTCCAAACTGCATGTTGCTCTTTTTGTCAGTAGAGCCTGACTTTGTAGATTTTTTGGATATAAACTTTTGATTTTTTGAATAGAGGGCTTGAGGATCCGATCCTGAGCCTAAGGAGGATGTTGATCTTTTGGTCTCCTCTTGTAGGAGCAGCGAGATTACTCTTGATAGAGTGAGGTGCTCCTGGGTAGAAATTGCAGTTACCCAATTTTCGTAGGCTTCAGGTAGACTCGATAATAGAGTCATGAGTGCATCAGAATCTTCTATGACTGAGCCTGTTGCAGTCATCTGCTCCATAAAATTTTTGAAAGTGTTGAGGTGGCTCGAAACACTATCTGCTTTAAACATTTTGAGGTTGAAGAATTTCTTCCTCAAATGGAGCTTGGATATAACGTCTCTAATGTCGTAGAGAGTTGCTAGGATGTTCCATGCATTCTTAGCGGTCTAAGCAGCACGTATGTGGCTATATGAGTATCCTTGATATTGAGGGTGATCATAGCAAATGCTTTTCCATCTCTCAATCTCCACTTGGTGATGATGGCTGCATCACCTTCTGGTTTGAGCTCTATGCCATCAACAATGTCCCACAGTTCTTTGGCTAGAAGTATAACCTTCATCTTGAATTTCTAGAGATGGTAGTTATCTCCACCGAGTTTGTCAATGAGAGATGAACTGGATGACGGATCCATTCTGGTTGGACTAGATCGTTGGTAGAAACAACGACTGTCGGAATACTGTTGGCTGCACGTTTGCTAGAAAGACGTCTTGATAGAAACAAGACTAATAATCCGCAGTAAAAATGTAGATTACTGAAATGCCCACTCTGATACCATGTCGTAAAACGGTGGTCGTGAGTGCAGCGAAGGCTTGGTTGCTCAGAGCGTAGGCATGTAGGAACGGAAACGCAATAGTTAGCAGCAGAAATATTCAAGTAGAAGAATTCATACAGTTTGTGCAAATTAATGACACAGTAGTGAGACAAAAATTGCACTTTGATAAATATCAACAATGAGTACAATGGCTTGAAGTAATAACTTCAGCTTGCAAGCGTGATAACGCTAGCTACAGATAACCCTGATTGAAAGAGAAATTCCAAAAATTAACACTTACATAGCTTGATTCAGCTAATATAAAGATTTACAAGAGAGAAAATATCTTACAAGCCTTTAAAACTATTTATGCCAGTCTTTGCATATGTACAAAAGTTGGTAATCGCCAACTGCCTTTGGGATATTTGTTTGTTCAACTATTTTAGGGTTACTCATAAGTTGGCGAAGTCGGTCAGAAAAATGCGAAAAACTAAAAAAGCCGAAATGGCGTAGGTGCCTAAAAATGATTTCTAAGGTATTTTGGCTACTTGGCCAGTGAGTCGCATTTTTCGTTAAGGAGTGAAAAAGACGAAAAAGACGAAGGTGCCTTAAAAATGATTTCCAAGGTATTCTGGCCACTTGGCCAGTGTGTCGCATTTTTCGCTAAGGAGCGAAAAAGGCAAAAAAGACGAAGGTGCCTTATAATGAATTCTAAGGCATAGAAAATGTCAAAGGGGAAAAATATATGGTGATGCATAACTATGTGCACATCAAGCATGCAAAAAAGGATCAAGGATTAGAAAGATGAATGATTTTGTTAGCCACAGGAGTTCACCTCAGCTTTTATCACTCACCAATAGATTTTCACATATGTTCTTAAAAGTTGGAAGTTGGAATCTCAAGCAAGAAATCACTCTCCACCAAGAAATTGACAAGCTTATTTCAATTTTTGGGTTTTTCTGTATCACTTCCTACACCCCATGGACTTACATTTCTAGATTCTCCAAAATATGTATAGTATGACCAATTACTATATACACATCTTAAATCTCTAGGTCCACTTTACAGTTTTCAGATGCCAAAAACCAAAATAGGTCTTCCCCTTAGTAAATTAGATACAGGTGAATTGGAACATAAGGATAACATGTTAGAAGACAATGTAGGAGCGGGGACCATTCAATATTGGATGGAGTTTTATCAAACTCCAATTTTTATAGATGTCTCATTGTTTCCTATACATTTCCTGAGTGTTTTCCATTTTCCCTATTTTGCCACCTTGCACTCTGAGATGATAACATCAGAGAGGGGACTCCATTACTCGTGCTCCCATACATTCACAAGTAAGTGTATGCTTTTCACATTTTAAAAAGTTGATTTTTCCATATGAATTGTGATTTTACTTGCAGTCTAAAAAACATATTAAATTCTGATTGCAGTGACCATTGGATTTTATATGCTCTGTCTTTATATCTCAATGATGAGGGTGTGTGTAATCCAATTTGTATAAAGATGAACTCTATTATACACATCCACAAAAAAGCGAAGAGCCTTATCAAGAAAGTACTGGAACTCTTTCCAGTGCCAGGTGCAACAGCTTGTACAAAGCTTAAAATGTTTGATGCAAAGGTATTTTTTTTATTTGATATCGATTTGACGCGTGCTTGTTTCTTTTGTATATTTTCTTTCAATCACGTGCGTGATGATTTGATATACCATCTACTTTTTTTTACACAAAATTTTGTTTCTAACTTTTGTATATATTTGAACACTGCAGTCCTCCCAACAAACTGACTCTATCAACTGTGGCTGGTATACGGTATACAATGCCAAACAGTTTTTAAATTGTCTTGCACAACACGCTAAGCTTCGAATCTGCTTGAGGTAATCTATTTATTCACAATTACAATTACATATTCATAATTCTCAATCACTTATTCTTGATTAATAACATTTGGTTGTGTTTTTGTTTTTTGCAGTTCTCTTGCCCGAAAGTGTCCCCAAAGGAGATAATGCATTTCCGACAAGAGACAATAAAACTTGTTATCGAAAATTCGTTTCCAGTTTCAATTACACAGTGTTCTCCACCAAAGTTGCTTCCATTTGAAGAAATGGCAATAGAGATCATAGAAAAGAAAGACCCTCAACTTGAACAATGATACTCAAGTTAAGCGGTTCATATATTTTCAAACATGATGTATACAAAAAAATTATATGACATAATAGAAAATTGCGTTGTTCAAATTTTATGGATCTTCAATTTCGATGGATGTTTTTTAGTGATTCAGTTTTACAATATAGTTGAAGGTAAATAGTTTCTCATGTGCAAGTAATCTTAGATTTCTTATGCTCATCCTTAAAACAAATCGTTCAAGTAATGAGCATCCTGAAAAACCGAAGGCCGACAACATATATCATTTCCAACCAATTAATGCTTTGCCAAAACCTTAGCTGCACATGTCTCTCTTTCCATAGTCATCTCAGATTTGAACCAAGAATTCAAACCTTGTTCAAGCTTCTTATACAAGCATTCATATGTGTGAGAGCTTGTTGGAAAAGTTTTTAGCTTTCACATCATATGTTGTTTGATCTTTCTCGTTGATGTCATTAAATATTCATGAATGATGGATCACTTTCATTTGCCAACCATTAGAGGAGTTCTAAATCCAAAAAAGACCCTTTGTAAAAATTCTCTATATATTTTTTTTCTCAATTTTTGCCTACACATGGACCAATCAAAACACTCAAATTTGAAATCTACGTATCTTAACTCATTAAAATTGAAAAAAAAAAAAAGTTTTCTTAATAATGCTATAATTCGATGTCAGGGGCAGCCCGCAACATGACATGATATTGATAGTAGAATATGCAATTATCATTATAATTAGTATAACTTTTTAACCGTAGCTCCAATTGAGACAAAAACTATACCGTTAGAAAGCGCTCAAGGAGAGCTTTCCAATGATACTCTAGATGACCTACTTCCGACCTACTATTCAAAAGTTATGGCCAGTCAAAGTTTTCAAAAAGTCATATATCGCTCTTGTGCGACCATAGAGCACCCCGAAAGTTGAAGAATTTCCATTTCAATTTCTTGCAAAAAATAATGCTTCTTGGTACAAATATTCTTAGGTGCTCTATGATCGCACAAGAGCGATATTTGACTTTTTCGAAAACTTTGACTGGCCATAAATTTTGAACGGTAGCTCGGAAGTAGGTTATGTAGGGTACCGTTGAAAAAGCTCTCGTCGAGCGCTTTCCAAAAGTATAATTTTTGTCTCAATCGGAGCTACGGTTAGAAAAGTTATATTATTTTTAATGAACTACAAGCAATAATGTACATAGAATGGTTAAGCATTGAACTAAAATTTTGAGAGGATGTGTAGGTTTAAAGATATCAATAAAGAGCATATTTGCCTTGAATGAATATTGCGTTACTCTTGTTGTCACTTGTTTCAAGCATGTGTCAAGGTGCTTTGTCATACGATGATTCATCATGCAAAATTGACACTTGGACAAAACCTTCTATTTTGAGCACTTTTGGTCCATTTTCCTTCTATATGGAGATCTACTTGGAAATCTTCTAGAAGTCAAAATTCGTCTACTTCAGCTTATTCCACATGTGTGAGCTGTCCTCTACACATGGGATATGACACCTAAACAAAGGATGTGGCTCATGCAATCAATAGATTGATGCCATGTGACTCCTTTGGGCCTTATTTCCTGATTTCTATTTGCTTTGGGGGGCATACTTGCTTCCAATATAACACCAAACATTCATGCTTCCAAGTTCCAATGCTCTTAAAAAAAAACTGAGTATATATCCTAAAATATTTAAAAGGAAGCTCCAGCATAAAGCCTTGTAAATTTGAAACTAATAGCCAAAATTAGCACCATTTTTGCAAGTTAAAAACGTACAAACTAAGAGGTGCTATGCCAATTTCAACGAATTGCTTCTTGTAGACTTTTTGGGTTCGGTTCGGTTAGTAATAAAAGTGTATTACTCACTCTCGCCGAGGGTGTGGCCCCACACCCTCATCCAATGGTGTATAAAACACTATCAAAGTGGAAAGATAATCGTGCCACTTTTGGATCTTGCTCCAATGTTGAAGGAAGGTGGAGCCCTCCTCCTTGCATCCTCCTTCACGTCGCGTTATGAATAAGCTTGTCAAATTTCTTGCTGGAGAGTGATTTCTTGCTTGAGAACTTCCAACCTCTAACTTTTAAGAACAGATGTGGAAATCTATTGGTGGGTGATAAAAGCTGAGGTGAACTTTGAGTTCACGTGAATAATGATTGAAGATTCATAAATTTTGATTTGTTTGCTTTGCCTCCATAGCAGCTGTAGCTTCTCGCAACACAGACAGTTGACATATTACGAGTACGGTTTGCAAGCTGGTGAGCGGGTAGAGGAGGAGTGGGTGGGTGTTGGAAATTTGGGAGATGGTGGGGCAGCGATCTATGTTTTGACGTTTGATTAAAGCAGGTGGCCCAGGACATGAAGTTTCTCACCCACCGCCATCTCTCTGTCTCTCTCTATCTGGCCATTTGCGAAGTCTGAGCTTTGCACATGTAATGGTATAGCCGGTTGTTGAATCGCATTCAAGTATCACATGTGCAGAATGTTGGTGAATGGATCAGCACGTCCCAAACTTTTTGAGCTGAAATTTTTTTCTCTCGTGGACAAGGTTATTACATGCTGATATATCCGAGAAAGCCTGCTATGAGTAGAGCATCTGGGCAGCGTATACAAATAACAATTCGTAAGGGAGGTCGAACACAAACCTTTATGTCGAAGTGGGCTGATCTAATCTAGTCATTGAATTCAATGCCACCACCAAAATCTTTTGAAGGCTGGTTTCCACTACAGCTTCAAAAGTACTCCATCTACTTAGAGCAAATTTTTCCATTTAGATTGGTTGTAAATTTTACTCAATACATGACCGATAATTTGGTTAAGAGGAGTCAAAATCATGATTAACCCCAATGATTTGAGAGAGAGAGAGAGAGAGAGAGAGAGAGAGAGAGAGAGAGAGAGAGAGAGAGCTTTTGATAGATCATGCTCCAATATGATCAAAAGAGTGTCTTCATGCTTGCATCCAAGAGGTAGTACAAGAAAACCTCTTCCACTTTGCTATCTCCTCCATATGGTTCAAGGCATCCATTCCCAAAAAAAATTGCCTTAATTGAATACAACACTTCTTGCAACTAGAAGTTATTATCATCAAAGCTCTATCCAAAACAACACTTTCCAAGGTGTCAAAAGCCTTACCATGATTTGAAAACACAATATAATGAGGAAAAAAAGCATGATGTAATCTCTAAAGAGGATTTGGAGGAAACTAGACATCAATAATCGTAGTTTTTAATGATTTGGATGAGCAAGAGAGGAGAAGATTCTTTTGAATCTAAGTTGCAAAAGAATAAGATATTTTTATTGAACATCATTTTAATCCTTCTCAAAGCAACCTGATGACAAGTCTAGGTATTTGTAGGTGTTATCTCCAAAAACTAGTCTACCATAAATCCAATTTGTTAAGAACTTCCAACTTTTGGTGCATGAGTTGTCCAAACCTAAATGCAACATGAGTTGCCATACAAATATTGAGGAATATACTTTCATACTTCAACTTGATAGGATTTCATCTTGATTGCCCAAAAGATTAGGCAATAGCAATAAATTTGCTGGATCAAAAACTTTCTGATTTGTCAAAAGAGAAGTTCCTTTTTCCAATATTGATTACATAATAAATTAATGTAGTTTGCTTTGTAATCAAAATCTATCAACTTTCAATTCAGTGCATAAAAAATAGCATAAGAACTTTCTTTGTGATTTTGATATTTCCCTGTTAATGATTTTTTAGAATGTTACTTGCTCATTGAACCTTAAAAGGTGTCCCATTTTAGGATGTGCAGTGTCTACCGTTATTGAAAATCGGCCAAAAACTGCAATTGCTTGTCCACCTTGAGTCAAGAAACATGGAAGGAAATAAACATCCTCACATACATTATATCAACAATATCCAAGTTGATGATACTTCAAATGGACCATGAATAGCATATTACATTTTTTAAATCAATAAATAGATTGTTCAAATTTCCCTGTAATAAAAAATAATAAATGGCATATAAGAAATGTGAAATTGCCTAGTTTTAGCACATGTGACATAAGGAGGTCTAGCTCCCCAATAAAAGACCTATATAAATGCAACATCCACCCCTACATTCTATTAAGTTTGGTGGAAGCAAACCGTCACTGGAACTGCTGTAATTGTCAAAGTATTTTGTGGCTATTGCAGGCTTCACGCTCCATGACACAGTTCTTCCTTGTGAAGGACCAGAAAGAACCTATATTTCTTTCTACATGTCTGAAAAGGGAACCTGATTTTCTTAATACAAGCCCAGGCAAAATGGTGGAGGTCAAGTACTCTTCAATGTGCCAATTCTCATTTCAGACTTTAACCATAAAGCCTCGGTTAACAGCGATCATTGAATTTGAC
This sequence comes from Diphasiastrum complanatum, assembly GCA_029204225.1. Lineage (NCBI taxonomy): Eukaryota > Viridiplantae > Streptophyta > Lycopodiopsida > Lycopodiales > Lycopodiaceae > Diphasiastrum > Diphasiastrum complanatum. Next base: position 47,105,325 of record CM055096.1, read on the forward strand.
TTAGCATGGTGAACAACTCCCAGACACTTCCTCTATCGTGCTATTGTACCTGGAAGCAAGCTCATTCCACCTTATTTCATAGCAGCTTCAATAGGATTGCAGAAAGTTTGGAAATAAAACTCCACCTGGCATTTGTAGGCCTATATGTACAAGGACTCTAATGCTGAGTTTGGTTTTTGCTATTCAGGAAACGTTGCTTCAATCTCCAAGTTGTGCTTCCACGGAGAATTTCACTACCATCAGCTTGCATTCTTAGGAGGTGAGTGTACTTTAAGTCTCCAGTTGCGGTCATAGTAGGCGTAGCTGTGTCTGGAGGTTGCAGTTCAAATGAGCTGGGACAACAAGCTGTATCCACGGCCTGTTTGATCAGCTTTTGCTTTCCTTCAGTATCTTCCACAGACAGAGCGATGGCAACCGGTGAGCTTGGGTCAGTCATAGAGGTAACCACATCTGAAGGACAGCATTCTTGTCTATACTCCAGTGTCATGTTCACTAATTCATGAGCAACAAGAAGTGACTGTGGAATGCTCTGCATTACATCAAAGTTCCTGAGTTAGGATTTGTAGAGAGAGAGAGAGAGAGAGAGAGAGAAAGAAAGCGTTATTAATGTCTTTTTCCATGCCAAAAGGCATATAAGACTAGTAAATGTACATGTCAAGTATGTGGTAACAGTGGGAGCGTATGAAACGTCTCCAAAACAGTAACAGAAATAGCAAATCTCAAGCTATGAACTGAAATAGATGTGAGAGAGAGAGAGAGAGAGAGAGAGAGAGAGAGAGAGAGAGAGAGAGAGAGAGAAAAGACCCTATGCTCCAAAACCCTTATACATGTCAACCGGTCCTAATAGAAGGCACAGGTCAGATGCATAAAGGCATGTGACAATCGATTGCACAAAGGTACAGTCTAGCAAGCAAAGTCACTGCTTTCTTAGATCTACCAAACAATTTTAAGGAGCAATACTTTTTCCAGACACTTACCATCTGCAGCCATTTTCATTATACAAATGAGTTTCTTTACTTTGCGAACACGTACCAAGAAAGCTACACAATATGCATGAAATTGAGAATATTTTTTGGGTGCTGAGCTTGCATGATTGATATCAAAATATGCAATCCTAAAGAGAGGTGACAGAGTTTAAAGATCACCTCAAGTACCCATCCAATGTACTTCACATTATTTACATGTTGATTCATGTCCATATCCTGAAGCTTTGGCTGCACACATAAGATTCACTCAAGTCTGTCACATCCATCAGTGGCACACATTTGCAAAGCGATCTCATTTTAAAGTTGAAAGGTCGTCATCAAATGACTGCTACTAACATTAATAAGATAATTCATAATCCACTGCAAATTTTTCAATCATACTTTTTACATCCCTCCACAAATATTTGAGATATGACAAATTGTGCACAGTTTGATAGTCCTTCAAAAGGTGGCATGGTTGGTGAAGATCTCCTTTGCTCTCATTGAGGTCTTGAGTTTGATTCTAGTTGGCCTCAAGGACACCTAAGGGCAAGATACACACAGTTTGATAGAAATAGATATGGTCTTTACATTAGCTTACAGCCCATGCATGCATGCTAACTACCTGTGCCAGCTTTGTTGTTGCAACCTTCCTAGGACCTACCCGAGCTCCTTTCCTACCCCAGGCCCTAGCTCCACCTGTCACAGTCACGGCCTGGGCACCTGCAGGTATATGGTCCATAGATGGTCCACCCACACCCTCACCTCTGTCCATAAGCTTGGCTGGCTTGCAGATCCTTCAAGTATATTAGGATTGCAACTATGAGCCAGAGTAAAACTCTGAACACCCAACTTTAAACTTCAGACTGGATTGAGCTAGTACACTTAAAGTCATACTAACCACATCCTTACAGGATATGTACAATCGTGCTTTAAATTATTTTGATTCTGCAGATTTGCAAGCACTCGTTTCCCTCAATAATATATAATTATCTTCTTGTCTGGTCAAACAAAATGGTAAACATACTCAATATGTGATATCACATGCATAAAGATACGTTCACATTCACTTCTCATACGTCTATACAGAAAACCACGTGTTGAGTTTGTCTCACTTTTTGGAGGTGAAGGGCACTCAGCAATGATGAAGGCTAGCAGCAAAGCACATATATCAAACCTAAATATCATGTAAGACAATGAAAATTGCAGTATCAACTCTCATGCTAATTAGTATTTGATGACAATTGTACATGTGACAATTTCAGGTAGTTGATGTGGCTTACCACAAGGTTGGCTCGAATATAGAGAGCAGAATCATCCAGCTTCTTAATCTTTTGAGAAGGTTCGTGCTTCATGACAAACTTGTCATAAAAGAATGGGGATATTTCTGCCTTCACATCATCTGGCATCTTGGAAAGCTTTCTTGTGTCTTTGTTCATCATTGCCCAAGTGCTGCACCCCACAGAGATACTAGTTTAATGGTAACATTTACGCTCTTGAATACATTATCTGAAAGTCTTAAGAGCAGAGCTGTGCATCAAGCAATGTACCCCCAGGAAAGGAGAGCAACGAAACCAAAATTTGGTAAATTGAAATCACCATGTTTTCATCACAATAACTAAGTACAAGTGAATCAAAACATGCCAGAGACAGGAATGTATTTTAATTCTGATAAATACTGTCCCCTTATTAAGCACATTATTGATTATAACATTCATAATAAACATTTCCCCAAGTTGGTCTACACCGGAAAATAATGTACTTGGGGAATGATATTCCTTGTGAAAATACACTACAGGTTTTCTGCACAACAATTCTTAAGAGTACTGTCAATTTCAGCTGTGATTACCTAGTTGAGACTCTGAACATAGTAAATCACATCTTTGAAACTAATAAATAAGGATTCTTTGAACCTCTAAATTCAATACCATCAGGAAGACAATCAATTTCTGTATGTATGTCATAAAGGTCAGAACCCCGTAGAATGATGGCACATGGTTGAGTCAAATTCATATCAGTACCAAAGATTCTTTAAGGTCAGAGCTAAAAAGCTTAACCATGTAAGCACTAAGCACAAACCTGGTCGCACATGAGAGGATTTCCCCAGTAGCATAGTCACGAACAAGGAAATCACGACGCATGCCATTTTTACCAGAGCCACATACCCATGAATCTATCTCAACCACGTCCCCCCTGTTTGACAGAAAATCAGCTCGGCCACATTCTAGCAAATTTGAGATATATTGGAGAGATGTATATTTTGAAGAGATTTAACAATAATAGCACATCATCCAAAAGTGCCAGAATGGGTACAAGCTGTACTTGAACAGAACAAATAAACCTAACAGCGGTTGATTTTTCCTTAGTCCTTTCTTCATCAGTAATGATTCAAACATCCATTAAACTTAAGCGTACGATTCAAAATAGAATGAGAGCAACTGCAGTTTATGCAAGGTCCTGGATGTATGCATCTAACATAGATAAAATGTGCATACCAAACAGGATAACGATCAACTTGGATATGCATTCTTGTCACTACCCAGATGAGTCTATGGCGCATCATCGCATGTGTTGTTCCCATGCCATCACCCACAAAGTCTGACATGCCAACATGGTTCAAAGCTGTCTCCTGCAATAAACTCAAGTGTCAGCACATACACTTAGATCACATTTTCTCAATACTCAGTATAATAAGCACCACCCACTATGATGTTAGCTTTTGCCCCAAAACATGACTTCCAATGTTTGGCAATTATGTGATATGGTGGAGAGTACAACCTTCTATAAGCATTAATTGAGGTGGCATGTCAGAAATGATGACAAGAACACAATACGGAAAGAAAAAAATGCAAGAACTCCAGTTTCATAGTCCATTAAAAGGTTCTAGTGATCAAGACACAAGCCTCATAAAGGTGAGCACGAAATGCAGAAATTTCAAGACAGGCTTTACAGCTACTATGATCCATCTGCCTTTGGCCCTCCAACAAGTGCTGAGCTGGTAAAGACTTTCTTTCCTCACCTTGAGGTCAAGGGTACTACCTCACAGATGAGGACATACAAGATAAAAAAATACAGCCTGATTTTGAAGTTGCAGAGCACAGCCAAACAGGTATATGGAACAGCGTGACTGAAAAAAGGCATAGCTAATACAGCACTATCTCTTTACAGATACTGTTTTCACCCACAACAAAAAAGCTGTGATTTGAGTACTCCAAGGCTGGTATATATTCCTCTCACACATTGAGTAGCAGAATTGATTCACTGAACGAGTACTACACTGTGGTCTATTGAAGCCGAATTGATTATCCTAGTAGATTGATCCTTCAGTGAAAAATAGAGGAGCAAGACAATGGGCACATAAACGTTTCTATGAATACCAACAAGACCTGGAGAGCAGCATCTCAAATGATTGGAACATGGTTCTTCTATATCATGGTGGACATTTTGATTTACATAAAAACTTGCTATATATTGAGAGAATGAAAGTGCAGCTTGCTTTGTCAAGTTAAATATCATCTCAGCACCAAGCGTCAAGGAATTCCAGCAAATGTAACAGATATCTGAGTCTGGAGAACTCGTAATTTTACATCTATCTGCCTAAAGGAAGTACAAAGATTTGGTGTATCCGGCGGTTAAGGCTTCACTTAATTCCTTGACTTCGCAACACACTCTCACTCTAAAATAAACCAATAATACATCAAGGATTCGTTTGAGGTGTGCCCTTGTATTTCTGAAGTGCATTCATTTCTGAAAAAGAGCCAATATGGCTTTGAGGTCTTTATGAAGGGCTCCCTCAAAAGTGCTAATCAATTGTCTGTGGATCATAAAATATGGCATAAAAAAGAGGTGCTCCCCCTGTGGAGTAATAGATGATTCCCAATTGAAGAGAGACAGAGCATGGGTGGGTTCCCACACTTGGGGAGAGAGAGGAGAGAGACAGGCATAGGTGGCCCACATGTAGAGAGAGTGAGTTCAACCTTCCATTTGGGATAGCATCACTCATCCCTTACATAAGTGGATGGATTTCTCAATGACCTTTTCACTGGGTCATCCTGCCAAGAATATGGCTTGGGGATAATCTCATCGCCATCTTTTATGGCACGATTCCCCAGTGATCGTGGAAAGATCACTGGGGAATCCACTCCCCCACAAATAGATTCTAGTAGCTTAGCCGTCTTATTTTTAGAAGAGGATTATTTTCTGGAAACGGCTGAATGAAATTAGTGCTAATAGACTTTAAATGGTGATAATATACTTTTGACTAATCATAGATATTAAAGGAACTATGGTCAGCTTAAAAAAGAAGTCCTGAAAATGAGAGCCAACAAAATCGTCAACCAAAAGCCATAAAAGAGTGCAGCAAACGAAAACACTCCACAGAAACAGACGACAAAAACTTTCAGAACGCGATAACAGTGTGACACATCCGAACAGTAAGATGTGGCTGGGAACTGAGGCTTTGGAGACAAATTAAAGGGAAAATGGCTGGGACTCTTAAAAGGCCTGTGTCTGAAGAATTTCTATGCCATGATAAAGTTGCTTACATTTTCCAGCCATGTAAAACGTGGACAACCTCTCTCGTCCTTTGTCTAAGGGGATGGATTTTCTAGATTTTTCCATCGGAGAAACCTATGGCTGGGACTCTTAACAAAATATGTGTCGAAAATTAAAGGCCTATGGCTTAGCCCCACTTTTCCATAGGAACGTCAGTAAATCCATTCCGCCAATAAGTTACTGGCTCTTGAATATTGAGCTTTCCAAACGCAGGTCCTAATAACAGTTTATATTCGCCCATTTTTTTGAAGAACTCACATGCTTTGAAGAATAAAAATGAAAGGCAAACTATTAGTCAGAAATAATCAATTTATCGATGCTGTCTTCCACAACAGAATAATACAAGGAAATCTGCTGCTAGAAACTTTTGTCAATTGAAGGAAAAGGCTCCTCTGGTAACGTGAAGGGGTGGGGTTAGACAAAGCCAAAACTGGAGGCGTACCTGGAAAAGGTTGGTGAAGGTCTCTATCGTTGCAAGCTTGTCAAAACCGACTTCGTAGGAACGAATCACAAATGCCTGCCTGTATATTGAGTCGTTTTCCACGAGCTTTCCCCTCCTAGAGGAATCCGCCCTTAGGGTTTGGTTCTTGAAGACCTCTGAGGCACCGTTTGGGGCTGCTATTTCAGTTTTCTGCTTAGCTACTGCTAGGATGGCTGCAGCGACCAGAGGGACGATTTTGCCTTTTGCTAAGAATTCTTCATTGGCAGCTGACGTAGAAGCAGATAAAACGTCTCTACCATTGATCACGGATCCATTTTTTGATGCATCCGTATTGCTACCTGAAAGATTTAGATTATCTAGCTTAGTTCCATTAACTTTGGTACCATTTACGCTGGCTACCGCATTGATCATAAACCGGTATGGCGCTCTTGAACCACGCCTTAAACTGCAAGCAGCAAAACTTTCAGTTCTTTGGAAGATCAAAGAGGAACCGTAGAAGATCTCCGAGTCAGAAATCTGCGAGACTCTCCATGATTGATGAGAAGAAGAGGCAGCCCAAGCGGAGGCCATCAATCTTGCCTCCATTATTCGCTCCCCGAAAAGAATACGTAGTATAAGCTCGTTTTTATTTGTTTGATGTCAAATTTCGATTGATCTGAAGGTTTTTCTTAAAATACTCAGTTCTAGAAAAGAGGTTCGTTTGTAGTCTATATTTATCACTTGAGTTATCTTTCAGTAAACAAATGTCAAGGCCAAAGGAGGTCGTCGTATCTAGCAATGAAGCAGATGTTCAGGCGTACTATAGGGATCTTGCTTCAAGAATACTTCCATTACGTCTAGAGCCTTACACACCAAGATCTTTGTCTTGTGATGTTTAGATCACAAAACAGCAGTAGCCGAAATAAGTGCGCTCTCAAAAAACTTCCACGAGGTGGTGCAAGTGGACACACACAAATACCTGTCCTCGTGGATACGACCACATTCCTTGTTGAAAACCAAAGAGGAAAGAAAATGAGAAAGCAACGTTCAAAGTCTGAAATACTCGTTAAAAGACGACCATGGAAGGACAATGTCGATCAACTGCCAACACTTTCTAGACAAAAATCAACACAGAAAGCCCTGGTGTGAGGTCCTCATGCTTGCAAAAGATTGTGGATACCGCCTGAGGTCAATTCCTCCTCAAAATATTTTCAGAGATAAGAGTAAAACGACTTGGAGATGCAGATTTCCATCACATACTCTAGGAATGAAAACGCAGGATTGTCTGAGGATCCAGTCTCCATACCAAAAATGCAAACAGCTACAGCAACGGAAGCCAATGACAAAACACTATCCCTTTCAGAGAAACTTACAGCAACTACATAACAGGCAGGCGTAACAGAACAAACTCACAAGCTTTACAAAAGAAGACAGCGGATCGTTAAAAAGCACCTATGAATCCAGCATTCCAAACCGCAAACCCCGAAGCGCCGGCTCTTTGCTGGCACATGAAAAGCTCATCAATCATCACACATTAATAATGCCATCAATAAAAGAAACCAAAACAGCCAAATAAATAAAGCTACCCAGACAGAGCAAATGCAGCAGCAGAGAATAAAACTAAACAACAATGATATTGCAGGCAGAACAAAACGTGAAGCTATCGATCACGATCACGATCGACGGAATGCAGGCAGAATCGTATTGGAACCACGATCACGATCACGATCCCAGGAGGAGCAGGAGCAAGAACAGGAGCACAGACAGATTGCAGCAGCAGCAGCAGCAGCAGAGAGAGAGAGAGAGAGAGAGAGAGAGAGAGCGAATTTAAAACTAGCGAGGACGAGAAGAAAGAAGAAGAAGAAGCAGAAGAAGAAAAAATACTTACCTGCCACTTTAAATGGTCCTTGACTACATATGCGTGTTCGCCTTTATTTACCGCCCTTCTCAGTTTGAGGCCGGCCCGTATGAATGGGGACGGCCAGAGGTCTTAATCCTTATTATTATCATTCCCAACTGCCCCTGCTTCCCACTCCTTGGGTAGAAGACGAGTGTGTCTGGCCCCCACAGCCCACAGGCCTCAAGGACCCTCCCTCATCTTATTGCTTACTTGATTCAACCCCAAGGGCATGTGTAACACTCTCTTTTTCAAGGCTAGAAAACAAACAAGACTTTATTGCCATGGAGATTGCAACTTTGAGTGAGTGATCTTCCAAATCAATCTCTGTTTAGTGACCTTTGCATTAAATAAAGACTCGAGAGATTGTGAAATTTTTGTAAGCCTGTTAACCATGATGGAAGGAGCATTAAACTGGGAGTAAATGTCACTGAAAAAGATGTTTCGAGTGTGAAAGATGGTGTTAAGGCCTAGCCATGATTGAACGTCTTTTGAACTGGGTGTACTATAAAATTGTGACGATGTACGTTTCTCCAGTGTGAAAGATGGTGCTAGGCCAAATCGTGACTTGGTTGTTTGTAAAATTATGATAAGACCATTAGGCTGAGCCATGATTGAATAGTCGTGGAATTGGGCGTAAGTGTCACTAAAAGGACCTTTCTCAAGTGTAAAGGGATGACATAAGGACGAGACATGATTGAAAGCGGTAGTTGAGCTGATTGTAAAGGTCACTAAAAATACTTTTCCCAAGTGCAAATGATAGCGAGCGAGACCCTTTTTAACTCACACAGCGTTATAGGTCATGTTCTCTCTTCTCAACTTTCTTTACAAACCTTTCGTGAGCATAAGTCCTTGTGAAAGAAAATATGGACTTGAGAATTTATGATATGCTAAAAAAATTAGGTGAGGTCACTTTCAAATTTCATAATCTATCCTTCAATGTATTACAATCTACGTGTTCTTCACGTAAACATGGAGTCAACTCCAAATTTCCCAAGGCATCTCAAATGTTGCAACATTTAATGCTATTCTAGAATAATCTTCCAAACAAATCATTTGCGTACATGTTATGATTGTTTTCTTTAAAAGCCTCATCACCTTGGTTGGTGGAGGGTTGGCGTGCTTGAGGCTCCCAAGGCCTTCTCGATATTATACTTCCTTTTCTCAAGTGGTTGCTTCACTCCTCCTTTTCAAAGTGGCTAATTCATCATTTTCCAACTTTCAATTTGCTTCAAGTTCTTATCGAAATTTGCTCTGAAAAACTAGATTCTTACGTTTACTTTAATACTCTTTGGAAAATTGGCCAATTACATTTAAAATCAACAATTTGGTTAATAGACTTAATTGGTTCTTCTTGGGACTTCTCCAACAATACTTCTTCATAAGAATTTAGATAGCATTTGAGAATATCCAATACACTCTCCCTACAATTGCATTGCATAAATTTCAACTTTTATGTATTGTTGTTAGATGTAGGGAATGGATAGCTAACCATTTGTTTGGAAACAACATCACTCTGACTTTTTAACACTCTGCAGTTTTTTTTATGCTTGTTATAGATCTTTATACAAGCTCCAAAAATGTTATCTTTTGATTAGCAATTAAAGTGAGAAGCTGTGTTGCTAGGACGATGCCAAATCTTGAACCTACTGCACAATTTTATGATTGCATCCAACCAGTTGCAAGAGGGGCACAATGATGAATCTTTGTGATCCCTTTGAGTCAAGAAGGACCCTTGATTTTCTTATGGAGTTGCAGCTATTTTCAAGGAGGAGGAGCTTTTGGATCAATCATGCTCTTCAAAGATGGAAGAAATCAATGGCAAAAGTGCTCAAATGGGGGAAAGCTCTTCTTGATGCTTGGAGATGGCTTTCAATCAAGGAAGCCTTGTCTTGGATATGGTGACCTTGCTGTAATTTCAAACTTATTGGCTGGTTTTCTCATCAAGCTCATGCCAAAGGATCTACTTGAGAAGCTATTCTTAGCTACCTAATTATAAACTAGCATAGTAATCAAGCTAAATTTAAATGAGGAGTGTGAAGATTTTGCAAAATCTAACTTGATTAGTTTATAATTTCATGTACATATGTAAATATTACATGTGTGGAGCATGTTCCCACGTGTGAAGGATAGGCCTAGTAATTTTAGTTCATTTATGTTGGGTTTGAATAGTCAATAGGCCTCAAACTTGAGATCTAGTGAGATAGTGACATTTGTCACATGATGTTAGGATTGTAATGCATCTATTTGGCCCAATCACATTTAGAGGCATAGATTACAAGGCCAATCACCTTAAGAGGTGCATTACATGTGGGCCAATCATGTTGAGGTGGAAATCATGAGGTCCAATCATGATGAGAGGTGCAAATCTAGGGGTCCAATCATGATGTAGAATGGCAATAAATGGGGTCTAATCATTCTAGAGCATGTCCTTATGATACCATGTGTACTTTTCACATGTGAGAACTTCTCAAACAATGTAAATGATCTCCTAAGATGTGTGTGATTGCACATAGATCAATCTACATTGAGATACAAGCATACTAGGTCAAAAATCTAAGGCAAGAGCACTCTACACATGCATCAACCATCAATTATTCATCACACATAATGAAAGGACACTTTCCATGAAAAAAAACTAAGCTTGATCTCGGGTAGAGAGAGAATGCAACATGGAGCTCTCGAGTAGAGAAAGAATGTAAAAAGCTTGATATCTCTCAATCTTGCTACAGAAAAACCCTCACTCCCACTCATAGTAGCTCGAGATCCAAGAGCATGGAAATGAAGCAAAATGATTGGACCTCTAAAAATCTTCCTTTTACAGTGATTGGACCTCCTACATGCCACCTCTTACAATGATTGGACCATTTTGGTGCACCTCACACTGTGATTGGCCCAGATTGACATCTGAGATCAAGAGGTGCTATGTCACTAATCATCTAGCATCAAGCCAAGTGTCACTAGCCTACACTATCACAAGCTAATCCACTTTCAAAATTGGCCTAATCACTTATTTACAAGTGTACAATGAGTGGTTTTGAAAGAGGACCCCCAAACCTCAAGATAGATGGCTTTTACAATTTCACAAGGGGACTTTTGAGGGTAAAAGAAACAAACAAAAGGAAAAAATTTGGCAAGAGGATCTTGTACACCATGTTGTTCTTAAAAAATATCTCATCAAGATACAAAGTTAAAAGAATTAGTATCATCCGCTTGTAAAATGACCTAGTCAAGATGAAGGTCCAAAGTCACAAAGCATCAATGACATCCTTGCATCCATCAAAGGTAGCACACCCAAATTCATGTGGAGAACGATGAGCATGAACAGAACTATGCTAATGGCAAAGGAGTTGTATGACATTATTACAGGTCTAGAGGCAAGACCCGAAGTCGACGATGCTGCAACCTCCCTTAGTTTCATCACATTTTGCTTTATTTTCATATTTGGCATATTGAGGCCAAAACTTGTTTTAGAATTAGAGATTGACTTTTCAAAGTTCATTAGTCTAAATTTCATTTGAATAGACACTTTTTGAAAGTGTGGAAAAGTTAGAATGCGAGTTTGAGTAGATTCAAATTTGAATAGTTGGGTACATTGAATCTAGACCCAAAATTAGTAGGGTTAGCATTTTGGTGGGAAAGCCAAGTGGCCAAATAGGGCTTGGACCTGCTATAAAAGGATGTAACTCGTGGAGAGAGCTATCTTCTCTCTTCTCTATCTCATTTCATGCTTATACATGGTTCTCTTGGGTTCTACCCCATTGGTGCACTATCTTGGTGATTGCTTGCAATTCTATGTGTAGAATGATCTATATTTGCTATTTTTGGATCCACACGCGTGAAATACAGTAGCTTGCTGGTTTTGTACGGACAGCAACAGTACTTTTTCATTTCATTGAAGTTTGATCAAGTTCTATTAGTGTTTGCATTTCATTTTGTGTGTAGATGCTGATTTTTCTACATTGGTGAGATTGGTAGTGTATTTCTCTTTCTAACCAAAGATCATTCAAGTAGATTGGATCATAATGATCTGAAATCTTTCACATGATCTACTTGCTTCTACTATCTTTGTCAAAATGCCACATAATCTTATTAGAAGATTCGGCTTGGCCATTGCCTCTTGGGTAGTAAGGCATGCTAAAACGATGGATCACAAAGAACTCTTCTAATAAGACCTTGATGGTCTCGTTGACAAAGTGAGTTCCTCGATCGTTGACTATCTCCACTGGGCATCCGAAGCGTACAATGATATTTTTGTAAAGGAACTTCTTGGTGGACCTAGCATCTGCTATGTGCACTGCTTTGGCTTCAACCCACTTTGTGAGATAATATGTAGCCACGATAATATATCGGGCTTGGGTACTGTGAGTGATTGGGTGAATAGGGTCGATGTAATCAAGTCTCCATTTCTCAAATGGAGCTTGAGCCAATACAGGATGTAACGGCTCATTGTTCACCTTTGTTGGTCTGTGTGCCCTCTGACATACATCACATTGCTTGATATATGCCTCAGTATTCTTGTGCATTGTTGGCCACTAGCAGCCAGATTGTAGGATCTTGCGTACTGTTACATCCGCTGCAAAGTGTCCACCTCCCATTGCTTCATGCGAGAGGGACATGATCTGACTTGTCTCATGGGGTAGGATACAATGACGAATGATATTGTCCACCCCTCTTCGATACAGTTGGCCGGCAATCAGCTGATATGGACGAGCTTTAAGTACAAGTTTCTGCTATTGCGCCTTGGATAGTGACCGATCAGGTTGACCGTTCATCAAATACTCAACTATGTCTGCGGCCCAATCTGGCACAACATCCACGTAAAATAAAGCAGCATCTGGTAACTCATCATCAGGCTGAGGATTCTTCTGTGTCGATTTGATTCATGATACATTAACCATATAATGTTGCTTGCCTTTGCGTACCACTATTCAAAAATTACTGCAACAAGAGTAACCATCTGGTGATTCTCCCTGTGTTGCAGGTTTTGTTGACTAGGTAGAGCAAAGGTTGATGATCAGTGTAGAATGCAAAATAAGTTGCCATAAGATAATGGCGAAACTTCTTAACCACAAATATCATTGCCAAGGCTTCTCACTCAATCGTTGAATAGTTGATTTCAGCATCGTTGAGTTGTCGATTGGTGAAGCGAATAGGAAAGTCTTTCTTGTACTTGCCTGGTTGGGTCAAAACTTCTCCTATAGCATACTTTGATGCGTTGGTATGCACATGAAACTCGATTGTCCAATTGGGAGGCCGTAAGATTGGTGCAGAGGGCCAAATCCGCAAAGAATAGAATGAAGATTTGGTAGTAATTGGCATGCCCCATAAATACATAAACTCCACGAATTGTTCCAGGGGGTGGATCTTAGACAAATCAGTGGTGATCCCATGTCTAGATACAATATGGCCCAGGATAAGACCATGTGTGACCCAAAATTGGCATTTCTTTGGGTTTAATGATATTTGAAATATGCAACATTGTATAAGCACTTTCTCTAGTTGAGATAAGTGCTCATCATTAAATCCGTGCATGCAAAGATCATCGAGGAAGATCTCTAGGAACTTTTGTAAATAGTCTTTGAATGCCTTCTGCATGACGCGCTGTAAAGAGCTAGGGGCATTACAAAGACCGAATGACATGACCTTGTAGGCATATGTGATAAATTTTACAGTTTTTAGGACAATAATGATTGTACTTTACAATCATAGAGAGTTATTGGTTGCTTAATCAATGATTCTATCAAGTTCTACACATTAGATCTTGATCTAGATTCACTACACTTGGATTTAAGCAAGAGCAATGGATCAACACATCATTTTTTAGTGAGAGCGGCCTCACACGTGTGGAGTACTGTCCACTGTACGGCCTCCACCTGAAACAACAAGTACAATGATACTAGATAGCAATCATACATAAAAATCACAAAACAAATGACTAGAAATCTCACAAAAGTGTAGAGTGCAAAAGTCTCATCAATCTTCTTAGCAAAATGATGATCCTTCTATGGATCAAGTACATCCATGAGTCTGGTACAGTCCAGCAGGCCTTCACACGTGTGAAGAGTGCCACATCACTCAGATCTATCCATTTGATCCATCCTTGATCCTTATCCAATAGTTGACCTTCTAGAATATGACTAAAATCCAAAAAGCTAGTCTCCTAGAATATAGGAATATTTTCTACAAAATAGGATCTAAGGAAAATGGTCAACTCTTATCCTCTAGTACTCTATACACATGTGTGAACATCCACTTGCCATGTGGGAGCATTTACTCATGCACATGCAAGGAAAAGCTAATTTGTAGGTGACTAGTCAACTTGACTAAAAACTAGTCATTTCATGTTCACACTAACTAGAATGATACAAAATCAATTTGGATATATACAAACATGAAAAGTACATCCTTTCACACGTGGGAACAGGCTCCACATGTGTGAAATCAGATCATCAACATATTCTAATGTTTGATCAATATTTACATGAACCAATGTCAAGTGAGAAGTGACAATTTTCAACAATATGTTCTCCATTTAGTAGCAAATGTAGTCTTGTGTTGATCCTCCGGTGCAATCTTCACTTGGTTGTAGCCACTGAAGCCATCCAAAAAACTGTAGGCTTCCGCTCTAGCTCCTCGATCCAAGACGCTTTTTGTGAACGGCAAGGGAAGGTGATCCTTCCGCGTCACAGCATTAAGTGCCTTCAGATTGACACAAATTCACATTTTGCCATTCTTCTTGGAAACAATGACTATGGGTGACACCCATTCTGTGTGCTCGATTTCATAAATGAAATCGACATCGAGCAACTTCTGCAACTCTTGCCTGATTAGCTCGGTGTAGTTCGGGTTGCAGCGATAGTATCGGCTTACCTTTGGCGTTGCTCCTTCGACCAAAGACATGGTGTGTTGGACTACAGATGATGGAATTCCTTTTAAATCTTTGTAAGACCATGCAAAGCAGTCTTTATACTCCATCAGTAACTTCTGTAGCTTGGTGAATTGTGAGGGCGTGAGTTGTTCACCCACATGAACAATTTTGTCTTCTTCGTCTGACTCTTCTAAATTCATCGGTTGACTGTGATCCAGTCCCTCGTAGACTTGTTTTTCTTTTTTCTGATTTGTATCAGGTTTCAGTTGCGCTTTCAGCATCATGATCACCACGTCGTCCAAGGTATAACTCTTGAAGTTTTCTGGCACATCGTAGACTGGTGCCTTACTCGTTTCTTCCTTCAAAAGGTTGATCTTAGCATGATTCACGAGTGATATCTTGTGCATTGCTTCTGACATTCCTGAAGCTGATGTCGAAGCTTGGTCGGATGACCCTTGAGCATGCGATTCAGCAACTTTCTTCTTGCCTTGTATATTGTTGTTGGTTGTTGCTGCTTCTTTGCTCGTTGTCTTCTGTTGAGGTTCTTTGACATTCGCCACATGGTTCCGAATGTCTTCATCCACTATTGCTATAGCCTCTTTGGATAAATCACTCCATTTGATCACCTGATTGTATATATCATCACCTTGTACGTTGATGATATGTTGCTTTTTAGCCACAACACCAATTTGGTGAAGGATGCTAAACATATGTTGTCTTCCAAATTCGACATGACCGATTTGGGCAAAGCTCACTCAAATCCACAGAGACAGAGCAAGATGACTGATCTACATTACTCAACAAAGGTATCTTCACAACGTTCTTATCAAATATAATTTGATTAATTGTAAATTAGCTCACTCACTGATGGAACCAAGCCACAATTGTCGAAGGACCAATGTCCTCAGACCAAGCATGAAGAGGAGCAGATGAGAGAGTATCCTTATCGATCGATACTTGGATCTCCAATATATGCAATGGTCTGTACAAGACTTGATATCGCCTCTACAGTTAGCTCACTTGGCCAATTCATGGCCAATCCTGGCATTACCCATTGGAAAGCTCTGATAAGAGTCATGAGATACATTAGAACTACAACGAACCAGTGCATTTGCTATGGAGAAGTCAATAACAACAATCTTCATCAGCTCAGTGGATATTCCAATATAAGCTGGGGAGGAGATGTAGATATTCGTAAATCCACATCTGGATTTACGTTCTTCTTCAACGGCAGTCCTATCTCTTGGAACTGTCATAAGCATACCTCTATTGCTCTTTCATCTATAGAAGCAGAGTATATTGCTGCTTCTCAATCTATCAAAGAAGCATTTTGGTTGAGAAATCTACTATCAAATATTAGTCTGAATTAGCTCACCCCAAAAATGATCATATTTTGTGATAATCAGAGTGCCATTGCCTTATTGGCCAATCCTAGATTTCACTCTAGGAGTAAGCACATTGAGATCCGATATCACTTTCTCAAGGGCAAGATTCTTGATAGAGAGGTCAGCTTAACGCATTGTCAAACGCAGGACATGGTTACAGATGTGTTCACCAAGACATTGAGCAATGATACACACAACAAATTTTGTGCATTGCTTAGTCTAAAGATCAAAGTATTCATGGAGTCAGATTAAGGGGGGGGGGGGGGGGAGGGGGGGTGTGTATTCGATTTATCTCCTCTACCCTCCTAAATCCCATGTTAATCTAGTTCCATTCATAATGCTGCATATTCACTTGCATTGTCGCGCAGCTCCACTACTGAAGATGAGTAAGTGAAGGTTAGCCGACCTATTGAGTTTATACAACATAACATCCTTGGACTACGTATCGGGCTAGACATATCGAGAACCCTCGTGCTCACTTATCAACCGCCCAACTGACTTGACAATGACAACAGCCACGATCTTCTTCCTAACGGCACAACGGCTCCACGTCATCTTTTGACCGCTCATCAGCAAATATAAACTATATAACTATTGCAATATATTCAGAAGTTAGGAAGAACCAGATCATCTAAGTTGATTATTCATACGCTCAAGCGCACATTGACGTTGAGACGCCAACTTATCAGAGACAGACATTGTAGATGCCTTCGTGCATTGATTCTTTCTTTCAGACGGATTGTCAGTATAAGCTCATAATTGTTACAAATTGTAGTTAGCTTTGTGAGCACGTGGTTTCATCCACTATAGTCTTGTGCTTACCAGCATTATCTGACTTGTATTCATTATACTTAATCTGAATAAATTATTGTCTGGTTCAGTATTGCATGCTTTCAACCTTTTGTCTGAATTCTGATTGCTTTGTTTGATTGTCTGCTCTTGCTTCCATAACCACCGTGCAATCTAGCTCTTCTTTCATTCTTATGTTTGCCTACTATTAACCGTTAGTGCACGCACCGAGGGAAATTTCCTACCGTCCGGACAAATTATAATTACATTGTATTGGAGAACATAATCCATGATGGATTAAAGGTGAGATTATTGAGTTTGTGATTGATTTTGCGACACAAGAAGGTTATTATGTTAGTTGGTTGCTCAAAGCAGCAAATTATTTTTATATTAGATGAAAGGATGTTAGATGTTAGAAAATGTGAAACAAAGTTGAAGTTTTAACGTATACTTGAAATTTAGTTTTACTAGTATTACACTATATTTGATTCTATATATTTTGTCAAAGATAGTTATAGTTACAACATAGACTTCAAATATACGTTCTTAATGCATGAGCAACACATGTTGCTTGGTGGCTTTTCATTTTGTAGTAGAAGTATATTGGAGAGTGATCAGACCAATATGCATAAGTCGAACAAGATTGGCATTCATGGTTGTTGCAATTAGTCCATAGGTGGTCGAGTTGGGAGTTGTGTAGAGTTGTTGCTTCTTTGAAAAGTATTTGTAGTCCATGGTTGGCCATGAAATTATGAAGTAATTGTGCAGGTGAGTTGTGCTTTAAAATATCAATCTTTAAGTCGCCTATTACTATCGTAGGAGCACTTGTGGGTATTGTTTGCAATACGTTGTGGAGAATTTGCAGCAATGATTTGATGTTTGTGTTTGGATGCTTGTACGTAGCGATTATGTGCATGTGGAATCGTGTGTCTTTGTTGAATATCACATGTGTTATTTCAATGTCATTGGTATTGAATGTTGTGACTTTGTGGAGTATTTGTGTCGGCTTGTAAAATATTGCATTTCCAGCAAATGAAAAGTTATTGTAGCTTTGAAATATGTGTGAAAAGTAGCTGGTTGTTAGTTTTTGATGTGTTTCTTGTAAACAAAGTATATCGAAATTCATTAAGTAGTTGGTAGATTTTAGGTCATTGTGGTATTTTTGTAAATATATCGTGTTCAAAGAGTGTATAATGAGGTGCTTGCTTACATAATGGTTAATGTAGGGAAGAGTGTGGTTCCAAGCAACTGTGAGATGTAGTCTTTGCATTTCTTGTTTCACTTTTGTTTCAATGATGAAGTTTTATGCTTGCAATGGTTGTAGGGAGTACATATTATCAGTGTCCTTAATTCTTGAAAGTGTTGTATAAGTTAGACCATGCGCTTTAATACCTTTTGGATTGAATGTGAGTTTGTCCATTGTAAGTCTTTGCACACGATGTATTGTCTGTGCTACGGCTAGTTTGATAGGAAATTGTTTTGTAGTGATGATTGTTTCCAATTTGTATTTCTTTGATAAGTCGTCATATAGGTGTCCATGTTCTGTCGATTTGTTGGTTGTAAATATGATTGTTTTCGTATCTTGTTTTGGCCCCTATATTTGTGTCGAAGAATTGTATCCAGATAATGTCTTCGGTCATTATTGTTGTTTTCGTTTGAAGTATCCTTTGGCACCGTTGACCAATCCATCATTGATGTTTAGATTTTTGCATAACTCAATCAACATGACATGTTTGACTTTGATAATTGTGGGTAAGCTAGCTGTATTTTGGAATCGCTTGGAATTTTTATATTCTTTTGACAAAAAAATATGAAATGAGTCAATTGCTTGTGAGATGTAGTCTGTTTCAGTTGATTGTTGCAAAGCATCATCATTGTGCTTTGCTTTGTCAAAGTTTGTATAAAATAGGTGTGGAAACGTGTGATCGAATGGAGGTTCGCGATGACACAATTCGTCTAAGAAATCTATGTCAGAAAAAGTGTGTTCGCATTGTTGTATTCTATTTAGTATGGATATAAAAGCTCAAATTATAGTCTTATTTTGCAACCATCTACATCGATTACAAAACTACCACAATTCAACAGTTGTTTGAAATTTTTTCCCGAAATTGATCTTCTAAAGTTTTATGAATATTGTGAGAAATTATATAGCAAAATCTTGGCCCGCATTGGTAGCAACAGTCACAGTTACAGTGATTGAAGTTGGACCACATTATTCAAATGGAGACGTTTTAATCGTTGCAAATGGATTTGATGAGAAAGAAAAACTTGGTCTAAGCATTTCTTAATTTTTAGCTAGGAATAAATATCATTGAAAAGCGTGAAAGATGTTGTTAAGGCATATAGCCATAATTGAACGGCTATTGAACTGATTAATCTGTAAACCCAAGAACATCAAGAACAGGGTTGTAAGGGGATATGCAAGAATTACATCACAAACCCAGCCTATTTAGTTTACCTGAATGCTGATTCCCACATTAATCCACAAGCAAGAAAGAAAATCTAATCCACTCTAGGAAAGCAGGAAAACTAATCCACTCTAAAATCCACAACCACATACATAGGAGGGAAGGGCAAGATCATGAATGCATCAGTCAAGAAACAAGCATGATCAAGGAGCTCAATGGATGCACCAAACTCGTGGAGGCTCTTCTCATTTTAGCATGGAGTAGATACCATACACAAAAAGCTCCTCTTCTCAAAGAGGGAGTCTTTTAAATAAGCAAGAGAGCTCCTTAGGTGGCATCCTAGTGGCATTTCCACATTTCACAAATTACAAGTGGAATTATACTATCCACTAGAGGTCACCATCAAAAGGTGGCTCACTCTACTTTCTTTAAGAGGGGTCTAGGTTGCACAAACCTTGGTTATCAGTCTCAAGGGTATGGACTCATCATTAAAAAATTATTGGTAGGAACAGATTTAGATGGACGGTTTGGTAACAGTAAGGAAACATGACGAAGGCTTGGTGGGGGGGTGAAGGAACTGATAGTTCTACAGTTGTAGCCTTGGACCCTTGCAATGTCGAGCTTTGACCACCACTTGCTGGGTGAAGAGCTCACTTTATTTTGTAGGCTCACTGTTGTCTTCATCATTTTGCTTTTCTGCAGCTCTTTCTTCCTTTGATCCATTACTTTTGCATCTCTTCAAGCTTCATAGAAGGAGATTCAACTATCATTGCTCTAGAGAGTTTTCTTTTGATCAAGATCGATTTGACTCAACTATTGCTTAAGTTTTGTCCTTTCTTCCTCAGCTTCTTGGATCTTTCTCTTTATTTCTTCTAGCTGCTTCGCCTGCTTCTTAAATATTTTTCATCTGATCAACCAATGTAGGTGGTAGTTGGTCTCTACAAGACATTTGCAATGATCTATCAGCTGCTTCGGTAAGACTATAAAAAACTAGAGATTTCTCAGAAGAATAGTGAACTGATGATAAACAAACAGATGGAAGGAAGGGTGGTGGTGGTGGTGACAACGATAGATGGTGTGGATGATACGCATGAGAATGGATGCAGATGTTGCGACAAGAGGGCTAGTTGAAGAAGGAGACTGATTTTCCAATACTTGCAGTGCTTCTCTTTTTTGAAGGATCTTCGTTGTGACTGGGGTACTTCTTCTGATTGAGTTGCTTTGGATTGCCCATCTGCCTTCTTAGCCTTGTCGTTATCATCTTTGGTTTTGTGACCTTAGCTATTGATCTTGTTGATGATGTTGCTGGCAATGTGGCTGCTCCGATGGATGCCTCAATGGATGTCAGCATGTCCACTTTCTCCCCTCCCCCTCCCAAAAAAAAAAAAATCTGTTGGTGGGGATGTTGTTGTTGGTAACTGTTTTTGTGTTGGCTGATTCTGATGAATCCCCAAGATACTCAGACAAAGCAATTCAAGAGCACCTCTCACCTTAGACTGAGGAGGTCTCTGAGAAGACGAGACTAATGAAGACTGGGAGCCGAGTATGAGAGCCGAGGAATACTAGTAGTAATGACAAGCAAGAACTGTGTAAGCCTCATGGTGAATCCCAGAAGATGGAATGACCATGTAGGAACTAGTATTTCTAGGCAAATGTAATAAATGCAAGTAGACCTCTCTTAAAGAAAGTAGAGTGAGCCACCTTTTGATGGTGACCACTAGTGGAGAGCATTATTCCACTTGTAATTTGTGAAATGTGGAAATTCCACTAGGATGCCACCTAAGAAGCTCTCTTGCTTATTTAAGAGACTCCCTCTTTGTGAAGAGGAGCTTTTTGTGTATTGTATCTACTCCATGCTGAAATGAGAAGAGTCTTCACGAGTTTGGTGCATCCATTGAGCTCCTTGATCACGCTTGTTTCTTGACTGATGCATTCATGATCTTGCCCTTCCCTCCTTTGTGTGTGGTTGTGGATTAGTTTTCTTGCTTTTCTAGTTGTGGATTAGATGTCATTTCTTGTTTGTGGATTAATGTAGGAACCAACATTCAAGTAAACTAAATAGGCTAGAAATGTGGCATAAATCTTGCATATCCTCCAACATTCTAGTTCTTGATGTTGTTGGGATGTCCAAGAATCAAAAGACTAGTTGGTTTCTTGATTCTTGGACCTCTAAAATGCTATTTAGTTTGGTTTCTTGTTTCTTGATTATGCTTTTCAATCATATTTTTTAGAGTAGTTTTTGGTTTTGCAAGTAGATTAGCTTCCTTAAACTCGATTACAGCCTTATGGTCTTGAAAACTGAGCAATTGTGCTGCATTGCAAATCTGACTTTGTTCACCATGGCTTGCCTTGTAACGGAGTTGATTGTTCCATTGGCAAGTGCTCATTCATATACAACAAAGTGTTCGAAGCCTTGAAGTCATCCTCTGACAGGCAGGGTGAATATACTACAACGAATACCTACAAAACTGGCCATCGTGATCCCATGTTCAAAACAGAATTGTAGGAAAGGCCAGTTTACGTTCTTCTCAGGCTCAGAGGTTAGGTTGTTTGGCAGAGCATCTGAGACTGGGAAGAATCATGCAACATTTGGCGCCCATTGCCATTGTTGTTTTACCAATAGGCACTGTCTTTGTTTTTTTTTTTTTTTCTGTTTGCTTGCCTTTCTTGCAAAACCTTTTCAAACCAGTGTCCTATTTGGCCTGAGCATTCTTTTGATGCTTCTCTGCTATGATCTGAAATGTTTTCCATCAAAACTCAGCCACAAATTAGATTACCACATGTTCTTCAAACATTCAGCACACCACGAAACTACACAAACTCCCAGAATGTTCAATCCCAAGTTCCACATTCCAAAACTGTAAGACAAACCAAGAAAATCTAAACCAGCGATGATTACAACCTGACACCCAATGTGTTGCATGCACCCATTGAAACCATGAACATTCATTGCAACCGGAGCCCCTCTGAAGCTCTTCTAAAATCTTTAAGAGGGGTCTACTTGTATTTATTACATTTTCCTAGAAATACTAGTTCCTACATAGTCATTCCATCTTTTGGGATTCACCATGAGGCTTACAGTTCTTGCTTGTCATTACTACTAGTATTCCTCGGCTCTCAGTCTTCATTAGTCTCGTCTTCTCAGAGACCTCCTCGGTCTAAGGTTAGAAGTGCTCTTGATTTGCTCTTCCGAGTGTCTTGGGGATTCGTCAGAATCAGCCAACATCATCCCACCCCTAATGTGTTGCAGGACCCACTGCAACTCATATTGGACGATGTCGCTCCGCTTCCGCATTGGCGTCTTCGATCAGCACTTGGAAAAGCGTAGATCCTCGTTTGCTTGCATAAAACCAAGTGTTTATTGTTGTCAGTCTTTATCAAAAACTGTTTTCACAAATTGTCGCAATTTAACCAGAATGTCTTATTGTTGTAATGGGTTGACATTCTTAAAATTTGGAGAGCTCTCAACAGCTTCACAACTCTGCATGCATGAGTGCTTCTCGCGTGTCTTCTTTCTTACCACTTGTATCTGCCATTGACGGTTTCATCTTTGGTTTCTTGGCAAGTTCTAACTTCTGGAAGGTCTGTATCCTCCATTTACTATGGGTGTCTCCGCAGTTCTTTGCTCAGTCAAAGTCCCAGCCTTAAGGAAAACCTTCGATCTGCAGGTTGCACAAACTTCGATTATCAGTCTCAAGGGGATGGACTCATTCATCAAAATCTGGTGGCAGAAACAGTTTTGGATGGACGGTTTGGTAACGATAAGGAAACATGACGAAGGCCTGGTGGAAGGGTGAAGGCACTGATAGTTCGACAGTTGCAGCCCTCTTTTCCCCCCCAAAAAAAAAATCCTTTGGTGGGGATGTGAAATGGAGTGATAGCTGACCGTATAATTTGTATTAGCTTTGGGATTCCAAAGACAATCAACATGTAGATTGTCCACAATGCCAGACAGGTCTACAGAATTACATATGTTTGATTTATTGAACCTGGGAACATAAACATTCACACTACAGAACTCATCAAAAAAAGTATTCAGAACTAGTTCTTCAAGCAATAGAGGCATGTCATCAAGCAAGGCGAAATAGCACTTTAGCCTCTCCACTGGTTTCAGACCCTGTTGTGGTTTTTAGCATGCTGTAGGCAAGTTGCCAAACTTTCAGTGTACAAGCTTAATCTTTCATTTCTCTCCACTGGTTTCAGACCCTTTTGTGGTTTTTAGCATGCTTTAGGCAAGTTGCCAAACTTTCAGTTTACAAGTTTAATCTTTCATTTCTTGCATCTGAGAATACAATTTTCCAAAATAACATGTCACTTTCATATTTGGATTTTTTCTTTACTTTGTTTAAAGTAATGTCAAAAATAACTATAGCCAGGTGAGGTGAAGTAGCTCTTCATTTGCTGTGTGTTGGGGTTCTATGTTTCTTATCATGCGCAAGTTGGTTCACTAGCCAGCTTTGCAAATGCCGTTTTTTGCAGCCTCTCACTTTTGTGCATCTCCTAGAGTGTCAAAGCTCTCACAATGGGCCTTGCATACATACCTTCACGTTCAGTAGAGAACCAAAAGTTCATAAAATAGGGGACAGAAAAACATAAGCCGTAGTTGACAAGACTTGACTTATTGAAATTTGCATTATGAAACATTGGCATTCTGCGCAAATAAAAATTATTCCTTTATGCTTGCTTGTTTGCTGGTCACGTTCTACCATAGAACCCACGATTCCCAGAACCGTGGGTCCTGGGAACCGTGGAAGAAACCGTACCACAGTTCCTAGAACCGTGGTACAGTTCCTCTATTAAATTAAATAATTAATTAATTAATTACCAAATTCACAGATTTCACAGATGATTTCATAGATTTCACAGATGATACAGATTTGACAGATTTCACATGATGTACAGATGATTTGACAGATGATACAGATGAATTGACAGATGTGAAATCATCTGAAATCATCACTGATTTCACAGATTTCACAGATTTCACATGATGTACAGATGATACAGATGATTTGACAGTTGATTTCACAGATGATACAGATGATTTGAGTCATTTGACAGATGATACAGATGATTGACAGATTTCACAGATGATTTCACAAATTTCACAGATTTGTTTGGCCCTTTTCTTGCATATTTTTGGGTTATTTTTGGGGGGGAAACTAAAATAAAATTTAATTAATTAATCAGTACGGTGCACCACGGTTTTGGGCAAACCTTTTAAAAACCATATGGTTCACTGTACGGTTCTCAGAACCGTGGTGAACCAATAACGGTTCATTAATTCTATGCGTTCTACATAAGATTTTGCGTGGCACTTATAAATGGTGCTGGCCACTCTCTGCCAGATGCCCACATAATGCATTATATAAATAGGCAAAAAGGGGACCTCACGGTCGAACAACAGAATGTGACAAAGACAATTGGCTACTGCCACTGACAAGCACAACAAAGCATTTTGTGCTTAGCTCTTCCCTCGCAGCATGAATATGCACAATGCTCCAAAGAGCAGCCCTTCAATTTAGATTTAGATGTTGGCAGCAGCTTGTTATTTGGCCATGTTCAACCGAATGCAAATTAGCCTGACAAACTTGACATTCAGCAATACATTATTACTATAGATGTTTATCTCATCTAGCCACTTCCATTGAATGGTAACAATGGAACAATGAAGTTGCCAAATTGGAAATCAGGCTTTCTTTACTGAGGCAGACTTGATGATGTCGACGAATTCCAGCTGCAGCCAACAAAAATAAGGCATTATGTTGCATAATTGAGGAAATCCACTTATTGGTGATCTATTTCTTGCAGAAAGTGTAAATCTCATCTGACGCTGAATAAACATTCATTGCTTCTAACCTTGAGTGAGGCACCACCAACAAGAAAACCATCTACATCAGGTTCAGCAGCTAGCTCCTTTGAGTTCCCAGCATTAACCGACCCTACAAAACACAAAAAAGTAACTATTTCCAACTCAAAGTGAACTATCCAGACTTTCAAGTGCAGTAAGATGAAAGTGCACTGCAACTCTCTCTTACAACTATGAACATGGCATAATGCTTAGAGAAGTACATCCATTTTGCATCACATGTTCCTCTTCATACTAACTACAAAGGTGATGCAAACACTGACAAAGTTGCATAGATAATACTATTGGAGCATCAAGTCTACATACATGCCTTTGATTGCAGCTATTGCGTTGCACTTTGAAAGAGGTACCACATAGAAACTATCATATTAGAATATATAAACTTAAAACAAGTTTAAAATGCTCAGAGAGTAGCTAATACCCCCATAGATAATCCTGGTAGTTGAAGCTACATCAGGGCTCACATTGGCTGCAAGCCACTTCCTGAGTTCAACGTGTACCTGCTCTCATGCAAAAGATAAACTCCTTATCCACCATAGACCCCTTCACAGCAACATACATATTTGAATAACTTTCAAATGATGAAAGGAAAGTGAGTCAAAGTAACAACCAAAATGTGTCAGAGCTTCACCATACTAAATAACTTCAAAGTATGTCTACTTATTTGGGCTAGTGCTTCGCTGCCAGCTCCAACAAACAAATCCACCAAGATCTTGTCTACTGCTATTTAAAAGTTGGCAAAACAGTTCCAAAACTCCTAAAAGCATAGAAGTTTGCTTTACCATTCAGTAATGTCATATGCTGGCTATTTTGAGTGGCAGTAGGTTATATCAAGAGGCATGCAATAAGTAGACAATGTCAAAATGACCTTCACGGGCTTCAAATTCTCTTGAAGGGATCCATAACAAGCCTATAAGATACTACCAAGTTATATCAGAACAGCCTTCCAGATCCTCAGCATTCCAAAAACGCCTGAACCAAATCATTGCTTACTTTTTTAGAGAAAAATCAGGTTAAACCCTGATCTCAGCTGTATTCGAGCGGTGCACATTATAGAGAGTGCAGGGAGGAGCTACAGGAGGATAGCTATAGGAGGATGACTTCAGTGAGGGAGGGGGAGGTATCCATGCATTTGCTATCAAATAAAAAGGGTGTTTGTAGCATGCTATTAGGGGTTATAGATAATCGTCATAAAAAATTAGAGCTATTTTTTCTAATTCTCTCAGAATATGTAAGTCTGTTTATTTAAACGCTCGACCTATATTTCTGTTTTTAGCAGTTTTCTTACTTTACTCTGTACACGCAGTATGTGTCAGTATCACCTTCATGACACGGTTAGTAGTGAGTCGGGATACGTCCCGTAACAGGGTCCGACCTACCATGCAGCAGAAACCCCAAAAATACTGATGACTATATGTACTGCTTTTCTCTCTTTGGGAATATAGTTCACTAGCATGCTTCTTGGGTTTTTGTGTGCTCTCTCTTTCAGCTACTGTTTAGCCTGTGAATTAGCTGGCGTTTACTGTAGGAACAATCATTGACATGATATCAGAGCCAAGGTCGAAAGCAGTTCGACGTTAGTTGAACAGGCTATGAAGCTGCTAACAGAAAAGTGCACATAACAGAAGCAATTCTCCACAAATTGATGAGCTGTTTGGTGCTGGATAAACCTAGCAAAAGTTGTTGGACAGTCAGGGTGGTCGTAGCAATTTAAAACACGGTGTTTGGTTAAACAACAGCTCTTAAATTGCATGGAATATGGCTGGTTTTGACAGGTAGGGTTTAGAGACTCGAAATTTTCTCCACATAGAATAGAATTCGGTGCTGTAAATCTGAAGCACAAGTCGCCTAGCTACTGCAATCCAGCTAGCAAGAGGCCATGCTAAGCCATGGAGAGGTCTTGAAGATCCTCCTTCAGCGTGCCCAAATCATGTGTATCGTTGGATTTTGGATCCTTTGAATCTCTAGTAGAGATTAATCAAGTGTGGACCTTTAGATGTGAAGCAACGGTCCAGATCTTGTTGAAAGGGCCCAAAGCATTTTTGAAGGCCATCTTGCCATGCAACTTCTTTAAGAATCTTCAAGTTTGAAGATGTGAAAGGGACCCGACAGGAGAATGTCGTGTTGAAGTGAACTTGACTTCAAACTGAAGTTGTATTTTAAAAGCTGATTTTTAAACTATTTTGTGTGTGCCCATAATTTGGGCTACACTTATCGGATTTGACCCAAAGAAGGGCACCTAGATTGTACCTGCAAGTACGGTACCGAAAAACATAGTGATTGCTGCGGAGAAACCATTGGGAGGATGTCAAAAGTCATTTGACCCTTTCAGGGGGCAGGTCGTTGATAGTGTACAGTGGAAAGCATTTTCAGTTTTGCGGTGATCTTGGCTGGCTTTCAACTTGCCACCTCAGCGGCGAGGGGCCTGGAAAGGGAAAATTAGCAGGTCATTATCTTGAGTTTTTGACGTCACCATTATACTCGGAGCACTTTTTTAGCCTTCAGGTGCGTTTTTGAGCCGTTTTGAGATGGCAAATGTGAACAAGTCAATTTTGGGTGAGGCTAGCAAGTTGGATTGCATTTCCAACTATAGCATATGGAAATTCAAGATGAAGAGCATCCTTATGGAGAAGGAGCTCTGGGACATTGTAACAGGCATAGAATCGAGGCCGAACACAACTCTTGCAGATATGCAAACCTACGACAAAAGAGCGCAAACAGCATTGTCCTTAATACATTTGTCAGTGAAAGATCACGTCATTGTGCACATCAGTGAAGTCGTGACAATGAGAGGTGCTTGGGAAGCACTCAGAACGCAACATCAAACAGCGAACCCATTGCAAACGATGTTCTTAAGGACCAAATTGAACGCAATTCGCATGGAGGAAGTGAGAATGCAAGTGCTTTCTATACACGCATCAAGGAATTGAGAGACCAGCTCACTGCGATTGGTGAACCAATACGAGATGCATAATTGGTACATACGACAATGAATGGACTGGCAAAACCATTTCAGATGTTGTTAGCGGCATTGCATCGAGGGAGAGGCTATCTACCTTCAAAGATCTTCATGGCATTTTATTGCAGGAGGAACAAAGACGAATGCTGTGATTTTAGTAGCAGATCACTGAAGTTTAGAAAGGGGGAAGAACCTTGATGCATGCTGAAGGAGGTTCCCAAGAGTCAAGATCATCATTACGAATTTACGACTAAAGGTTGTTTTGCAATTAGGGTGCAAAGTGGAGAAAGGATCCACAAGAGTGATCAGATCAGATTCATTGCTAAAGTATGATCGCTACTGATCAAGAACATTGTTGGAGAGCCAATGCTACAAGAGAACATCGACAAGTCGTTGAAGCTACATGTAAGTTGGTTCATGCAACTGCAAGGCAAAGTGGAAGGGTCAACTCATAGGAAAAGGAAAACTACATGAAACAAGAAGACGGCGAGGGAGATGGTAGGAGAAGACAATCAACGATCATGGTGTCATTGAATCTGCAGAAGCAGCTACCAACCAGCATATTGAAGGTCGGTCAACTTCAGACGTTCTAAGATTGGACAAGGTTTTGTCGAGGTTGGACTCGACAAAGGTGCAAGTTCTAAAAGGGAGTTGCATAAGATGTATAGATCATGGGTCTATATAAGTAAATTGATATTCAAGAGGATGCTTCATTGATTCACAGTTTCTTATCATGGTGGCAAATGATAAGTTCATTGTTACAAGTGACAAGTGTGGCAAGTTGTGTGGTTGTCATTCTACATTGTATCGGTCTGGTTTCTATCCAAGCCATAGTAGCTTGTTTATGTGGTGGACACTGTCTTGTCTATCTGAACTAGTATCACATGAAATTTATGATTAATCGAAGTGATTGTTTGCTATGGTTGTTAAGTAATTCTTGAATACCATCCAAGTCATATTTGATTGTTCATGTGGTGGTACCAAGTGAGATGAATTTTTCTAGGAATATCTGTTTTGAGTTGGAGAAAAATAGTTTCGTCAAGTTCTTGAATCTATCCAAGTTCATGTTTACGCTATAGATTGTTGGTGTTTTGTCTATTCGTGTCTGCCAGATATGTGGAATATGACAGGAAAATATCTTTAAAACCTGAAGCCTTGGTTAGCTTCCATACACTTAAACTCACACTACTGGCTAAGTATTTGAAAAAGCTAAGGCACGACCTTTATTTCAGGTATTATTGTACAAATACTACACATCCTGTGTTGTAAAGTAGACATCCTGTGTTGTAAAGAGACATCAAAACTTCAAAACTTATGTTAGTATTTTGTATACTTTGAAAATATGGCATGAATTCACAGTTATTACTAACTCTCAGTTAAGAAACAAGGCCTAAAAGTAAGTCCTGGTAGTAGTTCTTATATCAAAGGCAAAAAGTAAGCCTAAAGGTTTGAATGTTCGCGGTAGTCACATTTGCTTGAGATATTACTATGAAGATGAATTTGGGTTCTCACCTCTTGAGCCTGTGCAGGTGTTGCAACCTTCCCAGTGCCAATAGCCCATACTGGCTCATAAGCCAGCACTACATTGTCCCAGCTACCAATCTTTTCTGCATGAACAATTTAACTGGATGTAAGGTGGATATACATCGAAAACTAGTAAGATGAATGGTGCATGCCAATTAAGACAAAAAGCCAAAAATCTGAGTCAGTTTTGACTCTTCAGCTATCAGTACTTCCAATATTGGCAAAAGCTCCACACAGGCAAATTTCAGAATATAAACAGTCAGGCCATGACTTGCTGCAATGAGAAATTTAGAAAAACAACTGTAACCACACTTTGATTATTTGCTTTGAGGCATGAAAGTGCCAGTATCTTGAGTAGCACAATGCTGTTGTTCAGTTGTTCAACAGTGAGACAAAAGTGCACTTCTATTTAGGAGCTGTATTTTGAAAAGAAGATAATAGAAAACAAATTATCAGTAAGGCTCATAAAAGCACGTTCCAAAACGGAATAGATTTTGAAATGTTGCTCCCAAGAATCATAGATACGCTACTTTTCCTTACTTTCAAATATAATGGGTAGATCATAGTAACACACAAAGGTTTAAATTACACTATGTGAGCATGTTGAGCAAGAAACGACAAGAATGAGTGTCTTTACTTAACACTTTGCCTTGAGGATTTGTAACTGAAGCTCTACATATTCTTACATTGGCTCAATTTACGGCGCACATTTGTAAATCTGACCCTGCTTATAAAAAGCAACTAATGTATAGCAGAAACTATAAAGAGCATTTAATATTCCAATGCTACTAAAAATACTCTATTCGTTATTTTTAGTCTCACTTCTTTACATGAAGCAAACCAACTTTCACAGCTCTGTTTCTGATGTGTGATTTTCATGATTGAGACTAAGTGAGACCATCATCAAGTACCTAACTACTCATAGTCAATTCATCCTGCTTAACAAAATAAGTTGTATGTATCCAAGCGCTGTGGCTTAAAAAATTTAGGAAGCACTTTGTAGGCATTTTCTGTCGGCAGCTTTGATACACTACTTATATGAAGTTAAACTTGTTCTGCTCAGTGTAGTATCAGCACAGCATGGGATTAAGTGGAATTTACAGTTAAATTCTTTACTTAAACACCTCCACCATTTAGATGCTAAGTGAAACTTGTCCTGTTGATGTAATATGGAGGTGATTGTAATCTTATTTAGGCTCAAGCATACCTTCATCCACCGGATTTCAATTCTGAGCAAGAAGTCTACAGTTGGGATACAGCAACAGAGTTGATAAGAAAGAGCTTAATCTATAAAAGGCATTAAGATAGTTTTTCTCACATTGAGAACAATAACTTAGAAGTACCATGAGTGTAAGAAAATCACAAGTTTTAAAATGTAATAACCAACAATCAGCCCACAACATAAGTTCACCAGAAGCTTCCACTAGGCCACGCAAAATCTTTGATGCTCAAAGATACCTGCTATAGCCTTGGTTTGCTCAGCAACAATGCTCATTGTTTCACCAGATTCCCGTTGCTCCAATGTCTCTCCAATGCATGCTATTACCTTCAATCCTTGACTCAAGCAATAGGCAACCTTATCTGCTACAAACTGCACAAAAAATAAACATAACCAATGTTGCACCATTGGAAAACGAAGTATTCTGTGAAAGTGGTGTCATTAATTTTAACAGGTTAGTTGCAATACTAGAATATTAAACAGAGCGAAAATTATGCAACAATTATCTGGGGGCAAGAAGTGCCAAAGGCATATGTATAAAGAGTCATAAATATTCAGTACAATGAGAATGTCCCTTGGGCTGGCAATGCATTGAAGGGACATATCTCTATTTTTATCATTAACAAGGATTAAGCCTATTTATAAAGGCATGTGGTCCTCTGTAAAGGGTATCTCTTGCTAGTAAACCGATGTGACGCTTTGACAGATAAAATATATTGGTGCGTGGTACCATCCTTCAAAAGCAACATAACTATCGATGAAGGATGTGCCCCGACACGTCCCATTCACCAAAGGGCGTGAGCCTTCAGCTTATCATAATCTTGATTAGTTTAGGCAAGCATGTGAAGCATCAACTATAAGCAATAAAGCTAGAAGTTCCCACTCTTCCATGGTCCTTAGAACCAACCTGATCTAAGATATGATTTCAAATATTTTTCAGACAATCCTCAATAATATGCCAACTGCAGGAAAGCAAGAGTCAAGTCACCAAGATCTAGTTATCAATCTCCACAGAAAACAAGAGAGAAGAGGCTGGGCGCCCAATTCTAAGAGAGAGAGAGAGAAAACAGCAACAAGAGCAATGGAGAGCAATGCATAGCCAAACTCTAAAAATGGAATACACAATGAGCATCTAAGTACCCTACCTGGATGTGGCCAAATGCCACCAAACCCTAAGGTTAACCACTTACTAAATGTAGGGCACCCCCAAAAGTCAAGATAGGGCCCCTAAACAAAATTAGACCCCTAAGGACCCACGAGTCAGTACATGACCAAAATTGGGTCCAACTGGACTTAAGACAGACTTAAGATAACCTAAATAACTAAATACCCATGGTTACACAAATTTCGACCTTTTGGGTCAAAGTAACCTATGGATTAACTTTAGCATAGTCATTTCTTTCTAACACCCTCCTTAAATGACAATGCAAAACTGAAATCTTCACTATGTAACGAAACCAACACGTGGTATCGAATTGCATAAAGCTTCAAATCTGACTCTAGGCAACGCGTTAGTGAAGAGGTCCACAATATTATCCTCCGTAGGACAATATTCAAGTAAAATGTCACCATCATGAAGTCTCTCCCGAACAAAGTGATAATGGATCTCAATGTGCTTCGTCCTCGCATGAAAAACAGGATTTCGTGCAATGGCAATAGCACTTTGACTATCACTCAAGATAAGAGTGGCTGAGGGCTCGCCAAACTTCATGTCAACAAATAGTCTTCTCAGCCATAAACACTCTGTTGTGGCTGAAAATATCGCTCTATATTCTGCCTCACTAGAAGAAGTAGCAAAAGTGGGCTGCTTTTTACTTGACCACGAAATTGCAGAATTTCCATAGAAAAAGCAATGTCCACTTGTAGTGCGTCTAGTGTCCTGATCTCCACCCCAATCCGAGTCACTAAAACCAACCAAACATGCATCATCACAAGCAGGAAAAACCAGTCCATGACTTCTTGTTCCTTGAAGATATCGAAAGATCCTCTTCAACGCTTTCCAATGTGATGTCATCGGGGCATGCATGAATTAACTCATGAGTGAGACACTATAAGAAATGTCCGGTCTTGAATTACATAGGTAAATGAGACAACCAATAGCTTGACAATATAAAGTAGTGTCAAATGATTCATTTCAGACCTGTCTCCATAGGTGTAGCAACTGGCTTGCAATCTTCCATCTTGATCCGCTTCAAAATCTGCCCAATGTAGCGTTTTTGAGAAATGAAAATTCCAGCCCCTTCTTGTACAAATTCAAGACCAAGTTAAAAGTGCAATAGGCCTAAATCTGAGGTTTCAAAAACCATACCAAGATCAAGTATTACGGCATCAATCTGCTGCTCATTACTTCCCGTAATAATAATATCATCAACATAAAGCAAAATAATGGCAGCTTGACATAAAGAGTAGATTCGCTAGGACTATTAGTAAACCCACGATCACAAAAGTAGGCATGTATCTTTTGATACGACATCCTCGGAGCTTGCTTCAGTCCATAAAGTGCCTTCTTGAGAAGACAAACTTTATCTTCTTGGCCTTCAACCAAAAAACCAACAGGTTGTTGAAGGTACACTTCCTCATTGAGATCACCATTGAGGAATGTTGTCTTTATGTCAAGTTGCTGCAAACGCCAACCAAAGTGGCCAACCAAAGAGGTTACTACCCTCACGGTAGTCATCCGAGCAGTAGGAGAAAAAGTCTCCTCATAATCAATGCCCTTTTGCTGAGCATAGCCTTTGGCAACGAGCCTTGCCTTGTACCTTTCAATGGTACCATCTGCCTTATACTTGATTTTGACCCATTTAGAACCCAAATCTGATTCTTCATAAGTGAGTCATACTCATCTTACATCGCATCCTCCCAACATTTTACTCCCTTGGCCTGCTCATAGAAAACAGGTTCTTCTGCAACATCTCTATGAGATGTAAGCAAAATCTGAAAAATCAGCATAGTCCACTAATTTTGTAGAGGCACGTGTCTTTCCATCATAAAATGAACTTACTTTGATGTCCCGCAAAGTCGACAACAGCCACCGTGGGACTGTTTTGGGCTGTCCAACAGCCATGTCTCTTCTTACAATTTGCTGTCCAAGATCCTCCGACACCGCACTTGGCTGTCCAAGATCTTCCAAAACTGGTCCTTGCTGTCCAACAGTTCCTGCAGGCTGATTTTGAGCAACAACTAGCGGTTCTTGATGAACACTTAGGCTCTAAACTTGATGAGGTGTTGGGCAGGTCGAAACTGGTCGATTGTTGCCCCTTATCTCCAGCAATAGAAGATGGTACCAAATCTGGAAAAACTTCAACATTCACACTATGTGGGCTGTCCCCCTTCAAGATATGAATTGGGGCCACATCCAATGAATTCTTTTTATCAAAATGCACATCACGACTAACAATAATCTTGTTAGTGCTCAAATTGAACAGCCTATAGCCTTTGCTTTCACTACTATAGCCAACAAAAATGCATTTAACTCCTTTATCCTCAAGCTTTGTACGAAGTTTATTTGGAACAAAAGCATAAGCCGTACAACCAAAAATGCGAAAGTGAGAGATTGTAGGCTTCTTTCCATACCAAACTTCATAAGGAGTTAATACTTTCAATGCTTAAGTAGGACAACGATTGCTTATGTATGCTGCCGTTATAACCGCTTCAGCCCAAAACTTGTGAGGCAGCCCCTTTGCTTTGAGCATGCAACGGGCCATCTCCATAAGTGTGCGATTCTTTCACTCGGCAACACCATTTTGTTGAGGCGTATAGGGAGTTGTCATTTGATGTAGAATTTCCGTTTCTTGAAGAAATGCACCGAACGTATTCTTAATGTATTCCCCTCCTCGATCGGTGCATAGGGTCTTCAAAGAATGCCCAAACTGATTTTCCACCATTGCTAGAAAATCTTTGAAAGGTTGAAAAACTTCCGATTTAGCCTTCATAGGATAGATCCATGTAAAACGGGAAAAGTCATCAATAAAAGTCACAAAATAGATGCACTTTCCAATGGACTCGGTCCTCATTGGACCACAAACATCACTATGAACCAAATCAAATTTATCAAGGACCCTTATAGTTCGATCAATTGGAAAAGGTTTCCTTTGAAACTTTCCAAGTATGCACCCCTCGCATACATGCCCTTCCGGGTGCTCAATAGTAGGAATGTTTTCTACCATATTAAATGTCTTCAGCTTCTTCAAACTTGCAAAGTTGAGATGCCCAAACCTTGCGTGCCACAATTCAGCCAACTCCAATGATTGTGATGTAGAAGCAACAAGACATGTAGAGGGAATTCGTCGCTCATAGGTATCCATAATGAATAAGCCAACATGCATTGTTCCCGAAACAATAATCAAGAGAGATCTTTTAGGTTGACAAGACACTTATCTTCTTTGAACTCAACAACTAGCCCTTGCTTCAACATAGTTGAAACCGAAAGAAGATTCTTCTTGATTCCAGGAACATAAAGCACATTCTTAATGTACTTTTCTTCACCATTAGGCAAAATGATGGCTACAATCCAATTCCATGAATAGAATAAGATGCATCATCCGCACATTGTACCTTACTTCCATTTTGCACTTTCACTAATTTAGTGAATGCTTCTTTGCGAGAAGTCATATGATGAGTAGCACCACTATCAATCACCCATTCAATGGGCTGAAAATCAGCAACTTGCAAAACAGAATCTGAATTCCTCATAGATGTAGTAGTACTAGTAGAAGCAATATTAGACACAAAAGCATAGTCTTGGTTGAAGAGATCACCACTAGCTTCAAGCTCTTGCTCCAAAGTAGCAAGTGAAGCACTAGTATCAATTCCTTTACTCTCCTCTTTCGCAAGCTTCTTCTTACAATCCTTGATGAAGTGCCCATACCTTTTGCAATAATGGCACTTCCCTTTCTTCTTTTGAGTGTTGACATTTTGACCTCCAATGGGCTTTTGCTCATCCTTGGAAGGAGGCTTCCCCTTTCCTTTTGACTTGCCTTTGCCCTTGCCTTTCATGAAAAAAGCTTGATCTTGTTGAGTGTCACCCGCAAAGTTTTGCCTCGTTTGCTCCTCTTGAAGAAGCAGCCCAACAAGTTCATCAAAGGAGAGTCGTTGTTCCCTAAGAGAGATACTCAAAGATGAAACAAATGGAAGATAAGATGAAGGTAATGAGTTGAGAGTAATGGAAACAAATTGAGCATCCTCAATTATCTCATCAATATTGAGAAGCTCCTCACGAAGATCCTTGATCTTCGTCAAGTAATTGGTCACTTGATCCCCTTCTTGCATCCTCAACAAAGAAAGCTGATTTTTAAGATACACCACTCTTGCTGGATTTTTGACTCTATACATAGTAGAAAGTGTATCCCACGCACTTTTAGATGTCTTACAAGACCAAATATGAGGTAAGATAGATCTTTTCACAGCAAGAATAACCATAGAATGTGCTTGTGCATCCCTTCTATCCCACTTCTTTTGTTCTTCCGAAGATGTAGACGATGAAGATGTAGACGATGATGTTGATGATGATGATCCACTAGGTGTAGGAGGTGCCAAAGACGGAGGCCTTTCCTCATCACCATTGACCAAATCCCACAGCCCTTTCGCTATGAGAAGATTCTTTATCATGTAACTCCACAAGGAGTAGTTTGTGCCATCCAACCGATCTTCACTAAACAAAGAACCGATAGCTTCCGATTCTTTAGCTATTACCTCCAACAAAATTTCAGCTTGTAGTAGATAGGAAAGAGAGCCTTTCCACAACCAAATCTACTCAAAAATTTGCAGCAAACAAAGAGCTGAAAGTAGGAGCACAAGATGTCTTTCAATCTGCAACCAAAGTGCCCAAAAGATAATGGATAGATAGCTGTCTTTCTGCACAAGAAAACCAGCTTCTTGAAAATTAGGTTAGCTTCGATTGAAGCCTACACCGAAACCCAATTAGGAAGCCAAATAGTGTGATCAACACACACTCCAATAGGGCTGTTGAAAGCGCCCTACTACTTGTTGAGAATCTGCAAATTTCCAGGCACAAGTTGACCTAACCCTGAATAGGGTTTGCTGAATTTTGGGCGCCCTCCTACACAAATGCAAACCTGAAAACAAAAACAGCAAGATAAGGAGACACCACAACCAAAAATCAGTAGCAGATTTTTGGGCGCCCTCCTCCAAACAAAACTTGCTGAAAACTGGTTGCATAAAAAACAGATTTGAGATTCTGCTTTTTGGGTGCCAAAAATTGCTCCTCCAAGATCTCTGATGGCCGCCCTCCTTCAACCTGAAAAGAGACAAAAAAACTGATCAAACTCCATTTGAAAAGATCAGCAAGATGCTGAAATTTCACAACAAAAAGCAGAGAAGCTCCTCTTCTGGTAGGGCGCCAACAAACAAGCTTGTTGCAGATCCGGTAGCTTTGATACCATGTAGGAAAGCAAGAGTCAAGTCACCAAGATCTAGTTATCAATCAATCTCCACAGAAAACGAAGAGGCTGGGCGCCCAACTCTAAGAGAGAGAGAGAGAGAGAACAGCAGCAAGAGCAATGGAGAGCAATGCATAGCCAAACTCTAAAAATGGAATACACAATGAGCATCTAAGTACTCTACCTGGATGTGGCCAAATGCCACCAAACCCTAAGGTTAGCCACTTACTAAATGTAGGGCACCCCCAAAAGTCAAGATAGGGCCCCTAAACAAGATTAGACCCCTAAGGACCCACGAGTCAGTACATGACCAAAATTGGGTCCAACTGGACTTAAGACAGACTTAAGATAGCCTAAATAACTAAATACCCATGGTTACACAAATCTCGACCTTTTGGGTCAAAGTAACCTATGGATTAACTTTAGCATAGTCATTTCTTTCTAACACCCTCCTTAAATGACAATGCAAAACTGAAATCTTCACTATGTAACGAAAACCAACACGTGGTATCGAATTGCATAAAGCTTCAAATCTGACTCTAGGCAACGCCTTAGTGAAGAGGTCCACAATATTATCCTCCGTAGGACAATATTCAAGTAAAATGTCACCATCATGAAGTCTCTCCCGAACAAAGTGATAATGGATCTCGATGTGCTTCGTCCTCGCATGAAAAACAGGATTCCGTGCAATGCAAGAGTCAAGTCACCAAGATCTAGTTATCAATCAATCTCCACAGAAAACGAAGAGGCTGGGCGCCCAACTCTAAGAGAGAGAGAGAGAGAGAGAACAGCAGCAAGAGCAATGGAGAGCAATGCATAGCCAAACTGTAAAAATGGAATACACAATGAGCATCTAAGTACTCTACCTGGATGTGGCCAAATGCCACCAAACCCTAAGGTTAGCCACTTACTAAATGTAGGGCACCCCCAAAAGTCAAGATAGGGCCCCTAAACAAGATTAGACCCCTAAGGACCCACGAGTCAGTACATGACCAAAATTGGGTCCAACTGAACTTAAGACAAACTTAAGATGGCCTAAATACTAAATACCCATGGTTACACAAATCTCGACCTTTTGGGTCAAAGTAACCTATGGATTGACCAACCAGCTTTTGTTTCATCCACTCCTTGCCACTGAAAAAGAAAATCAGCCACTATGTCGAGCTCAAGTTATCCAAGATCTATTATGTACTTTGAAACAATAAAATTTAAAGATACATGCTTCCTTGTCATTGGAAGCCATTTTTTTCAAAAAGATAAGGCTTCTGCTTCAATTTTTTATACCCATACTTTCATCCGCACTCTTGGTCCATCAGAGCATGGTATACCGCAGTTGCTTCGTTCATAGTCCTTTCTTTAGCATTCTTGGACCATACGTATAGCATGATCCACACTCAGTAGATATTCTGTCAGTCTTCATGTCTTCCAGCTACTGATTTTATCATGCATACTTAGCAGCTTTTTCTTTAATGAATATGTTTTACATTCTTGTATATCGCATAGTCACCCATTCCGGAACAGAACACTTTCCAGAACGCGTTCCGTTCTGGAACATAGCCAGGAAAAGTAAAATGAAATACATAATTCTTTAACAAAGAAAAAAAAGCAGGACCCAAGCAGGAAATCTGCACCAACAAGGCGTACAGAGACAGTGATGATTCCAGAATGAAGAAAGAAGTGGATGCCACCCACAAAGTCATAGACTATCTAGCTCTATTGTTGTGAAAACTTCTGA
Organism: Diphasiastrum complanatum; assembly: GCA_029204225.1. Taxonomy (NCBI): domain Eukaryota; kingdom Viridiplantae; phylum Streptophyta; class Lycopodiopsida; order Lycopodiales; family Lycopodiaceae; genus Diphasiastrum; species Diphasiastrum complanatum. The sequence goes on from CM055096.1 coordinate 47,144,319, forward strand.
TGAGGATGCGCTTCTGAAAGTAATAAGAGACATCAAGAAGAGGCGCTACATACAAGATGAGAAACCGAAGTTCAGGACACTGTAGATACTCTTCATGAGGAATGCTCTTATGGGATTTTCTGCGTGAAGTCTCCTTGCCAGTGATGTTAAAAACTGTCAATGCTCAGACTAACACAATAATAGCCAAGTGGAAAACATAGAAATCCGTCTGTGATGAAAGTTTCCCAATATATTATGGGATATCATGCAAGACTAAGGACTTTACTACTACAAAGAACGTTTTTGAAGTGACTTCAACTTGCAAAGATCAATGGGTTGCCTATGGCTTAAAATGAATTTAAAACAAAGTTGTGACAGAGCCTGAGTGCTTATACAAATGCACGCATTAAGAAAGCAATAAATGGTTAATCTGCAATCTTGACCCTCAAGCAAATAGTAGTAGAGCTGACTGTCGTGCCCAAGGAAAATTTGCCATGTAAGCATAAGATTTATGACCATCAACAAAAGTAGAGATATTGTTGGCATCAACATCTACTTCATGAAGTTCAAAAAAGAAAACGTTCTGACCCAGTATGTTCCGACTGTAAAGGGTCGGAAAAGGTTTCTAAGGTATATATGTTGTGGCATGTCTTCCATTGTTATTCTTTTTTGAGGCATCGGCACTTTCAACTTCAGCTTTAACATTTTCTATACAACAACAATAAAACAATCTATTCTTGAGGATGGAGAGTTACAAGTATATTATTGGCACCCTCTTAGTCCCGTGGGGCAATCAATTGACATTGAACCATATGGTTCCAGCACTCGAGCTCTTCATTTGCCATGTGACACTTCTATGCAACGTTTATTCATTATTGGTTAACATTAACAACTGGCAAGGTACAGAGTCCAGACCATAGTCCTGGCCCCTAATTTGGGTCTTCAGACAGTGATAGGGTTCCATGCCCTCATTCTAGTTGGTTATAATTTGGAGACTAGCTTTTCAGATCATAGAATAGCTTCTTTGTGTTCTAACATAGCTTCAGATAAGAGTTAATCAATTAATATTTTACATCAGAATGGCTTTCACATTTGCAGCACTATCTCTATCAATGTTCCATTATGATGTTATGCTAACAATTGAGATTGTGTGACCCTTCAAACAGGGACATGAAGGGATGTGATCCTTGGACTTAACATCACGACATGAATCAAATTTTGCATGATTCAAGCCCTCTACATTTCCTTTTGAATGTTTGGAACTGAACACATTCTGAGTAAACAAAACCTAAATTGAAAATAAACTGAATAATAAATTCTTTCAATTCAGGAAATAGTGTTTCATTATAAAACTAGGAGTTTTCCAATACTCTAAACGGAAAGGTCATTTGTAACAAGTTTGTGCTGAACTGAGGGAGCTTTGCATCATAGCATGAACTTGATTGAACTGATTATTAGCTTGATTCAGCATTTAAACGATTAAATCAGAAAACAATTCACATACTGTGACAAAGACCCAAGAGTCCACTATCCAAAACTACACAAGTACAGATACGAACAACTTCTACAGACAGCCAATTGAGAATGTCATTAAATTCTATATAGACCAGATATGATTTTCTTTTCCAAAGCAAACATGAATTCTAGAATAGGTGCATAGCTGCCTAACTTAATGCTTACAGTACACTATTCTGATGCCTAATTCTGCTGGTATGATGTTTGCTAGTTTAAGACTAAGCAGACGAGGGACCAAGAATCCTATGAATTAGTAATATGAAAGCTCGCCTAATATTGCTGAAATGGCACAAAGTTTGCTGGCTGCAGACTAAGTAGATAATTTAAGGACGAAGAATTTTGAGATGAGTGATAAAATGCATTTATCAAAGACTTTAACATTTAGGTCGTACCTCATTACTTTCTCCAAGAAGACCTCTCCTTTCTGAGTGTCCAAGGATCACCCAAGGGATCCCAAGGTTCACCAAAATCTCTGCACTGAAGCCAGAATCACAAAGCAAGACATTGCATTCAGCGCCAATTGAGCCTAAAGGTCATAGTTTTGGGAAATGTTTCCCACCTAGGAAACATAGACCACCCAGGGAAACAGGAAACAATAAACGAGATATGGAAACATAACATCAGCACATTAGGTAAAAGTTTGCCATTTTCAATGAAACATTAAAAAGTTTGAAAACTCTAATCTAAGATCTGTAAGACTGTCAAACACATAATATGCCAACAAATATTTTGTCAATAGAAAAACTCATTTCCCAGTAGGAAGCTTTTGTTTCCCACATGCAAAAAAGCTTCATGACACTTGTGCTTCGGGAAACAATATTTAATGAATGGGAAAAATGGATTTTTCCACAGAGCACACGAAATTCCCCAAAACGTTTCCCATGGGTCTTTCCCAAGTGTGCTTCCCATGTTGGGGAAACGTGGACATGGGGTAATGCATTTCCACATCAAGAAAATATGGGGAAACAGCATTTCCCAAAACTATGCTACAAATAGATATCCTTTGTACAACATTCAGTTAACTGCTCTTGTGCCCTTAAAGATTGATTGAAACATGAAAGCTTTCTTGCTGCTACGCATATTAGAGAAGTGTATCAGCAGTCCCAGCAGAGTTTCCAACAATTAACAAATCATGTTCTCCTCCCAGTGGTCCAATGCATTATAAAGATTTAAATTGAAAATAGAGACTGCTCATTAAAAATAAACTTCCTACAAAAATCAAGTGCTTCAGGTCTGAAACAGACCTGATTTCTCCCGTGTAAGCACCACCTTTCTTCACCCACGCATTTTGCGCAGCCACACTGAAGTCCGGGCGCAAAAGGCTTTTTGCGAGGCTCAGATGTACATACGTAGGAGCAATGACTACCTCTGCAATTGTGATAGGGAAACTTAGCTGCAGTTACAAACAAATCTACAAAGAAGATATTGACATATCTTGCTTCCTCTAATAGCACAAGGATCCACTTCTGGCAAACCACATACAGGAGCTAACCTAGAACTTTTGACATATGAAACACAAATTGAACCAATCAGCATCAAGGTATAAACATTTATCTAAGAAGACTACCAGGAAATACAATGCCAGCGTCTCCATCAATATTGTTTTAGTAATATGCCGATGAATCCCTATCAAACCTTAGTGATTCAAACTAGACATATTTTTTATTGCTACACTCAAAACTTCATCGCAAGAATGATAAAATCATATGTTTCATATGATATTTCTCACAAAATAAAATGCTTCTCCTATTAGTCTTACCAACATCTTCTTCTGGTGGTACTTCAGCAGCATTGAGAGTGCTAATGATCTTCTTGGCTTCCTCTAACGTTCCATTCTGCACAGCATTTTAACCAATATGAGACATCACTTTCCTTATAGAAGGGCTGAACATATTCTTCGACATTTCAGGCATTTCCTTGACATGAGATGCTTCAAAACAAGGTATTAGAACAGTCTCAATAATGAATTGTTATGAAGTAAGGACATCATTCCTTATGCAATCTTCTGTGTTGGCATGTCCTGATCAGAGCAGGAAAAGTCCTCATGTTGGAGAAAATTTGGTCGTAAAATTAATCTAAATATAACCTTCCTAACTAGTAGCTGAATTGAAGTTGGCAAGTACACTGAAGATAATGCAAAGTATGCCTACTCTATAGTGATTTTAGTCTAACCAACTTATAACATCAACAACATGTAAAAAACTTGTTATGTATTGAAAAATGCTTGGAGTGGGTCTAGTCGGACATTCCTTGGAGTGGGGCCTACCCATACTATATGTAGGCATAAGAGGTCTCTAATGCCATTTATTTTGTCTAGCCAGAAGTGGTGGATGATATTTTACGAGCATATTTTACGGCCTCATGATGGTGCATGAGAGAGACTAGGTGGAATATAGGTGGTATGAGGAATCAGTATCACTAGAACCTCAATTGTGCTCAGCGTACATGTCAATAGCTCCAATGCACAGAGGTGAGTCCGGATGGCTGTGGATGGGCAGTTTGTGAGCATTTGTCAGACCTTACAAAAATCAGCTCTATAGTCATCATTATACCTACTAGCAAAGCCACTGTTCTTCATGATTAAGGTGAACTCATTGTTACCTTCAATTTATCACAGTTTTCTCCCATTATGATTGGTGGCAGCTTGTTTTATGCCTGCCTTTCTTCCTTTTAGTCTTTGTTGAAAGTGTGGCTGACGGCTGCTTTGCACCCTTGTGATGACTGTTGTAGCCTAGTCGCAGTTGGAGGCTGATTCACGTGGATGGCAACGCACATCCCTCATTTGATGTGTAGTTCCCTCACATAAATTGGGAACGGATCTGTAATGCCATCACAGGTCGCTAACCTCTATACCAAAGGACCCTCAAGCTCTGGCACAATCATCAAGTTGGCCCAGCTGACACAAGTGCACAATCCTTTACGGCAACAGATCGTCAACATGCGGCAAAAGTACCTGCATGGGGAGTAAGAGCTATGCGCCATGAGTTGTCATGGCAAGCTCTGCTCCACCCCATATTCAGCCTGTAATTTTCCTCAGGCAACATAAAGGACCATCATCCCAAAGTCGCTTTTTGCCTGGTTTGACCAATGAACATTGTGCTTTTCAATAAATAGTTTCCCAGGTCGTACCCAAATTGCTATAGTCATCATGGCAATTTTTCTTGTATTGATGAAAAAAGGAATGGTAAAGGGCACATATGTTCCTAATCTCTATATTCTTTGTCACAATAACAACGTTGTATTGATTGTTTTATATTTAATTATGAAAAGGTTTTACATTCGGAATGTAATGAGATTGCTCTCCCACAATGGAAACATAGAAAACTTGAAGCATGAGCAAGGGAAAATAGCATTCCCATACAAATGCGATAAGACCTTTCTAGAAGTAATTCCATAGGGAGGAAAAGGGAAGAGGATGACAAAGAAGCCAAAATAAAGTTGAACGAAGACAATCACAATTCAAGACGAACAGCTTTCTATAATAATTGAGCAAATCACCTAATCACAATCAGAAACAATGTATGCACACGCTAACACATTTTCAATGATTTCCCTCTCCAAGAGGGGTTCTGACCTACACATAATGGAAGGGAATACTTGGCAATCATCCTAGAGGAATAGTCCCTGATTGAATGTATTGAAAATTGGAATGAAGAAACTCATGCACATTCCACTTGTCATTTGACCACCTATTTCTATAGTGCAGCAAGCTTGAACAGCCTAGCATCCTCCACTAAGGTCTTCTCCATTGCAACCTATTAGAGCTTTTACTCACTATCCCAGAAGTGATAGTTTTACATAACAATTGTACGTTTATAATTATCTGTAATTATTGAAATGGCTTGGCATCGACCTGTGGCGACCGGTATTTAAGTTGTAATTAGTTTGTATTGAACCTCAAGAGTTGTGCTTAGCTTTGGCATGAAGTACTGGGTCAGTTATTTGGACTGATTGGACTGACCTCCTAAAAAAGTAGGAGAGTTGCCCAGTTAACAAGGCACATATCATATGCTCACTAGGACACTTGATTCAATGTATGAGTGGGATGGTCCTCCTACTTGCTTGCCTAAGTGTCAAGGAACTGCCAAGTGGAAAGTGTTGACAGTGATTCAGTTTTTCATGTACTGATGATGAGATGTGTCAAGGTCAAGGGGTGCTTGAGGATTGGGATATGAGAAACCAAGAGAGGCATTTCTTATCACTTTCTATGCAGAAAAGGTTGGGAGGAGACATAGCAACCAGGTCTTTCAATGTTGTATGAGCACAATATGTACAAGTTGAATATAATCAATAAGGTTCTAATTTGAACACTTCTTGTTGTTGGATTGTTGACTGGTACAGTTCCTCTATATAATTAATTGATTAATTACCATTTCCCCCCAAAACCCCTCCCAAGGCATTTTTTGTCCTCATTTTATAGATTTCGGGTATTTTTTTGGCTATTGTACTTTGTTTGCTATTTTTGGCTACTATACTTTGTTTGCTATTGAATGCTACTGTAATGTACTGTACGTCTAAGGAAGTGGGACCCAGACGCGGACACGCGTTCACATCCGCGTCCCCGGACGCGTCCGGTTTTTTTTTTTTTTTTTTGGTTTTTTGGTTTTTTTAGACTCAAAAAAAAAAATTCAAAAAAAATATGGACGCTTCCAACCCCGCGTTTGGGGGTCGGACGCGTCCGGGTCCAAACGCCGGATGCAGACACGGAATGCCCGCGTCCGGCCCGGACCCTCATGTTTGTACTGTACTAATTTTGTACCCACTCCCTAATTTTTTTGGCAATCTTTTGGGCTATTTTTGGGGGTAAGAAACTAAAAAAAAATTAATTAATTGTACGGTTCACCATGGGTCCCCCCAAATTTTTCTGAGAACCGTACGGTTCTCAGAACCATGGTGAACCGTCCATGGTTCATAAATTCTATGGTTATGGCTATGCTTTGTAAGTTTGTATACACAAACACCATTCCCCTTAGTCTTCTTCCCTCATCGCAATATTCCTTCCAATTTTTTACTTGAAAGAGTTTTAGATATATGAATATAAATCTTGCCTTGCATACTTGAGTCTGCATTTCCATTGGACTTTTTGCCTTTCTTAATGCTAGATTTTAGCTGGAATACATTCATGTGCCTCCCAAAGTAATCACATTCTAGGCTTACCTAAGAGACCTTAGAGCTACTTCTCACACATTCCCTAGCTTTTAAAACTCATCACAACGCAATTTTTGAAAACTTATGAAGTTTCAAATTCTGACATAAAGTTTAGAAATTTGCATCAATTATAAAAGATTTGAAAAGGTTGATAACTCTTTTGAAAGGAGATTCTTTGTTACTATGATCCGAAATCTACTCGTATCAACCTCTATCTAGAAATATTTGTTCCTATTTATAGGGGATGATATATCAAAGCAGAGACAACCTGCTGATTTGTGGACTGTCGAGGACTTAAGAATCTTGTGAAGGGAAATTTGCAAACTGTTCAAACTTGACGTCTTAAGCGAGAAATCTTCTGTGTTTTATAGTTTCGTGGTCTATGTAGAAGCAATTATCTGAGCTTGATAACTCACGAGTTTAAAACAAAGTAATCCTGAGAACGTTCAGGGATAGTTTCTTGCAGATTCAGACGCAAGAAGAAACTTTGTTTGATGTGAATAATGCAACTTTTAGAAGCTCGTATGATACTTTTGGTTGCTTCTAGTCTTCTACACTAGCAGTTATTGCTCACAAGAGGTTCATTGATCTTAAATATTGTGAAATTTTAATTCAGGCAGTGTTAACACTAGCTTGAATAATGTGTCAAAAGATCGAAACGTCGTACAAGAATGCAGGAAATTGTAGAAACACTGATATCCAAAACAGTAAAGCATTGAGATCCGAAACATGGAATGATAAGATTCGTAAAGTAGAACCAAGGCGGGTTAAAAGAACAAAGATAACAAGAAATAAGTGCTTGGTTAACTTGTGAATGTTCAAGAGCAATTTTAAGGTAGATCGAACGCGAGGGAGAAAAAGCGAGAAAAATTTACTCACGCATTTCCAGTTGCCTCCAACAAAAAACTTGCGCGCCATAATCCACTACTCTTTCAAACACTATCGATCGATCGATCTGTGTGTGTGTGTGTGTGTCTCTCGCTCTCTCTCTCTCTCTCTTTCTCGCTCGCTCGCGCTCTCTCTCTCTCTCTCTCTCGTACTTAACGAAGAAGAGACTCTTTCTTTATCTTCTTTTGTTCCGAAGCAGAAGAATGCGAGAAAATTAAACCCGAGCCGCCAGGGACGCCAACGTAGCCCGTGTCCAGTACACGTGGTGGGTGGCCATTAGTGGATACCCACCCGCAATGGATTTTTGGTGACTATTCTGTCCATTTCTGAACAGATTAAAAAGCAGAATAGTCACCTGTTTTTTTTATAAAAAGTTTAGTGCAGATTTTGCCTGCGTCTGCCACGTGGCAGCATCGGATTGGTCTCAAATTTTTTTAGTGCTGATTTTGCTTGCACCTGCTACGTGGCAATTAAGGATTGGTTTAAAAAAGGTCCAAAAATCCATTACGCAATGGAACGGGCCGGGTAATGCCCGGGTCGGATTTCCAAAAAATTTTAGGCTCGGCTCGGAGCCTAAAATTTTTTGGAAATCCGAACCGGGCATAATGGCCTCTACCCGGCCCCTTCCATAATACGTTTCCCACCGTAAAATCATTTTCTGTTTTTTAATGAAGTAAATAAAATTTCACGTTCGACACGGAAAGTGCATGTAAAAACAAGCACATTGTGGCAAGCCACACAGTCGCGGAAGGTGCATGTAAAAACAAGCACATTGTGGCAAGCCACACGGCCCTGCCTTTACAAGATGTAGCAAGCTGGATTTTATTTTTGGGAAAACAAGTAGTGTGTGTTTTTAGGCACAAATATAATATATTGGTGAATGATCTGACCAGTAAGCGTACATAGATCCAAATAAATCTCCTAAATTTTGGATGTTTGTCCAAACATGATCTAATTGTGTGCCATACATAGTTGGTGCTTCTTGAAAGGCCAAGTGCATATTATACCGAGACATAAGCGAATGAAGTTTTTGGAAATTTTTATTCATGTTCAATGCATTAATATTTAAGTCACCGATTACAATAAATGGTGCGGCTTTGGGAATGTTGTTGAGTATTATGTTTAGTTGTTCAATAAACGTGGAAATAATAGAATTTGGTTGTCTGTATATTGCAATTAGATGCAGGTTATTAAATTTATAAGTAAATGTAGCATGAATAATTTCGGTGTGTCGTGTATTATATAACTGGACATGGTCAACATGTTGAGTTTCGTGATATAATATTGTTGATCCTGTAAAGGCGTAATTGTCAATGGCTTTGAAGGTGGTTGGAAAATAAAGTTGATGATCATGAGTTTGTGTTTCTTGTAAACATAATATGTGTGATGTCATTAGATTATAATCATTTTTAATATTATGTTTGTATTTAAATAATGATCTAGTGTTAGTGATTGAATAATGAGATGTGTTTTTGCATAGGTATGCATATTCGGGATTTGGAAACTCCAATTTCTTGTTGTTCTTATGCGTGTCATTTCTTGATGGACAGAGGAATCGAGTTTAAAATGGTTTGAAGTCAATGGCAATGTGATGTATACATTTGCAGGTTCTTTGACTCGTGTTAGGGCTGTATACATTAAACCATGTTTTGGATTGAATGCTAATTCAGTTATTGTTAGACCCTGCGCTCAATGTATTGTTCTTGCTATAGCAATTTTGATTGGGAATTGTTTTCTTGTAACTTTATTAAATATAGATTGGCCGATTTGGAGTTCTTTCATGATTCGATGTATTGGAGTCCATGTTCGGTTTATGTTGTTGGCTTGGTATACATGGACATGATTTTGTCGGGCATTTTTGCCAATTATTAAATTGTATCCATACAATGTCTTCTGTAGAGGCCATGGTTCTAGTTTGGAAAATGCCATCTGCTCCATTTACAAGTCCATCTTCAACATTAACATAAATTGTTTCTATCAATGATGATGTTGCAGATGATGTTTGTGATATTAGTATCATAGGACTGCAACTAGGACTACGAATGTCAATTGCTTGTAAACAGAATTCTGCACCTGTGACTATATGGTAAATGTTGTTGTTGTATTGTTGTATATCTTTGTTTGTGTAAAACAAATGTGGTAAATTAGGTATAGGAGGCAGTGTTTCATTTAACCAACCAATATCTGCAGATGTATGTGTGGTTTCTCTAACTTTGTTTAAAACATGTATGAAATATCTTGTTGTCACATTACTTGTTGAAGTTCATAGCACATGAACATGGTTTCCCAGGATGAATTATTAAGTGCAAACAAATTTTGTTCAGGTTTTTTAAAAATCCAAGAATCTAGAACAGGAGCTGTTTGAAATAGATCACCACAGGTTATAACATCAGCACCTCCAAAAAATTCTGATGGGTTGTGCATGATAGTTCGAAGTCATTGATCTGCAAATCTAAAAGTTCTTTCGCCAATTAAAGAAACTTCATTAAATACTACGAGTTCCAAATTTTTGTATGGAATTTAAAGTTTGTAATTTTTCACCAGAAAGAGAGGTTAGGTCTTTTGTGTTTGAAGGTAAATGTAATGCTGAATGTATGATGGTTCCATGGATATTAAAAGCTGCTTTTCCTATATATGCCATTAGCAATGCTCTTGGATTTTCAATATGGTTTGTGTTATTTCTATAATAATGACGAAGTAAACCTTGTACAAGCAGAAGCAAGGTATATGTTTTGCCAATCCCACCGCCTCCAATTAGAAATAGATGAATGCGATTTGTTGCATTTATGCACTTTCTATGCATTACATCATCAAAAAGGAGTCGTTGCGTGTGATTTAACTTTGCAAGTTCATGATAATATGTATCTTGATTCATGATTTTGTATGTCAATTTTGGGGCTACATCGATTTGTTTTTTTGGGTTGTAATTCATATGACTTGGGAATTCAATTTCAAGATTGTAGTTATTGGTCGTGTTACATGTGTGGGCATGAGATTTTCGGCGTTTGTATAGATGTGCTGTGTTAATCGATATGCTGAAATAAATTCTGCTAAACAAAGGTTTGAGTAGTCAGTAGGTCGAGAGAGATACTTTTCAATTTTGGTTAGGTATCATATGTCTGTTGAATCGAGATGATGAAACACTAAATCTTTTTTTTTTTAAGAACAAATGCCGGTGTTGATTCTGGATTCGTGTTAATAAATGTGAATGTTCTTGTGGAGGTGTGCAAAGGTAACGACAATACAATAAATGATGCAAGTTGTGCACTCATTTGATGTGCATTTAAAAATGCGGTGCCCATATGTTTTAGTCTTGTAAATGTACCTAGTTTGTGATACAAAGATTTTGTGAATGCACGTTTTAAAGATTGCGAAAGTGAGGTATCAATTTTTGTTAAATATGATGTACAGTAACTTGCAGCGGCATATGGATCAAGAATATATTGCAAATCCATATTTGCATTCCACAGTTCACTCATGCGTGGATTGAAGCTATTTGTGTATATATCATTGGGATTACATTTGAGAAATATTGTAGGTTTTTTTAAACTGCTTTTTATGGCTTGTATGTAATGATCAAATGGTATTTCTAGGATGTAAAAAACCTGTATGTTTTATTGTATTATTAGAATTTATTTTTTCTTTGATAATCCGACATAGATTTTGGTAAAGGTTTTTTGTATGTCTTTTTGTTTCTGGAAATGGATGTAAAATACTGGTGTATGGCATTGGTGGTCGTGGAAAATGAAAATGACATTGTTTACCAGTTCAGGTTTTATAGCATGTTTGTCGATGATGATGAGTTTGTATGTCTATGTTTTTTGTATTGAGTTTTGTACTGTCACAAGAAATATACATATCGATAAATTTAGCAATTTCGATTTCAGTTTCTTTACCATAAAGTGGTGCATTTGCAAGCCATAATAATCCATGGTCATGTTGATTGCCACGATTTTGAAACTCAGTTACAAAAAAATAATCTTAAATATTTCCCAAAATGTTTGTTTTTTTTAATATCAACGTGCATAATGCATTAATTTTCATGGTATAGTATCTCGCACAGGTTGTTGGATCGTGTCTGATCAAGTTCCTGAAAATTTCATTTTGATTTTTGTACGTGGCAAATTGCGAAATGTTTGCATTGAGTTTTTGCAAACATGACATGAGTGGTGACCATTTGTGTTCAACAGAAGATAATATTATGAAAAATGTTGGTGGACCTAGTTGTCGTATCATTGCGAGAATATTTATACGTAATCCATGTTTATAGTCAGGCGATGTACGAATGTGGCCAAAATCTTGGTATCCTAAATTTGAATGGAGTATTTGTTCAATATTCGTATCATGAATCACGTCTTTTGCAATTAGTTTTGTATTTTGAAGGGTACCTTTTCGTAGTCTTATCCAGATGGAACCAAGTATTTGGTGAATAAGTATTTTGGTTGCTTTAAAAAACAAATTCGTTATATGTTGTGAGAAATTGTATTTGTAATGTAACAATTTCCATTTTGCAATGTGTTGGTATGTATATTTATTTGAAATAGGCATCATGCGACGAGTTCCAAAATACAAAGTTGGATAATTAAGTTCTTCAGCATATGTATATTGAAATATTCCAATGGGAGTTTTGACCTTCACAAGGAGCAATAGTTTTGTAACAATGTTCATAGTCAATAACATATTCATTATTTGTAAATGGATGTATTAGAGTGTCATCTGCAATGGTTTCCTCAATATTAGTTTCGTAATTTTTTAATTCATTTATAATTGATGATTCTAGGCATGTAGTAATGTTATCGAAGTGTTTTTGCTATGATTGATTAATCTAGTTTTTGGTATAGTGGCATTTTCGAAATATCAATAAGAGTAGTCATTAGTTTCATGGGATGAATTTTACCAATTATGTAGTTTGTTTTATATTCGAGTTTTCTTTTAAGACCAATTATCCTGGCACTACCATCGTCGATGAAACGTAATAATATATTTTGGATTTTGTTAAGATTAGCAAGCACATTTATGATGTTTCATGTTGCTCCAAGCTGACCTTGATGTGCTAATTCTCGTATTTGTAAAAATGCAATTTTAGGAGCCAACAAACGCTCTTCTAATTCATTAAGTTGTGTAATTGAAGGTATTTCAAAATTTAAAGACATGTTTATAGGTGACAAAAATTTTGGCAGTTTGTATTTTAGGACATGTTTTTGACAATCTTTGCATATGTACAAAGTCCGTTCTAAATATAGATCAGAAGAGATGGATTTTGATGTTCTTATGAAAGCGATGTCTTCAAAAGTCGTCATATGAGTTTGGAATTGGAAGTACATAGACTCACAACTAATACATGGATAAATAGGAGTGTCTTCTATACATTTGAAATATTTTTTTAAAACAGAAGTATAGTTATAGAATTGCCTATTTTTTTTGTTGAGACTTGTCGGATCTGCATTTGGGCACTCTGGCTTGTTGCATAGTGCATGTCGAGCACGAATGATTCTATTTAAAATAATTTTTTTTTGTACATATCGCGTCAGGGAACATTTGTAAGAATTTAGAGAAGCTGTTTTGTTGACAATATGGGATGTTGTAAAACTAAATGTTCAATGACTAACAATAGAGAGCGCGTCCAATATTGTTGGTTGAGTTTAGGTTTTTGAAACAAGTTAGTAGTACCTATAGCAGGTGGATTGTTAAGTTTGTTTTTGTAAATTTTACATGCTTTTCGGATTCGGTACAAAACATGTATTTTTTTAATAATATTAGTAGAGAATTTTGTTTCGAATTTTTGAATAATATTTTTGTTTATAGTGTTGGTGTTTGTTGAACAAGTTCTTCAATATAATTTGTCATATCAAGTGTCCATTTTGGTAAAGCGTTTGTAATTTGTTTGTTTTCTTTTTTTAGTATATTGATACTGTAAAATATTTTTGTTTTACTATGTATTGTTTCCGGAAATATGTGCTGAAATTTTTTGGCAATTTGTTTTTTAGTACAAGTTGAATTGGTTTCAAGTAATGTTTTTAGTGTATTGTCATTGTAAGCGCGTTATGTCATTTTCATGAAAATTAGAATTGTTTGTATGCGTAATAGAGTTTGGAGTAGTCATATTTTTTTTAAGTTATGTAGGAAATGTATTTGTATGCAGATGATATGAATGTGTACAATTTTTTGCAACCTGCAACCATATACGAAGTCATGTCGATATTATTGGCTATCAAAAATATAAGCAAGCGAACTTATGCAATTCTGAATTGGAAACTATACAAGACAAAGTAGTATAATTTGTATATGGTTTAAAAAGAAAATAGATACATTTTCTGGACATATAGTACAAGATATTAGGGAGAGATAGAGAATGCAATTAATATGATTGGGATCTTTTTACTATGTTTGCTAAAATTCTGCAGGGTTAATCTATGGTTTAAATGAATAATTCTTTTAGAATGAATTCTTGAAGCTGTTACAGAAAAAAGAGAGAAGCAACTGTGTAATGTAATCAGATACAAAGTTATAGACTTTAGGAAGAAGACCAAGATATTTATAGATAAAGTAGTATGTAATAGTGGAACACAACCATTGCAATTATGGGTGTTGTGAAAAGCTTGTAATGGATTCGGAATGCATGACACTCGATACATGATTCTTGAAATTTAAGAAGGGTCAAAGTTAAGAGGTGGTTGAGGAATGTGCATAAATGAGCTTACAGAGAGGCATGCTTCGTGATAAGAATTTGCTGGAACCCAAAAAACACACCAATCTGCAATTTTGGAGGAAAAAAGAGCCCAAAATCTCATCAGATTTTTGTATCTCTAGAACCAGTGTGAATTAACTCTTGCATGACTGGAAGCAGCTCCAGGGTACTATTCCAGACCTACATAGAAGCCTGCGAGAGTTAGTTCCAAGCAGATTGTAAAAATCAGAGAGAAATCATAAAAAATTTAAAAACCCCTTGAAAAAATCCAAAAAAATTTCAAATCTTCATAAGAACTCTCGTAGAGCCCTCTGAAGTTCCATCTCAGTGAGACCAGGACACAGAGAAGCTTGCAAGAGTTAGTTTGATGTCTAAGTGCCTGTGCGAGAGTTCCCAGTGAAAAAAAGATGGAAAAGTACCAGTGAACCCTCGCAGACAGCAAAATTTTTAGTTCCAGTTGTCAAGAACTCTAGCAGAGGATTCAAAAAGTCCATCTCAGTGAGACCAGGACACAGAAGAGCTTGCGAGAATTAGTTTGATTCCAGGGAGCAGAAAATTGGATTTAAGTGCAAAAAAATCACTAAAAAGTGAAGATCCACCAAATCCTTCCAGTAAGAACTCTCGTAGACCCTCTTAATTGATTCAGAATGATCATTTCCATCAGTGATGGCTTAAGCCTACGCGAGTTAGTTTTGAGATTTGGTGAAGATCAAGCCAAAAAGTGGTTTTGAACCCTAGTAGACAGTGAAATTTTCACTTCTTGCAAGAGTTAACTCTCGTAGAGAATTCTATAGTGAGATCTGACCCAGATCCAGCTACTGTGAGCCTTGCGAGAGTTACTTCCCAAAGATCAGAGAGATATCAGGTTTTTTATCTACAAAAATAGCTAAAGAACCCTCGCACAGCCAACACTCGCACAAGGGAACCCTCGCAGACCAGATCAGTGGAAAGATCTGCATCAGATCCAGCTACTGTCAAAATCTCAGGTCAATCAGTGCAAGGAGTAAAAAGTTATCAAGGAAAACCCACCGTAAAAGGCCTAAAATTCACTTCCGGCCGATCAGATCGATCAAATTCTTGAGATCCAGACTGCATCCTACTGTATAAGCAAGATCCAATCACTTTGGAACCCACCATCGGATGAATTTGAGATTGGGATGATCAATAGCACGAAGGATAGCAAATCAAGCACCACACCTTCCCAGATTAGCAGCTGTGCAACAAGAGGTAGAACCGGAACCAGCACCAATGGATCCAATGGGCCAACCCGTACCTGTCGCTCCCTTCCAAGCAGTCCGGAGAGCACCATGGATGGAAATACCAAAATATGACGGATCATCAGATCCCATCCGATTCCTCCATATCTACGAGCAAGCTTGTGAAATCTACGGCGAACAGACAGTGCAGCCCTAACTCCCGATCACACGGTGATCATGTGGTTCCTAGCCGGACTACCACGAAGCATCAGAAGAGAACTAAAGCGACGGTAGTAGTACGCTACTCTGCAAGAAGCTATGGAAGATGTCATCAGAGAAGAGAATGAGGGATCTGACGATGAATATCCATCCACCCACACCCCTACTACCTCGTTAGCATCATCATCATCAAATGCATCTGCTCTATCCACAAAACTGTTGTTGGAACAAATGACAAAATTACACAAACAACAGATGGAGCAACTTACGGCGCAGTTTGACCAGAAACTGAAAGCCTTAGAGGGAGTTGTAGTAGTAATGCCACATCAACCGGAACCAAACCAGTTGCAGTATCCAAGACAGAAAATTGTATGGTGTTCTGTGTGCACGCAAAACCATACAGCGAACGAGTGTCCAGTCCTAAAGCAAAATCTGAGACTGACAGATAGATTCTGCCATCTGTGCAATGCAACATCGCACGATACGGCATTTTGCCCGTTCAACCCCCAGATTGTTCAACAGAAGAGAAGTCCTTATCAGACTTCTTATGCCTACCATCAAGGGGCACCCAACGCGACACCAAGGTATGACGCACCAAATCAACCACAGCGTATGGCCTTACCTGCTCCACCAGGGCCAGCCAATCAACAAGTGGCCCATGTAAACCTAATAGCAGTGGAACCAGAGATGCAAATGCCACCTCAACCTAAGCAGCAGCAATGGTACGGACCGGATGAACCATTTATGGATCCTGCCATAAATGAATATGTTGTAGCCTATGCGATTCAAACTCAGCATCAAGGCGGAAGAAATTACGGCTGCTACGGATGCGGCGAAGGACACAGAATTGCGGAATGTCCCTACAAGGAACAATATACATCCTTCTGTCGAGAATGCGGTTATGGGCATTGTTACAAGAATTGTCCATTTAAACCTGGAACCAGTGCACCTCTTAACTTCATTGCAATACAGCCACCAGCAGTTCCAGCATGGATGCCATCAGGTAGACACCAACTCCACGCTCATGTGTTAGCTATTACGCGAGCGCATAAGAGGAAGGAAGTGGCTCCCTCACCCACCATCGGTCACTGACGACCAACCCTCAACTAGCGTGCCATATCCGAATGTGAGGGAAGAAAGAAGGCAATACCAGAAAATAAGGCACTGGGTACAAAAAGCACAAGCGGAGAAAAAAGGGCAAGAAAGAGACAATCCCACGGAACCTCCAGTTGGCGTTGAACGAAAACCGCAAGCGGGCTCACCTCTGCATACTGATCAAAATGATCGGTTGCACCAAGATGAACCACCTTTTCACATGGTGGAGTCCGAGGAACCACACACTGAAAGGCTCACACTTTTATTGTCAAGTCATGTTAGTTTACCACTCGGAGAACTACTGCGAATTGCACCACAAGCGAAAAGCCTTCTAGCTGAATGGGCCAAAGCGGATGAGGAGCCAGTAGCGTCTGAGCCCATATATTGTACGGGCAATGAAGAAACAAGTAACTTCCTCCACATCGAAGCAGCATGGGAAAGTGAGGAACACAACATCACTTTGTCCATCAAACACAAAAGATACGAGGACGAGGCAGCAGTGGTAGATGGAGGATCGGGTGTCAATTTGATCTCCACTACTTTACATGAAAATGGAGTTTGCAAGGGTTGAAGCCAGCAAGATTCACCATCAAGCTGGCAGATCAATCATGTGTGAAACCAAAAGGTGTAGTTGCCTATATCCCTGTAAAGATAGCAGACATGCAGTTTGTGATTACTTTTGTAGTCATGGATATACCTGAATCTCCATATGCATACCGTGTTTTTTTTGGGAAGACCATGGTTGAGGACTACGCAAGTAGTACACAACTGGAGTACGGGAAAACTCACCTTCGAGAACAGAGAATAGGCTGTAAAGGTTGATCCAACCACATGGGCGATAAAACCTATTGCACCCAAAGCTGATGACGGATCATCCACGAAAGATCACATGATTGATCGCCCAAGGCCAGCCAAGGGAGGTCACTATGATTCAGAGACGGATGTCGTGATATGGACAGATACATTAGCAACTATTGACTGCCAGACATGTCAATATGAATCAGATCCAAAACCTAGTACATCTTCACCCAAATGTTACACCATGGACACACCAATCACATTTGGGGTGAATATGATAAACATAGCATGGCTGTCAGCGGAGCCTATTGAGAACCCAGTGGACGATGATCTAGTCCCTTGGCAACATGCTCTAACTTATAATAAGGAGATTGAACTGACTGGTGAACAGGTCCTACATCACATGGACCCAGATCGTTACGGAACCAAGAAAGTACCAGCTCAACCATCACAAAAGTCTGCTATGCCGAAAGTCTCAAGGATCGATCCACCCAAGGCAACTGCGAATAAGAAGAATCAGTTGAAGCAACACTACAACCAGGTGATCCGATGGAGTGATCTACCCGAAGAGGCGATAGCTACAGTGGATGTTGATATTTGCAACCATGAGGCGAATTTCACGGCAGTCCCGGTGAAAGACAACAAGGATGAATCCACGAAAATGACAAAAAAGAGTAAAAAGAAAGTGTTGGATTCCTTGAAGTCAATCCAGATAGACTCAGATACAACATCATCTTCTACACAGGTGACAGAAAATCAAAAAATGACTAGTCGGGCTAAGATCAATATACTGAAAGAGGAATCTCGACGAGCGCCAGTTCACGAGATGCCTAAGACTTTCAAGAATTACCCCTTGACGACGTGGTAATCATGATGCCGCAAGCCCAGAGAGAACCTGATCAAAGTCAGACACAGCGAAACAAGTCTTTGAGGGACCTACACGAACACAGCCAATGAATCTTGCCGAGCCAGGTGAAGAAGAAAAGATAGTGCATGCGATCATTGTTGGTGGAATATAAAGATTGTTTTGCCTGGAGTTATAGTGACCTGAAGGGCATTCCACCAACAGTAGTCCAACACACCATACCCTTGGTGGACGGAGTAGTCCCCACGGTAAGCCGTTATTATCGTTGCAACCTGAATTATGCTGAGCTGATCAAGCAGGAGTTGCAGAAGCTGATGGATGCAGATTTCATCTGTGAAATCGAGCACACGGAATGGGTATCATCGATAGTTATAGTACCCAAGAAGAATGGCAAAATGCAGATTTGTGTGAATCTGAAGGCGCTAAATGCAGTCACCAAAAAAGATCATTTTTCTTTACCATTTACGAAAAGTGTCCTCGACAGAGTAGCCGGCGCCAAGGCCTACAGTTTTCTAGACGGCTTCAGCGGCTACAACCAGGTGAAGATAGCCCCCCAGGACCAGCACAAGACATCATTTGCCACATAATGGGGAACCTATGTCTATAAAGTGATGCCATTCGGACTTTGCAATGCCCCAAGCACCTTCCAACGAGTCATGCAGGCGACATTCAAAGATTATCTGCAAAAATTTCTGGAAATTTTCTTGGACGATATGTGCATGCATGGACCAGACTTAGAACACTTATCCAACTTGGAGAAGGTGTTACAAAAATGCCACGACTACTAAATCTCCTTGAATCCAGAAAAATGTCAATTATGGGTAACACATGGCTTGATTCTCGGCCATATAGTGTCAAGACACGAGATCGCCACAGGTCTATCAAAGATCAGGATCATTATTGATCTACCACCACCAGGGACGATCCGCGAAGTCTATATCTTCATGGGTCATGCTAACTATTATAGGATCTTCATTCTTGATTTTGCAGAGTTAGCTCGACCAATTTACAAACTCATAACGGATGCACATTGGAACAAGAAAGCCCTCAAGGCTTTCTAGAAGCTTAAAGATGCATTGGTTTCAGCACCAATCTTACGCCCACCCAATTGGTCCATTGAGTTTCACGTGCATACGGACGCATTAAAGTATGCAGTTGGAGCAGTCTTAACCCAGCCAGGTGAACACAAAAAGGATTTTCCAATCCAATTTGCAAGCCGACAGCTCAGTGATACCGAAATGAATTATTCAACCACAGAGCGGGAAGCACTGGCAATGATTTATGCGGTTAAGAAATTTTGACATTACCTGATGGCCACACATTTTGCTTTTTATACGGACCATCAACCCTTGCTCTATCTCGTTAATAAAACTTGCAACACCAGGAGAATCACTAGATGGCTACTTCTGTTGTTGGAATTTGATTTTCGGATAGTAGTTCGCAAGGAAAAACAACATTACATGGCAGATCATGTATCAGTAATCAAGGGGAAGGAGATTGCAACCCAACCCGACGATGAGCTGGCAGATGCTGTCTTATTTTATGTGGACACAGTACCAGAATGGGCTGCCGACATTGTTGAATATCTAATGCGGGGCCAACTAGACAAATCACTACCAAAGGCGGAACAACGGAAATTGATCTTGAAGGCTAGACCTTATCAGCTGATTGCTGGCCAGTTGTACCGAAGAGGTCCAGACGGAATTCTTCAGCGGTGTATTCTTCCTCATGAGGCCACCCAGATCATTTCGCTTTCACATGAAGACATGGGTGGGGGCCATTTTGCATCTGACATTACAGTTCGCAAGATCCTGCAATCAAGATGTTGGTGGCCAAAGATTCATAAGGATACAAAGGAATACTTAAAAAAGTGCGATTTGTGCCAAAGGGCGAGAAGGCCAATGATATTGAATTATGACCTACTGCACCCGGTCTTAGCCCAATCACCATTCAAAAAGTGGGGATTGGATTACATCGGTCCAATTCACCCTACGACAAGGAGTTCCCAGGCTTGATACGTAATCGTAGCCACAGACTACCTCACCAAATGGGTTGAAGCCAAGGCAGTAAGAGTAGCTGATGCTAGGACCACTGCCAAGTTCCTTTATGAAAATATCATTGTACGCTTCGGATGCCCGGTAGAGCTAGTCACCGATCGCGGAAGCCATTTCATCAATGAGACCATCAAGGTCCTGTTGGAGGAATTCTTCGTGATCCACAGAACTAGTACACCTTATTATCCTCGTGGTAATGGGCAAGCAAAATCATCCAATAAGATCATGTGTAGCGTGCTCACGAAAACAGTTGAAACTAGCAGATTAGATTGGGAACATAAGTTGCATGCTGCACTGTGGGCATTCAGGACAACATATAAAGGAAGCACTGATCAAACACCCTTCCAATTGGTATATGGTCAGGATGTTGTGATGCCAGTAGAGTTTCGAGTTTCCTTCACTAAGGATTGCCACCACGCAACGTCTTAGTGAGTCCAAATCTCTACAGCTACGCCACAAAGCTCTACATAAACTCTATGAAACACGCTTACTAGTTGAGCATGCACTGGCAGCTGAAAAGATAACACTACTCTCCCTTAACTCTACTCCTCTACACTAACATTCATCATGATTTGGGTGATGGAAAGGAATAGAAAAGGAGAGGAAGAGAGAAGAGAAGAGATAAAGAGAGAGAGATGAGATGGAGGTTAGCTCAAATGCTCAATGTCATTGCTTATGAAAAAACCTTAACTAGCATAACCAAAAAGCACTTTAGAGCCTGCATAAAGACTTTCCTACATGCGTGTTCCATGATGTTAGCATTGAATAATCCTTAACGCCAGGGATCAGCGTCCCCATTGCCCACGGATCAGTGATTGCATTGTGGAGTCTAGCAATCTAGTGACCCTGCACGCCTGTTGCTGTCTCTGTTAAAAAAAAATAAATTATCTGAAATATGATACCAAACGCGAAGGTGAAGCTCACTCCTCGAACTCCTGAGCAGTCGCAAATCAGACGAAGCAGCCTGTTGTAGATGCAAAAACAAACGAGGAAAAACAAAATGTGAACCATAAAACGAAGAAGAAATGACGGGCAGTAAAATCAGAACAGTAAATCTAGAAACTTACAAGAACGTCAATTTTTGTTGAATGTGCTTTATGCCGGGGAAGGCCCCCGCCCTCGGGCACACGCCCGAGGGCCCAGGGCGTTAAATCGGGAAAGGCCCGAGGGCGGGGGCCTTTCCCTATACTTATAACTTTGGTATCTTCATACAAATTTAAATTATCATGCATTTATGGAAATAAACTAGACCAAATTTGGACAAATGCTCCATTGATTAATTGCAAATCCTAGTGCTCGAAAAATCGATAAAAGTATAAAAATGAAACCGACAAATTTTTTCAAAAACCGCTCTCACAAAATACTTGACTACAAGAATATAAACCTTTTCATTATTGAAAGTCTTCAAAAAATTGAGTTGTTGTAGAAATTGTTGATTTTTTTGAGAACAACTCAAAAAGGTTTCCTGGGCATTGGCAAATCTCAAGGAGAAAAACATATTGGTTGGATCACCAACTCATGTACTTTGCCTTCAAACTTCCTTAGAATGAATATTCCTCCTGCATGATACATGTATAAACCCTCTACTACAAGGTCAAATGTGGGCAAAACAAGAGCGCCAGCATTAGGGTTGTTAATCTTTGCCAGTTGATCTGCAATACGCAGCAGCATTCAAGAGTGCGGATCGTTTGTTGTTCGTTGTCTGTTAGACTGTCATGCATCGCCGCGACAGGAACAGCGCAGGCGGGCAGCAGCCAGGAGGCTTTCGTGACCCCTTTGCCAGCTTCGGGTTCGGAACTGGCCGTTCCCTCATTAATGATTTTTTCAGCAGAGATCCATTCGATGATCCCTTCTTCACAAGGCCGTTCGGTGGCATCTTTGCTTCCGGCGGTGGGGGTTTGTTTGGCTCTGGCGGATTGTTAGGGCAGCAAGGCCTATTTGGGCCGGGGTTTAGTCCTTTTGCGGACCAAGGTCATGCTTTTTTGGAACAGAGGTCTTTCAATCCGCAGCCTGTAAGTTTCATTATACTTGGCGAGCTTCGTTTTTGGATTTTCTCATTTCAATTGCCTTCAGGGGCATGATTCCGTGTTACGCGTATAATTTGGATCATTTCGATGTCACCTGGTGGTCACTTTAATGTAATCAGTGTTAACTTTGCCTTTTTCGGTTTTCTCTATTGGAAGTTTTTGTAGAATGAAATTTGCTAGGTCAATTCAATAGCTTCACGCAGTTATCGCAAGGAATCCATGTCATATCAATATCAAGCATGCAGGTGTTCTTCGGGATGTTCAAGGTGATTTGGATGACGTCTGCTTACAGGAAGGTCGCAGAGGTCCCATTATCGAGGAGCTTGATGAAGATCACCCAGACGCATCAGGCGCTCATCCCAGATCAATTCAGGAGCCAATTGTTGAGCACCCAGACGATGAAGTTAGACCAGGTATTAGTGTATTTTTATTAGGTATTCGAGAAAAAATTATACTATCTTCTTTGGATAGTCCTTTGCTGTCAAGACGAGTAGCTTGTCTTTGATATGCTGTGATTGACATATTGGTTTTATTCTATTTGGTATTGTTGTGTTGATCTATTATTGTTGTTGGGAAGCACGTATAGATGCTTTCGTGTTGAATTTTTTTTCTTGAGAGTGTTTCTGTTGATTGGATGCTTGTAAATGGACTCAAGCACCTTTTTGAACTAAGAAAGAGTTACGGTATAAAGTGCTTAGTGTTCTCTTGATATTCTAGTAACACTGAAGCTTGTCGTACGTTATAGTTATGCCAAGTCCTTTTTATTATTTTTGGGCGGCTTCCATATTATTTTCGAAAAGCCACAAGCAATGGTCTTCACAGTTTTTGAAACTTTACCATTTTTTTTGGGTTTTGATATTCCTTATGTGGTTTCTCTCATTACTAAGCGAAGGGAAGTAAGAATCTAAATCATTCATGTTGTTGTTACCATGCAAAACAACATTTAGTCATAGTGATCACTGATTATTGTTCTTTAGGCTGAAATGCCATGTTGTTGTAGGGTTAGTTTGGATCTAACTCGAAGTTAGGGAAGCCCAATGAGGTTAGGTAATAACTAGAGTGGAACTTGGAAGTGAGATCAAATCAAGATCGATTATAGTGGGACTGTAATTGGAGGGTGGAGCCTAACTCAGGAATAATCGATTGATTTTTGAGTTAGACATCTTGAGTGTGAAGCAGCGGCACATAATTGGCACTGACATGTGATTAGGATTGTGGGTATCTATCAATGTGCTTCACATCGGTTGTGCTATCGATCCGTTGAGGTCTAGGCAAGCTTGAGGGCCCATACGATCTCCAGTCCTAGGCGAGTCACCCTTGTGGTTGTGGTGTTAAGGAATAATTATTGAATATATTAGAGTTATGGTTGCAACGTAGGGGAGTGGCTTAGATGTAGGTGTAGAGTTTCATAAATCAAGGGTGAGTTGTATCGTTCTCTATAGTTGGATGCTGAGTTTGATGTCCATATCTTTGGTGTTGCGCAGTTGGGTTTGTATTGATTTGGGAATACAACATGGTACTTCCATGATGGTGATATGGAGCTACTTGAAGGTGTTTGACCAGAAGGAATGGTGTGCTGCCGTTTGTTGAAGAAAGGATGTGAAACTTACTCCTACGTTTCCTTTGCAAATGAATTGCCAAGAAAGTAACTCACTAAGCTCTTATTTGCATAATTCATGTGGCTGATGTAAATAAATAAAGTGGCGTGCTGGCTGTTATAAGCTTGCATGATGGTAAAATATTATCTAGTCAATTCATGCATGAAATTGATTATGGTTGATTGATCATGTATCATGCTATATGTAGGAATATCTCACATATTTAGTGGAAATTTTGCCTAGAGGGGCTCTCTCTAGGGAATGAGCACAATTGTTGTCAAAATATGGGTAATTTAGCAATTGCATTTTGGGGATTGAACCAAAATTTTAGCCATGTATTTTTATAGAAAAATGATGAGAAATTTTGGGGATTGAACCAAAATTTTAGCCATGTATTTTTATAGAAAAATGATGAGAAATTTTGTCATTCTTAGATCAAGAGACGAGCACCACCAGACAAAGCCAACATTCTGGTCTATTGTGGCACCAGCTCAACAATAAAATATGCACAACAATGGATTTTGGAATTGAGCTTCCAATAGTAGTTTATCCCAAAAGAACGGACAAAGAAGGTGCCAACTAAGCCAGAAGATGGCCAAGCCATTTTTTATGACCGATGCAATTCATGTGGATGCATAATAGGCTGCCAAAAAATATGTGGATTCATAATTGAAGGTGGGCATTGTTGGTCATTAATAGATAAAAGAAAAACATCTCTTCCTGAATGTAAAATCTGCACACAAGTTAAGATGAATAGATGCATGATTTGCTTGAATCAATATGAAGAATCTTTGGGAAAGAAGGCATATTCTTCTATACATGGATAAGTTCATGCAAGAAAGACTCAATTTATCATGGCAATATTTAGTGCATGGTTAAAATGTGTCCTTGATTGTGAATGTTGACAATGATTGCTTTTTAGAGCAACCGGTTATGTAGAGTTGAAGGCACATCATTGAAGCAAACAAAACATTTTGTTATAGAGATATTTCCATTGTAGTAGTAAATTGGCGATATGTATTAATTATTAGCCCCTTAAATACTTCCCTAACTAGTCTAATTCTATGATTGAAAGGTTGATTCTCGTGCAATAGTTTGATTTCAAGATCCGTCGTATAAAGGGCAATATTACAAAGATTCTTTCAATGAGATTATTGAAGTAAATTTATCTTCCTCACATTGAGGTATCAAGTGACTTTGATCTATCTCTCGCCGGATCATAGAGAGAATAAGATAACATGTTAGCATACTATTTGGAATGGATTATTTTCTCAAGAAGGTGTTCCTAGAGAACAACCAGATAAGGTGAAAAATTTTGTTTGAGTTTTATGATTGTGAAGGGTTGGGTACTAGGTAGGACGTATAGAGAAGTTGTGATTTGGTATGAAGGTTATTCTATTCGCCAAAACTTTGTAAACTCGTATGTACTCAATTGTAAATAGTGCCAATTCAGAGAAGTGGAACACTTGATAGCACATGGCCAATTGCATTTTGGGGATTATCAATAAAACATGGGTAATTATTCCCATGGAATCTATTACTTGTCTTTAAAATCCAGAAGGGGCAATGATGCTATTTGGGTAGTTGTTTTTTGTTCACGTTATCAAATTGCAACATTTATCTTAATGAATAAGAATGTGATGAGGTGAGTGACCTCGATGTCTGATTTACAAGTATGGTGGTTTTTTCAGAGATTGGAGATTACACTAAGCTTCAACCATGTGTATCTTATAGAATTTGATTGATTAGTAGACTATGAGGTTATGCTTGAAACATAATGCATTTCTAGTAGGCAAATCGAGCTGATAAGATACCTTTGATTGACTAAGTTTGCTAACAATAGTCATAGGCATTTAGCCACTTGAGTAAAGCCCCTCACGGTTTAGGTGGCTTACTCAAGTGGCTAAATCCTATATAGCTCTACTTGTCAAGTGGAACAGGTATCTATCATAGATGCTATATAGGATGATCTATAGCTTTCAACATGGTATAAATCTTAAGAGCTTGATTAGATCCTCACACTGGGCTAGGAGGGGCTTGCTCCATATCAGGGAGTAGGCAAGGTTGGGTGGATTAGTTAGTGTTTGCCCTATTGTGGTGTTGAGACCTCTAACACTGGTATCAGAGCCATCTCCATCTTTGGGAGCTTAGTTTTCAGCAAGGTGGAAATCTATCAGAGTGTATAGAACATCTGCTACTTTTCAGGAATAGGGAGGGGGGAAAGAGATCGCTGTAGCAATAGCTATCTATCCCTGTTTTCATAGAGTTACCTTCCGATTTTTGAGCGGATTTGAGGCAGAAGTTTGGAAGTAGATCCATCGCTGCAAAATCAGCTATCAAGTCTGATTTTTGGGTGCAATTTCTGGCAGATCAGAGTGGATTTTGAAGAGGAAGGTTAGTGCAGGTCCAGCGCTGATGGTACCTCCTGAAATTCTGAATTTCGGAATCTTTTTTGGCCTCGGATCAGAAGTTTGCTGAGCAGTAGAACCGCTGGCCTGACAGCGAGGGGGGAGAGCAAGAAAAATAAGAAGTTTCTTGCACCTTTTCGGCCTTCCACTTTGTTTTTCGGAGCCACAGATCTGAGAGACAGACAGCGAGGGGTTTCCTCCTCAAAAATCAGAAATTTTCAGAAGTTTTTGGCTTCTATTTTCTTCGTTTCTGGAGTAGAAAGAGTACTACTCAGATAGCGAGGGTCTGTAAATAGCTACGGAAGAGCTGAGAGGGTTGTTCTTGATTCTCTCTTTGGAAGTACAGTCTTCAGAAAGAGCTAAGTTTTCTTTCCCTCCTTTGCACATTTCCAATTAGTCTTTTTGACTTTTTCTTAAGAAGGAACATCAGACACTCTTTTTCTATTTTGGAAAATGATCACTTCTCAGGGACCTGATCAATACTCGACAAGAGGCATCAATGAATTAGAAACGGAATCTCTGAAGTTCAGTAAAGGGAAAGAACCCATGGAGGTGGAGGAACAAGAACAATTCTTCGAAGAACTCGACGATTTGGTTAACAAGGAGCAATATCTCCACTTGGTAATAGAGGTGGATGAATTGAAGCTGGCTCTTGCCAATTTCAAATCCAGTGTGGATGACTTGTTCGCCAAACTCAAAGGTCTAATTTTGAGCTTTGAGAAAGGAAGCCTTCCTTCATCTTCTCAGTTACCCCCTTCTCCACTTCTGTCAGTTTCGGGTGAGCCTATTCGGTCTCACCCCAGTGTCTTTAAAGACTTAGAGCCTCCTACTTTTATTGGGGAAGAGAAGGATAGAAATGCGGATATTTTACATACCTTCCTCAGCAAATGGAAGAACATACATGCTCTTAAACAGACCCTTGACCATTTGCAAGCTATTGAGGTCAGTCTTTCCCTAGGGCCCATGGCCTATAAGTGGTGGTTAAACCTCCAGGAGACTAGGCAGATTTCCCGGTCATGGATGGCTTTTGAAGAAGCGTTCCCAAGAGAGTTTCTATCAGAAAATGAACTTGATAGAGCCTAGGAAGCCTGGGAGAAAACAATAATGGACAAATCCTTAATCCATTATATCTCACAGTATCGAGAAGCAATTTTAAAGATAAAAAATATGGATGACTATTAGAAAGTCAGAGGCTTTGTCCGTGGCCTTAAAGATGAATATAAAGTAGAGGTTTAGAGAAACTCGCCTACTACCCTAGAGCAAGCTCTCAGATATGCTCAAATCTATGATGATTCAGTGGGTAGGAAGAAGGCGAGACAACAGCCCCTTTCTGAGCAGCCTACTCAGAAAGACTTTCAATTTAAAAATAAATTTTTAAAAAGAAAGAAAGAAGATAAAGTTAAAAATGAAGCTCCTCAGAAACGCCCATCGCTCATACAACCTTTAAAACCAAAAGATTTATGGAAAAGCCAAACAAGCACGTTTGTGCTTTGTGTGCATGGGCAAGGGACACACAGTCAAACAGTGTCCCAAGGGGCCATTCATTAAAAAAGAAAAGAAAGATAAAAAGCAAGTTTATCTTGTTTAGACAATAAGTTTCCCAAGTGACTCGGCAGCTTCCGAGATAAAAGTGTTTCATGAAGACCATGAACATTGTTGCCAACTAACTTCTGCAATGCTAGCGAGACCCTTTAGCTTTGGGCCGCATGACCTAGTACGTATGCATGGGAAAGTTGGTAACCAGTCAGTCAATAAGAGTCATGGTTGATGATGGGGCGACCCATAATTTCATCAACTACACCCTAGTTAAAAAACTCAGACTTCCAGAGGTACCTAGTTAGCATAGGTACATAGTTTCTTTGGCTAAGGGTGAAGACAAAATTTTTTGGGAAACTATGGTAAATAATTTATATCTCGGTATTCAGGGGTATTAAGATGAAAGAAACTTTCAGATAATGCACCTGGATCGCACAGACATTGTTCTCGGGAGAGATTGGCTCTACAGCTTAGGACCTTCCCTCCACAAAAATTATCTGGAGAACATCCTCAGCTTTCAGCATAAAGGCCGAGAGATCCAGTTGCAGGGGGAGCATGATGTTCCCAACAGTCCTATGGTCTAGAAGTTTCTATTTCTAGTTCTTTACAGCAGAAAGTAAATAAATTAGAAACTTTGTTGTCTAAATTTAAAGATATTTTTCCTGAAGATTTACCGCATGGTTTACCACCTAGCAGAGATGTAGATCATGTAATAGACCTAGTACCAGGTACAGCACCTGTTTCTAAACCTCCGTATTGGGTAGGCGAACAAAGGATGAAGAAATAACTAGGCAGTTAACAGATTATCTTGGGAAAGGCCAAATTCAGACCAGTAGTTCACCATGGGCATCACCAGTCCTTTTGGTGAAAAAGAAGAGGGGTCTATGCGTCTTTGCGTAGATTACAGAGCCCTCAATAAAGTCGCAATAAAGAATAAGTATCTAATGCCTCGGGCAGATGAGTTGTTTGATCAACTCGACGGGGCTAAGTTTTCAGTAAAATTGACCTTAGATCGGGATATCATCAAGTCCGTATAAATTCGGAGGATGTTCAGAAAATAGTTTTTAGGACTCGTCATGGTCATTATGAGTTTAAGGTGATGCCATTTGGGCTCACAAATGCTCCAACTGCCTTTATGACCTTGATGAACAGTGTTCTCAGACCATACTTTGGTAAGTTTGTGGTCGTATTTTTAGATGACATCCTCGTCTACAGTAAAACGAGGAAGGAGCATCTTAAACACCTCAGAAAGGTGTTTCGACTGCTTAGAAAACATAAGCTTTATGCTAAGAAACCTAAGTGTGAATTTTTCGTTGAAGAAGTAGCTTATTTGGGTCACATTATCTCAGCAGATGGGAATCGGGATTAAGATGGACCCCAGTAAGGTCAAAGCCATACTCAGTTGGCTGAGACCTCAGAATATTTTAGATTTATAGATCTTTCTAGGTTTGGCGGGATATTACAGACGATTTGTCAAGGAATATGCTCAGATGGCGGTTCCCATGACAAATCTTTTTAAGGGGAAGGGAAAAGGAGTTCATTTGGGAGTCTGCACAACAGGAGAGCTTTGATGCTCTCAAAACAGCCTTAGCTACAACACCAGTTCTAAAAGTCGTCGACCCCAATCAGCCATTTGTGGTCGAAACAGATGCTAGCAACTTTGCAGTTGGTGCTGTACTAACTCAAAATGGGCGACCAGTTGCGTTCGAGAGTAAAAAACTCGATCTGGCACAAACTAGGTACAACGCCTATGAAAAGGAACTCTCTCTCTCCATAGTTCATGCCTTGGAGGCATTATTTGTATGGTGCCAACTTTGAGGTCCTGATAGACCATGAAAGCCTCAGATACCTTTGCAATCAGCTTGAGCTCAGAGGTCGGAAAGCTCGTTGGGCTGAGTTAATGCAAGAGTTTGATATGTCTATCAGATATAGATGGGGGAAATTCAACACAGTAGCAGATGCACTTAGTAGAATGCCTATGATAAACGAGCTGAATTCTACTCAGATTCGTAGTGAGTTACTCGAGTCCTTGAGAGGGAAGTGCAAGCATGATGCATTCTTCTCTACTATCTGGAACTCAGTCCAGAGCAGATAGTTACAGACTCCAGAACCAGTTCCCGGGGCTGGTGCCAGTTCATCCAAGAGTACGGCAGCTTCCGTTGAGGATGATGAGTCCGAGTATATGTCAGATGACGTTGAGGACTCTGAGCCTGCCTGTATTACCCAAGCAAACCACAGTGGTTGAGGGTCAGTTGACTCAAGGATTCAAATGGAAACAATATTCCATTCAGGATGAGTACTTGCTCTATAGAGATAGAGTATGTGTCCCCAATTCAGAGGATTATAGGCAACAGGTCCTATATGAGTGTCATGACAATCCTAGTGCAGGGCACCCAGGCATTCAAGAGACCTATGAGCTTCTTCGTAGGCAATTTTTCTGGCCCAGTATGAAAAAGGACGTCCAACAATATGTAACCAGTTGCCAGAAATGTCAGGTAAATAAAGCAGAGCCTTTAAAGGTAGGAGGGTTGTTTCAACCCTTATACCAGCTGGTAAATGGGAGAGTATTTCCATGGATTTTATAGTAGGCCTGCCTAAAACCCAAAAGGGTAATGACGCTATATGGGTCACAGTTGACCGTCTGACCAAAATTCCTCACTTTATTCCGACCAAAACAACCGTTAGAGCTTCGGAGTTAGCAAGGTCGTTTGTAGATGGGCTATTTAAATTGTACGGTCTACCTTCCGGCATAGTCAGCGACCGGGACAGTAAGTTTAATGGAAATTTTTGGAGGGCAGTATTCCATCATCTCCATACTAAACTTAACATGAGTACCACCGACCATCCACAGACGGACGGTCAAACAGAAAGAGTAAATCAGGTGCTGGAGGATATGCTTCGCGTATATGTCAGCAAAAAGCAGACTAATTGGGAGGAGTATCTCTCGATACTAGAGTTTGCTTATAACAGTACCAAACATTCAGCTACGGGATACAGCCCATTTATGTTGATGTATGGTTTTCAGCCACGCTCACCCACAGCTGTAGGGTTTAAACAAGAAAAAGTTGAAGCAGCCAGAAACTTTCTAGAAGACCTAATCCAAATGATAGAACTTGCTAAGCGTAGCATTAGGCAATCCCAGGATCGAGCCAGGCATTATGCAAATCCACACAGACGGGATGTGCAGTTCTCCGCTGGTGAGAAAGTTTACTTGAGAGTCCCAGTTGACTCTAAAACCCTCAAATTTGGAGTGTGTGCTAAGTTGTCTCCTAGGTATTGTGGTCGTTTTACCATCAGTAGGAGACCAGGTTAGGTCACCTATGAACTAGAACTCCCACACAACAGTAAGGTTTTTCCAGTCTTTCATGTACGCCAGTTACGAAAAGCCTTAACCAGATCAGAAAATCTAGTAGGGGACAATGTTCTAGTTCTCCCATTGGATTCTTAGCAACCTCCACATGAACTAGAGGTGATTCTTGATAGTAGAGAGACACAGATACTCTATATCGAGAATATCTAGTCAAGTGGAATGATCAGCCTGTTGAGAATGCCGCTTGGGAAAAGGGCAGTGTCCTTCGCAAGATTTTTCCAGACTTTGTCTTAGAGGACCAAGACGGTTCTTAAGGGGGAGGAAGTGTTACGAGCACGTAACCAATGCCGCAACCTAGAGAACACAAGAGGTCAGATACCACAGTTAGGGGCGTGTCCAGTGTACACGTCCAACAGGGCAAGACAGTGTGAGTAGTGTGCCTCGGCACGGTCCATAGCCATGGTGGGCCTAACACAGCATAGGGACCCTGTCAATAGGATAGGGCCCCACGTTGGGTGACGGGTCCCGACGTGCAGTCGGCCATGTCAGTGCCACGTGGCCGACACTTGGCAGTATGCATGCTACCAGTCCTCACACTGGGCTAGGAGGGGCTTGCTCCATATCAGGGAGTAGGCAAGGTTGGGTGGATCAGTTAGTGTTTGCCCTATGTGGTGTTGAGACCTCTAACACTAGGCCTACCCTCCCACCCCTTTAGATACAAGTGAAGTAGGCTTGTGTCTCAGCACCGGGATCAACAAACCCCACGTTCTCACCAATGACTATCTTCATCTCATTGTCCAAGGCGTTGTCCTCGTCATTTCCCTTCTCCGACCCACCCTCCTCTTTGCATCAGTCCTAGCCATTGACTTGGTGGTCTTGTGGTACCAATTCCCGATGATAATCCGAAAAGATTTCGTCATCAGTTGTTGTTCGTGCATGTACTGCTATAGTGTCTGTGAATCTAAGGCACTTCCATCTAGGCATACAATCTCTTTGCATGCGCCTGACTCCTTAGGTTGGTGGTATAGTAAACCAACCTGTTCAATCGGGGAATACTTAGCTTGTTGCATCTCTTTATGTGCAACTAGAGCCCTAGTTCTGCTCACAAGTTGAAGCAGAATAATCCTGATTAAGGATGTGAGTGGCAAGAGCAGTAATGCCTAGGGCAGATTTGTCCGCCACACCCACACCCCACCATGTGAGCGTCTCTGGCAAAAATTCATCATATTTACCCTGAGGCCGAATCAAGCATTGTCGTCTCGCTCAAGATCCAACATTTGTCTCTTGATCTTTCCAGCAAAGGGCCATGACTCGCACAAAGACAAGGAATATTGTCAGATTCTAGGAAGCAGTGAGTCGTCAAAAGCAAACAAAAACTATTGACAATCACATGAGTGTTGTAAACAAGATGGGTTGGATAGCCCTTTTGGGGAACAACACTAACCTGGATACACATTCTGCTTGTATGCCCTCTAGCCTCGAGGTCTGTGCATATGCCAGTAGCCCCATTTGGCCTTGTATATTTGTAACTTGTAAGTTGTGCATGTGAACCCCTCTTATGCATAGTTAACAAGCAGGGCAAGTAGGACACCTGAACCACATACTTCCTAGAGCTAAATTTAGTGAGAGATACCTCATACATATCCGTAGGGCATGTTGTACGTGTGGCCCCCAAGATCTTTTGAGTATTGAGGGGTTTCTATGGTCTCAATTCACTTGTTGAAATCCATCTCTTTTGGTCAAGGAGCTTGAGCTTGGCGTTTGCTAACTTTCTTGATTCTGTTATGCAATTGATGTGTTTATCTTCATCTATCACAATTATGATGGTAGATAGGATGATCTACAAGTTTCAACACCATCTTCCTAGGTGTCTCTGATTTTCACTTAGTGATGCAAAAGTAATGAGACCTTTTTGAGTTTATGTGTATGTTATTGCCAAGTAAAGTGTGATCTATCTAGAGAGTCAGTCAGCCTCAAATTCGAATGGAAATGATTTGATTAGCTGTAATCTGGTAGGACACAATGATACACCAGGTTTGGCACTTAATGACATGGAAAGTACCTCTGGCTCTTAGAGCTTGGGGTAATGCTCTACAATCTTTATGATGTCCAATGATCAAGAATGGTTGTAAGATATGGAATAAACATAAAATACTTCTCAAAGATGTGCAAGGAAAATCACCTAAGGAGATACAAAACGTGTCACAAGGGGTTAATTGCTTAGAGGTTTATGACATAGGCAATGTATTAGAGCCTGAGCAGGTGTTTCAAATAAACTGACATCATTTGTCTACTAAATGAAGATCTCTGCATATTTTGATGTTATACCTCTAGATAGTTTCAACACTGGTTAATGTTGTTGACCATTTTGATATGTGTGGTAGTAAATGATCAAAAGTTGGCATAGAGTTGGAAAGAATAAGAGAGAATTATGATCTAGGTTTTATGGCTGTCATTCTTGATCTCACCTTGCATAATGTAACATCATTCATTTTAATACAACATATCACATTATAGACGTCTAAGGGTCATACAAGATGGTATAAGTGCTTCTTCACACTTTGTATAAAAAGTTTTTCTCATTGACTAGGAATGAGGGGCAGGCGCTTCACTTGTCATTTTTCTTCTGCACTCCATTTTCATTATGGTAGCTCTATTGACCTTTTGTTAGGCTTAGTCTTGCCTTCATGTGCCAGAGTTGTTTAACTAGTCAAGAATCCTGTGTATCATACTTGTACGAAGCACATATGAGAGAAGGCAAAACGTTAGCTCGTGTATTGTGACACTAACGACCAAGCAGGAGATATCTTTATTGAACCTTTTAGTAAAGAGAAATTTGAGAAATTTTGGTGGATGCTAGGTGTTAGTGTAAATAAAATAGCCATGAAAGGGGGCGGGGGGGTTACAATCCTTTTGGCCTGGTATATTTGTAACTTGTAAATTGTGCATGTGAACCGCTCCACTTATGCATATTCAACAATTAGGGCAAGTAGGGCATATGGCTCACAAAGGTCCTAGAGCTGAATCTAGTAAGAGATACCTTAAGGCTCATGCATAGCCATAAAGCATGTTGTACATGTGGCCCCCAAGTACTTCCAGCGCTTGGAGCCTTGGGTAGTGTCCCATAATTTCTATGATGTCCGATGATTGAGAATTGTAAGATATTTAATACAAATAAATCACTTTCTCAAAGATATTCAAGAAAAATCAACCGAGGAGATACAGATGTGTCACAAGGGGTGTCGATTGTTCAGAGGTCCATGACATATGCGGTATTATAGCCTGAGCAGGTGTTTTAAATCAACTGTCAGCATTTGTCTACTAAATGAAGATCTCTGCATACTTCGATGCCATACCTTGAGATGAATTCAACACTGGTTAATTTTGTTGATCATTTTGATATGCGTGCTAGTAAATGATCAGAAGTTGGCATAGAGTTGGAAAGAATAAGAGCGAATTATGGTCTAGAGTTTATGGCTGTCATTCCTAATCCCACCTTGCATAATATAATGTCATCTATAGACTTCTATCGGTCATATGAATGCTGCTTCACTCTTTGCAAAAGTAGAATATGTTTTTCCTAGAGACTAGGAATGAGGGGCAGGAGATACGAATGGTCACAAGGGGTTGATTGTTCAGAGGTTCATGACGTATGTGATATGTTATAGCCTGAGCAGGTGTCTCAAATCAACTGTCATCATCTTTTATGAATATCTCTGCATACTTCTATGTCATACCTTGAGATGAGCTCAACACTAGTTAATTTTGTTGATCATTTTGATATGTGTGAGAGAGAATTATAGTCTAGAGTCTATGGCAGTCATTCCTAGTCCCACTTTGCGTAATATAACGTCATTTATCGACATCTATGGGTCATACAAGATGTTTTGAATGCTGCTTCACTCTTTGCATAAGTAGAATATGTTTTTTGCATTGACTACGAATGAGGGACAGGAGCTTCCCTTCTCATTCTTATTCTGCACTTTATTTTTAGTATGGTGGCTCTATTGACATTTTGGCTTAGTCTTGCTTTTATGTGCCGTGAGATTCCAATCTCAGATCTCTTGTCAAAAGCAAAGTGCTGCTGCCCCTTCCATGCTTGTCATTTTTCAGCAAGTCCAACTTTTGTTCTGTTTGTGGATCCTAAGTAGGATGTGCTAACACTGAACAGATTAGACTACGTAACATACATAGATGATTATATCATAACCTGCAGTAGGTGCTTGTAAGGAGGATAGCTTTGTTTGAGTAAGTCCTTATTGTAGCAATCCAGCAATTTGATGCTCATGAAGAGGGTCGGGTATGTTGAATTAGACTATAATACAGGCATTTTGTTTCATTATATGTAATTAGAGCAGGGCACTGATTATTGTTTTTATGAGACACATAGTTACATAAAAATACAACCTGGTGCTTAGTTTTCAAATGAAAAGATCAAAGACTTAAAGCTTTTACATTTTGAAGCAGCTGAGCAGAGTCGTGATTCAAGGAATATCATGAGAAGAAACTGCTCAAATAATGAATCTGGCACTAATTTCCAAAGTTACAGTTTCCAGAGCTCATCATTCACTTATGGTGGACAAGACAATGCATATTATACATCTTCAACAAGAAGGGCAGCTTGTTCAAATGGGGTGAGTGAATATTTATGTAAAATCAATGTTTTAGAAATGGTTCTCCTTATGACAGCTTTTTGTTATTTTGATGTCCATGGTGCTTCTACCTAAAATGGTTCACATTGCAAAATGTTGCTTTGACTTCCATTTAATTGCTCACCTTTGTTGTAGAGTTCTTTTAGATGCACATTGTTGCAGTTTTTTTCGTGGATGTAGGATAAGCTTTTCTGTGGCTGAATGAAGTTGAAATTTCTGTTTTATATCTTGTAAACTGAATTTGCATCATTATCAAAGTGGCTTATTTTATATCATGCTAGAGAATGTGATCCTCTCGTCAGTTCTATTCTTCTTAGTCTGCATTCTTCTTTTGGCTTGCTTTAGGCTTTGTATTTACTACTTACATGCTGGGGATAAGGAACTAGTGCAATGTGTTAAGGCCACTGGGTGGTGTTTCAGGTTCTTGCTGAGGAACACCATGAGAAGGATTCATCTGGTAAAGAGGCTCACAGGATTTCTCGGGGTATAAAAGATAAAGTAAGCTCAATCTCTTTCACTCATTTGTGGACAGAGTAGATAGCTGAAAGTTCATGTCATTAGAGTAGTAATGACATTTAGATGCTTGTTTTTGGGGGGATCCTTGAAGGTGATGCTTATTATCTTAGCAGATTTTTAGCAAGAGAACATCAAGGGATTGTTATTTCGTTTCATGCAGGGTCGTTCTATCACTAGAAAGCGAAATGCCGAGGGTCGTGATGATATGGTGGACACCTTACACAACCTGAGAGAAGGTTTTTACTTTCTTTAGCTCATCAATGAGAAATTTTGTTTTGTGCTTCATGATGCTGCACATTCTCTGCATCCTGATTTGATGAGTTACGTAAGCTTTTCTTGATTTTGTGACTATGGCATGGAATTGAATTTGTTCCTCAGCTTCACTGTATAAGATTTAAATACATGTTTTCAGTGTTGTATGTCAACGTGTGTACGTACTGGAATTGAATTCCAAACCTCTTGGTGAGGAAAGGACCTGTCAAGCAACAGGCTACATATAGCAAAAACATACTGTATTGAATATTTAAGCTTAGTGGTATCTTCTTCTCTTACAGATGAAACAGGTGATTTTGAGAAGGATTGGGAAACTGCAGCAGAAAGGAGTCTTCCTGGGTGGAGGAGGAATCGATCGAGAGCATTAAATTCTGGTCAGCTTTTTACATCTTTGTTTTATGTTGGAATCAACTGTGACGTTCTATTTCTGACTGTCAAAAGTTATGAGCGTTGAGACTGGTTAGCTTGTTGGTGTGCAGGGCCGAGAAGTGCCTCTCGCCCAGCTCTTGAAAGTGGGCCTTCACATGGATGGTCTGTTGCGAGACGGGCTTAGTGATTCTTTTTAAGTGCACTGTCACTTATGCAAATATTTCGTAGAATATGTTGATTTGTCTTGCTGTTGATGTTACTATAAAGTTGATACAGGGATGAGTGAGTTCTGTCGATGCTACCTCTATGTTCTACTTTGTTTGACAGACTGTGTTGTAGTGGGATTTGTAGGTTGATATTCAAGATGAGACCCAATCAGTGGTTCAATCTAATGCAAATCATAATATCATTCACCCTCTGGATCATGTGCATCTTTCCTGTAATTTATAATTTTCATTCATATTGGAGGTGGAACAAGTAGTTTCTATTAATAACAATCTAGTCTCAGATTTTCAGATTCTGTTTTTTTGAAGTGGAACATTAGCAAGTCAACAAGGATCACATCCTGTTACATGGAATATGCACCCAAGGCCACTTGGAGCGAAGGGCAAATTGTTAAATTTGAATTTGGATAACGCATCACTTCATTTCATTAAAGATGGAACCATGGTCCCACTTGGCAAGTGGACAACTTAGGTTGGCATCCAATCTTGCCACATAGGATGCCACCTAGGGGTAAGTCTCACCTTGTGTGGAAGGAGTGGAGGCCACTTGAAGTGGCCCCAACCGATGAAAAGAGAGTATTTTGGGCCCTGTCCACTTACTGAGCTTGTATACAAAACCACCTTGAGTCTAAATTTCATAGTATTACTATGATTTGCGAGAATGCATCTCATTCAAATTCGAATGCAGGCAAATTTTTTTGATAGCATTCAGATTTCCCTTAACGAATGTTTCATTTTATAGATAAACTTGATCAAAAAGTCAATATCATGGATATTCACTTTAAATAAACCTAATGAAAAGGGTATTACAATACAAGCTGAAACTTTGCACAATTAGGCCAAAGCCCAACTAATGGCTAGAGGCGTTTTTTGGACATCCTCATGTATGTATGCTTTTGCGTATGTGGAGTGAGTTAAGGACATTTTTCATTGTCATTAATGTTTTGAGATATACAAAGATGTTTTTGTCCTTCAATAAGTTGAATTCATCATGGTTTTCCTCTAGTTCAACTTGCACTGATTGGATTATTATCATGCTTATCCTCCAGCTTGACTTGCAAAGATTGGTCTCCACCTCTTGTTTTCAAATTTGGCTTTTTGGATCTACATTTGGTTGAGTTTCTGTTTTAGCGACTCCATCCTGCATCATTTGTTGCAAACCTACTTTCTTCAATGATTGACTTGCATGAGACTTATTTGCCAAACTTTTGAAGTTTTCTTATTTGAATCATTTTGCAACACGTAGGTGACATTGTTGATCTCTCTCCTTTGCTCATCGTCAATAAAAATCCTCCAAATGAACCCCAATATAATGGACACCAACTCTCATAATGTGAACATAACTCTAGTTGTCCATTGGTCAAGTCTTAAAATCATCTTCTTGGCTTGCAAATTGCCCATAATTAAAATGGTTGTTTGGGGACAAATTCTTGTAATGTGAATATAAACTTGGGCAACATTGAACATTTCTTATAGTGCCCTTTTTGAGTCGAGAGTTCCTTTAATGTATATTAAGTAAAAAACTCCTTGCTTTATTAGATACGAGCATCACTCACTGGAGTCATGTGGTGCCTTGCCTTTGGAGTACTTCGTTAATGTGCACACCCCATGCACTCACTATGTTGATGTTGCTACTGCACACTTTTGGAGTACTCGGATGTTGCATATGATCAAGTTGGGAAATTGAAGGGCTAGATTGACTTATGTATTATTCCCATTCAAAGATATGATACTAATTTGGGAGCAAATTGGTTCATATTTTTGGGAGAAGTGACTTTGGATTTAATGGGAGATTATCCATTTGTTACAAAAGATGGGCATACACAAACATTTATTGGTAATGATTCTCAAGGAAATTAGTAAAGTGTGACAAGAAACAATGTATGAGGAGCCTATCCCAAGGCTTATTGTGCAATGTTGACATTTGAACACATTACAAAATATCTCATGCACTTAATGCCTCTCTTGATATGAGCAGCTTGAGATAGAGCATCGTATAGTTGACCTTTTATTATGTAGCTTGATAGTCCCTAGTATCAATTCTTATGACACTTGTTTCACTCCTTGACAAAAGAAAAAATGGCACTACTAGGCTTTGCTTCAAATGTTGAATTAGAAACAAACTCTTTGTGTTTGGAATCATTATCCTATATCTCATAGGATAATTTAAGCCTCTCGTTGAAATTGGCCTTTGAAGTGGTTTTTATTGAATATGCATGCATGTATTTAGAAAATGAGTACAAAGTGACATTTCAAATATTTTTGTTATGTCATTTGGAGTCACCAATGGCTCACCTACTTTTAGTACATGTCATGTTCTAAAACTTCCTCTCAGGAAATGTGTCCTATACTCTGATGACATTGATGTTCAATGCTACTCTCACTGCTCATGTTGACTACCTTAAGTAAATAAATAAACACCATGGTGCATTTATTCATAGGAAAAAGTAGTAGGTACATTGATGAAAAAGATATATACACGCCAAAGGGGAAGTTTAAACAAAAGTAGGCTCAAACAAGAGCGAAGCTTGCAGTAAAGCTAAGATTAATCCAAATCCTGGCATTAAAAATAACAGTGCATAAACTATGATGATGTCCGTGGGAGTCTGCCAACTGACTGCAGCAGATCGGAAAAGTGAAGAGGTGGTGAGTCGGCTAATGAAGAGAGATGAGATG
This sequence comes from Diphasiastrum complanatum, assembly GCA_029204225.1. Taxonomy (NCBI): domain Eukaryota; kingdom Viridiplantae; phylum Streptophyta; class Lycopodiopsida; order Lycopodiales; family Lycopodiaceae; genus Diphasiastrum; species Diphasiastrum complanatum. Next base: position 47,184,353 of record CM055096.1, read on the forward strand.
TAGCAGACCCAGCCACTGTTGCCTGTTCCAGAATAGATAGGGCCTGAGCACGTTGCAGGGCAATGGAAACAGGCTGTTTGAAGGAAGCCACGAGAATAGAACCAGGAATACCTTGACGCTCTGCCGCTTGATGAGAACACGTGCGAAGAAAATCCTCAAAGCGTCGATGCAAGGTGCCATAAGTCTCAATAGCCAAAGGAAGGAAAGCATCAGTGGGGTGCCTGTCAGAGTAGTTTTTTTCCTTCTCTTGTGCTGCGACGCCTGCCGCTTCTCCTGGTGTGAAGGCAGAGCGAGGCAATAGGTCACCACGCGTGGGATCAACAACAACAACATCTGCCAAAGTACGAAGCCCATCCTGAGAGAGGACAATGTCAACACGCCTGCGGGAAGAGTGGGACGCGGAAGAAGGAAGGACATGAGACTGCTCTATGAGGATATGGAATCCTCCATCTCTGGCTATAGCGGCCGCTGCATCTCTGACAACATCATGGGTAGCTGTGCGCTCACTCCCAAAAGGACAATGGAGGAGGTGGATAGCAAGAGGATCAATAGGGTGACCACAAACACACCTAGAGAGACCCAAAACTAAAGGATGAGGAAGCCCCAAGCGAAGATGAAGAGCAGTGGTGAAGATGGCCGAAGACAACCGGAAGGAAGGGATAACAGGCCGAGCTGACAGCCAAGCCTCGGCACCAGGACCCGCACAAGAAAGAAGCCGAGCTCGATGCAACGCCGTAGGAGCCTCAGAGAGCTTGCTTGAAAGGGTATGCTTGTGCACACGCTCCAAGAGGGTCTCTTGCAGGTGATCTGAACTGAAAGTGAGGAGTTGCTCAAAAGGAGGAAGACAATCCTGGGCAGAGAGGGAGAGGAGCTCTCGCGCAGCGATTAGGAGGTGCTGGAAAGGCAGAGAACCGCTATCCACATGAGCAATGCAATCCGCCAAGAGAGGGCAAAAGCTAGAAAGGAACCGAGAAGACAAAGTAAGGGCGACAAGATCCCAGCTCCCAAGAAAAGCTGCAGGTGCAGAAGAAATTGTAGAGAGAAGACCCACACCTCCACAAGAAATGGGTAACCGAGCCTGGTTCTGAGCTAAAAGGGTCTCCACACCATCCAAAGAACCAGGGCCCAAAAGGCGGCCAAAAACATCCATAAGAGAGCTGTCAAAGGAAGAGAGGAGATGCAAAAAGTCCGAAGTAGGGGGGAAAGTCTGCAGCAAATAAGGAGGACGCTGGATAAAGCAAGACGTCAAGATGCCAAACGTGACCTGAGTGTCGCCCAACCGGGGAAGTAGATCTAAATGAGCAACATCCTCCTGGAGAGCCTCACCAAGAAAAGCAGAGTTGAAGGAAGCAGACCCAAAAGGAACACCCAGAACTCGAATGCCATCCGAAGGAGTGAGGAAACCTTGAGGAGGAACAAAGTCCGGGGGAAGACCTATCGGAGACCATACTGAACACTTGCGGGGTTGAATAGACAACCCAAGAGAAGCTAGCTGCTCAAAGAAATGATGAAATGCGGGGAGCACTGTATGAGCAGAACCAACAATATGAGTGTCATCAGCAACTGAAAGAAATAAGCAGGAGGGAAAGGCCTCTGCAGAAGCTCGAAGTGCACGGAAATGAGCCAGAGCGAAAAGAGGACCAGCCAAAGGATCACCTTGACGAGTACCTACTGCAGACTGGATAGTGGAAAGATTCCCAGAGCGCACATGGTGACTGTAAAAGAGAGGAGTCTCAGTAGCATAGAACAACCGCACAAATGGGATAAGCTGAGCCAACTCACCACCAGCCGCGCGCAGCTCCTGAAAGATCGCAGCTCTAGAAATAGAGTTAAAAGCATTGGAAACATCCACTTGGAGAACAACCCAGTCAGGATGGAGATCAAGGGTGGCACGCAAACCATGAATGACAGCTTCACAACCGCCATGAGTAGAGACGCCAAACTGATGAGGGGAGAGAAAAGAGGCGAAAATCTGTTGAAACTGAAAATAGATAGAACGACTAACAAGACGGAGGAGGACTTCGCCAATAGCGATGGGACGGACGCCACCCGAGGCTTTAGACATGGCGATCAAACGAGACGCAGACAATAGACGAGCGACAGAAGAAGGAATGTGACCAGAGGCGATAAAAGAGCAGACCTGAAAGAGTTGAACAAAGCCACTAGCAGAGTCCTCAGGTGGAAAGCAATCACGAAGGTGTTCATAGACCAAACCGGAGGGACATCCAATAGCAAGACGAGGACTACGATGGAAGGCACGAGAGAAAGAATCACCATCAAGCACCAAGTCAACATCAGACACAAAGTCCTCCACAAACAAGGGAAGAATGCCTTCAGAAGCAGGATGCAAAGTTGGAGAGCAGCAACAGTACCAGTAGAAGAGGGAGCGGGTGTGAGAGGAGCTAAAGCTCGAGCTGCACGAGAATACTCACCAACTTGCCCAAGATGTAGGGTGCGACGAAGGCGACGGTGGAGAGGTGGGGCGCCTTAAGGATGAGAGTCTTGCGAGTTGCGAGCAGCAAGTGCCTAACAGCGTGCAAAGTGTTCATCATGAAGCGTTTCCCAGTCTCCCGATAGAAAGCGACGAAGGAGATCACGAGTTTCTCTATGACCAACATCCCTACCCCTCGGAGGAAGCACTAGACACCAAAGGGGAAAAAGAAGAAATAGATGCCAAGCCGCAATGTCGAAGGGGTCAATAGCCAAGCGATCAAGAGGAAGGCGCATAGCAACTTGAGTTTCACAACGGAGAGTGAGGGGAATATGAAAGTAGAGCCTTGGATGAGGGAAGCCCAAGTGAAAAGCTCCGTGGACGTGAAGGGAAGAAATTCAAGACCAAGATGAAGCAGAGGGCGAATGGGGTGCAGAAAGAGGAGGGCGATCTTGAGACGACTGAAGCAGCCCATGACAAGAACGCTGGTGACGGGCAAGACCTCTCTTAGGAGAGAAGAAACGACCACAAGCATGGCAAGGAACCCGTTCAGGGGGTTGAGAAGGCAATGCAACAAGGGTCAAAAGAGGCTCACAACCAAGCGAGGGGGCAACAATGCCATGGGAAGAGGTGGGCGAAGGAGGAATAGAAGGTGTTGTGGCAAGCGAGGAACCCAACACAGCTTGACGCAAACGAGGAGGGGAGTTAGGAGGGGGAGATATAGTTGAAGCAGGTCGTTTGAGACTGAGAGGACGAAGCAGGGAGATGTCCGAAGCCATGAGAACAACTGTACAAAGGGAACCCTTTGATGGACCACCTCACCAACTGAACCGAGATCTTTTTTATAAATTTTTTTTTTTTTTCTTCACATGGAATGCTGTTAACCTCGATGGAGTCGTTGGCCATTGTAAACCTTTTGCAATAGATTCCGGAGAACTTGCCCAAACAAAAGTGCCCACCAAAACTCTACAAACCTCCGCTCTCTGCTGCAAAGCTTCGCTCACTGAGAGCTGAACTAATCACTGGTGTAGCAAGAAACTGATCGCTAGTCTGGCAGCCAACTGAACGCTTGAGTAGCATGTGCTTGAATGTAATCTGGTGCGCACTGCTACTCTACTGCTGTAACCTCAGAACTCGTTCACTTCTACCCCGCTGGAACTGCTGATGGTGCGCTTGTTTACAGCCTGCAAACGTGCCTAATTACTTCCTGGAAGCGGTCGTACTATTCAATGGCTATGATATTTCCCTGAAACTTTACCACAACCAGAAGAACTGCAAAATCACATGTGCATTCCTACTGCCTCAAGACAACGCTGATAGGAAAGCAGCAAAAATTCAGACTGGACGACTTGCTGGCTGTTCAAAAAACACTAGGAAACACTCTGATATGGCTGCAGCGAGTCACGATTTCCTACCCAATCTCTTCACTGCTCCTACTGAACCTTGAACACCTTCTAACCAGGCTTGCATCACATGAAGGTCCTCACACCTAATTGATCTCGCTCTTCCCGGATCTGTTGCCCTGGCGGATTCTACTCCCTCAGATTCTGCTCTCGTTGATTCTGCCCTCGCAGATTCTACTCTCACAATTAGGCGATACCAAGACCAGCCCTTATGCATTTTGAAACTCTTTGACTCCACAAAACTACACGTCATTTGAATTAAAATATGAAAATGAAATTGCTTAACGTCGTGTGCACACCTCTCTCTCTCTCTCTCTCTCTCTCTCTCTCTCTCTCTCTCTCTCCCTCAACTTCCTCTCTCTTTCTCTCTCTCTCTCTCTCTCTCTCTCACTTTCTCTTCTTCTTCGACAATAGATTTGTTTTGTGTGTGTGTCGTCTCCTATACTTATGCTGGATCTACGGATCATGCCGAAAAGTCGTCATTGAGTTTCAATTTCATCAGATTTCCACAGGAAATGTCCTTGTAATGCCCGCAAGGCTCTTCAAATGAATCTTGCTTGAAGGAGGCTCGTCGACCGCTATCTCGTTCATGGGTACCCATATCAGCAACTATTTCGCCTTCACTCCGGTGACATTTTTCAAACAATTCTTCTGCAGAGTGCAAGTTATTTTCTCTGTGTAGGCCACTTGCCTGCTAGCCTTCTTGAAATAATATCTGTTCTTGCGCTTCTGTGTGATCCATACAAACCCCGTCTGCTCAACGTATCCACACTCTACCACGTCTTCTAGAGGCAACAGTGCTCCAAGCAACCCGACCCCTCTATCAACTCAAATCGCCTTAGGCAGCGGATTATCTTGTTCAGTTAAAAGCAGTGCACCTTTCCTTTCAGCCATATTGATTAACCCAAACACAAACAACCTTTATCTTTACCAAATCAACCTCATGTGCAAATAGTACATTTTTTCTTTCAGTAAGTACTTGACTTCCTTAGCCAGCCAGGATTGCTGGACTGCAGATGGGTATCCATTCACTCATCTCGGTGAGAAAGCAAGAAGAAGAGATTCTCGCAGAACAATTTCCTCTCCAAAATAGGTTCGTGTTTTGCTGGCTGCTGCACAAGTAGCGGCTAATTTTGCGCTTAGTAATGGTGGATAATATGATGCTCAGTCTTTGAAAGCATATTTGTGCCCTAATTCCTACTTGAGAAACTCCTAAGCCACCTTGCCAACCTAACATTCTCATTTTCTTTCTAACAATGACAAGTTGTGTGGGTGATGTTATCAACTTGGACTAATCTATCCCCAGAAGAAATGCTATCCTTTTATGTGAATTTAGACAGGGTTACTTCCATGAAAAATTGGATACACTAGGATTCGTACGCTAACTCAAATTTTCATCCATAGATAACTTCAAGACTGGAGTTGTAGCTCAAGCTCCACTCTTCAAACTTCTCCACGAGAATATATATATATATATCACCAATGTTCTTATAAGTTATCTATCAATAAATGCATCAGGGTCCTTCCTTCCTCACAAGACCTTGTGGTACATCCAGTTGTCTTCCACAGACTTTAATGTAGCCAAAAGATTCCCGTAGTGTTTGACACAATCCTAAGCAAACTAGACATACTCATGTGCAAGTAGTGCATTTTTTAAAATATTGTCCTTAGAATCAACCTTTAACAATTGTGTGTATCTATCCATAGATGTGTATGCAAGAGTTAAGTTGAAGTAAAATGTTTATGAATATTGACAACCTATTATTGTGGAATTTGTTTTTTCCCACTTACATACAAAACAACCATTATCCAAAAATATATTTCACAATCCAAATAGTTTCAAGCCATTGGGCTTGAATTATTTATTGACATACAACTACTTATGGAATTGATAATGCTCACGGTCAGTTTGAAAAGTGTTTTTATATTGATCTTCTTTACTAATCTTGATCTGATGATAATTGGAGCAAATCAATCTTAGAAAACATATGTGCTCCCTTAAGAGCATCCATTAAATCATCCACATGAAAATTTGAGAATCTATTCTTAGTGGTGATATTGTTGAGTGCATGATAATCTATGCGCATCTAGAAAGTTGTCTTTTTGATGATAATTGGAGCAAATCAATCTTAGAAAACATATGTGTTCCCTTAAGAGCATCCATTAAATCATCCACATGAAAATTTGAGAATCTATTCTTAGTGGTGATATTGTTGAGTGCATGATAATCTATGCACATCTAGAAAGTTGTCTTTTTCCTTAACAAGGAGTATCAGTGAAGGGAAGGGTGATTTGCTCAAAGTGATGAACTTTTGATCAAGTAACTCTTGGATCTCTTTTGAACTTCTTTTCTTTCTAACAATGACAACTTGTGTGGAGTGATGTTGACAGGTTTCAATCCCGATTCTAGCTCAGTAACATGGTCTATAAGTCTTGTTGCAGTTTTTCCTTTTGCTAATGTGCTTGGAAACATGTCTTTAAACTTATCTTTAAGTAAAGCATATGGATCTTGTTTAGGACTTGACTTATGGGATTATTGCCAAATCTCAAAGGAGACTCAATTTGAACTCCTCTTAGATAGCATAAGGTCTTAATTAAGTTTGATGTGCCATTATTTAGTTTTTGAAGATTCTTTGATGACTCTCGTTCTTAAGCCGAATTTATAAATAACCTACGCTCTTTATTGGATTATCGAAAAGTATCCAGTGCCCATTCTTCTTACATTCCTGTGATAATGTTCCTCAGGATTTTGCGTGTGCCATATGAGTTGAGAAAAGCCTAGATACATTTGGTGCCTATTTATTGAGTCCTGTGACAACAAGATGTTGAACCATCTTGTTACCATGATTATAATTTGATCATTGGATTTGCATCTTTTTTAGCATGCTCTACACTTCACTTAATTTGGCCACACCATAAACATTGTAGGTATCCGCTAGAGATCAATTAAGTTAATGAATAAACTATGTGCAGTATATTTGTAGAGAAAACATTAATCATGCAATGGTATGGAAGTTTCCATCAATTTTTTTGTATTGATACTAAAAATTTCATAATTCTTTTAAGTACGATCAACAATCTTCGACCATCAACTTGTACTATTTGTGCCTATCAATCCCTTAAGTTTTAAGAAAGTACAAATTGTTCGAATATTTACATTTACATCAATTACTAATTTTCTTTTTCTTGTATCCTTGAAACTGTCGATATTCTTGAACAACTTTTGCCATGTTTCCATCATGTGTAGACAAAAATGCCACTTTCTAGTGCTACAATATAATCCACTCCTGCAAGCCTATTTTAGTACTTACTTAGATGACTCAGTTTATCATCAGTGGCTAGAGTAGAATGTCGGAATACATTGAAAATTTTCTTTCTTAAAGATGCCATGTTGTCATTGCCAAAAAGGTCCCCAACAACAACATACATGTTTGTAGATGATGAATAACCTAGAGCTTTTAGAAAAGAGCAATCTCATGAGGTCCCAACGGGCATCCACCTTGCACATGTTTCTTCTCACCGTCAATCTAATGAGGTTCAATTTGTAGATTTTGGTGCACATATATATGATTAAATTTTGCTACCTCTTTTTAAAATCAATCGGGACGTTGAAAGCGAAAGCGAAAGCGAAAGCGAAAGCAAAAAATGTAAAATTTTGCAAAAAAAAAAAATCTTCATTTTATAAATTTTTGGGAAGACAATTGCCACTTCCCACTCGCTTTATACCAAAATTACTAACATAACAACTAAGAACTAACTCTTAAAAACAAGCACATTTTAAAAAAAAAAAGCTTTTTTTTTAGATTTATTATCTTATTAATTAATCTCATTTTAAAGATCTAACAACTTTATAAACTATGTATTTTTGCAGATTTTTATCAAATTTCAAAAAAAAAAATATGATCAAATCACAAATAAAGCCAACTCTAAGGTATTTTTTGAATTACATGTTTATATGAATTGTGATTTATAGATCTAAAATTAATATGAATGTGTATTAAATTAAATATGAATTTTGATTCAATTTGCTAATATTAGCATCAATTATTAAGAGAAATTAAGTTGATGTGAATTGTTTAAGTTATCTATTTTTTTAAAGTTCAAATAAATTCTTATATTTTATTACTCATCGTGATCTACCGTGATGCTATGTGGCATTAAACTACCAATCAAACCTTAAATAATTTCACAAATCTCTAATACACATGTCAAAATGCAAGATTATGACATATAAATCATAAAGATTCTATATATAATATGCTGATTATGGTTTATGCTGGAACTTAGATTGATGAACAATGTCAAGAAGCACCAAACTATACACAGATCTTACTTTGATATGATAAAACTAGTATCATAAATTAGAATATTAATTTATATAGATTGTTAAATATTTGTAACCTGCAACCATTCCAAATAGATTCTTGCATCCTACAACTCATTCTTTGCCATTACGACAACTATCACGGGGCTACATCTACCAAAAGAAATACAAACATCATCTTGATATCAATTTCAAAAGACATTACAAAAAGCTTGGAGACTTCACTTGAAGAACATTGGCCTACTCCTATTAGCTACATAATCTAAGAGGCACAAAGAAACAAAACATTTATATTGTTAACAATTTGATACTTGATCTCATTTTTTTGTTATGAAACTATTTGTTACATAAGATCAAAAATATTTTTACAAGAAAATCAACCATAAGACATGAATATTTCTACATACTCAAATTACATCACTCAAGTAAATTTACCATAAATATGTACAAATCCTAATAATTATTCAAACACCCCTGCATTGACTCACATTTTTTCAGATTATAGTATTATCCTATAAGCATAGCCACCTCAAAATTAAAAGAAGAATCTAATTTGATGAAAGTGATAAAAACAGAAACAACACTTTGACAACAAAACAAATGTTTCTATGAAACAAGACAACATATGAGGCCTTGACAACAATGAATAATTAAATGACCCCTTTAACAAGCACCAATTAGAAAGTACGATTTGGAGAGCAGATTACAAGAGGACCAATAACCATTAATCAGTAACAAAAATAATGTACGAAAAAGAATCAATTAAAAAAATTATAAAATAAAAAAAACAAATACATAAGCAATGACTATCATTCTTATGTACTATTAAATCACATTGTATATAATCTAAAAAATTAATTCTATTTTGCATAAATAGACTATGATATCTTCTGATAAAGAAAATGAATCAACCATTAACACCAACAATAACAATATTGAAGATACAACAGTAATGTATGATTGTTCAAGACAACAACATTCAAACTCTCTATTGATTACAGACATGTCCCAGCTACTGCAACAAACTTAACAAGCAAAAATATATATATATATATATATATATATATATATATATATATATATATATATATATATATATATATATATATATAGTACATCCATATACAAAACACAATGCATAATAGCTAGCAGAATCCACATAAGCAAAAAACTTATATTAAGGATATTGCAACACAAAAGAACCTTGATATATATATACATATATATATATATATATATACATATATATATATATATATATATATATACATATATATATATATATATACATATATATATATATATACATATATATATATATACATATATATATATATATACATATATATATATATATACATATATATATATATATATATATATATATATATATATATATATATACACACACACTCAATTTTATTATGTTTGACAACCACCCCAAAAAAAATCCACAAGACATTGCAAACTATAGACACTTCGATACAACAAAAACTTTTGAAGGATATTATAATTTAGAATGTATTTCCAGCCAATAAAAAAAATTAATTTCAAAAAAAGAAACAAAAGAATAGGACATCAATTAAATTGGTTGGATAAAGTCTCATATTACAATACTTCTTTACTCTATTTAAAAAATTAATTCATCATCTCCAATCCTAGAGTTTGTTTGAAAGTTAACAATAAATCAACTCAATCCATGGCTCTCTTATAAAGACCAAGATCAATGACAAATATCTAATCTCGTAGATAAAAAATCCTAACCTCTAGGAAGCCGTAGAGTTTCTCTAAACCACACTCATTGTGAGCTCCCATCACCCACAACGCATCTCCAAACTCATTATGGTCATGGTGACCATGATGGACGACCCCACCACCATCTACGACTGGGCCACGGTTTTTGATCAAAGAATCATAAGCAGCCTTTAAACGGCCAAACAAGATCACATGTAGTGGTCTTATCACTACATCGACCATCCTCCATCTTGCATCTATCGGTGTCCAAACACCTAGCCATGATGCCCAAGTAGCCACTTCGTCCAAAACACACCCCAACACACGATTGCGTAGCTCGAAGCCCCTGGCTTCACAACATCCCTATCCCCACCACCCATTGTCACACTCACACAAGCTGCACCTCACCTACATTACCACAATATCCCCCACACCTTTCCACATCTCATCCCCTACCCCTAGCTCTACCCCTAGCCATGCCCAGCCTACAGCCACTTCCACTACCCAACCATCCACTTCTGTCTCTACCCCCTCTCCAATCAAGGCCCATGCCATCGCCACGTCCCCATCCATCACCGTCACCCTCCCCTCTATCTCCACTCCATTTCTACCTACCTACCACCACTACTATCCCTACCATCACCACAATCGCCTTCACTGCTCTCAAGTACACATCTCCACCTCACGCCACTTCACCACCCGCTTCAGTCACTCTCCAAACCATTGACATTCCTTCCACCTTCACCATTCCACCGCACGACGATGACTCTTGTGGAAAGCCTACTAATATTCACCAGCGCTAGTACCAGAAAATCTTTGTCATACCTGATGCAGAACAATCGACCCTCTTCATTGCAAAATATCCGAACATCAAGTCTAGAGGCGGCTATACATTATCGGGCAAAGTAGAAGAACTTATCAAGCTGAAACCGGCCGACCTCATATTCCTTTTGCATCCTCAACCAAAATGGCAAAAGGCGGTTTTCATGCACAGCCTCGAGCTTTTTAAATAATACCTCATGGTTCCGATGGCAATAAGGTCAAATCTCACATATCATCTTATGCCCAGAAGATAAGCATGGTTAGCACTCAGAACTCCAAGCATCGGGGCATACAATCGGCCTAGGATCCACTATGAACACAGTTGGGCCACTACACTTGACTTCACTAGGGACTTGAACTGGTTCATGACAAATGCGACTAACTCTCTAGATCCAATTGTACTAGAAGCATACTACAATGTGGAAGTGACCAAAGTCGAGACAAGATGGGATCTCTACTTCAGCCAATAGTACTTTGATCCCAATGTCTCATTCTTGTCTCCAGCCATCGAGGACCAAATCCCCTTATACCAGACCTACCATTACTTATCTACCACATCGTTCGTCAACATAGCGAGGTTGGAACGACGGTATACAATGGAATTCTTGGACAACATGCACCTTGCCTTCGGCCCAATTTGCTCGCTAATGCGCAGATCATTGTGGTCCCGATTTGTTAAGATATTGTTGCTCGCCACATGCAAAACCGAGAGGCAGAAGAACAACAAGGGAGGCAGATCGAACAAACTCTATGAAGCAATCATCAGCATCTCCCTATATGTTTCAAAAAATTAAAAGTTCGACAAAAAGCATAAATGGGCGCAACTTTACTTTTATTGTTTTTCAATGTTTTTTTAACTTCTCCTAAATTATTTCCCATTTGTTTGTATATAGTTCTTGTCTATACATTTTCCTTGTTTCTCTCCTTCCCTCTTAGTAAATTGTCACACAATTTTTCCCTCATTTTATCGCCATTCTCACCTTCCCTATTTTTTTCTCCACTCCCTTCACCTTCCTTCAGTACGGCATTCCGGATCACATCACCACGCCAACTAACGTCGAAGACAAGCACAGGTGCCACCAAATATGTATTGTGGGCATGCTAGAAGATTCCTATAAGATTCTTACGAGAATCTTCTAACATATTTCAACTTTCATAATTGTATGAAGGATATTAAAAAGCGAAATTCCAAGCCCCAGACTATAGAGACCGTCAACAAGAAGACTACCATGGAAGCTCCAAAACCCACATCTATCGAGAGCATTGCAACCAATAAAAGTTGAAAAGTAGCGGACCAGCCAACATGCAAACACAAAGTCTTGCGCCTCACAAAACATCTTATGGCAACATAAATAACCGCATTGTCGAATCAGAAAAAGCAATTAGAGCTACCAAAATGTAAAGTCGGACACCCATAAAAAGGTGCAATGTACTCACAAGCCAAAGGCACGAGAATTAATGGGCCTAGCTCTCAAATGGGCCCAAAATAAAAAGGGATCATGCAAGTAGTTTAATATGAATTTGAGATAGCCTTTTCTATAAAAGTCAAGTTGTTATGGCACATGGTTTTGGGTCCACCAAAAACCCTTTGTAAAAGGACATGTGACACCATTTTGTAAAGACCTTTTTCATTTGGAGAGAGAGAGAGAGAGAGAGAGAGAGAGAGAGAGAGAGAGAGAGAGAGAGAGAGAGAGAGAGAATCTCCTCCCCCTTCCAACTTTCATTGTCAAACGGCCTCCATTTTGTGTATATGTGATCCATTGTGGATGATGAATGTTTGCACTTGTTATTGTTTAATCATGCTATCATATTCAAGCTCCATCATTAGCACAAGCACTCATCTCATCTAGTTTTAGAAACTAATCCACGAGATCCACATACAACCAAAATAGGTGTTAGATCTACACAACCCAAGAAGATATCATTAAAATCCCCGTAGGTAGGTATTTCAATTCATTGTTCACCTCCATTGAGAAGATCAACCCTTGGGTCGAAGATGATCTAGAGCCATGGATGGCTAGATAATCAAGAAGAAACCAAAACAAGAAAAAGACAAACCAAGACAAGAAAAGAACACAAAGAAAGAAGCAAGGAGGTGAACAACATCCAAAGTATAGGCTCATTCCACATTTAGATCTCACGCTAAGCTTAACAACTTTAGCAAGCCTAGGTTCTCACTCCCATCACATAGTTTACCCTCTCCCCATTGATACCCGATACTACACTCGACTACTCACCCGATTGTAGATCCAAAACCCCCTTCTTATGCCTCTAAATCCACATCCATAGGGAGGCATGGAAAGGGGACAACAGAGATGTCACTCCGATAGCATACTACTACCATCTACAAATCAAACATACACTAGTGAGAGCCCAATGGGTATATTTATACCCTCAAAGGCCCATGAACCACTAGTAGTGCCCCGTGACACCTCATTGGACACATCGGTAGCCTAACTGGGCCACGTCATCCAGTTCTCCTGTGGGTCATTCGTAGACCCATATAAATCCATCATCTTAAGTTTTAGGCCTCCAACCGTTAATCATACTATTTTATGGAAAGGGGACAACAGAGATGTCACTCCGATAGCATACTACTACCATCTACAAATCAAACATACACTAGTGAGAGCCCAATGGGTATATTTATACCCTCAAAGGCCCATGAACCACTAGTAGTGCCCCGTGACACCTCATTGGACACATCGGTAGCCTAACTGGGCCACGTCATCTAGTTCTCCTGTGGGTCATTCGTAGACCCATATAAATCCATCATCTTAAGTTTTAGGCCTCCAACCGTTAATTATGACCTTATACACATGAGGGCCCCAACCCCTCATATTCATTTTTAATTCTTGGGTCTACATAACGGGATAATAATCCAAGATCAGTACTGTCATGGGCATGACAATCGTGTCTTTGCTGTTGAGATCATACTATTTTATGTTCTCGTCTTTTTGTTTTAAATTCTTTTAATCATCATATCTCACATCTCATGTAAACAAATTGATTTATGATTTGGCATTTATGCAAGCATCCATGTGGGCTACATGGGACCACATGATTTTTGCAAGTCAAATGTCCTCTATGTTTAACGTGACTATATATACAATCTATTTCAGTTTACATCACTACTACATACACAACACTTCCATATGTTGCTTTACTGATGGCATCATGTATGTGGTATGTTTTTTTCGTTTTTTAATAAAGTGGGTACTTTATGTGTGATACATTGGGTACTTTATATTGATGAGGGTTATGTTATGGGTCCCCACCCCCCTCTTGAGAAATGACCTCAAAAAGTGTTTTGCCTCACTTGAGACATGAGCGTGTGAGATGAATCTTTACATCAATGTTCGGGAAAGCCGGCATTCTTAGGAATGGAACCAACATCTTTTCCCAAAAATCGACAACTACAAAATTTTGCTTTACGTGATAAATTTGAGATTTATAGGGGAAAACCGGCAAATAGAAGCATATCCCTTGTTAGTGGCCAAGAAACTCCTTGAGAAACGAGATTTTTGAGGGAAACCTCAAAAAAGTTTCCAAACACTGCAAACACTGCTTCAGTGCTTTACATTACCCAACTAAGCCCCACTTGAAGGTTGTGTTAGTACAAAGTATGCATCTCCTTTTTTGTTGTACACTTTGCTCATACTTGGAATTAAGTGAAACGGTATGATCAAAAACGGAAAACATTGACCCCTACTTGCTCAAAAGTACTATTGACCCTCACTTGCTTAAAAGTACTATAAAGATACGAGGCAGCCTTTCAGCTTCACCTGGACAAGGAAAGGCTGGCTTCCTTCTGAGTCCTGACGCTGGTCCTTCCTCGTTTTCACTGCTGATATTATTACATGCACAGGTATAGCTGAGTGAGAAAGGTGGCAACGTGCCAGCTTCTACGTCTGGAGATTTCCAAAGATGGACGTGGATATGATAGATATCTCTGACATCTCTTGTAGACTCTCTCTCAGCTTGGACCACAAGCAAAGGGCTTCAGAGTCTAGTTGCGCGTCAGGTGTCTCACATCACACCTTGTCAAAGCAGCACGTTCATCAGAGAGCTGCCAGCACCACCGTCCAGGGACGCGTATACCACGTCGAGACTCGAGGGTCTCAAGAAAAAAGGGAGAGTCCAGACTCCAGAGAGAAAGCAGCAGACGCCGCTGTCCCTACCAGTCCACGATCACCCTTCCTGAGCAGATCTACCCCTTAGGATTGTTTCTGTCGTCGCATGCTTAATACACACCGACATTATCTCCACTTGTAGTTGCGCATCAGACATTTTCCTGCTCTCATGCTCTTTCCATTGTTTGCCATTACCACCCATCCATTGTATGCCATTATCACCCAGGTTCGATTCCCTGTGATCCAAACAGTTGATAATATCAAAAAGCATTATCCCAGCTTGCATATATATGCAGTACATTAGACGGTTTCTTGCTCTCCTACTGGCTTCGGTTTTATCTCTCTGATGGCGTCCTTTATAATCTGCACCTCAGACAACCACTGGTGGGTGGCTGGGTAACCGGAGGGAGAACATCCTGAGTCCATCTAGATTGTGTGTGTGTGGGAGACACACACACACACACACAGATAAAAGTTGATCTATAATCATTCTAGATTCCTTGTGCCCAAGTGCGGTTTGTCAAACACGTACTATGAGTACAAGCCACTGCTATGCCTCAAAGTAAGGTTGGCATTTGCAAAATGCAATGCATGTCTAACGCATACTCAACTCTTAAACAATGTGAATATCAAAGAAGATCACTCTACTCTCTTCCCTTGGCAACATTGGGACTCACTCAAGCCTAAAGTTGCATTCGCTACAAGATGAAAAAAATTATTTGCTCAAGCTTTTGAACACAACAACAATTGTTGAATAGAAATGGATCTTGGTTTCCAAGGGGGACTTGAACTTGGGAGCTAAGAATCTCTGGCTGCCAAGTAAACCAATCGAGCAAACCCCGTTGAATGTAAAATAGAAATGAGTCAATTAAGTTTGCAATGTCATAGAGCATTTTGAGAGATAACAATGAATCATCTTATAATATAGAAGTGAGTCATTCAGGTGTGCTATTTCATATGGCATACCATAATATCGTAACAAGTCTTTAACAAAATACATTAACATAACCCAAATTCTTTAAGGAAATTGTCAAAATGTATGTTATTGAGCACATAATGTAACCTTGCAAACTTGCATTCAAACCTCAAAAGTGAAATAATAAAATTATTCTAAAGAGGAAAAAACTCAATAAAATTTCAATTCTTATTTAGGTTATGAAAAAATTACAATTCATGTTGGTGAGAGTGATCAATTGTTTTTAGCTCGTTTGTACATTGGTGGCTCTTCTATGTCCTAGTGAATCTTGCATGCAACCTATAGAAGGGCATCAGTTGTAGAGAAGAATATATTACAAAATTGAGATACATTTTGAGATGAATTTTTCATAATATCACAGTGCACACCATGTCCATGGATGACCAACCCATGCAGCTCAAATAAAAAAGATCAGAAAATCATCTGTAGAACATTAGAATACACACCAACCTATAGGAGTTAGAGTAAAGACAGGATCACATGAAATGCAATCTTTTCACCCCAGAAAGAATAACCAATCATCATGTGTACCTAAATAGCTAGGATCTACATGAATTTCATCCAAAACCCCAAAGTGAATCACGTCTCAATTAGTAAAAATGAAACATGGTATCCCATGAAAGCAAAAAATAAATCTAATTGAAAAATGGGAGCACACTGAGAACAATTATAGTAGCGCGAACATAATTGAAATCAGCAAAACTAATTGTCATTAAGGTCATGTTAAGTTCAAAGATGATGTAAAGATTGGTAGTCTATGAATACATCAAAATTTGAAACATAATGTAACCAATGTCACCATTTTTTCTAAGGCATAGATTTTGGCATGCAATTTTTTTTCATAAGTAATATAACTTGTTTCATAAGAACAAAGTTTTCTATATTCATAGGCTATGACACCACAACTTTGGCATAAGAGAACACCAACTGTATTATTACCAACATGAGTTTGAAAAATGCTTGTCAAAGTTAGGTTAACATAAGACTAGAGCATTGGTCGATAAGATTTTGAATGTCCAACAAAAACAAATGCTCTTTCAAAGCAAAGTATAAAGAGGGTCAACAATTGTACTCAACTCTTGAACATATTGTTTTAAATGTGTAACTAGCCCAAGAACATGCATACTTTGTGGCCATCAATTGGGATATGAGTGTTACGAGACCATAGTATATTGAACCAACAATACTTCTAGGTGCAGCAAATCATTAGAGGCAGAGGACAGTGTGAGTCAATGGCATGCATGCATACCATGTAGTAGGTATGAGGGCCATTAGGTACGAGACACATGCATGATAGTAGGGGGCCATGCATTCATTCAACAATGGACTGGGACTCTACATGTGTAATAACCCATGCATGCAGCATGAACGGTGGGTGTCAGCAACAACTACCAACTACCGCATGCAAACTCACACAAGGCTAGGAGGGACATTCTAAAAGAGAGTGCATTGACTGGGTGGATCAAACTAGCTTTGTCTTCCTCGTGGTTATGTTGTCCTAACACCAAGATGGAAGAGATTGTATTTGGAGGGATGAATGTGAGCAATGTCATTAGAAAATAACAAAAACTCAATTTCATGAACACCAAAAAGTAGCATCGAAAGCCCAGTGACGAAAATGTGATGAACAATTTATATTTTGAATAATTGTAAAGTTAAATTTGGTTTGTGATTTGGTAAGAGAGCCATGGAATACATTATGTTGTATTGAAAGAGCTTTGGTTGCCATTTTAACCAATTGAGCCAATTTGATTGGACGTTGGCAAAATCTGGTAGGAAGAATGGATAGACATCATATTTGGTGAGGGCATGAGTTTGTGGTAGGAAGGCAGTATGGGGGATGCTCATGGCTTTGGCCACTAGCTCAAGATAAAAGAGGACATCGTGGTCCTAGCCCTTGTGGGTGATCGTGAAGTCACGTCAATGACGAAGGTGGAAAAGGCCTGTTGGATTACAGATATGTATTTGGAGATCAAAATTTCCATGGAGGCAAGGCCTATGGAAAAAAGGACTATGACGCAGCCAACGGTGCGAATGGCTCGAAGTTTTTGCTATGTGTATAGAGGCAAGATGACACATTGGGATTGGAGGTGTGCAGATGGTATTCGTCATGTGGATCATGGGGATGTCTCTCCCTCGGGGGAGGTTGAGGTAGTTAGGGATGAGTGGGTGGTCTATTGGGAAGTGGATGGTGACGTTGCATTGTCGATGGTCGTGCAAGAAGATGAGGTAGGCCGGATGATGGGCTTGGCAAAGTCGGGGCTATGGTACTTCTCGTGAATTGCATGTCCTAGCTTGAAGGTGTGGGGGTGTCCAAAAGACATCGTTTTGGTGCCATTTGGATTTATCGGAAGGCAGTGGAAGTGGTTTTATGGATAACAAGGTTAGAGATTTGATGGCGAAGAATAGGGTTGATGGCAAATAATAGGGTTTGATGGCGAGTAATCGGGTGAGAAATTTGACGAGTAATTATGTTGTGAGGGATGGTGGTAGGAGTATGCTGAGAGGCTGGTGAGTAATGATGGCGAGAAACGAGCAAGATGGAAGCAAAATTGTGGAAGCGCGAGTAGTCGGCGAGTAAATAACTTGGAAGTTCTCGCATATTTATAGGCATGGCTGATTACTTGCCTAATGTTATTTTTGGAAATTGGTTCCATAAATGCCAAATGGTTAGTAACTATTATTCGCATGGTCCATTTTTCAATTGAATGCCAGATCTGAGAGATTTTTCAATTAGAAACTCTCGTGGCTCATTAAAAAAGACAAGTTTCTAAAAGATCTAGCCTATCTTTGAGTTAAGTTGAGATTTTTTAGGACATGAAGGGTCAAGTATGCACCTGTAGTAGGGGATCATTTTGGGGAACTTCATTGACATCTATAAATAACAATATAGTTTTCTTCAAGCCATTTTGGACATTTTGGGAGTATTTTTACAAGGGAAGGAGATAGTTCTAGATGGAAAAATGTATACCAGACGACAAATGTCAACACAAATCAAGCGTTCGTACAAGCAATACTATAGTACAACTTCTAACCTATCTATCCTAACTATGCTATATGCTCCTAATCTACTAAGAGCTAATTTCCTAACACTAGCTAATCTACTGATTGCTAGCCTATTTAACTTAAGCTAACAACCTATCTAGCCTACAATCACATTCCCTAATTGGCCAAGCTACACTAGCTGTTGTAAAGTTACCTTTACAAGCTTTACTTCCGGCGCCACCAGTGCCAGCAGCACCCCTGCCGCTTGGTGCCACTCCCGGTGCCACTATGACCAGAATCCAGCTAGCGCCAAGTTCCTATGGCTGAAAATCTTTGATCAGTTTTAGCGAAGTCCAGAGAGCTCAGATCGATGTGCAATCAACTCACACGATCTAGGCATTATTAAAGGAAGCCTGGGGATCAATAAATTCTAGAAAGAGAAAATGACTTTCTAGAGAGAGAAAATCCTAGAGAGAGAAAACGTGCTTTACCAGCCTGGGTAGAGTGCTTGGTATGAGGGGAGGTGGTGAATCCCACCAATACTATAGGGGAGTGCGTGTTGCGACTCAAGGCGAGCTCCAACCAAGTCTCAGTCTCCCTTGCTAGAATGTTGTCCTGGCACTCGCCTTGGCATGCCAGCACCCCGGAGACTAGGGTCGGTCACACACTTGAAATGTAATCTTCTCAGATTTATCAATAAAGTGGGATTTTCCTCAAACCGACTCTGATTACTTCTGGGTTTCAGTGTTCGGTAAAAGCGCTAGTTGTAAGGCCGCTTTGAATTTTTTAATTTGGCACATAGCTGAGGGTCGTATCTCGGGATGCAAGCGGTATGCCGTCAGGACCATTTGGTCCGCGGCGCCAACGGTGTGCTGTTGGGACCATTTGGTTCAGGAACTGGTTGTCTCCATATCTGTCGTGGCTTGTGGTTCTGAGTATTCCTTGTATGAACATGAATGGGTTAAGCTCTTGGGGAACGGCTCTAACCTGTCGGCTGAGTTGGATGGCTTGCTTGGGTGGAAGTTACCTGTTTAGGGCTGTCCAGTCTGGCATGGCACCAGGTTGGCTTCCAGCGCTCATGATGAAGCTTTCAGTTGGTTAAGTCTGATGTAAGTCAGACCGCTTGCTTGGAATGGATGTTACTCGTTTGTGACGTTTGATGTATGTCGGGCGGCTTGCTTGGAGGGAAGTCACCCACATCGGGACCCCCGATTTGGCATGGCGCCAGGTTGGATCTCAATGTTGGTTTTTGAACTTCCAATTGGTTAAGTCTGATCGTTGTTGGCGAGTTGGCTGCTTGTATGTCAAGTGTGTTTGGACGACAAGAGTTGAAGGCTGGGAAGCTAAGTCGTGGTTCCTGGCTCCCTTTGGGATGTCGCGCTACATGTGATATCAGAGCCGATTGGCTGGTCAGCTATGTGGATCTCACGGGGATGGCCATTGTTTGGGGTTCATCAGGACAACTATTATAAAAGGTGCTGCTCACAGTGTAAGCACGGGGGCGTTTACGGTCGGGGTGGTCGGCAGAACGTGGACTTGATGAGTCAAGGTGCTGCCTAAGCATGGCCAGTTTTCGCGGTTCGGGCCTGGCGCCATCTGCACATAGGAAAGATGAGGCAATGTGCTGCCATTAGGTTGGTGTAAGCACGATCTGTGCCTTGTGGGGTGCAGGGTGACATATTCGCGATAGCCACCATTCATTTAGCTATAAGGGCTATCGACCAAATTTGGTGGGGGGCCTTACTGAGGCAATGTGCTACCTAACGGTGAAAGCACGGGTGCGTCCACAATTGGGGTGGTATGCTGCCGATCGTTTAGCTATAAGGGCTATCGACTAGATTTGGTAGGGGCGTTACTGAAGCAATGTGCTGCCTAACAGTGAAAGCACGGGTGCGTCCAGGGGGGTGGTATATTCAAGGATAGCTGCCGATCGTTTAGCTATAAGGGCTATCGACCAAAAAGTGGTGGGGTGTGACTGAGGCAATGTGCTGCTTAAGGGTGAAAGCACAGATAGTTGGAGAGGTGTTCTCTGTGGGCTGATTCTGTGATCGATCTGTATGGGCACGGCCAGGCAAAGCTCCGTTGGCAAGACCATCTCAAAGGGGGCCCTTGTCTTTGTTACCTGTTAGTAAACCTGCCTGAGTGTCTTGCTTGCATATATTCGTGGTGAGTCTTAGTACTCGTGCTTTGCCTGGTTTGCATGATTGCTTGTGATACAAGGAGCTGATGGCTCGAGAAGGAACCTTTCTTTTGAAGGCTGACACCATCAAACAAAGAGGACTACAGAATCTGTGGGGCGGATTTGCAGTTCAAGTACTCACACGTGAATGACGACGAAACAATTGGATGTTTGCAGAGGATGGATGGCTAGCCTGTTTCTTGGGTTAGTTTTATTTGCGACGACGCCCACCAGACGCAAGCAGGAAGTCAAAAAGTTGGAAAGAGCAATTTCAAGGGAGATCTTCTATGGAGCAGTTGGTCTTCATTTGAGATGGCTACCTTCGGAACTGAAACTCACTGAGCATGGGTGATATCCAGTATCAGTTGGGTTTTTCCTCAAAGGGGAAAAAGACTAGGATCCTCTTCAGAGATTGGCAACAAGTTGGATCAAGCCATAATCCTAGCGGATGGGAAGCAAAGTGTTGGAAAGGCTTTTTGTCTGAGAACTCTACTCTAAGTCCGATCAACTACTTTTATAAGTGGAGGGAAACTATCACACACACCTCTCTCTTGGTGCAAATTTTGAATGAAAGTTGATCAAAATGGGGGCAAATTCAAGGTGACCTAGCCATACTCACACGAGGAGACTGGCGAATTTTGGACCTAACAAATTGACAAGTTTTTGTTGTGGAAGGGAAAGCTTGTTATAGGCTTTCTCTGGACCAGCAATGGTGAGGAGACATAATGAGTACGCTGACTTGTGTTACGTGTAAGGCAACTGATCAATGAAGGAATTGTGAAAGTTGAGTCTTGCACGAGAGACTTGGTACTTCGAACGGATGCCAAGGGACAATTCGTGTGTGTCTGGGGATCAGTAAATTCTAGAGAGAGAAAATGACTTTCTAGAGAGAGAAAATCCTAGAGAGAGAAAACGTGCTTTACCAGCCTGGGTAGAGTGCTTGGTATGAGGGGAGGTGGCGAATCCCACCAATACTATAGGGGAGTGCGGGTTGCGACTCAGGGCGAGCTCTAACCAAGTCTCAGCCTCCCTTGCTGGAATGTTGTCCTGGCACTTGCCTTGGCATGCCAGCGCCCCAGAGACTAGGGTCGGTCACACACTTGAAATGTAACCTTCTCAGATTTATCAATAAAGTGGGGTTTTCCTCAAATTGACTCTGATTACCTTCTGGGTTTTAGTGTTCGGTAAAAGCGCCAATTGTAAGGCCGCTTCGAACTTTTAAATTTGGCACATAGCTGAGGGTCGTATCTCGAGATGCCAGCGGTATGCCGTCAGGACCATTCGGTCCGCGGTGCCAGCGGTGTGCTGTCGGGACCATTTGGTCCAGAAATTGGTTGTCTCCATATCTATTGCGGCTTGTGGTTTTGAGTGTTCCTTGTATGAACGTGAATGGGTTAAGCTCTTGGGAAACGGGCTCTAACCTGTTGACTGAATTGGATGGCTTGCTTGGGTGGAAGTTACCTGTTTATGGCTATCCAGTCTGGCGTGGCGCCAGGTTGGTTTCACTGCTTGTGACGAAGCTTTCAGTTGGTTAAGTCTAATGTAAGTCAGCCGCTTGCTTGGAATGGATGTTACTCGTTTGTGACGTTTGATGTATGTCGGGCGGCTTGCTTGGAGGGAAGTCACCCACATCGAGACCCCCGATCTGGCATGGCGCCAGGTTGGATCTCATTGTTGGTTTCTGAACTTCCAGTTGGTTAAGTCTAATCGTTGTTGGCGAGTTGGCTGCTTGTATGTCAAGTGGGTTTGGACGGCAAGAGTTGAAGGCTGGGAAGCTAAGTTGTGGTTCCCGGCTCCCTTTGGGATGCCGGCGCTACACTAGTGACCTATCTAGCTAACTTATTACTAATTACACTAATGGGATCCTAGCTATTTAAGTTGATCGGCCAAGTCTATGGTTAATCTATCTAGCCAACATGCCTTAGTTACTCTAAGTTATGGATGACCTACTTGGATCTAGCTAATCGCTATGTAACGAACAATCTAACTCTCATCTATCTAACTAGGCTAATATTGATCTACTTATCTTATTGCTAGGATTAATTTAACTGATCTGATGCTACTTGACCTACTGCTATCCGATCTAGCTAAGCTATCTATTCCTAAATGAGACTAGTTTGAAGCCATTTTAATTTTGTTAATGTACAACATTGAGAACTTAATCTATGCCTAATCTAGCTAATCCTAGAGTCTGGATTCAAGCTATCTAAGCTCTATCCTCTTGCTACAACTTATTTTAACTGGCTAAGGTTGGATCTATTGATGAACAAGTCTGAACAACATAAAGGGAACTAGGCTATTCCTAACTACACCTACCTAGTCTATCTTTTTGTGGGTCGCATGGCTCTTCTAGAGATAATGAAGATGATGAGGATGGCACACGAGGCTCATCTCGAAGCTGAAAAACATCGGCTGGGTAGTAGCGGTATAACCTACTACTATTAACGGGTGTATTGAATAACTTCCCTTGTAGGTTGGCGAGTATGATTGCTCCATTGGGTCGGATCTCTACTACCTTGTATGGTCCTTCTCCTAGAAACTTGAGATTTCCCTTATGGGCCTTGGCTTTATACAAAAGCACCAACTCTCCTTTGATGAGATCCTTGGTCTTGATGGTAAGATCATGTGATATTCTTTGTTGTTTCTCCATGGCTAACACATGGAGGGCTAGGAAATGCGTTTCATGGAGTTGGAGGAGATTTTGGAATCTCCTTTGGTGGAATCCTTTGTACTCAAGTGTTTGGTGGAATCCTTTGTACTCAAGTGTTTGGTGGAATCCTTTGTACTCAAGTGTTTGGCAATGGAAACTCTCAAACTTGGAACAACAAACTCAGCAGACATTACGGCTTCTTGACCATACACCATTTGGAATGACGAAGGTGGTCCTGAAAGTCCATAACATTGCATGAAGTTTGTGCCCTTGGTCTGACCATGTGGCTTCTATACCATTTTTGTGATAATGCTACAAAGAAAGTTTTCCATTTGTTGCTTTGCTTTGTTCTGGTGAGGTTGATGTGTCAATTAAAGAATGGAAATTTAGTGCAATGTCTATAGTGGAAGTGGTTTCACCGTAAAAGAGAGCTCAAAAATATCAAAACATAGCTAAAACACAAGCAAAGCATGCTAAGATAACAAAAGAAAACAAAGTAGAACTACGTTACACTAATATTCTTGCCTTAAGAAATGTAACATCAATGATTATGTTAAAAAAGATAGAGAGAAAGAATAAAATAGAAAGAAGTTAAGAAGATTAACATGGGATTTACGAGAGTAGAGGAATAAATCCAGCACCCCTCCCCCGTGAATGCCTTGATCTTTAGACTAAGAAAAAAACAAATTTTTTTTGTGCATCAATGCTCAAAGCCTTGGTAAATACATCTTAACCACAAAAGCCTTATTAGGATTGCCAATGATTAGTATTGGTGCTGAAGTAACACTTTTCTTAATCAACTCAAAACAATTATTCATATCCTCCGTCTACTACACTGGACTCTTAGCCCTCCAACTTAGCTTCTTATAGCCTTTCAGAAACTGGGTAAGAGGAAATGCCAATCGAGCAAATTGATGCAGAAAATGGTCAAGGAAATTGCAAATATCAATCAGGCTCTGAAACGAAACGAAGCAAAACTGAAACTTGAATGAGCTATGATATTGACATTGCTGAAACGAAATCAAATTAATCGTGAATGAAATGAATTCGGATGGATTTCAGATATAATTACTGGTCACTGCTTGTTATATCATTCCTACAATTCTCCAGAAAGTAGACAGACACTGTTGATCTACGTTATAGTTTAATACAACATTCAACAAAACTGAACTAGTGTGCGAAATTGATAAGACAAGTGAATGAGATACACAAGTGATAGTAGACAATAATTTATTCAAGATCAGACAAAATTGACAAGCCCTCTACAACAGACAGTACTATGATCTACCAACTGTGACAGAGGGAGCAGAGGATGAACACTCAGACGAAGATGTTTGAGTCACACGTCATTCGAGTGATGAATCAGATGAAGAAAGATTCGCAAGCCAGCCTACTGCTACAATACTTGTAAACCGAAATGGTTCTGGACCTAGCAGAGCAGATAAAGACAAGAGCATTGCAGTTTCTGAAGGATCTCCTAGAAGATCGACAAGAGAACGATGAGCATCAACAAGGTTTGTGCTAGGTAGCTCAGCTTCTACATCAGAAGAGTTTTGTGGATTTAGTGGCGAACCACAAACTTCGAGGAAGCAATTGAATGTCCAGAGAAAAACAAATGGATCCAAGCCATGAATGAGGAGATGGAATCCATGAGGAAGAATCAGTTGTGGATGTTGTAGCCATTACCAGATAAGCGAAAGACTGTAAAATACAAGTGGGTATACAACCTGAAGTATGGACTGAAATGAGATATTTCTAAGTATAAAGCAAGACTTGTAGCGAAGGGGTTTTCTCAGAGATATGGTATTGACTATGTTGAGACCTTCTCTCTTGTCATGAAACATTCGTCCCTATGTTTATTGTTTGCATATGCAGATGATCTCAGGATTCACATCGTGGACGAAAAGATAGCATTCTTGCATGGCGAGCTAGATGAGGAAGTCTCCATGGATCCCTTAAACAATTCTACGGGAGGTACTACATGCTTCTTCTGTTTGGCTAACCTAGACTCAAAGTCTTGGTTCCTTTGATTAGTTTCAAGAAGCTGTTTATTAGTGGCTTGAATTTGTTGGTATAAAAGTTCAAGAGCTTGTGCCACATTGGATGGGTTTGATAGATCAAATGATGGGTTTTCATTGGTTTGATCCATTGGGGCTGCTTGTGTATTTTCCTATTATGCAAATACAACAACAAGTAATTCCAATTAGAATGATAGAAATGCTTCAATTCTTACATAATCCTATCCAAATAAAACCATTTACTTCTACTCATTCAATACTTATTGTTTGTAAGCTCAATCCAAGTCTACTTTTTGCAAGCTCAATCCAAGCTTAAGAGAAAACTACACCAAGCAATTTCCTACTTTTGCCTCAATCCAAAGCAAAAATCAAAACAAATCTTTAAGTAAACTTCAATTAACTACTTCAAGCTAATGTTTACATAAAGTTCCCATTCCAATTCCATTTCCATTTGTCATTTCAAATTCAACACAAATTTTCACATTTCTCACTTTCCTAGATCTTCAAATCCATGAAACTAGTGACTAGAAATGGAAAACCAATGAAGTTCTATGAAAACTTTACTTTTCAGATCTATTTTTCAGATTCACAGGTCTAAAAATCAGAACTTCAAAATGACAAAAAACAAAACCTCAAAACCTTTTTTACGCATAAAGTTACACTACCTTTTTCTTCCTAAATTGCCAATAACATTAAACTAGTAGGTAGAAAGGTATAACTAATGAAGTTTTTATGAAAACTTCACTTTTCAGATTTGATTGTAAGATTTACAGGTCTGAAAAATAGAACTTCAAAATGAAAATTGGAAGTTTTAGCACTTCATTTATGCAAAAAAAGAACACTAGTTTTGATCCAAAACACAAGCTAGAATCAATCTTTTTCCAAATTTGTTTTTGTGGATGTAGAGGAAGACTTCCTCCAACCATTCCACAAATCCTTTTTCAAAAAGATTCTAAACCAAAAGCCCACATTCAAACTTCTCTAACATAATAAAAAATCAGCCCCTAAACAATTCTATAAGCATCACTACTCAGGCTTTAACAAGAGAACTAGATTTATTGGGTACTTCAACAACAAGCTTCCTACTACTAGAAAAGCCAATAATCTTTCCCAATTTTTTTTTTTTAGTTTCTTCATAGAAGTTGAAAATAGTTAGAAAGATTACCATATTTTGTCTAGCTCTGATACCACTATTACAAGTGAAGTCAGGAAGTCCTACTAATCCAAAGGTAGTGCCTCCAAAGGTCCTCCAAGTAACCTGCAAGCTCCAAGATGCTCCCCAACTCCAAGCTAGGATGCCTCCACCTGCAAGTGAGGATCTTCAAGCCTCCATGGATTTGTCCTCCATCTGTGTCCCTAATCTTGATCACAAAGGTAGATAACAAGGGGCCTCAAGTATTCACCACCCAACCATAGCTAGCTAGCACATGCAATCCTGCATCTAGGCTAATCTAGCACCCCCTTGCTAACCAATAACTAATCACAAGCATACCACCACACACCATAGCATACTCAAGATCCAAACCCTAGTTATGCCACCATACCATAAGCAAGATCCAAACCCTAAGCATACTATACACAAGAAAATGTGAAAGATTTCAGATCCTTAAGATCCAATCTACTTGAATGATCTTTGGTTAGAAAGAGAAATACACTACCAATTTCACCAATGTAGAAAAATCAGCATCTACACACAATTTGAGATGCAAACACTAATAGAACTTGATCAAAATTGAATGAAATGATTATGTACTGTTGCTGTCCGTACAAAACCAGCAAGCTACTGTATTTCACACGTGTGGATCCAAAAATAACAAATATAGATCATTCTACACATAGAATTGCAAGCAATCACCAAGATAGTGCACCAATGGATAGTAGAACCCAAGAGAACCATGTATAAGCATGAAATGAGATAGAGAAGAGAGAAGATGACTCTCTCCACGAGTTACATCCTTTTATAGCAGGTCCAAACCCTATTTGGCCACTTGGCTTTCCCACCAAAATGCTAACCCTACCAATTTTGGGTCTAGATTCAATGTACCCAACTTAATCAAATTGAATCTACTCAAACTCGCATTCTATCTTTCCCACACTTTCAAAAAGTGTCTATTCAAATGAAATTCAGACTAATGAACTTTGAAAAGTCAACCTCTAAGTCTAAAACAAGTTTTGGCCTCAATATGCCAAATATGGAAATATTGCAAAATGTGATGAAACTAGTTGAATCTTTCACACTCCCTCTTCAACTAGTTTTAGCATAGACTTTGATAATACTCCAAGTGAAGTCCTATGCTTCATGAACAAGTCTTTTCCCAATGCTTTGGTGAAGATATCAGCTACACATTCCCTTGAAGACACATGTTGAAGCTCCACCTCCTTTGCAATGACGCTCTCCCTCACAAAATGATATTGTATCTCAATATGCTTGCTCCTAGCATGAAAGATAGGATTCGATGCCATTCTTTGGGCTGATTGATTGTCAAAAAAGATGATTGGGCTCTCTGAAAAATCCAGCAAGTGAAGATCCTTGATCATTCTTTTGATCCATACCATCTCCTTTGTACAATGTGTAAGAGCTTTGTACTCGGCCTCACTAGATGACAATGAGATAGTGGCTTGTTTCTTTGACATCCATGATATAGCTCCATCACCTATGAAAATACAATAAGCACTAATAAATTTTCTATCCATTACATCTCCAGCATAGTCCGAATCTGAAAATCCAAAAATATTAGGTGATGATCCCTCATACAATATGCCAAAATCTCGAGTTCCAATGATGTACCTCAAAACTCGCTTTCCTAGCTTCCAATGCTCCTAGCATAGTTTTTGCCAATAGAACTTTGATCCATCATAAGAATGATCTTCTTCTTAAGAATAGATCTCCTTTCAATGATAATGTAATGCTCAAAATAGAAACAACCATAATTGATATAGAGAATAGTGTCCACTTGGGATGCTTCACTATTTCTTACATCAATTTTACATGTAAAAATGTCACTAGAACATGAAGAATCAAATAGAATGTAAATGAAATGATTCCACCATGCTTCCAACTCTGAACTCTCTGGAAAAATACAGCAAACAAATAATAAATGTGAGTGATCAACTTTTGCTTGCATGTCTCCTCCTCCTTTGTCCTTTGTTGCCTTGTATCCACCATGATACTCCATGAATGAGCCTCCATCTTCATCTTGCCATAAGAAACCATCAAACCTTGGAAATCCATGAGTAGGTGAGTATATAAATGATGAAAATCCAGAACCACATGACTCTATAAACCAAGTAGTTTGCACTAGTCCATCTTCAAGATCTACTTGACACAAGAAAATGACCATGAATTCACCAAAAATTGACAATCTCCAAGTATTGGCACCAAGTAGCTCAACACTTGAGAACTTAGCCATGGATGAGTGACATAATGAACCTCCAATAGCTTCATTTCCATCAGCAAAATCAGCCAAGAATTCTAGTACAAATCCAACATCAAAACAATACTCACCAATGTAGCTAGTTTTACCATATCTTGACAACCTGCACACATCCACATGAAATTGCTCAAACATGAGATAGAACAAGTAAAGTAAACTTGAACAACACTTCCTTGCTGCTCCTTTGACCTTACTTGAGTCTTCAATATGCTGCAAAACCAGATCCATAACACCTTTGCCAATTACCTCTCCTTTGATGCTCTTGACTAGCTCCAAATTGCCAATTTCCCTTTTGACTAGTTGAAGCGCTTTGAGATCAACCTCTTGATCTTCAACTTGACCATCAAAGTCATTGAACAAATTTTTTTTTCCAGATCCATTACTTGATTTTACAGCAAGATAACATCCATCCACTTGCATAGCTCCATGTACACAAGAAGATCCTCCAAAAGATGTTCCACTCTTCATAAGAGATCGATACTCAAAATCCATTGCTTGGATCCACTCCTCTTCTTTTCTTGCTTGATCTACACTTGTAGGCTCATCCAAAGAGGTTAGGAAAGCAACATAATTTCCAGAAACTACTTGATTACCCTTTTGATCATATGTGAACCTTGAAGGTACTTGTCTTTCTCTTGATGTTCTCCTTGGCTTTTGACTTGATGAAGGTCCATCATCACCACCATCCAAAGTAGGATCCTTCTCATCAACATCAAGAATGTTAGATCCATCTACTTTACCATCAATCATGCTTGAAGACACCTTTGGAATGTTTCCCTCATAAAAAATGACATCTCTACCAACAATCACTTTGTTAGTAGAAGGAATGTAAACCTTGTAGGCTTTACTCACCTCACTATATCCAACAAAAATACCTCTTCTTGAAGATGGATCCTCATTGGTCCTATCATCAAGAGTAATGTGGACATAGCATGTGCATCCAAAGGTTCTTAGAAAGTTGACACTCGGCCTCCTCTTGAATAGCATCTGAAAAGGTGTCCTTCCATCCAAAATAGCACTCGGCCACCTATTGCACATGAAATTGGCACACAACAAAGCTTGATCCCAAAATGGTTTGTCAAGATTAGCACTTAACCTCATAGCTTTAGCACTTTCACATAAAGTTCTATTCTTCCTTTCAGCCACTCCATTTTGTTGTGGGGTCCTTGATGTTGTATACTCCCTCTTGATCCCATGCTCATCACAAAAAGCCTTGAACTTGTTAGATATGTACTCATCACCATTGTCACCTCTCAAGCACTTGATCTTTGTGAAAAGTTGGTTCTCCCTTGCATTCTTGAACTTGACAAAGACATCATACACTTCATCCTTGCTCTTTAGTAGATAGATCCAACAAAATCTACTAAAATCATCAATGAATGTTACATACATCTTAGCTCCACTATTGCTAATTGTAGTAAATCCATGGATATCCGAATGTACAAGTTGAAAAGGCTCTGTAGATCTAGAAATAGATCTAGTATAAGGTAGTCTATGTGACTTAGACAAAGCACAAGACTCACAAACATGCTTGTCATTACTTAAGGAACTTGGAAGACCAATCACAACCTTCTTCCTTGCCATTACCTCCAATGACTTGAAGTTGAGGTGTCCCATCCTTTTGTGCCAAACCTCTTGAATAGAAATTTGCTCCCTTGCAACACATCCAACTTGGTTAGCAATAACACAAGCATCAAGTTTGAACAACTTCCCTTGTTTTTTACCTTTTCCAATCAAGACATCCTTCCTTTTGATCAAACAAGCATCTCCATCAAACTCCACCTTGAGGCCCTTACTTAGCATTTGACTCACACTAAGAAAATTCTTGGTAATAGATGGAATAAACAAGACATCCTCCAAATGAACATTCCTATTTGTAGAGAGAGAAATAGGAATTGTGCCAATCCCTTTGATTGCACACTCACCATCATTGGCCATGTAGATCACCCTCTTGTCATCTCCATATGCCAACAAAGAAGTGAAGTACTCTTTGTGAAAGGTCATGTGTGAACTTGCTCCACTATCAATCCACCAAGGATCTAGATCTCCATCATTAGCAAGCATACATGAAGACATCACAAAAGCATCATCATTTGCATCTTGCACATCCAAACCATCATCATTACCTTGCTTGTCTCCTTGATCTCTCTTCTTCTTGTAGCACTCACTTGCAAAGTGTCCTTTGATGCCACAATAGAAGCACTTGAGCTTTGATCTATCCTTCTTTTTGCCACTTGAAGAAGCATCCACTTGATCTTGCCCTTTAGACCACTTGCTTTTGGTTTTGCCCTTGAATTTGCCCTTTGTGAACATAGCATCCTCTTGAAGTGTCGATGTAGATCCACCTCTTGCTTGAAGCCTATATTCCTCATTGATCAAGATCTCTTGAAGATCCATCAAACTTGGCAAAGTCTTTTGAATAGCAATACTTTGAACAATGTTAGCATGAGCATCAAACAAGCCATTAAGAATCACTTGAATAAGCTCTCCTTCCTTAATGCTTCCATCTATGCAAGCTAACTCATCATTCAATGCTTTCATTCTCAAAACAAAAGTACTTGGACTTTCTTCATTCTTTTGCAAACAAGAAAAGATTTGCCTTCTTAGAGTCAACACTCTAGAAGTAGACTTGGATTCATAAAGCTTCTTCAATGAATTCCAAGCTTCCAAAGATGATGTGCACTTACCAACTTCCTTGAGAAGTTCATTGGTAACAGTCATCTTTATCATGTGTAGAGCCTTCTTGGCCTTCTTGTCATACCTCAATTGATCTTGTTGTGTTGCTGGTCTCTCCTCCAAACCTACAACAATATCCAAAACATCATTCATCTCAAGAAGTGACTCCATCCTCACTTTCCATAATGAATAGTTACTTGAGGTAAGCCTATCATTGGCTTCCAACATGACTCCAATTGAGGTTGCCATGTAGCAATGACCTGATCTTCTCTTTCAACCTGTTTCAATGCACAAAGCACTCCTTTGAACAACAACAAATGCTTTCAAAAGAAATCACCAAGATTTGAAACTATCTCACAAATTCTCTTCTAGCACTTATCCAAGCAAATCAACACATAGAATCATAGAATCTTGATCAACTTATGATCTATCCTCAATCTAATGACTTTTGCCACTTTCTAAGATTGAAACACACTCAAATGAAGTCCAGCAACCTCACTATCTAGAGATTCAATCAAAATTAGGGTTTTGACAAAATCACAAAAAATTGACTATTCCAAATCTACATGCAAATGCTGAAAATTTGAATATGCAGTCTATAAGCCACCACTTAGGCTGAACCAATGATCTAAAAATTGGCCAAATTCAGCACGTGAATTCAAAAAATGGAATTGAACAAGTATATTGATCCAATCTACAAAAGCAAAAAATCCGATTTTGGTGTAGAATCCTCTCTAGCATGCTCTAGACTTGATATCTTCACCAAATCATTGATAGATCTGATTTCCTCCTTCATAACCTGAAACACAAGCTCTGATACCATGTGAGAGATTTCAGATCCTTAAGATCCAATCTACTTGAATGATCTTTGGTTAGAAAGAGAAATACACTACCAATTTCACCAATGTAGAAAAATCAGCATCTACACACAATTTGAGATGCAAACACTAATAGAACTTGATCAAACTTGAATGAAATGATTATGTACTGTTGATGTCCATTCAAAACCAGCAAGCTACTGTATTTCACACGTGTGGATCCAAAAATAACAAATATAGATCATTCTACACATAGAATTGCAAGCAATCACTAAGATAGTGCACCAATGGATAGTAGAACCCAAGAGAACCATGTATAAGCATGAAATGAGATAGAGAAGAGAGAAGATGACTCTCTCCACGAGTTACATCCTTTTATATCAGGTCCAAACCCTATTTGGCCACTTGACTTCCCCACCAAAATGCTAACCCTACCAATTTTGGGTTTAGATTCAATGTACCCAACTTATTCAAATTGAATCTACTCAAACTCGCATTCTATCTTTCCCACACTTTCAAAATGTGTTTATTCGAATGAGATTTAGACTAATGAACTTTGAAAAGTCAACCTCTAAGTCTAAAACAGGTTTTGGCCTCAATATGCCAAATATGAAAATATTGCAAAATGTGATGAAACTAGTTGAATCTTTCACAAAAAACACTCTATACACTAGTAGCCACACTAGAGATTACGCATAGCAAACAAGAGAGATCTCTTCCCCTCCCAATGGGCGCCCTCCTCTCCTCATATAGATGGAAATTGGCACCCTCCAATACACTATGGAGCTCCATCCACAACCAATGAAAAAGAGAGAGGCCTAGGGGAGTTAAAGAACCTTCATAGGCTTATGGAAGATCAAGAGACTTCTTCCATAACCTATGACTCTTTGAATGCTTTTCTTGTGGGAGTTGGGAACTCAATGGACCCTTTGGAAGGGTGCCCTCAACCAGGCACTATCAATTTAAATGTTTATTTCAAGTCAGTGCAACATTCCTTCATTATCTTCACCTTGTACGATGATGACACATTGATTTTTAGCAATACTACTGATCAGGTGAAGGATGTTAAACAGATGTTGTCTTCTAAATTCTACATGACCGATCTGGGCTAGACTCACTACTATCTAGGAAATCAAATCCACTGAGACAGAGCAAGATGGCCGACTTACATTACTCAATAAAGATATCTTCACAATACTCTTATCAGATATAGTCTGATCAATTGTAAAGAAGCTCATTCATTGATGGATCCAAGCTTGTGATTGTCGAAGGATCAATGTCCTAAGACCAAACATGAAAAGAAACAAATGAGAGAGTATTCATACCAATCCATACTTAGATCTCTCATGTATGCAATGGTCTGCACAAGACCTGACATCGATTTCGCAGTTAGCTCTCTAAGCCAACTCATGGCTAATTCTAGCATCATCCATTGGAAGGCTCTCATAAGAGTCATGAGATACATTCAAGCTACAACGTACCTATACATCTACCATGGGGAAGTCAACAACAACAATCTCCATCATCTCAATGGATATTCAGATGCGAGCTGGGGAGGAGATGTTTATACTTGTAAATCCACATTCGGATTTACATTCTTCTTCAACGGTGGTCCTATCTCTTGAAAAAGTCACAAGAAATCCTCTATTGTTCTTTCTTCCACATAAGCAGAGTATATTGCTGATTTTGAGGCTATTAAAGATGCAATTAGGTTGAGAAATTGTCTGTCAAACATTAGTCTGAATGAATACACTCCAACAATAAAGGAAGCTCCCTAAGATCCTGCTTACAAGACAAAACACAATGGAAAACACACTATGGAGCAACCACCCAACCAAGTAGAAGCAACCAATCAACTCTAGAAGCTTTACCCCCAAGCCAAGGAATAAGAAGCATGAATGTAGAGTGAAACCTTGGCAATGAATCCATGATCACAATGAGGAGTAGGACGAGTTTGGCCTCAATATATAGAGCCAAAAGCAACTTGGGCACATAGCCATGCATAGCCCTAAGTTCTCTATACATAGATTCACCTAGAATAGAGTCCTAAGCATGGATCACCTATTCATAGATTTGCTATTGATAACTCTACACATGCATACACTGTCTCATACCTTGTCTAACCTCCATTTAGTGTGGTCTGGGCCTCACAAAAATTAGTTACTTTCGGGTCACATCCAGTATGACATGGCATAACTAACAACTTGATTTACTGGAGTGCCGCGTGTATCCAAGACTAGGAGTATACTGAATCCTACTTATTGGCCATGGACATAACATTCTTCCCTCCTTAAACTTCTTCTATCCTTAGAAGCTCTCTAAACATGAAAGAATAACAGGAACAGTTCTTTTAACTTTAAATATCAACCTAGAAAATCATTATCCTTAGTCAAACTTTCACATCAAACAAGTACTCAGAGATAAACCTATTTCAAATCGTTAATCTCTGCTCTGGTGTACAAGTCAGATCTGAAAAAAGTACACTAAGCAATAAATTTCCCATCTAGATTATATTCACTATAAGCTAGTAACATTACCTTCATGTAAAGCATTTAATGAAACACTGGGTGAAATAACCTAACTTAAAATATTGTTAAAGAAACAATAAAATAACTATAAATACAGTCTGAAATTATCCACAACTCCGACAGATATTTTATTAAGCTTTCAAGTACAAATATCCTTAGAATCCAAATTCTAAGATATGATAATTCATCCAATTATAATCTCTAGAAGAATCATTAAGATATAGAATGATTAAAACTCAACTCTGAGTATCCCAGATACTCCTTTGAGTTAAATGCTCCTATTTCTAGCACCAAACGCAAGAAAATAACATTCATTCATCTTAATAGACTTGTCTGTTTCCTAAGATAATTGGAGATCCAATTCAAATGAAGAACTGTACTCAAGCATCTGCAGACCATAAGCTGTAGTAGAACAACATCCACTAGATAAATAATATCTGTGAGATCCATAGGTTCTCAATTAAAATACTGGAGTAAAGAGATTCAAAACACTGGTTTGAGTTCTTACTCAAGAACTAATCATCACACTTAAAAATCATCACCATTTCTTATAATCCTCTGACAATAACTAAGTATCTATTTATGATTCGTCAACCATAAATATTTAGATTCATATGATTTGTCAATCATAATCTCCTGAATCCAAACCATACTTAACCATTTACAGGATACTGGAGTATATGTCTAACATAACTCAAGAAAAGTAAGAGTCATTCCAAAAATATTTCCATTAAGAAAATACTAGATTTAGGAATACTTCCAAAACATGATTCTTTAACTGAAGTGCAAGATTCAAGTTCTATAAACAACTGGTAATCAAAGACTGAACACATACCAAAATGACAATCATCTTCAACTACAAAAACTTTAGATTACAATCCAGAATCACATCTAGATACCCAAAGTTTTGCTGAATATCAATTTAGTTGTTATTCTTGTGATTCGTTATCCATTTGAGCTCTTTGGGATACAATCACTAATGAGTTGAGTCCCTTCCTTAACTAAGGAATACTCTATTCCAAGAATACCGTATATACAAGGCACACAATTTTTAACTGATGAACCGAAATGATTCACTAATCATGCGTCTTATAAGCATATAATTCAAAAATCATCAATTGCCGGTGAATCCACATCATACTGCTTGTTTTACCAATTTTACTTCATCCCGGAGTAATCAACTACTCAAGTTAATTCAGAAATGATTCAGAAATCTCAAATGTCTAGGTGAAGAATTCAATTATACTAGTATAACACCACATTTAGATCCTTAACCAAATCATTTATAAGTTGATACATGAATCTCTATACAAAGATTTGTTAACTCTGCAAGTATCTGTCAAAACAATACTTGATCATATGTTTATGTTCGTTGACTAGGCACACTACATCAGTCACAAACGTCATTATGGAATTTTTTACGTAAACTTTAGTTTTACGAAATTTGTCAGCCATTAACACAGATTTGTGACCCAACTGTCAGAGCACATGCGTATGACCACTCAAATCAATTGTAAATCTCTCATGCATGTCAGAATCACTCTGAGAATAAGCATGCAACTAATCCATGCACACACAGTACTACAAATTAGGGAAATGATTGGCATGCAATCAAAACAATTCCAAATTTTGCCAATTTCACTACCAAAACTGCAAAATATCAGATGATCATAACTTTGGCTACAGAACACCAAATTGGGTGCTGTAAAGCCCAGTATATAGGGAGATCAAGTGAACAAGATGTTGCCATGTCAGCTTGCCACGTAGGCTTCACACGTGCGAGATCAGAGTGTTAGAAAAACAGTAGTAGGGCGCACTTCCACAAGAAGGAATCATGCAAAAACGTGAAAACACCTATCCTATCCCAAAATTGATGCTACCAACAGTATTAAACAATCAATTAGACTTCCATGAAGCATTCATACTGATCCTAAGATGCAGTATAGGCTGTGAACGAAGATTTCTTGATTTGTAAAAGTCAAAATAGCTTCAAACTTGATGGAGATGGTGCATAAGCCACCGACCATCAATTCACAGGTCTGATAGCTTGCTGGGAAGGTAAAAATGAATGTAATCATGCTGTAATTAGTTTCAGAATGACCTCCTTATGGATCTGGAGAGATCCATCCCCCAAAAATCACCAAAAGTGGTCATTTTTTGAAACTTTTTGACTTCCTACAAGTTCAATTGTTGGAATTCTTGGTTCTAACTTCAGGGAAAGCTTCAAAAGACTTTGATCCACCACCTTACAAGCTCTACATGGTGTTTTACAGCCACCTACTATCCAACTTTATGAAAAAGCAAGCAAAAATAATGATTTTTGGCTATTTTCTAGTTTTTTCATCACCATAAAGTGGAAATTCATGACATACAACTCTTTCTCTACCAGATGCAAACCAGTTTACAGAATTACAACCATCTAATTGATATGATCTTGCTGGATTTTGGTTCTTACTATCTATTTTGTGCCAAAAAGCATGAAAAACCAAGCAATTTTGACCAAAACATAGTCTAGAATCATAAATCATTGGAGAGAACCGGCATGCATCATTAATTTCATCATTGATGAACTCTAAAATGAAAGTACACTTGCTGGAAATTTCATATCTACCAAAGATTTGATCTACACAAGAAAAACCTTCAAAAAAGCATCATCAAATTGGCCTTCAAGGACAATTCTCCATAAAACCACAAAGAATCGCAAGAGTAATGGATCTTAGCAACATGAAAATTGAAACTGGGATAGTACACCCACTTGCACCCTTGCTATCCACCTTGGAAGAGAATTCCCATGGATCCAATCCAAAATTTCGACGAAAGGTAGCCCTTCTCCACGTTCTCCAATCTTCATAAGCCTTGCTCTGATACCACTATAAAGGAAGCTCCCTAAGATCCTGCTTACAAGACAAAACAAAATGGAAAACACACTATGGAGCAACCACCCAACCAAGCAGAAGCAACCAATCAGCTCTAGAAGCTTCACCTCCAAGCCAAGGAATAAGAAGCATGAATGTAGAGTGAAACCCTGGCAATGAATCCATGATCACAATGAGGAGTAGGGCGAGTTTGGCCTCAATATATAGAGCCAAAAGCAACCTGGGCACATAGCCATGCATAGCCCTAAGTTTCCTATACATAGATTCACCTAGAATAGAGTCCTAAGCATGGACCACCTATTCATAGAATAGCTACTGATAACTCTACACATGCATACACTGTCTCATACCTTGTCTAAACTCCATTTAGTGTGTTCTGGGCCTCACAAGGATGTTAGTTACTTTTGGGTCAGATCCAGTATGACTTGGCATAACTAACAGCTTGATTTACTGGAGTACCGTGTATCCAAGACTAGGAGTATACTGAATCCTACTTACTGGTCATGGACATAACACCAACGATCATATTTTGTGATAATCAAGGTGTTATTGCCTTATCGGCCAACCCTAGATCTCACTCTAGGAATACGCACATTGAGATTCAATATCACTATGTCAGGAGTAAAGTTCTCAACAGAGAGGTGTGCTTGACGTATTGTCGAAAGTAAGACATGACGACATATGTTTTCACCAAGGAATTGAGCATTGATGCACACAACAGATTTGTGCATCCCTGAGTTTGAAGATCAAGGCATTCATGGATCCAGATTAAGGGGCGGGGGGGGAAGGGGGGGGGGTGTGTTGGATTTATTTCGCAACTTTCCTAAATCCCATGTAATCTGGTTTTCATTTTCTTCGCTGCAGTTTTACATGTATTTTTTGCTCAGCGCAAAGAATTGCAAGGATCCGCAAGAGTCTGCAGAGTCCCACAACTAACTGAAACCATAACCGCAAGTGGCGCAAGGGGCCACAAGGATCCCTCTTGCAGTTTGTGACTGCCTTCACAAATAATTCATAATGCAAAAACAAGGCCCTGCAAGAAGGTCACTTGCGGTTAGTAGCGATAGAAAATCCCGCAAGTGGAAAACCATAAAGGTTCAGCAAGTGGAAAACCATAAAGGTACCACAAAGATTATCACTTGTGGTCACTTGCAAGGATACCGCAAAGGTCCTGCAAAGACCACCACTTGCAGACAATTGTGAGGACACCGCAAAGGTCTTTCAAGAACCATCACCTGCGGTCACTTACAAAGGAAACCGCAAAGGTCCCACAAAAGCATGCACTTGAGATCAGCTCAATGCCATTCATGCTCGATCGCTTCATACTCTGGCT
Source organism: Diphasiastrum complanatum (assembly GCA_029204225.1). Classification (NCBI taxonomy): domain Eukaryota; kingdom Viridiplantae; phylum Streptophyta; class Lycopodiopsida; order Lycopodiales; family Lycopodiaceae; genus Diphasiastrum; species Diphasiastrum complanatum. The sequence goes on from CM055096.1 coordinate 47,223,673, forward strand.
TCACGACTAATCATGTGCCAACTATTCGACAATGACTGCAAGCCACAATCTCCAGCAGACAATGCTACAGCTCTATACTGCCTTCTTGTACTTACATCTACACAAATGTAAAATTGTATATATATGATAGAACTGCGAACTCAATATATATATATATATATATATATATATATATATATATATATATATATATGTATGTATGTATGTATGTATGTATGTATGTATATACTCTTTTCACCATATTTGTCATGATAGATTTACGAACACCAAAGATAGAATCCATACCCCGAAGTGTTTCCAGAGTGTATGCATACTTCTGTAAGTAACTTAGTGCAACATGGAAGATTAGTCATCATGACACGATTTTTATGGAAAGGCCCTTTTTATGATGCGTTCCTTCTCAAAGAACCTTAAATGGTTGATTTTTGAGAAGGTTAATTTCTTCGAACCCATAGATAGAAAGGGTTCATCCATTTTCCTTCTCTTTTCATACTTCTATGGTTTATAAAGAATTCGTAGAAGTATCCAAAATAACGAGCTAGAACCAATGCCCATAGAAAATGATGTAAACAAAATGTCAGCAAAATCAAGATCAAGCAAAGTTTGGAATTTGTCTAGCCAAGCAAGGGGCCAGAGTTGGGCACAATACATGATGTGTGCACAACACCCAACAAATCGTGGGAAATGGGAGACCGGCGTAGGGCAACCAGCGAATGATATATATATATATACATATATATATATATATATATATATATATATATATATATATATAGTAAAAAATTGTCAACTAGTAAAAAATGTGTGAAGGACAGCCTGCTACTGTTGTTGTACGGAAAGGGACAATACCATACTGTATTTTCATGTTCATGATTATATATTTGTGATTTATGCAATGGTAGCATGCTAATTTTGATGAATTTTATCTTGTGACTTAAGAAAAATGTGCATACCAAATTGGCCCAAGATCATAGATCCATTAGTTGTCTTTTGGATCTGTAATTTTCACATGGTATTAGAGCAAGTTGCGGGCCAAAATTGGTGTTTATGCCAAATCTAGAGGTGGATTTGAGGGCGCCATAAATTCTATGTGGATTTGGAGGTGTTGGTAGATCAAATCTTGCTTTTTCAAGTATAGGTGGATCTTTGTGGTCCAATCATCATTTTAGGTCAAATCACTTGTGGATGGATGATTTTTGAGACCACCTACTAGTAGGTGGAGACAAAAATTTCTCATGATTGTGGATGGTACATTCTATTAGATGAGATATCTAGATTCTAGCTTTTGCATGTAAATTTTGCTTGATTCAATATTTTGCATTCTTGGTAAAACCCTAAATTTGATAGAATCTCTTGATTTTCAAGTTTCTAGACTTTTCAAGAGTGTGTTTCAATCTTAGGTGCTGGCAAAATTTCATTCTATTGTGTTTAGATCTATTGTGGTCAAGAAATCAAGATTCTAGGTGCTAGAATATGCTAGAAAGAGAAAAAGGAGAGGCTAGATTGTTTCCTATCTTTGTGATTTTTTCTTGAGTTTCATTTGTTGATTTTCAAGGGAGTGATAAGTGCATTGGAACAAGTTCAAAGAGAAGATCAAATCATTGCAACATGATAACCTCAAGTGGCTTCATGTTGGAAGGCAATGATAGGCTTACCTCAATCAACTATTCTACATGGAAGGTAAGGATTGAATCCTTGCTAGAGATGAATGAGTTGATGGATATTGTTTTAGATGTGGAGGAGAGACCCTTGGCACAACAAGATCAATTGAGGTGGTATGACAAGAAGGCAAAGAAAGCTTTGCATGTGATCAAGATGAATGTGACTAATGAACTTCTCAAGGGACTTGGTAAGTGCACAACATCAAAAGAGGGTTGGGTTTATTTAAAGAAGCTTTATGAATCTAAGTCTACATCTAGAGTTCTAACTCTAAGAAGACAAGTCTTTTCTTGTATGCAAAGGAAGGATGAAGGTGCTCATGCTTTTGTTTTGAGGGTTAAGTCATTCAATGATGAGTTAGCATGTATTGATGAAAGCATTAAGGAAGTAGAACTTGTGCAAGTTGTTCTTAATGGCTTGTTGGATGATCATGCTAATCTTGTTCAAATTTTTGCTATACAAAAAACTTTGCCAAGTATGGTGGATTTGCAAGAGATTTTGGTGAATGAAGAGTTTAGGCTTTTATCAAGAGGAGGTGCATCTACTACATTTCAAGGTGATGGAGAGGAGGCTATGTTCATCAAAGGCAAATTCAAGGGCAAGGGCAAAGGAAAATGGTCAAAGGGTCAAGATCAAGGTGAGCCTTCCACTTTTGTTGGTAAGAAGAAAGGTAGGTCAAAGTTAGAATGCTTCTATTGTGGAATCAAAGGTCATTTTGCAAATGACTGCTTCAAGAAGAAGAGAGATCAAGGTGAGAAGCAAACCAACCTAGCTATTGATGAAAATGGTGTTGATGAACAATTGTCAAATGATGCTTTTGTTATGTCATCATGCTTGCTGGCTAATCATGAATACATTGATCCTTGGTGGGTTGATAGTGGAGCTACATCACATATGACATTTCTTGAGAAGTATTATTCATCCTTGATGGCTTTTGAAGGTGACAAGAAGGTTATCTACACGACCAATAATGGTGAGTGTGCAATCAAAGGAATTGGCAATATTCCTATTTCCCTCTCTACTAATAGGAATATCAATCTGAAGGATGTTTTGCTCATTCCATCTATTGCTAAGAATCTTCTTAGTATTTGTCAAATGCTTAACAAGGGATTTAAAGTGGAGTTTGTTGGTGATGCTTGCTTGATCAAGAAAGAGATTGAATTGATTGCAAAAGAGAAGAGGCATGGAGAATTGTTCAAACTTGATGCTTATGTTGTTGCTAACCAAGTTGGAATGGCAAAAGAGCAAATGTCAATGCAAGAGGTATGGAACAAGAGGTTGGGACATCTCATCTACAAGTCATTGGAAGTGATGTCGAAAAGGAATTTTTTTTTTTGTCTTCCTAAATCTCTTACAAGCTTGAATCATGTTTATGAGCAATGTGCTTTATCTAAGTCACATATGTTACCTTATAAGAGATCCACATCCAGATCTACAAAGCCTTTTCAAGTTGTGCATTAGGATATTCATGGTGTTACTTCAATTAACAATGGAGGTGCTAAAATTTATCTGACTTTCATTGATAACTTTAGTATATTTTGTTAGGCCTATCTACTAAAAAGCAAAGATGAGGTGTTTGATATCTTTTTCAAGTTCAAGATTGCAAGGGAGGTTCAATTCTCTACCAAGATCAAGTGCTTGAGGAGTGACAATGGTGGTGAGGACCTTTTTACCAAGTTCAAGGCTTTTTGTGATGAGCATGGGATCAAGAGGGAGTACACAAGTCCAAGCACACCACAACAAAATGGAGTGGCCGAGAGGAAGGATAGAACCTTATGTGAAGGACCTAAAGCCATGAGGTTAGGCGAAAATCTTCCAAAACCATTTTGGGATCAAGCTTTGTTGTGTGCTAATTTTCTATGCAATAGGTGGCCGAGTGCCATATTGGATGGAAAAATCCCTTTTGAGGTATTGTTTAGAAGAAGTTAGAGTGTCAAATTCTTCAAAACTTTTGGATGTATATGTTACATCAGCATCACTCTTGATGATAGAACCAAGGAGGACCCATCTTCAAAGAAAGGTATGTTTGTTGGCTATAGTGAGGTAAGCATGGCATACAAAGTTTTTAGTCCTTCAACTAAGAAAGTGCTCATTCGAAGATATGTCATTTTTTATGAGGGAAACTTTCCAAAAGTATCTTCAAGTGGTAGTGTAGATGTTGGATCTAGCATTCTTGATGATGGCGTTGTTGATGATACTTTGGATGTTGATATTGAAGAGCCTATGTTATGGCCATATTCGGTTAAGGACCTAGAATAGTCCTAATATAGTAGACCGGCCCTCCAGTATTCGAGATTATTGGTCACACCGTGATTTATTTCCATGTCAAGGCCAACTTGTGACTAATTAACCTTGAGAGGACCCAGACACTATAATTCAGACATATGGAGTATTGCATGTCTGTGTGACAGGGCAAGCTCTCACATGACTCACCAAAAAGACTACTTTTCTAATCTACTTTCTTACAATAGTTCTAAGAGATTTATCTTCACTGCAAGTGAATGTGTTATTGTAGGTGTTGGATCCATTCCTTTATGTCTAGGATCATCTAAAAAAGTAGATCTAGACAATATTCTTTATGTACCTTCAATTACAAAGAACTTTTTGAGTGTAGGACAACTTATGGATAGTGGATTAGATGTACATTTCAAGCATGGAGCATGTTCTATCTTGAAAGATGAAAAATGTATTGCTGGTGGTTTCAAGCAAGGGAGGGTATTCAAATTGGATGCTAATGCTATGGTTGGAAGTTTGAACATGGCAAGGGAGGAGCTCACTCAAGTGGAATTATGGCACAAAAGGTTAGGCCATCCTAACTACAAAGCTATAGAGACCATGGTGACAAAGGAGCTAGCAAGTGGACTTCCCAAAACCATATCCAAGTGTGGCAAGCTTTGTGAAGCTTGTGGACTCTCCAAATCTCATAAGCTACCTTTCAAGAGATCTTTGACAAGATCTAACTCTCCTCTTGACCTTATACACTCGGATGTTCATTCATTTTCACATGAATCAAATGGTGGAGCTCTTATGTATGTCACTTTTATTGGTGATAGATCAAGATACTCTTGGGTTTATCTCTTGTCTAAGAAAAGTGAAGTTTTTGAGTCCTTTGTAAAGCTCAAAACTCTTGTGGAAAAGCAACTTAATACTAGCTTGAAAGTATTAAGGAGTGATAATGGAGGGGAGTACATCTCCAATAGAATGAAAGAGTTTTGTGAAACTAATGGCATTAGAAGAGAGTTTACTTGCACATATACTCCACAACAAAATGGAGTACCTGAGAGAAAGAATAGGACACTATGTGAGTGTGCTAAAGCTATGAGATTAGATGCATCCCTTCCTATTTCATTTTGGGAAGAAGTTATCATTATGTGCAAACTTTCCATGTAATAGAATGACTAATAGTGCCATTAAAGGACTTACACCTCATGAAGTATTATTTGGCAAAAAGCCAAATCTTAGTGATTTGAAAGTTTTTGGATGTACTTTTTATGTACATATTCCTTTAGAAACAAGAAAAAAGGAAGATGCCACTTCTCTCAAAGGCATCTTTGTTGGTTATAGTGAAAGTAAGAAAGCTTATAGGATATTTGATCCTATTACCAAAAAACTTGCTGTAAGTAGAGATGTACTTTTTGATGAATCTCTCCAAGCCAAAGGAAAGGTGACTTCCAACAACACTCAACTTGTCAAGGATCATGTTATGGCCGAGGAGGAGCTTCATGAAGATGAAGACCAAGTGGAACTTACTCAAAGTCCAAGGGTGCCAAGAAGATCAACAAGGACAAGGACTGAGCCATCAAGGCTCACTTATAGTGATAAAGGGGAGCAAAGGGAAGATTCTCAACTACTCAACTCTTATACTTTCTTGACTACTATGCTTGAAGAACCAACTAGTTTTGAGGAAGCAAATAAGTCTCGATATTGGAGGAAAGCTATGCAAGTAGAGTTTGATGCACTAATCGAAAATCAAACTTGGAAGCTTGTTGATCTACCTTATAGAAAGAAGCCTCTTACTTGTAAATGGATATATAGATTGAAATATAATCAAGATGGTTCCATTCATAAGTATAAAGCTAGACTTGTAGCAAAAGGTTTTTGCAAGTCAAAGGCATAGATTATGATGAAACCTTTGCACCTGCTGCAAAGCTTGTGACCATTAGATTAATCATATGTCTTGCAATTTCTTTCAAATGGGAGCTCTTCCAACTTGATGTGACAAATGCTTTCTTGAATGGATTCTTGGAAGAGGAAATCTACATGTGGCAACCTGAGGGCTTCATCAAAGATGGAGAAGAAGACAAGGTGTGTTTCTTGAAGAAGAGTCTTTATGGACTCAAGCACTTCTAAGTAAAATTAAAATGGAAAAGTGGGAAATGGTTTGAGATTACATTGAATGGGTGAAACGCCTCAGATCTGAGTGCGAACCTGAGCTAATTAACGAAAATGCCATGATTATGTGATTTTTGTCAAGTTTACCTAAACGAATCAGACATGAGTTGAAACGCCATAATGAGTATGCACTCTTGCAAAATGCTAGGGATGATGCAATTTGGGAGGAAGATGAAGATTCAGATGATGAGCCGAATATCAGTATGTTGTCTTATACAACAGGGCAGACCACTACGACATCCACCACTATTGCATCAACAAATGTCAACGCTACTGAAGAAATGATGCTCAATGAATTCGAGAAACTCGGCAAGAACCAGCAGAAACAAATGGAAAAGTTGCAATCGCAATTTGATGAGAAGATCAAAGCATTGGAAGATTTCCATGGAAAAGCAAACAAGGAACCTGAGAAGTTTGCAAAGACTTTTCTTAACCAGGAAAAATGTCTGGTGTTCTATTTGTACAGAAAATCACACAATGAATGAGTGTTCTCAATTAAAAAAACGAATGGAAATCAATGTATGCCATCTGTGTAATTTGCTTGATCATGAGACTGCAACTTCAATCCTCGGATAATTCAGCAACGATAGGCCCAAATGGGATATCGAGAACCACAGTATGGAGGAAATCCAGCAGCCAGACCTCGACAATATGCTCTTGGATACCCGAAACGTTTAGCCTTACCTGCCCCACCAAAGCACCTCGCTCCTCCTGCCAATTTGATGAAACCAGAACCGTACAGAAGTGCTGAGCAATGGAACTATGGTAATGAGCAAGAAGGTGGATTTTCAGAATAGTATGCTATTTATGTTGTCGCGCAACAACATGCATCTAGAAACTGGACCAGAGCACCGCTTGGATATTTTTCATGTGGAAAAAATCACAGAGTTGTAGAATGTCCAAATAAAGAAAAATTTGTACCATTATGTCGTGACTGTGATTATGGGCATTGCTATAAAGACTGTCTAGCAAGACCAAAGCCACCACCAGCTACAACTATTGTAAATTTGATAACAATCAAGCAAAGACCAGTAGCTTAGAATAAATCAAGTGTACCCTTGATGGTGGTCACTAGAGCACAGAAGCAGAAAGAACCAGTATCGGATCCAGTACCTGCTGATTCTATACCATTGAATGATATACCAACAACATCTGGAGTCTATCCCAATCTTCATGCAAAAAAAAGAACATATCAGGATATGAGGTAGTGGATTAAACATCTGCAAGAAGAAGAGGAGCTTGAAGCTGCTTAAGCAACAACCGAAGTTCGTTCTTCATTATTGTAGCCACCAAGAAATTCACGTACAAATATGAATGATCAGTTGCATCATCATAAAGAACCCTTCAAGATTACTGAACCGGAAGCGCCGCAAACAAAATTGCTCATGAAATCAAACATCCTTTCAACTGGTTTATGGTCAAGATGCTGTCATGCCAATTGAATTTTTAATCCCATCTTTACGCATAGCGACAACAGAACGGTTAAATGATGATAAGTCTTTACAACTACGTCTGGTTCCTTGTTGTCTCTTCTAGCGGCCTCCCACCTTGAAAACAAAATCCATGGCTTCCACCTGTATTCTGTACTTTCAGTTTATGAAGAAGCACTGGCCAAGTCATTCCACCAGGCCTCCAGTTCACATAGTAGACATCTTCCACGTAGCGAGATCGTCATTCTTGACTCACCTTCCACATCACGACATCATATTAGGCATACATCGTTAGCTGCGCTTCCACCCCCCACTGCTACTCGCATTGAACTTCCTATTCCCCCCGCCTTTGATGCTTCCCTTGCCTTTGCTTCCACTCAAGGACAGTCTGTGACTATTGGGACCACCATTCCCATCACAGCTGCCCCGACCGCCTCACCCCCGCACACCGACGCTATTTCACCAAACACACAATACTTTATGGATATGTTCGATGATTCTGACCCCCTTGGGGCCTCCGAAATTTTTGAAGTGCCCCAGTGCCCTGCGTCCTTTGAACTCCAATCCCTTGGAAGAGGATTCGAACAAATCCATGATACTACTATCAGTGTTGAAGATTCATGCCAACAACTTCAAGCTGAAGACGCCCCAGCCACACTTCGGGTCGACCAAGTTGTGAAATCACCGAAGCAGTTCGATGCCACCATGCTTGAGGGTTTTGAAGAGGAAGATGTTTTTGAAGACGAAGAATTACCGACACCTGTCTCACGCGAACCAAGGATGGTACCATAAGGTCCTACTGCTGTTGTCGCCTCCACGACAATAGATTTTGGTGATGCTCTCGGTTTGGTCTCAAGCCTTGCGCAAGTGATCCAGTCTATGCTGGATAAGAAAAAAGAAATGGAGGAGATAATTTCAGACATGGGATCCGAAAACACTCTCATCAGCCAGAAGATTGTCCAGCTGGATTGAGAATTGAAGATTGCCAAGCAGCATGAAGAAAAATTTGAAGGTGAAAAGAAGACGGCACAACAACAGGCTGATCACCTCGAAGGATACGTCAGCTCCATGCAGAATGCCCTGACAACCGCGCAAGATCAGGTGGACAAGGCCGTGCAGGATGCAAAGCAATAAGTGCAACTACTACAAGGTCAGTTGTAGATGGTGGAGCTGGATTGCTCACATCTCCAAGGTGAATTGGATGTGACCACCCTTGGGCGTGATGCGTACCTTCAGACACAAATACCATATCATCCGATAACTCCGACGGAGATCACGTATTTGTTCAAGAAAGTGGAACTTACAAAGTGGCCCTTCAGGAATTCCAAGGCCACTTTGACAGGTTCAAAGGAGCAGCTTCAACTGAGCTAGCAAAGGCTAAAGCAATTATTAGTGCCTACGAAAAAGCAGCCGCTCAGGTGTTGGAAGCCGGACCACAAATCTCAGTTTCGGTCAAACCGCAATTCTCCCCTACGCGCCAAGAGGATGCACTAATGAATATACGGCTGGATTCGGGCATGGACCAGGGGGGAGCTTAAATAGAAGAACAATTGCCAATTTTACAGGCAGTGCAATTGGGTCCAACCTCATCAATGACCACACTGTTATTCAGAAGGCCCATAAGCGTCGAGGACCAGATCCAGAGTTTCTTATTGCAACATCCTCATGAGTCCTCGCATGGTGGTTGGGTCCTTAAGCTCAAGACCTCAGAGATAGAGGCCGACAAAGAAGTGGACAAAATACCTGCATTGGGAGAGCAGTCGGCATGGAGAGTTACCATTTTTCAGAAAACTCTGAAATCTATCAGGAGTTATGTGGCCAACCCTCGTCAGTTGCGGGTAGATCCGCATTATGTACCAATGCCGAGACAAAATAAATGGGAGGATTTGGGATTGGCTATGGACAAAGTCACAATCCATACGCCCAATAGGCCAATCAGCCATCAGCCATACACCTGGACGATATCCGTGGATTTCCACCGGGCCTTACAAGCATACCAGTGGGCTTTACTCACCTTCTACTAACAAAGTGATTGTTGGTAGAGATGTCATTTTTTATGAGGGGAACATTCCAAAGTGTCTTCAAGCATGATTGATGGTAGTGTGGATGGATCTAACATTCTTGATGTTGATGAGAAGGATCCTACTTTGGATGGTGATGATGATGGACCTTCATCAAGTCAAAAGCTAAGGAGAACATCAAGAGAAAGACAAGTACCTTCAAGGCTCACATATGATCAAAAGGGTAAGCAAGTAGTTTTTGAAAATTATGTTGCTTTTCTAACCTCTTTGGATAAGCCTACAAGTGTAGATCAAGCAAGGAAATAAGAGGAGTGGATCCAAGCAATGGATCTTGAATATCGAACTCTTATGAAGAGTGGAACATCTTTTGGAGGATCTTTTCGTGTACATGGAGCTATGAAAGTGGATGGATGTTATCTTGCTGTAAAATCAAGTAATGGATCTGGAAAACAAATTTTGTTCAATGACTTTGATGGTCAAGTTGAAGATCTTGCAAGAGGTTGATCTCAAAGCGCTTCAACTAGTCAAAAGGGAAGGTGGCAATTTGGAGCTAGTCAAGAGCATCAAAGGAGAGGTAGTTGGCAAGATGTTATATATCGGTTTTTGCAGCTTATTGAAGACTCAAGTAAGGTCAAAGGAGCAGCAAGGAAGTGCTGTTCAAGTCGACTTTATTTTTTCTATCTCATGTTTGAGCAATTTCATGTGGATGTGTGCAAATTGTCAAGATACGGTAAAACTAGCTACATTGGTGAGCATTGTGTTGATGTTGGATTTGTACTAGCATTCTTGGCTGGTTTTTCTGATGGAAATGAAGCTATTGGAGGTTCATTATGTCACTCATTCATGGTCAAGTCATCAAGGTATGATGGCATCTTATGGCAAGGTGGAGATAGAAGCTCATTCATGGAGTATCATGGTGGATACATGGCAGCAAAGGACAAAGAAGGAGGAGACATGCAATCAAATGTTGATCACTCACATTTATTGTTTGTTTGTTATATTTTTCTAGAGAGTTCAGAGTTGGAAGCATGGTGGAATTTACATTCTAATTGATTCTTCATGTTCTAGTCACATTTTTACATGTAAAATTGATGTAAGAAATAGTGAAGCATCCCAAGTGGACACTATTCTCTATATCAACTATGGTTGTTTCTATTTTGAGAGTTACATGATCATTGAAAGGAGATCTATTCTCATGAAGAAGATCATTCTTATGATGGATCAAAGTTCTATGGTAAAAAACTATGCTAGGAGCAAGCATATTGAGATACAATATCATTTTGTGATGGAGCAAGTCATTGCAAAGGAGGTGGAGCTTCAACATGTGTCTTCAAGGGAATGTGTAGCTGATATCTTCACCAAAGCATTGGGAAAGGACTTGTTCATGCAGCATAGGACTTCACTTGGAGTGCTATCAAAGTCTATGCTAAAACTAGTTGAAGAGGGAGTGTGAAATATTCAACTAGTTTCATCATATTTTGCTATATTTTCATATTTGGCATATTGAGGCCAAAACTTGTTTTAGACTTAGAGATTGACTTTTCAAAGTTTATTAGTCTAAATGTCATTTGAATAAACACTTTTTGAAAGTGTGGGAAAGTTAGAATGCGAGTTTGAGTAGATTCAAATTTGAAAAGCTAGCTACATTGAATCTAGACCCAAAAATAGTAGGGTTAGCATTTTGGTGGGAAAGCCAAGTGGCCAAATAGGGTTTGGACCTGATATAAAAGGATGTAACTCGTGGAGAGGGCTATCTTCTCTCTTATCTATCTCATTTCATGCTTATACATGGTTCTCTTGGGTTCTACTATCCATTGGTGCACTATCTTGGTGATTGCTTGCAATTCCATGTGTAGAATGATCAATTATTGCTATTTTCGAATCCACACGTGTGAAATATAGTAGCTTGCTGGTTTTGTACAGATAGCAATAATACTTTATCATTTCATTCAAGTTTGATCAAGTTCTATTAGTGTTTGCATCTCATTTTGTGTGTAGATGCTGATTTTTCTACATTGGTGAGATTGGTAGTGTATTTCTGTTTCTAACCAAATATCCATTAAGTGGATTGGATCTTAAGGATCTGAAATCCTTCACAGTAACTCGACTTTATCACTAGGATAGTCTAGATCAAGAACAATAGAATGTCTAGACATTTGTTGTACAACATCATGATTCAAGTGACCAAGTCTATAATGCCAAAGTAAACTTTTATTTGCATGAATAGAAGTACTGAGTGCCTGACTAGAGGCAGAAAAGCAATGAATTAATATATACAAGTATCTATGCCTCTTTCTGAGTGCTAGGATCTTGTCTGTCCTATCAACTACTTTGCATTGATCACATTCGAATTCTACTTTATGTCCTAGATCTGTGATTCTGCTTACAGAGAGCAGATTCGTAGATAAGTTGGGTACATATAGGACTTTATAAAATAGCTTAGATTGATCATTTGCAAAGTTCAATCTCACAGTACTTTCACCTTTAATAGCTTGTGTGCAATTATCACCAACGTGAACGTATTTGTTGGTACTATAGGGTGTATAGGACTCGAAACAGCCAATGAGGCTGGTCATATGCTGATTGGCACTGGAATCCAGGAACCAAGAACTATCGCTGGATGCTCCTTGATGGCTGGTCATGAAGGCATCATGATCCGCTTATTGAATGGGCCGTGGAGCTTTTGTAGTTGCATTGGCCACTTGATTCAACTATGTGCAAAAAGTACAAAAAGGACCAATAGTGGATCCTAATCTGATCCTCAAGAGGGATTGGTTGTCAGATTATTTGATCTATCAATCTACTTCAGATTAAGATTGATCTAGATCAATTCTAGACACAAAATCCTAACAAGAACAATCATTAATTGAAGGTAAGTGTACTTTATGGTTTCACACGTGTGAAACATTGTCTGAGTACAGACTCCAACCTGAAAATCAAGTACACATTGATAGAACCTCAAAACAATCAAAACAAATGTAGACAAATAGAGAGAATCACTCAAAATTGCTTCCAAAACCAAGATTGGTGTCTCACTATGATTATGGCCAAATGTGGCTCTATATATACAATAAGTGGGAGCTTGTGGTATTGATCATCCCTCTGATCCCACATGTGTGAAGGTGCTTTGTGATATGATGATTCATCATGCAAAACTGACACTTAGACAAAACCTTCTATTTTGAGCACTTTTGGTCCATTTTCCTTCTATATGGAGATCTACTTGGAAATCTTCTAGAAGTCAAAATTCGCCTACTTCAGCTTATTCCACACTTGTGAGCTGTCCTCTACACATGGGATATGACACGTAACCAAAATATTTGGCTCATGCAATCAATAGATTGATGCCATGTGTCATATATCTAGAAAACTAGTTTTTGGCCATTTTAGCCACTAGAACTTGAATTAAATCATATGTACAACATATATGATTACGGTACATGACAAGTACACTAGTTTCACACGTGGGAACAGGATCCACACATGTGTGTTTATCTATATACAATATTTTTGGCCTCTACCAAGCTTCTTTTTGCATTTTTCACACTCCTCAAAAATCTAGCTTGATGGGAAACATGATGATCTTGAACTTGACTCCATGGGCTGAATTGGTCTTTGCTAGTTCAGAAAGTGTGAAAGAGAGACTTCATACTCAACTAGTATGGCTTTACTCTAATTTTGAGATGCAATGATCTCACTAAAGCTAATTGATTTATCAAAAGTAAGTATGTGATGTATACCACATGAGATATGCTCCTCTTTCCCTTGAAATGTGAGCCACATGGACTCAACCATATTTCTTGAGTTCTTTTTGGAATCACAATTTCAGAAGGTCTCTCCTCCTCAATCCTTGGCACACTTGAACCTTGAGAAGGATTCTCCTCCTCAATCCTTGGCACATTTGAACCTTGAGATGACTCCTTAAGATCCTCTCTTCATGATGCTCCTTTTTTATGGGAATATGAGATTTCCATGTCTCATAATGATCACAACAAGTATGACCATTCAATATGCACTTCCTATGATTATCAAGATTACTTATGCTAGAAACATAAGTCCAAAAATCACCACAACTTGGCATGATTTTTCCAATATTGAAATTAAAAGGTATCTCCATCTCAATAAGGCTAACTACTTAAGTGTCCACTTTGGATGTTTCACTTATTCTCATAAAAAGTTTACAACTTGCCTTTAATATTGAAAACTTACAATTTTCATCTTTATGAATGAACACATCATTCATGATCTTATTGAAACCAAAAGATCCTACATTATGAAGATATTTTCATTTCCTTGACTTCATAACTAATGTAAGCTTACAAGGAAAACATATTTTGCTATCTTTTAAGGCATCACACTCAACTAGTGTTGCCTTAATCCACCTTTGAGATACACAAATCTCTTCAAAGCAAAATGGTTCTTCATAAGTTGACATGATAGCATAAATGAAACTATTTTCATTTTGTGATTGCTGCTCCTTATTCTTGATTGATTTCTCTTGGATCATAACAATAAGTTTGAACTTATCTAAAGTTCCAAGCAAAATACTTTCCAAGGACATAAAATAAATCCAAGTTACTTTCATGAAAGTGACATCTATCTTTGTATCTTGAACCAAACAATGCACTTCCAAATGAAAATTTTCAAAAGATTTAACATGTGTTGTGATGGACTCTTGAAGACAAATCTTGCAAGTCCTTGTGAGACTCCAAGCCTCATTCACCTTTCCACAAAGGAAACACCTTTCCTTGGACTTGTCCTTCTTGTATTTGCATTTTGAACTTGAAGCTTCATCCTTCACCTCGGCCCCCTTGCTTTGGTTCTCCTTGGATGGACTGGTCTTCTTTTTGTAGCATCTTGAGAAAAAATATCTTCCCTTGCCACAAAGGTTGCACTCATGATCCTTTCTTTCCTTCGATAGGATGCCACCTATTGATGCCATGCGAATAAAAACCTGTGATATGATTCTACAAATGTAATTTGTGACTTTCAAGAGACTAGATTTGAACATCTTCAACAATCTAGAAGGATCTACAAAAGATCTAGCTCACAAACCTAAGAATCAATCTTCACAGTAATGACTAGTCACTTGGAAAGTTTGCTTTGATCACTAAGACAAAAGCACACAATCTTTGAATCAAATCACAAAAGAAATCAGATCCAATCTCCTATTGGACTCATCAAATACCAATGACTCTTTCTTTTGAGAATTGAAATAGATATGAAAGATTTGACACCTAGATTTTCCTTTTCACTTGACTAGTTCTCTCAACACTTGAGATTCTTGAACAAAAGATGGGTTTTGTTTCAAACACATGAAAATAAAACTTAATCACTTCTTTTGGACTCACTCTTGACCCAAATAATCTAACTCTTGAGATTTATAATGAATTTGATCTGGTTTGAAAACAAACTATACCACCAATTTTTCACAAAGCTTAAAAAATTAGACAACTAGAGATTCACAAAGATATAAACCATGCATGAATACTCAAATATGGACTCCTCATTCTAGACATCCAATGGAATCACAAATTGACCCTCACACTCTCACAAAGAAAGTTGAATAGAACTAATTTGAGTTTCATACATACTATGTCAATTTTTGCTCAACAAATTGAATTCAATCACCCTATCACCAATTACTCTACCTTTTAAGAATTGGAATGAAATTCAAAATCAAAAGTTGTGATTTTTCTCACTAAGATATTGTGCTTCAAAGAGCTAATGCAACTTAGAAAGATTTGATCACTTAGGAAGAGACAAACTCTCCACCAATAACAACACATAATGAGCTTCTAGATCTTGCCCTCTACAAAGGAAGGAACTCTTAGAAAATTGGATCTCTCTCTACACATTTGCCATAGACACCTTAATGACTCTTTTCAAACCATACAATCACTCAAACAAATTGAGTAGGGTTGAACAATGTGACTTGGATCTCAATCTCTTTTCTAGAACTCTCAATTTAAGCCAATCTATGTCAAATTCTACAAAAGATTTGCATAGATGCCCTATATGCACTAGAAACTCTCAAAGGTTTCACTTTGAGGACAGATCCAAGGATGTTTTCTAGCAAATTGATGCTTCTAAACTTGACCCTATCACACTTGAACAAATCTGGAGTGATGGTACAATGGATTTCATCCTCTCACCTTGCATATCACTCCTTAATCTATGATTTTTGGCAAAATCACTCTCAACTTCAACATGCACTCAAAAAATCAGATTAATGCACCTAATTCAAGCTTCAAGTTTAATTTTTTGGGTGATCTAATCCAAGAACTAATTAAGGGATTAGATTCTCTATAGAAAATGCTTGATTTTGCACTAAAAATCTCTCAAATTGGGTGTGTGAGTCAAATTGTACAAATTTTTGAATTTTCTCAGACAAAACCGGAGCTGTACGGACTCACACGTGTGAAAAGGGTTCATACAGCCCACAACAAGTTCTGGTCCAAAAATTTTGAGAATATCTATCAAATCCAACTCGCTATCCAAAATTTGACTAGTTTCCTAAAACCTGCTAATTTTGGCTTTGATTTGGATCAACCCTATCAATTTCAATAAAACCTCTTGTACTTGGCTCTGATACCATGCTCAAAAAGTACAAAAAGGACCAATAGTGGATCCTAATCTGATCCTCAAGAGGGATTGGTTGTCAGATTACCTAATCTATCAATCTACTTCAGATTAAGATCAATCTAGATCAATTCTAGACACAAAATCCTAACAAGAACAATCATTAATTGAAGGTAAGTGTACTTTATGGTTTCACACGTGTGAAACACTATCTGAGTATGGACTCCAACCTGAGAATCAAGTACACATTGATAGAACCTCAAAACAATCAAAACAAATGTAGACAAATGGAGAGAATCACTCAAAATTGCTTCCAAAACCAAGATTGGTGTCTCACTATGATTATGGCCAAATGTGGCTCTATATATACAATAAGTGGGAGGTCGTGGTACTGATCATCCCTCTGATCCCACATGTGTGAAGGTGCTTTGTCATATGATGATTCATCATGCAAAACTGACACTTGGACAAAACCTTCTATTTTGAGCACTTTTGGTCCATTTTCCTTCTATATGGAGATCTACTTGGAAATCTTCTAGAAGTCAAAATTCGCCTACTTCAGCTTATTCCACACGTGTGAGCTGTCCTCTACACATGGGATATGACACCCAACCAAAATATTTGGCTCGTGCAATCAATAGATTAATGCCATGTGTCATATATCTAGAAAACTAGTTTTTGGCCATTTTAGCCACTAGAACTTGAATTAAATCATACCTACAACATATATGATTATGGTACATGACAAGTACACTAGTTTTACACATGGGAACAGGCTCCACACATGTGTGTTTATCTATATACAAGATTTTTGGCCTCTACCAAATTTTTTTTTGTATTTTTCACAGACTGTCCCTTACTGTTCTTCTTAGCTTGTAATATCCGGCAGTCTTGAATCTCGTGGTTGTTTCGTTTGCAGTATCTGCAGAACAGCTTCTTCTTTGTCTACGGATTCAACTGTTCATTGTGCTATGCTGGTTTCTAGTCTTGCTTTGATTGCTTCAGGCCCTTCTTCTTCTTCCGCTTAGTCGTGCTCTTGTTGGCGTACAAAGCATGAGAATCAGCTGAGGAACTAGAGGCTTTCTTCTTCCGCGTGTCTTCCTGCAACAACATTGTGATGACTCTTGAAAGAGTCAGCTCTGGATGTGTCGTGATGATCATCACCCAACTGTCGTATGAGCTTGGCAAGCTTGTAAGCAGTTGCATCACTGCGTCTTGATCGTCTGTGACAGATTTGACAGCGGCCATTTGCTTCAGCAGGTTCTTGAATTGGTTGATGTGATTATGCAAGGAATCACCATTCGCCATCTTGAGGGAGTAAAATTTCTTCTTGAGATGTAGCTTGGAAGCTATATCTCGCACTTCGTATAATGTGCTCAAGATGTCCCAGACTTCTTTGGATGTCTGGGCTTCGGATACATGGCCGATTTGAGTATCCGAAATGTTGAGGACGATCAGCGCTGCTTTTCCATCCTTCAGCTTCCATCTGGATATTGCTGCGTCATCAGCCTCGGATTTCTCTTCTGCACCTGTTACAACGTCATACAACTCCTTAGCCATTAGCACTGTTTTCATCTTAAATTTCCACAGATGGTAATTGGCTCCTTGTCCATGATAGTGAAGACAATTACTCTATTGGCTACTAGAGTCTTGTTTTTGTGGAAGCTTATCAGGCTACAAAAAATAGCTCTAATACTATGTTCAAAAGAGGGGTGTGAAGAAGAGATAACTCAAAAAGAAACGAACACAAAAGGATGCGAACTCGAAACTCGAAAAAGAAACGAACTCGAATGGAAAATGTTCGTGCGCAGCGAAATAAGCCATCTCACTCTTTCCTCAAGCATGACTACGCCTATCACACTCGAACAGAGCATTAGTAATAGAAATTACGTTCGATCTGATTACGTAGCCAAACATTAAGTATAAAAAACATCAGAAAGATAATTTGTCATGAACAGCTAGACAAATTATTAGTCGCGAATAATTCACGAAATGTAAGACTAAATATTAGTTGCGAACAACTAGACTAATAATAATTCGCGAAGAGCAGACTACTAGATTAAGCAATAAGAGAGTAAGACAGAATGCAGAAAAGCATTGTAACATTGACACAAATCTGAATGTAGAACAAACACAAATCTGAACGCAGAACAAACAGAGCTGTAATCAGATTAAGTATAACGAAATATACAAGTCAATAATGCAAGTGAGCACAAAACAATAGCGGACGTAACCGCGTGCTTCACAAAGCTAATTACACAATTTGTAGAAGGTGATGAACCTATTACTGACAATACATCTGGAAGAAAAGAATTGATGCGCGAAAGCATCTACAATGTCAGTCTCTAATTATTAGTGATGTTTCGTTCTGATACATTACTTCACACTTTTTGAATACACAGATGGTATTCAATATATATACATAATTTTACAGGTGTGCAGATGAAGAAAGTACAAAAGTGGTTGTGCTGTCTATGGGTGGCTGTTGTCATTGTCAAATCTAATTGCATAGTGCATGGGATGAGTGTGAGAAGGCTGCAACGTCGGCCTTCACTAAAATCAACGTTGATGAAAAAAAAAACGCGACACTCTGACAAATGCCTTAAAAATTGATTTACAGGGTACCTTCGCTTTTCCATAAGGGTAGCTTTAGCATTTGTAGGGCAATGTCGTCTTTTTCACCTGTCACAAATCACGTGTAAAAACACGTCGCCTTTTTCGCCTGTGAAAATTTACTTGTATTTATGCAGACAGTCGCGTTTTATTTGCTTGTCTTGTTTTACATGTAAATATGCAGACTATGCGACAACACAAGCAAAATACAGCAGCATGAATAAATGCAGATTAACATAGGATTTAGGAGAGTAAAGGAGATGAATCCAACATGCAAGATTTGAGTTAGTCTTATTTGGAAATGATTTCTAAGTTTAAATTAGCTGCTACAAAATGAAAATTTCAACAAGAATCTCATCAAGAACACACATAAAGTTAGAAAGGCAATAATTAACTATTTCTTTTATGATTACTTACTGACTCTTTTAGGTGACTTTCTCTCTCTAAGTTCTAGACAGTTGGGCGAATCTTCTTCAAGCCCTTAGCTACTACTTATGTACACTTTCATTTTACCTTGAAGCTAATGTCTTGTCTAGAAAGCACTTGACGGTGTGCATGTGTGTGATTGAATCGATCTGTTTCAAATTGTCATCTCATATCTTTTTTGCAATTTTGAGCTTCACAAATTTACACAATTCTTTGAATTTGTAAATTGTTAAATCATCATAATGTAAAACATATTATATCATCTTCATCAAAAAAATTTGGAAAGTCAAACCTATTCAAGTGTGCGACAACTTTTTGACTTGGTTGGATATGGTTTTGATTGGAAAGCTACATTTAACAAAATGTGTGAATGACTTTGTCTAAATCTTTCCCTAGCAAAGATAATTTAGTATGAGGAATCAATTGTCAACATCATGTGTACATCAAACATACTCAACATCATCTTGAATTTGTCTGAACGGTTGCTCTTGTAATGCTTCAATATATTGACTATGAAAATATGCAAATGCCAACTTGGAGGCTTGGTAAATAGTTAAAACCAAAAGTCAAAGTGCGACCTCACACGTGTGAAAACATCATGGAAAGAGTCTAGTTTGTCCCCACAAGCTTCTTTTATTGTTTATGTACATGAAAGGCAATTCTAGTGTTAAATTGTCAAGTAAACAATTATAAACAATTGATGCAATGTATGGCTATATTTCAGATGCAACCCTAAGTTCTAGACCTGTCCCCTTGTGGCCTATTGAATCTATATATAGGCTAAATCTCATGTATGTATCTCTCATTTTTGGTGATGAATAGTAAGAATGGAATCACACTACATTGTCTACATTTACTTGTATTTTTTTTTGTTTACATCTCTCCATCTCTATCTATCTCTCTCTATCTCTCTCTCTCTCTCTCTCTCTCTCTCTAGCTAGTCACCAAGATTTAATAAAGCTCACAAATTTGCCCAATGTGAGCAAAAGCCAATCTTAGACACCAATTCCCTATTGGGTTCCGACATGTATCTATCAAATTTATATCTTATGAATGCCAAACAAAACCAATTGTGCTATTTGCACTAATGTTCAAGACGGTCTCTCTATCCTTCACATTAAAGAATCTCAAGGGAATTTCCATTCAAGTCGTCCCTACAAAGTCAATCTAACACTCTAACAGGGTCTATCTTAACATCACATAACAAGTGTCTATAACCTTGCTTTTATAAGAGGATTACAAATCCAAACAAAGTATGGCAGGATTGATGTTGCACCACGAGTCAAAATCGTTAGGATCAAACATCAGTAACATAGTGCAAAATCATGAATAAACGTATCGTTTGTGTCAGTCCAATTTTTCATGAAAAGAATTTTGGGGATTTATAAGGCTGTCCACATGTACAGATGTAAACGTGGGTCAGTGCAAATACCACCTTACCATGACCATGACCAGGATATGTATTTGAAATTTCATTGAGATTCATAGTAAATTTGGTCCCAGTTGATTTGCTTTCTCCCTTGGCAGTTTTCAGTTGCTGATGTTCATAGTAAATTTGGTCCCAGTTGATTTGCTTTCTCCCTTGGCAGTTTTCAGTTGCACATCAGCAAAAAAAAAATTAAAACCTGCATAATTTTGTTTTAAATTTGATACAGAAACAACTAAAGTGGGACAACTTAAGTTTCTTGTCAGTTTCAGGCTCGATAACCCAAGTACCAAATACATCCAAAGATCGTTCACAAAAGCTGTTGTGTAATATGTCAATACCTAAATAAAGTTTCTGCTTGTTGATTGAGGTGCTAAGTGAATAAGGCATTTGCTAATCAACACCTCTACAAAAAAAGCATCTTCAGAATGCACAATAAGTATAATGAAAACATAAGAATTCTGAACACCATGTTCGGATGTATTCAATTTTTCAAAACTCTAATTAATCCCGGGGTGCACCAAAAAACAATTCGATCTTCATGTAATTTTTAAGGATCACAGGAGGATTTTTTTCTACTCAATAAATCATGACATTTGCTTTGGAGCTACTCTACTTAATTAACATTCGACTGTGTCACTGCTTACACAGATGCACGATCTTATCTGACTTATGATCTGGGATAAGTTTGTGATTGAACCCTAGGTAGTGTTTTCAAATATGCATTGCCACTACGTACGACTTGTTAGTTTCATTCTATCAGCATCAGAGCTCGGTCAGCGTCTCACAAATGGCTTTTTGCCGGACAGGACTTTTTACGTCTACATACAGTACTTTGCTTCCGATCGGATATCCCTCCGATCATCCCTCCGATCTATGCAGGCAATGCAGGCCTCAAACATTACCATTTCAAAATACAGTGATTCTTTCAAATCGCAAGCGCTCAAGGACGAGGTCCGAGCATTACTCATTCAGAACATTAGATACACGAGGCTATGATTTAAACTACTTAAAGAAAGTAGATTGAGAAAATTGTTAGATATACATGTCCACTTCGCTGGCTAGAAAATCTGATGAAATCGTTGTTTTGCAGGCCCTCAACAGTTAGAGCACGTATTACATGCCATTTGATCCCAGGAGGTAAACCTAAAAATTTCTTCTGGAGATTACATGTTGATTCTGCAGCTTTTGACACCTACTGCTTACAGCTACTCGGAGCTGTCAATACTATTTGGCAAAAATCTAAACTTCACAAGGCGCCAACTTTACAAACATATAGTGGCAATAGTTAAAGTAATCAAGCTACCTTCTAGCAGCATGCAGGTTACGTATAAGAGAGCAATATTCTATGACAAACCTATGAAGTTCATCTGGAATCAAGACGGTGAAACAATTTTGTAGCGAAGATAGTTTTACTCCAACGTCTATGATGAATAGTTACACGCTTTACCCTTACGCCTCTCAGCCAACTAAAGATACAAAAAGGGTACAAGATCAAGTAAAGATCCTCGAGTGAGCCTTTGTTTTTTTTCTCAAGAATGAAGACTACCTTCGTGAGATCCTTTTTCAGATTCAAAACTGGATCAAAACTGGATCAAAATATCCAATGTATAGGAATATACACATAACTATTACTGTTTACACTATATATTCGATGCCTAAAATTTTGTGGCGTGATCATTAATAAGCTATTGCTCGCATTTTCTTATGCATGGATTTTCTCGCCTATGAGCAGATCTTATCTTCAGCTGCCAGCAGATGTTTGTTTGAGCGGCTGGATCTTATCTGATCTCCCGAGTGATAAAAATACACTGGCTTCTTCACTTGCTTCGTCGATATTTAACTTCAGATTATCCAAATTCAGCTTCCTTTTCTTACTGACGAAATCACCGTCTCGTTGTGAGATAGAGGTTATGGCATCTAATTCAGAAGACGACACATGAGTAGAGCTAAACATTTTGAGTGCGCTCTTTGACTTGGCTGTGGTAACAGATTCATGGCCAAGAGAAGCTGACTGACTGGCAGGAATCAGATCTACATCTGATGAAGCTACTGGGTAATGAGACCAGTTCACAAATCTTGTTTCCAACGTTTGTTGAGGATCTTCACACGACACATTTCCAGATTCACAGCATCTAAGATCAACGCCAAAAAGCCTTGTTCCTCCGCTCACCTCCACTTCTTGCTTGGGAGAAGTAGGGACGCTACACGGCAGGCTTTCCCCTTCTAGCTCCATCACTTGAAGTCCGAAATCTGAGAACTGCACAGATCGTGAAAGCTGTCCAGCTTGCAAAATAGATAGATTGTACAAATCAGACACAGCTTTCTGGGTCAAAATATTCCCAGCTTGCAAAGGCAGCTGGCCACTCGTGAGATTGTAGATTCTATCCAATTGTGAAGGTCGTAGGGATCGAGGGATATGAATTGTTGCACTACTTCTTGAAGATAGAAGATGGTGCACGTTCAGGGCGTTTACCCGTAAGTTCGACAATCCAGGGAACTGCATCCTTCCCCATTGTGTGTTTAGGCTGCTTTTCTCGGGGATCGCGGCTGATCCAAAGTCTATTCCCGGTGGCGGCCTTCGACGCCAGTTTATATAAAGTTCCTTGCATGGACCTCGCTCGAACGACACAATATCACCTGCATCCAGTTTCTTTTCCTTCACGAATCTGCTCCATCCCTTGGTCAAGACGTAGCTTTGACTACTATTCCAATAAGAGTATCGAAATCGCCATACTTTACCGTTCACATCCTCGAAAGATAGCAGTAGGCCTTTCTCGTTTGCTGTTAGATCCAACGGAAAGCAGCGCTCGGCATGCTGCTTGGGGATGACTAGTCTGTTAAGTTTTCCAACGTCACTTGGAGTGACAGCCTTATCAAATAAGTGCTCTCGCACTTTAGCACTTGGCAGAGTTGTGGAATCATCCCGGTTAGGCCAGCTACTTTGCGAAGCAGATTGCTCTGCAGCAGGAAAAGCAGCAGGTCTTACAAGTTTCGCAAATTTCTTGCTCTGATCCAACTGTTCGTCGTAGGTATGACGCCGCAGCATGTCCACCACTTGTTCCTTGGAATGAGCTTTAAGGAATGACGCTTCTGGATCTGATTCATGAAATGAACGAAAGTTTGTCATGGCATCCAATCCTCGAAATTTAATAGCAGCTCTATCATAAGCGCGCGCTGCGTCTTCCTCACTGTTAAACGTCCCAAGCCAGACACGCTGATGCTTCTCGTAGATTTGTGCTCCCCATCGACCATTTGGCTGAGGCACCACTCCCTTGTACTGTGAAGAAGGAAGCTTCCCGGGTTCACTTGTGAAAACTTTTCCCTGGTCATCTCCATCTACAGATTGATCTTCCGTTCCAGTAGATCCGCTGCTCAATTTTTCAGCAACCTTCCCGCCATCTGCATGGTGCTTCCAATCAGAATCCTGATCCGAATCTGGTTTCGTTGTATTTGCATTGCCGTGAGAACTAGAAGATCCGTGATCAGACTCTAGCCAGGGCTTTGCATTCGGAGATGAAGAATCAGTGTATTCGAGTTCCTCTGGTTGTGACTGGCTTTCTGTAACTTTGGCTATAAGTCTATGCTCTTTGAAGGTTTGTAATCCTTCAGAATTTGATTTTATTTTGAGCGACATATCAAGCTCAGAATTGGGGAGGCTTTTCTGAAAGCTCTGGTCAGTTTTCCATCCAGATCCCGCCCATTGATCAACCATGGCGCTTTCAACCTGCACAGTTGAACCAGAGCCAATGTCATTTGAGCGTAAATAACAACAAAAAATCACGTCTATAGAAACTAGAGAATATAGAGGCTAACCTTCATGTGAAATCTGAATTGTCTTGCCATCATTGGTACAATTGCTGTAACCATGTTGTCATTCACAGGTACACTAGTGTTCACACCAAATCTCTATGTTCATATTCGTTGCATCACAAAAGTCATATTTAAAGCATTGTTTGTCATAATTATTTCTATCATTTTCGCAGATCCACTTTCAACAGGTATGGTGTATGCGATGTTCGTCTAGAGCGCCTGCAAAGCCAAGGTCGAGATATCCAAGTTGTGTTGGCCAGTCACTACGTTCGCGGATACTTTGTCAACCACCTTCCCTGTTGATCATTGGACATGAAGTACTGTTCGAAGTACTTGCCTCACTCTTAAGGCTTTTTGAAATTTTAGGTACTTCAAGCTTTGCTGATTCAGCTGTACAAATAAGAGGTACTCAGCCGAAGTTAGATTTAGCTCTTCCAAAGAGACTTTTGCAGACTAATGCAACGGTTACGAGTAACTATCTTCAACAACCTGGATGAATTAATTCGTCCGGACGGGTTTCTACCTGCCGCTGCATACAGTTTGAATTATGTTAAAATCCAATCATCAGGTGACAGCCCCTTTCTTAAAACCGACGCAAAGATAAAACGACAATCTCACTCCTGCCTAAGAATCTAGAGTCAAGAAAGCTCATCAGCTGATCATGCGATCCCTCACACATACATATCAGGCTTACTTTACTGGTACAAGAAAAGCAGCCAAGCATTGAGACGGACGAAAGGAGACTATCTCAGATGCTTAAAAGAGACGAACTACTACACAGTGCAGACGTTGTAAATTGTGACAGAGCGCCCAACAAACACACAAGGCTAGGAAGAAAGAAAGCTTCAAGCAACAGACAGCTTCCAGGAGGGAGACAGAGAGAGCAAATCGTCATACTCGGCCAGGGCGAAGACTCGTTCTTTGGACATTAACTTCGCAGAACAGAGGCGCTTGAAGGCGTTAACCACTTTACACCACGATTGTCACAATCTACGGAGGACAGGATCAAAAGACGACGCAAGCAATCCTCTTGAATTCTTCATACTGCATGAGCTGTGCCAGCGGGCGGCGAACCAGTTCACACATAGATAGAGAGAGAGAGAGAGAGAGAGACGGAGACAGAGAGAGACGGAGGAGAGAGTCTGAAGCAGTAGTAAAAGCTAGCGTCTGCTGCAGTCTTTGGTGACTGATTCGCGTTTCTTTTTGGTTTTTGTGGGGCCGAGACTCAAGTTGCAATAAGGGTCCTGTAGGGGGGGGGGGAGCTAGGCTGTTATTAGCTGAGTGCAGAGCAGACCCTGGTCGAGCCTTTTTGACTCGCTTTCATTGACCTCATGACTCCTTTACATATTAGCCTAAGTTCCTCCTCCAAACAATAGATAATTACAACATGGTTCAGAGCAATGTTCTCAGAAGAATCCACAATATCTGCCAAGTGTTGAAATTAGCACCCACTCATCACTACCAAGAACTTTCAAGATTTGAGGGTTGTTTATCTTAAAAAACTCACATGGAAATAAAATCTATAGATCCTATTTTAGTGTTTTACCACTTTCACGAAGTGTTGGAGGTTTTTTAATTGCACAAATTTTGAGCTTATGGAGAGGGAAGTTAGTCCTAAGTCCTAACAAAGCTCTCTCAACTTAATTATTGGACGACCCTGTTGTGGCTATGTCATAAAGTTGGTCTAGAAAGATTCCGAGGGATAGTGTGTTGGTCCTTTGGGTTGTCTCATGAGACTATGAGATGCTTGGTGTTCTAAAGCTTGGATTAACATGTCCATGAGGAGAGAATATTGAGATCTATTGTGGTATTGAAACTGTTTTTGACTCCATTGATATCAATGTACATACGAGAGTGGTGGTGGTGATTTTCCAAATGATTATTGATGATGAAAGGCTTGTTACATCCTTACACTTTTGTATCTAATGAAATGCTTGCAACATTTCTATGAAGCCATAATTGCATCAACTATTATTAATGATAATGATGACAACAATGGAGTTGCTAAAATTCCCAAGATGGTAGTCAACATTGAGCAACAAAATTAGAGAAGACAACATTATCTCCATCCCTATCAACATTAATAGAAATCGTACCTTTATGCCCTCTAGTAAGACTACTACTTAGGCCCTTCCTTTTAAAATTATTAGCTATGTTGTAGCACTTTGAACGGTAAAAGAAATCATAGACGAGTGCATCCTTGGGATGAGAGTGACTAGTGGTGTTGCAGCTGCCAAGAAGCAGCAGAGGCAACATTAGTGGGCATCTTTGAAGATGCATATATGTGTGCAGCTCATGCCAAGCGTGTAACACTAATGCCATGCGATAATGTTCAAAGAACAACGACAATGTTTATTTCTAGTGATTTAATGGGTGACATGTTATCAGACCTCCTAGATGATCAATGGGATAAAAGAGGTAATGGCAACATGGAGTGCATAGTTAATAAATCGTCAATGAAATTTAGATACCATATAGAGAAACAAATGCTCTCTTTATTTTAATATAGAAGTTGGTATAAAATTAACAATGAATGAACATCATTAGACCAAGATCTTGCATTGAATCATCAAGGTCAAACAAAATTCAAGTGAAGCAAAATGATGCTATTATTACAACAATTGAGGTGAAAGAGGATTAGACATTGAATCACATTCGATCAGAGCTTGCATTATTGCAATATGATATTTCTGAATGGTTTTGTTTTTGAGTCCATGGAAGATAGGTACATTCTAAGTGACTTCCAATGAGTTTATTTGTAGTTATTTCTGTGATTTTTTCTTTTTTGCTTTTTTAGTTTAAGTATGGCTTGACATAGTGTAAGGATTTAAAGACAAGCATAGAAGTTGTTATGAGATTGCATAAAGGTTGGAATGACAAACATGCAACAAATCATAAATACCAGCATTAAGGCCTGATGTTTATTCAAGATTTGCAAAATAATTATACAAATATCTTATAACTTGCTTGCATCTATTGAATTTCATTTTCATACTCAAAATTGGCTATACTCTCATAAATTGTATTGTAATGTTCTAATATGCAAGTTCAAGAAGAAATCTCTACCAGAATCAAATTTCATACCTTTCAATGACAAGCTTAAGAAAAATGACAGAAGACAATGTCTCAAATGATTTCAAGATTGTCTCAAATACATAGCATTAAATATTTTCCAAGAATGTATATGGCTCACAAAATCAATAAAATATATGTGGTTTTCATTAACAATTGTTTGTGTCTGTTTTTTTTTATAATGTCTATATCTTCTATGCATAATCCAGTGATGATTTTTAACTATAAGTGAGCTTTCTATAATAATAATATATATATATATATTTCCATCAAGGTGGGAGGATTGGTATTCTCTATGGTGAGAAACCCAACATTGCTTTCTTTTTTTGATGCAGCTGGGTAGGACCTTGCATGCGACAGTAGGATCTACAACATCTCATGTCGAAACTCGTATACACAATTCATTGATATCTCAAGACATTAGAATTGTAAAACAAAAATGTTGAGTTAATAGATCATCTTGGTAAACAATATTTTAAAATTAATCCATTACAATAACATCAAGATATTGGACTAAGTAGAATGTATTTCACGGATGTCAAGATCCAAGGGTTGCATTGTGTACCACTCTATGAATAAAGCCTCAGGTTTTATGTAAGCGATCTCTATCCACACTTTTCCTAATGCACTCCATCATCAACAATAAACATGTCGACATGTTTTTTCCACAACAAGCGCAGGCAGGTGCCGAAGGACCGTCACCTATTTAGGTGGGGGATATTGTTGGGCACTTAGTGGGTCCCGCCACTAAAGTACTATTGGCTAAGCTTACCATGTGGGCCCTGCCACCATACACTGTATAGTAGAGTAATAAGTGCGAGGGCACTGGCTTCCTGCATGTATAAGCCCAACCCAATGAGCAAGCAAATTAGTCAAAGTCTACGATGGGATGGCAACCAGCTGGATCAGCATGTCAAGAGGATTAAAATGATCTTTGCTCAACTTGCTGCATCTGGACAGGAGCATCAAGTCCCAGCACCACAACAGTTGATGCGCTTCATGAAGTCTCTACCTACATCCTATCAACCGTTGAGAATGCTCATCCTGAGCTTACTAGAGATGACATTTGAACGAGCTGTCAGTCTTGTCACTAATGAAAGACTGATGAGAGATGAAGGAGAAGGAAGCAACGACCAAGAGAAGGCCCTTTTCAAGAAGGGAAAGAAAAAGAACAAGCCCAGATTCGACAAGGCTCATTCGAAGTCATCGACAAGAGGCAACAACAACAAACAAACAATATTCTTCCTGTGATCATTGTCAAAAGTCGGGACACACAACCGACACATGATGAGATGCTGGTTCAACCCGACGATCCCTTGCATGCACTGCAAGAAGAAAGGGCATTTAGCATATGAATGCAAATACAACCCAAAAAGAAAGAACAAAAAGGCCCATGTTGCAGAGTCGTTGAAGGATGCAGACATGAGCGATGAAGCCTTTACGATATTCGATGAGGCTTCAACTAGCTACACATAGCATGACTACGATGTAGTCATCGACTGAAGAGCAACTTCACACATCACTTGCAACAAAAATTTCTTGATCAACTACAGAGAACTCGACAGATCAAGAGCAACGATACTAGGCAACGGGAGCCGACATGATGTCGAAGGCATCGGATCCCTACAACTATGTACAATGTCGGGACAAGCAGAGCTGCCAAGAATACTCTATGTACCCTCACTGAGAAGAGACTTGCTATCGGTCTCGAAGATGGCAGATCTTAAAATTTGAGTCATGTTTGATGGCAATACATGCCGGATGAGCAAAAGTCAAACAAGCTGTTGATTGTAGGGTCTAGAGAGGATAACATGTACTAGACAAAGATTACCAGTAGCTCTGATAGCATACTAAATGCATTAGAGAACAAAGATCAACTCTGGCACAGAAGAATGTACCATCTGAATATAAGAAGCCTCTACGACATGAGCAGAAAATAAATAGTCACACGTTTGAAGATATCCAGACCCGACATCACCTTCTGCGAAGCCTGTCATGTTTGGTGATGTATGGAGATTATTAGCTCTGACAGATACCAACAGATGAAAACAATAATGAAAGAACAATGATAATTGTGTTGACATGATCGTGGATTACTTAGAAAATGGAGATTACGAGTTGTTCTATTGTGTTGAATAAGATTATCTGTGTTGGAGTTTTAGACTGCCATGAAAGAGAGATTGTAGAAAACGATTAGGCGTCTGAGACAGCCATGCAATCCTCTAGAGCTGATAACCTAATATGAAGAGAATGTAGAAATAACTTAGGCGTCAGAGACAACCATACATTTCTCTGATAATGTGGGTTGCTTTCCTTCAACAAGAATGCAAAGATGTAGAATAGTAGCGAATCTGTATAATAATGTTGTAAAACAACAATCAGACCACAATACAATTGTGTTGATAAGCACGTGATCAAATCAATTGATAAAGTTCTGAATATCTTTGTCTCTCTCTCTATAATCACTAACTCTGAGGAGTCAGCTACTAGAAGACTCGTTCTGGTCGTTTGATCTCTGCTAGAGTATCTCTATATAAAAATCTCTCTTTCTTCTTCAATTTCTCATTTACTTAAACCAGTTGGAAGATCTTGTGTTATCTTAACTTTACAATTACAAGATAGTTAACAGCTGTTTAAACTGATCAATAGACCGATTTAGTATTATTGGAGCGTGAAGACGGTCTGTACTTGGGTCCCTTGTAAATCTGTAGACGGTCGTCGCGACACTCTTTGTCTTTTAACCTTTGCCCTTTTTTGAAGGCAACTGTCGCCTGTGTAAAATCCCATGTAAAAATGCAGTGTCACATTTTTCGCTTTTCTCGCCTGTCAAAAATTGCATGAAAAATGCAGTGTCACCTTTTTCGCAATTTTCAAAGCTTACTGCTACGAATCTGGACTACAATTGAGATTTATCATATCTACTAAGGTAGAATGTTTATCTCTAGACAATGGATTTGTAAAAATATCAGCCAACATACTGTCTGTGTGATAGTAACTTAGTACAATATCTTTATTCTGAACTTTCTCTCTAAGAAAATGGAAGTGAACTTCTATGTAGTTAGTTCTAGCATGAGTACGTGGGTTCAGAGATAGAGCTATGCAGCTCTGATTGTCGCACTGGAGTATTGTTGGGCCGATTTGTGAGAATTGTAGATCATGTAGCAACCTTCTGAGCCAGATTATCTCCTTCACTGCTGATGTAGCTGCAACGTATTCGGATTCCGTGGAGGAAAATAAAATGCATCTATGCTTTCTGGTATTCCATGAAATGGGTCCTCCTACAAGGAAACAAATATAACCTGATGTGGATTTTCTGGTATCCACGTCTCTTGCCCAATTTGAGTCTGAATATGTAACAAGTGTGATTGCAGCTTCTATATTACCATCATAGCTCAAAGCATAGTGATTTGTAGCTTGAATGTACTTCAGTACTCTTTGTAGAGCCTTCCAATGTTGTAAGCCTGGATTGGACATGTATTGAGACAGTGTGCTTACCGCATATGCTAGATTAGGTCGTGTGTAGATCATAGAATACATTATAAATTCTATGACAGACTGATAAGGATACTTGCACATTTCTTGCTGATATGCTTGAGTTCAGGGACACGTCTTTGGACATCTTCGATCCTGGATCTATAGGTGTATCTATGGGCCTGCAGTCCACCATGCCATATCTACGAAGTACATTAATTAAATAGGACTCTTGGCTTACAGTGATCCTTCTACCTGCACGATCTCTGTAGATCTCCATACCAAGTAGGTAATGAACTGGGCCTAAATCAATCATCTCAAATTCTGATGAAAGCAAAGACTTGGTTTCACACAACAACTGATCTGAATTGCTGATAATTAAAGAATCATCAACATATAATGCTATTATAACATAGGTTGGCCCCTTTTGTTTGGGATACACATTAGAGTCTGTGGAGCAAGAAGTGAAACTATGCTGCAACAAGAAGTAGTTGATTCTTTCATACCAGGACCGGGGACCTTGCTTGAGGCCATATAGTGCCTTGTGCAATTTACATACCAAATGCTCTTGGCCTTGAAGGATGCAGCCTTTTGGCTGATAAATGAACTTGTATATATCTGTGAAGGAACGTTGTCTGGACGTCCATCTGGTGAATGTCCAGATCTCTGCAACAGCTATAGCCAGCAAGGTGCGAATAGATTGATGCTTTACCACTGGAGTGAAGGCCATATACTTGCTCAAATCCTTTAACCACCAATCGAGCTTTCCATTTGGATACTGATCCATCTGGCTTAAGCTTTAGCTTGAAGCATGGGTCTTGTATTTTATCTTTCTTCTTTGATTTCTGATGAGCCTCAACCTTTGAGTTCAAGTATTGATGCTGGCCCCCATCATCATCTTATTCTATGATTTCTGAATCACACATTGTTAATGAAATCCTAGGAGATGACAAGGAGGCAAGGTTGGCCACAATGATTTAACACATTCCTCATTAGTATTGTCATAGTCGACTACTAAACATCTTGATCCTATGTCCTCCCTTGGATTTATATAGTCATATACCTCTTAGCATCAAATTACAACAACATATAAATTATCATTTAAATCTCAACATACTCAAAATTTTGTACACAAATATGTACCAATCTCTTTTTTTTTTCTTATGTTGTTCTTGCTTATGATGCTAAAAAAATATGGACGTGTGTGTGTGTGTGTGTGTGTGTGTTTTTGGGGGAAGGGGGGGGAAGGGGGGGATTTGTTGTGGTTAATGTCCACATGTGTGAAAGAAACTTGACCTAAGCTCCTAATATCTGACATTCAAACAATAAAGTAGCTTGGAGCGTATCAATAACTAAACTATTTATTTTAAACATAGCCTGACTTTGTATCACTATTAGACATTGCCTTCAGTTATCAAATGTTCACCATAGTTGTTATAAGCTATAGAATGCCACAATGATGACTGTCTTCTACATTTATAAGATCTACCAATTAGTTTATTATAAGCAATATAGGCTTTACCTGGGGTGTATATATTGACATATTTGTCATTATGTTAGAGATATTTTGTGCATGAGATTACTTCCACCTCAATACAATGCTCTTAAATCATATAAGAATTGTGATAAGGAAGTTGAGGGGCAAGCTTGACATGCTTTTACAATATTGATAGATAATTTTCCACTTATGGAAATTGTTTGTCACTTGAATGTACTTACATCTAACAAAATATCTTAATATAGAATGATGCTTGAGAAAGTCTTTTCATGTTATATGATATATTATAAGAATCAAATTTGGTAGTAGTGGTTATCTTCATACTATATGATGTACTTTAATTGCATTTAATACTAGTGTTCTCGTGATGCAAGAGCATTAGTATTAATAAAGTATCCAAAATTTCAAAGCTCCAATTTTATAAGATTGGGCTAAATCATTATACAACAAAAGTAAATAAAGTATGCAAAATTTCAAAGCTCAAGTTTTATAAGTTGGGGCTAAATTATTATACATCAAAAGTGGATGTACCATGGACTTATGAAATGCATTTTTTGCCCTAAAAGTATGCATGAGATCATATTTTTCTACGCATTTGCATTTGTTATGGTACAAACGAGACCATTACCAAGATATGTTGACATGTGCACATATATAAACATGCATACAAATGTGAGGAAAAAAAACCCATTGCAAGTTTTTATGCTCATGGATTTTCTTGCATATACATATGTGATTTTTTTATGCGACTTTGAGCTTCAAACATATATGCCAGTGAATCTATGAGCTTGCATATTATGTTCTCATGCATACAAAGTTACTCTTTGTTAAATCTATTGATGTATACAACATGTTCAAGAATGAATTTGCCAAAGAGCATGTGGTAAATTATGCTACTTAAGAAAACAATAATGCATGTCCTTTTGAAAAGGGGGCAACTCATGGTGACATTCAATGGAATCAATGATGAAGAAATAACTCTCTTTGATATCGGCATAGCAAGTGATAGTGACTTTGATGGTGATAATTATAAGGTGCATGATAGTGAGGATACAACAAGAGATAAGGCTACCTACTAGATATTGAGGGAGAGAGTGCCAAGATGACATACATAGAATTAGAAGAGATAGAATGATGCACACCCCACCCCATCCCCCTCTTTGTGACAACTTCACAAGCACTAAGAAATAGGAAAATTTTGAATAGAAGCAATAAGAAGTACATGTATACAATGTGTGACGAAAGTAGAGTAAACAATGACAAAATAGTGACAAATCTGACAAAGAGGTTAAGCCAAAAACCAGAGGGGCAAAAAAATCCTAACAAAAAATCACCCCACCTATGATGAAAAAGGAAGAAGTGACCTTCTACATATGAGAGTGGACAACAAGAAGTAGATAACTTGATGATATTGAAGGACATGACACTATAGCCAAAAATGACAAGAAAATATCAAGCATAACCCTTTGTCAGCATCCATAGTTTCTATGAGCAAGAATTTTCTATTTTCTACATACAAGTAAGATCCTTTAAATAATAGAGAAGGCCAAAAAGACATCACAAAAAAGTAACATAGAGGCTGATCATTGGTGTGTGGGACAACAAAACGAGCAAGGTACACAAATTTTTAATGGGTGGGCTGAAGAATAGATAGTAAAGATTGAAGAAATTCAAGGTTATGTTGAAATTATGGAAAAACGCAAAACTGCGAGATTCAAAAAAACGAATTCATACACAAGTATTCATTAGCATTCATCAAGAGAAAAAGTATAAAAGCACTCCAAAACACCTAACTAAAGGCTCTTAATAGGAGAATCACCTCAATGATTGAGGTATTCTTGATTACATAGTGAAGAGTCCAATCTAGGATGCGATTTTACTAAAGACTAATATCTGTTTGTATCCAATAGCATCCATTTCTCATTATTAGCTACTTCAATTCTTATTCTAAACCTAAAAGCATTGTATAAATGGAATTATTTTAGTGTCTCATCATTGTTCAATACCTAAAGTACAACATTACAATAATTGATATACTGCATCTTTTGTAACTTATTTGGAAGTTTGTGTTTTTTCTATGGCAATTCTTTTTTTCTTTAGATTATTAGAAAAGATAATTTTCCCAAAGAAAATGCGATACCTGAAACCAAAAAAGTGGTGCAGCTCGAATCCTTTTTCTTCGTTTTCAGCTCTATAGGTTAATCCCATATTCTGCGTACCATTCAGATACTGTAGGATTTGTTTTGCCATTTTCCAATGTGCCAGGCTAGGATTGGAAGAGAATTGGCTCAAGGCGTAAACAGAGAAAGCTAGATCAGGTCATTGTGAGGTACATCAAACTACCGATTAAGTTTTGGTAGGGTATACCTGCCATCTTCTATTCTTTCTCTTCTGTTTTTGGGCAATCCTGCTTCGTGAGCTTGGCTCCAGCTATAACTTTTCTTTGCAGTCCATCATGTGGTACTGCTTGAGCACCTTTCTGGCGTATTCTGACTGACTCAAGTGCATTTCGCCCTTTGTTCGATCTCTTCTGATCTCCAGCCCGAGGCATTTTGTTGCTTCTCCAAGATCTATGATTTCATAACTTTGAGAAATCTGACTCTTTGTGTCTTTGATCAGCATCAAGGAATTTCCTATCATTAGGGAATCATCCACGAAGATAGTCAGTATCACAAAATCTTTTCCTACTCTTTTAATGTAGACATTGCAATCTGGTTGTGTAGGATTGAAGTCTAGAGACTTTAGAAGACCATCGAGCTTCTTATACCAAGCTCGTGGTGCTTGTTTTAGACCATAGATGCATCTTTGCAACCGACAAACATATTGTCGATTGTCGGGGTCTTCAAAACCTTCAGGCTGTTTCATGAAGATTTTCTCCTCTAGATCTCCATGGAGAAAGGTTGTTTTCACATCAATCTGGTGAATTTTCAGATTGTGCTGTGTGGCGTATGCAAGGAGTAGTCGTATGCTTGTCATCTTGACCATCGGCGAATATGTGTCAAAATAATCAACACCATATCTCTACGTGTAGCCCTTTGCGACAAGCCTTGCTTTGTAGCGACCAATGGTGCTATCGGATTTCATCTTTTTCTTGTACACCCACTTGTAGTCGACGATTTTTCTGTAAACACACACACACACACACACACACACACACACACACACACACACACACACACACACACACACACACACACACACACACACACACACACACACATGCATACACACACATAGATATATAAATATGTACACACATATTTATATATTTGTGTACATATTTATATATCTTTGTACCACCAAACCATGCTTTTAGCCATAACTGATGTGGATTTTCTGGTATCCACATCTCCTGCCCAATCTGAATCTAAATAAGTGGTCAATGTGATTGCAACTTCTATATTGCCATTATAGCTTAACGCATAGTGCTTTGTAGCTTGAATGTACCTTAGTATTCTTTGCAGAGCTTTCCAGTGCTGTAGGCCTGGATTGGACATGTACAGAGACAATGTGCTTATTGCATATGCTAGATCAGGTCGTGTGCACATCATATAATACATAATAGATCCTATGACAGACTGATAAGGATACCTGCACATTTCTTGCTGATCTGCTTGAGTTCTGGGGCACATGTCTTTGGACAGCTTAGCTCCTGGATCCATAGGTGTATCTATGGGCTTGCAGTCCTCCATGCCATATCTGCGAAGTACATTAGTCAAGTAGGATTCTTGGCTTATAGTTATCCTTTTGCCTACGCGATCTCTGTTGATCTCCATACCAAGAAGGTAATGGACTGGGTCTAAATCGGTCATCACAAACTCTGATGAAAGCAGAGATTTGGTTTCCTGTAATAACTGATGTGAATTGCTGATAATTCAAGCCTTGGGCAAGTGATCCAGTCTATGCTAGATAAAAAAAAATAAATGGAGCAGAGGATCTCTGTTTTAGAATCCGAAAACACTCTGATCAGCCAAAAAATTGTCCAGCTGGATCGAGAGGTGAAGATAGCCAAGCAACATGAAGAAAAGGCTGAAAGCAAAAAGACATTGGCCCAGCAACAAGCTGATCTCTTGGAAACCTACATTAGCTCTCTGCAAAATGCCCTGACAATCGCACAGGATTAGGTAGATAAGGCAGTGCAAGATGCCAAGCAACAGGTGCAGTTGCTGAAGAGGCAATTACAAATGGCCGAACAAGATCGCACACGGCTTCAAGCTGAATTGGATGCGACCACCCTTGAGCGTGATGCATATCTGCAAACACAAATACCCGATCATGCGGTCACACCGACGGAGATTGCATATTTGTTCAAGAAAGTGGAAACATATAAAGTGGCCCTTCAAGGATTCCAAAGCCACTTTGATAGGTTCAAAGGAGCAGCTTCAACCGAGTTGGAAAAGGCAAAAGAGACCATCAACGCCTATGAAAAAGTCGCCGCTTAAGTGTTGGAAGCCAGACCACAAATCTCTGTCCCGGTCATGTCGCCTCCAAGAAGCTATACATATGGATACATGGGTTGATTCGAGCATGGACCAGGGGGGGAGCTCCAGATCTAGCAGATCAACCGCCAACTATACCGGCAGTACAAGCGGGTCCATCCTCATCAAGGACAAGCCATTTATTCAAAATGCCCATCAGCGTCGAGGACAAAATCCAGACCTTCTTAAAGCAGCATCCACATGAGTCCTCGCGTGGTGGATGGGTTCTCAAATTTAAGACCTCTGAGATCGAGGCCGACAAAGAATTGGACAAAATATCTGCACTGGGAGAGCAGCCGACATGGAGAATCACGGTTTTTGAGAAAACTCCGGAATCAATTAGGAGTTACGTTGCCAGCCCTCGCTAGTTGCGGGTAGATCCTTATTACATGCCAATGCCGCGAAGACAAAAATGAAAAGATTTGGGATTGGCTATGGATAAAATCACCATCCATATGCCCAATTGGCCAATCATCCACCAAGCTTACAGCTGGAATATTTCAGTGGATTTCCACCGAGCCTTACAGGCATATCAGAGAGAGTATGTCCACTCTCCGGATCCAATGGTGCGACAATCGGCAATGTTTGCGAAAGATCTAACTCTGTTGGCATCAGTGGCAACCAAATGGGACGATTGCCTTCCTACCCTGGAATTTGATCCAAATAAGCCGATGGCCTCAGAGCAAATCAAAGATTAGTTGCCGATTGTTTGACTGTATTTCCCTGCGGCTATGATGGGAGGCTCTTGGGAATCCCGCTTCACCTCATAGACAACTTCCAAATGGATTGCCGGAGCCCACCGTTGTTTCCTACCGCATAATTTGGATTTCAATATTGCACGTCTTGACTTTATGGAGAAGGTGCAGTATCATTTAATTAAGATTCGGCGCAAAGCCAATTAAAGTCCCCAATAACTGCATATTGCAGGTGTCGTGGGACTGCCACCAGTTTTGGTGGGGGATACTGTTGGAGGGTTTGCGTATCCCAAGGCAACCCTAACCCTAGTTAATAAGTGAGAGGGATTTGGCACCCTGCGTGTGTAAGTCCAACCCAATGATCACATAGTTATTTAATTAACTAGAAAGTCAATAAAAGGACTTTAGGCCTTTTTGCGGGACTTTTAATGTCGCAGGGCCTAAATGTCAAGTTAGTGAATAAAGTTGGATTTCCCTCCAATTTGGATGGTTCCCACACTTTTTTAAATTTGAATAAAAAGAGAGGACCAATAGGATTCAGAGGCCAGGGTCCTCCTCTCTACTATAAAAAGGGACCAACTCGAGTTGCTCCTCATGTTCATTTCCTCACTTCAATAAAGCAGATTGGTTCTCTTTAGAAATGGATTGATGAAGGTCCTTGCTCTTCCTCTCTTTTCTTCCATTTCTCGTGCTTTCTTTGGATTTTGCTAATTGTTGGATTTGCTCATTATTGGGATTGCTATTTCTTATGCTTTTTGTGAGAGAGAAAGGGAGAGAGAGAAGAGTAAGTTTCTATCTTTGTTGTGGATTTAGGGTTAATGGAAGTAGGGTTAATGGATGTAGTGTTAATGCTTAGTGTTAATGGATGTTAGTGTTAGATCCTCCATTCATGTTGAAATCTGAACTATGCTATCGCTCTCATGGGAACGAACCTACGCGTGACAACTAACTCCGTCTCT
Organism: Diphasiastrum complanatum; assembly: GCA_029204225.1. Classification (NCBI taxonomy): domain Eukaryota; kingdom Viridiplantae; phylum Streptophyta; class Lycopodiopsida; order Lycopodiales; family Lycopodiaceae; genus Diphasiastrum; species Diphasiastrum complanatum. The sequence goes on from CM055096.1 coordinate 47,262,208, forward strand.
TTGATGCTAGATTGACTAGATCTTGGATTCAGGTTAGGCAAGGAAAGAATACTATTTTTGTTCTATTGCGCATTTTAGTTATTCGATCCATCTTGAACCTGCTTTGCTGGTAACTGTTGAACTTTCGATCTACTACACCACCTGCTCCACTTCTGTTGCGCCACATTTCACTGATTCCCAACTTGGTATCAGAGAATATGTCTCTATCATATCTCTACTAACTTGATTCCAATCGATTTCTCTGATAAATCCTACATGGTATCGGAGCTCAGTTCTCTAATCCTATCGATTTCCGACAGAAAGTGTAAGCAAGCACAAGACAAGGTTAGTTGAGGGGCGTAGATTATGAAGAAACATTTGCACCCATGGCCAAAATGGTCACCATAAGGTTAATTCCTAGCACTTGCTTCATATTTTGGTTGGATGCTTTTCCAAATGGATGTTTCTGATGCATTCCTTAATGGTTATTTGGAGGAGGACATCTTCATGGAGCAGCTCCAAGGTTTCATCCAGCTCGGGATGGAAGATAAAGTGTGTCATCTTCAAAGGAGTTTGTATGGCTTGAAGCAAGCATCAAGGTCTTAGAGGTTCAGATTTCATCTTCATTAGTCAATCTAAGTATGCTCAAAGTTTGCTCAATAGATTTAAGATGCAAGATTGCAAGTATGTAGAAACACCAATGGACTTAGATGTAAAAGTGCTCAATGAAGGTGATGAAGGATCCTTCATGGACATCACTCTTTATAGGCACTTATAGGCTCATTGATGTGGATTACCATTACTAGACCTGATTTATGCTTTAGTGTGTGTAGGCTAAGTCAATACATGCAAGATCCATTGGTCATACATTGGAAAAGTGCAAAAAGGAGCTTAAGAGACCTCTCGGGCACTCTAGATCATGGAATTATCTATAGAGGGGATATAATTGATTTGCATGCCTTTAGTGACTCGGATTTTGCAGGTCATAAGAGGAATAGAAAGTCCACAAGTGCCTATGCAACATTTATTGGTGGAGGGGTTGTTTATTGGTTGTCAAAAAAAACAAGAAACCATCTCACTTTCTTCTTCCAAGGTCGAGTATAAAGCTCTCACAACAACTAAAAAGGAGCTTCTTTGGATCAAAAGGCTACTAATGGAGCTGAAGGTCATGAGTTTATTTGTTGTTCCAATCAATTACAATGACAATATTTTAGCCCAACACCTTGCAACAAACCCAATCTTCCATGCAAGGTCAAAGCATATTGAGATCTCTCATTGTGAGAGAAAAGGTGCAATCTAAGGAGGTATCTTTGGAGCATAGTGATTGTGTTGCTGATATCCTCACTAAACCACTTCAAAGAGCTGAATTTGTGAATATAATATCAGCCCTTGGGTTGATAAGCAAGACTATGTTATCTACAAACTAATTGTGAGGAGTGTTGAATTTACACAAGCTAGTTTGGTTTTACCACTTGTAAATTGTAATGTGGCCATGTTGTGGGATGTCACATGTGCCAAAAAGCATAGGATACTTTTCACAAGTCTTATTCCTAACCTAGATTTGGAATAAAACCTTTGAAATGAGGCCAAAATGTGCACAGATAGGCTAGAGATGTTTTGAGCTAAAAATAGCAATTTTTACATCGTTTTTGGATCTCAAGATCTCGACCCCCAATTAGAGTGGATCTTATGACCTATTAGGTTAGACACTAAGGTTTTAGTTTATGGATGGATCAGATGTAGCCCTAAATGCTCAAATCCGAGGCACTTATGTACATAAATATGTGATGGATTTGCCATCCAATTATGAGCAAATTTGAGATCTTCCTTCATGACTAGTTTTGCTCTACAATTTGCTTGATGATTTCTATTGGCATTTGGTTTTACGTAATAATTAGAAGGATTGGAGGGTGCTGGTACAGTACACAGGCTACAGTAGGCCGTGCATCCACACGTGTGAAAATTTTTGCATGATTTTGGAGCCATAAAGTGGAGTTCAAGCCAAGATAAGCTAGAAATCAATAGATTGATTTGTGCTCTAGCTATTCGATCTTGATTGGATCTTAATAAGGTGCGTTCTCCATCATTTCTAGGATCACTTGGACTTATTTTGCTGTATTTTCAACATTAATCAAGCAAAACAACCAAATACTAGTTGACATTTTTCACACTTAAGACCATTGTTCTATGGTTACCTCTTCATTTGAGTTTTTTTTATTAAAAATAGGATAAAACAAATTTTCTTTGTGAGATTATACTATATATACTATGTAGGCTCGATTTGAACTTCACGACCTAGTGTCATTTTGAGTGTCATGAAGGGAAGCACAAATCAGTATTCAAGAAACTTCTTCGAGGGTTTCCCTCCAATTTCTTGAATTATCTAGTTGTCAGTTTTTTAGAATTCTTGCCTTTTGAGTCATGTATCTCAATTTGCTTGTGAGCAAAATATTACAAATTTACATTAGTAAATTATGTTTTTAACTCAATAAAGCTATGTAACCTAAGCTTTATATGGATCGCCCTTCTTTTCTACACAAAATTCTTGCATTTGATAGCAATGAACCAAAAAAAAATTTCTATTTTAAAAAAATTGTTTGTTTTTTGTCGGTTCCATTCCTATACTTTGTCGACTTTCCCAAAAACTAGCACAAATTATAATGAATGCAAGTGAATTTTATATAGCTGTACTTGAGTTTAAGAGAGCCTATACTAATGATAATCTACATTAGTAAATTATGTTTTTAACTCAATAAAGCTATGTAACATAAGCTTTATATGGATCACCCTTCTTTTCTACACACAAAGTTCTTGCATTTGACAGCAATGAACCAAAAAAAAAATTCCATTTAAAAAAAATTGTTGGTTTTTTGAAAGTCATCGTTTTGTAAGTTTCTATGAACTTGATTTTCAAAGAAAGATGTCGGTTCCATTCCTATACTTTGTCGGCTTTCCCAAAAACTAGCACAAATTATAATGAAATCAAGTGAAATACTTGAGTTTAAGAGTGCCTATACTAATAATAATGTAACTTTGGGGGAGGGGGAGGGGGGGGGGGGGTGTTCCTAAGATATTACACTCAAGAAAGCCATGAACTTCAGGGGAGTAATGCATGCGGGGCTCAATAAGAAGGGTGTTAGAATGTTGTGGATTATAAAGTGCTTAAAAAAATATTGAGAGATTTACACAAGGTTCCTTCCTATAAGGGATTGAGGGCAATTAGAAATTTATAATAAGAAATTTGAATCTATGCTATCAAAAATTGGCACATGTATCCAATGGAAATACATGATATAAGGATGTCTACTTTGGGAGCAGTTGCTCATGAGGCTTGAAAGTTGAGTGCATTTCCCATCACCCTAGCTATAGACTCTAGAGTTAGTTGCCAGCAGCCAAAGCCTCCCTGAAAACGTTTGTTGGCATGAAAGGTCTGATGATGATGGTGGCGTGATGCCATGCTATTGTAGTACAACAGCCTACTACACCTGTCCTAGCCTCCAACGTATGCAGCAACCCTCGAGGAGATTCTTCCCACGCCAGAATATCAATCAGCGTAGGTAATAACTTTTCACATCCCCCTTAACGTCCTATTCTCCACGAATCTCAAAGACAAAAACAAGAGATGATGATCATTAATCATGGGGGCAAGGCGAGGAAATGGCATGGCTTACGTCCGTCGTGACTCGCCCACCTTAAAACTTGAACGGTTTTATGCGTGGATTTCAATCATAACCGATTCGACTCTCGCCATGCTTGTAATTTGTAGTATGTACCTTCTTCACTCTCATGCAGCAGCTGAGGCACCCCAGCCAGCAGGCAGGGCTGCTTGCAGTGCTTTGCTTTCGATAGTCTCCTTAAGGCTAATGGGTAACACTGCACAGTCTCTTCATTTCTTGTATTGCCAAACGTTTTTCTCGTCTGTCCTCCATCCAGCAGCCAGCTCCTTCGGAGTTCAGAGTGCAAGCTTTATTCAGTCTCTGCAGTTTGAACTAACTAACTACCAACAATTTAGGCTAAACACATCAACCTCGTGAATCGCCCACCGTGCCCTCTTCCAGGGCCGATCCAAGTCCTATTGGATCTGTGTTACTAGCAGGCTGCGGCCAGCTATTAGACAATGCATGCCATTGCATGGCATTGGGCAGGCACGGGGGAAAGCCAAGTAGGATGGAAGGAATTAGAACTTAGAACTAAACTGGTGAAGGCTCGGGACTCGGGAGTCAAGAGATTGATCCGTGATGACGAAAAAATATTCGTACTGTGAATACTCAATAGTTGCGGACAGGGACGCAGGGACTTCGGGCTGAGGGTCTGTGGGTTTGGGTGATGACACACGTCCGGATTTTGTACAAATCTTATGATTATAATATAGCATCACATCGATTTGACAACTCTCCCGCACTTATAGTTATTGCTGCCATCATGCTCTCACTCTCTCTCTCTCTCTCTCTCAGTCTCTCGTGACTTTGGTCCCGGTTATAAAGCTCCCCACAGGGCCACAGGCCCACACGCGAGATCATGAGATCAGGCTAGGAATTTGAAGGGGCAGGCTGCTGAATCCTCTCCCCCACCTCATCTATCAAATCATGAAAATTGTACTGCATTATGACCTTCAATATGATGTGCCATTTCCTATGATCGATCCCTTCTTTTTGCAGTGAGTTTTCAGCATAGATTTATTCTGATAAATTCCAAACTTCCAAAGTTAAACCTTCGAGCCAGACTTAGCTAGTTATTCACATTTCCATCATGAAAGCGGAAATTTGGAACTGAGCTTCAATTGCAATTTGCCATGTGCTTTCGTGAGCAAGACATGAAAGCCTTTTGTAAAGGCATTGTTGCTTTTACCGAAGTACAAGATTGCATGAAATCATTCATTAGTAATGTATTTGCACGTTCATGATTAGGTTCATAATTGAGCCAGGGATTGGAATTTAGCACAACGAAACGTTTAGCCCAACAACAAGCAATTGCTCCAATCATTCAATGTATTCGCAAAACTGCAACAAAATTTGGATGAAGCCTGCGCGCAACATTGCTCATGATTTTTCTTTATGTCGTATGTGTAGCTCCCTGAATCAATTTAGAACGTAGCTTGATCAGCCCTGAAGAGAGTGAAGAAAGTTTTCTTCTTATTCTATTTGTATTACGTGAAAACAATAAAAACAGAAAACTGTACAATCCAACCTGCACTCCATGGAATATAGAACCATACTATGATGTTCTTCCTACTGCACTCCATGGAAGATACAACTTCGTATGATGTTGATAAGCTACATTATCTTAGTGAATATAGAAGTAGTTAGTATGATCTTTATGTATTATGGAAGGAGCCGGGCACAGGCCATTCTGCCGGTAAGGATTATCAGAATTTTTTTAGGCGAGCCCCGGTTTGGATTTTCAAAATTTTTTAGGCTCGGCCCCTCCATTGCGTAATGGATTTTTGGACCCTTTTTAAACCAATCCTTAGATGCCACGTGGCAGGTGCAAGCAGAATCAGCACTAAAAAAATTTGAGACCAATCTGATGCTGCCACGTGGCAGACGCAGGCAAAATTTGCACTTATTTTTTTAAAAGAAAAAACAGGTGACTATTCTGCTTTTTAATCTGTTCAGAAATGGGCAGAATAGTCACCAAAAATCCATTACGTGAGGGGAATGCTTTGCCCGAGGGCCTTTTGTGCTTCGGAGGGAGCTCGCCCAAGGGCTGGGCCAGACATGTACAGAAATGCCATGTCTGAAATATTTCCCCCACAAAATGCCATTTGTGAAAATATTTAATCTCAATTTTCATACATAAATTTTGGACGAAATTGCTGATGCTTTCACTCATGGATACATGGATATAAATTTTGGACCAAATGAGTGTTTAATTCAATATCAAGCAAATTTTGCCTTTGAAGATACCTTCAAAATACAAAGAAAAAGTGAAGACTTGGCGTTACGATGACAAACTATCGCAGCTATTGAGTATTCACAATAGAAATGGAAAGCTCAATGCTAAGGATGAGCTTGCTACTTAACAAAAGTATATAAGACTCAAGAAAGGCTATTTATTAGATGTCTCAAATCTTAGTGATAGATCTTCATTTAGTTTTGTAATCATGTCTAAATTTTGAAAAAGTTCCATAAATATGACGGTCATCTTTGTTATGATATTGGTATATTGTTGTGACTATTTGCTAAAAAGATGACGTGTCATTCCTATGTGAAGTTGAGCATTAAAATTAATTTTTTAAAACTTTACTTCTTCTAATTTGTATTTTTATTTTTTTTAAATGTCTTACATAAAGCAAAGCTTCTCTTGATGTATAGATCACCTTGTTTTTTGGTTGGACCTTGTCTCTCCTAGAGACAAGATCACTATGCGTTATAATGTCTCCCCTAGACATTATAACATATAGTGACAACTGAAGTCTTCTAGAATATGAAAGAGATGTATTCTCCCCCGTTATCTGACCTCAGTGCTTTTATTCGTTTGTCAGTTTGATTTTCTGCACGCTCTTTGAATTGTCTGAACTTGATGAAAGCCCGCCCCTGTAAGTCCTGTCCCATCCAAAGACTCAAATTTAATCTGAAATAGCTCCCCCTTGATGATCACCCTGTCATCCTGCAGTCCATCCCTATCAAGTGTGAAAAATCAGATCTAAAACATACTTAATGGATCTCAAATATCTTGACCAGATTTGGATGCACATCTAGATTTAGCTACAAGATAGAAATGATCAATTTTGGCATGCTAGAATTGCATAAATCACAAATCTTTGGGCTGAAAGGTTATCACAAAAGATGATTGGACTCTTTGAAAAAATTCAGCAATTGAAAATACATTACCATCATGTTGATCCAAAGCAGATCCTTTGTGCATGAAGTCAAGGCTTTGTACTCGGCCTCACCAGAAAATAATGAGATTGTTGTTTGTTTCTTCAACATCCATGAGATAGCTCCATCACCTATGAAAATAGCACTTATGTATTTGCTATCCATTTGATCTCCAACAAACTCCAAATATGAAAATCCATACAATTAGGTGATGATCCTCCATAAACAATGCCAAAATCTCTAGAACCCGAGATGTACCTCAATACTCTCTTGCCTAGCTTCCAATGCTCCACACTAGGATCATGCATAAATTGACTTAATCTACCAACACAATAGCTAAGATCAAGTCTTGTGATTGTCAGATATATGAGTGAACCAATTAGCTTCCTATAGAGAGTAATGTCCTCGAAGGACCTTTCATTACCTCTTATAGTGAGCTTTACATTTGACTCCATTGGTGTATCACAAGATTTAGCATATACCATATGAAATCTTTTTAGGATAGAATTAGCTAATTCTCTTGACAAATGAAATTAGATTGAGAAGTTCTAAATACCTCTATTCCCAAGTTATAATGCAAAAGACCAAGGTCATGCACATCAAACTCTTGTTTTAGTGCAATCTTGATATCATCAATATCTTAACTGTTGCCTCCACTCAAAATGATATCATCCACATAGATTAGAAGAATAGTAACATCATTTCCAACAAATCTATAGTAAAGTGAATGATCTTACAGATTTATTTGTCAATAAAGGCCTAAATAGTGTTTGTACTATTTTTGGCAAGTAGATAAATGGATGAGGTCGGATTTTTAATTGGCTAGATTTGATACATTACATCTAGACTAGAATTTCTAGGTTTTTTTATGAAGTACCAAGAAGTTACCATTTAGGACAAGTTTAGGGAAATTGGCCAAATGACATTTTGGCAGCTATAAATAGCATTACCAGCATGAAAAAAGTTGTTAGAAATTAGAGTTGATCTGATTTATTTTTTATAAGCTTCAAATTTGATAATGTAACTATTGTACAATTAGTCAAATTTACTGTATTCAGTTGATAGCGTCTATCACCAAAAGAAACGACACTAAGAAGCATCTTAGGAAATCGGACTCCATATGGGATATCGGCAGTCCGATGGCATAAGACAGCCAAGTTCCTTCAATCGGAGCTTCGGGGAAGATCATAATGATCGTTGTAAGGGAATTCTAGGAAGACATCCGAAGAAACTTGCATTTTCGGTGGTTTCAGAGAAATCATTAGTGGTGGCCTCATAATTCACTGTGTGGACAACCATTTGGCGCAACGGGGCTTGCATGGGTATGCAAAGTGTTAAATTTCAATGGTCATGTTCAAATCAGTTGATAATGAGCATATTGAAAAACTCTATATATACTTATTCTTGGAAAACACAAAAAATTATGAAGGCTCAAATTTCAAGCAAAGGATCGAAAATTCAGGATTGAAATTTTCTGACCCAAGCATATTTTCCAACCCAACGTCATTCTTGTCAAAGAGAGATTTTTCGATTCTGGGTCGGGTCGGAACGGTTCTAATTTTTATGACCCTGAATTGGATCGGATCGGGTCTGATTTATCTGGGCGTCTTCGACCTTGGATCTCGGATCGGATCGGGTCTAATTTATCCACCCTTTGTATAAATTTGACCCAGTGTATAAATTTTGACCCTTTGTATATATCCGACCCAATGTAAAATTCTGACCCTTTGTAAAATTTCGACCCTATGTAAAATTTTGACCCTTTGTATTGTCGACTCGAAAATCCAACCCACGTCGAGACGTTGACAGTCTGCCTACTTCTGTACATAACTCTCTGACAAAAAATGATGACTATGTATTGCAGAAGTGATGTAGTTAATCAAGTAGGTTAAAACCAACTTTCAATGTACTGATCATTTGACTTCCAATCATCAAGGAAGATCTGCATTGGAGTCAACACAGTGATCAAGCTATTATCCTGCAGGCGTTTTGTTGTAAATAGTTAAGTTCAGTTTTCAGTTTTTTAGCTATCTATCAACTAACTCAGCTGAAGCAGTTTTCGCCTACAGTTTTTTTGTGTCCAGCTTCATGCATTGTACTTATGTTTCTGATATCAATCTGAGTTCATGGTTCCACTACTGCTCTATTCTATTTGCACATTGTAATATCTGATTCATCTTGAACTCGATCTTTACTGGTAATTGTTGCATTTTCGATCCACAACTACCTTGTTACATACCTATGTAACTAGCAGTACTTCAGACCCCTAATAGTCCGTTTAGTGTTGGGGGCTAAATGGCAAGGTACCCTTAGGATTAAGGGTATGTGCCCTTGGAGAAGGACAGGCAAGTGACTATACCTTAGTCGGAGGTAATGGAGTCACGTGACCCTTGGATAAGGGGTACCCTTAGTATTAAGGGTAGGTGTCTTAGATTAAGGTACTAGTGTCCTTGGTAAAGGGCAGGTAGGTGTCTATGCCTTGGATGGAGGTATGGAACCTAGAGAGGTGTTAGAAATTCATTGGATGACTATTTTTCTAAACCTTGGGCCTCAACCTTGAACCATATCACTTTATTGGTCTAGGACCAAAGTATACCTGCACAACTTGGGCAATGGGACGTAGTAGGAGGGTGCCCTTCTAAAGTGTCCATTGAGTTCCCAACTCCCACAAGAAAGACATTCAAAGAGTCATAGGTTATGGAAGGAGTCTCTTGACCTTCCACAAGCCTATCTTGGAGATTTCTTAACTCCCCTAGGCTTCTCTCTCTCTCTCTCTCATTGGATGAGCATGGAACTCCATAGTGCATTGGAGGGGTCCATGGGCCATCTATATGAGGGTAGTAGGGCGCCCATTGGGGGGGAGAGATCTCTCTTGTTTGCTTTGCTTATGCTCTAGTGTTGCTACTAGTGTGTAGAGTGCTTTCTTGTGGTAGTATGCTTAAGGTTTGGATCTTGCTTATGGTATGGGACATAAATAGGGTTTGGATCTTGAGAATGCTATGGAGTATTGTGGTATGCTTGTAATTTTTTATAATTAGCAAGGGGGTGCTAGATAGGTCTTGCTTGGAGCTTGGATCTAGCTATGGTTGGGTGGTGAATACTTGAGGCTAGCTTGCTATCTATCTTTGTGTTTAAAGAGTAGGGACACAGGTGGAGGAGAGATTTTGGAGGCTTGCAAATCCTTACTTGCAGGTGGAGGCATCCTACTTGGAGTTGGGGAGCATCTTGAAGCTTGCAGGTTGCTTGGAGGACATTTGGAGGCTCTACCTTGGATTTGGAGGACTTCCTCACCTCTACTTGTAAAAGTGGTATCAAAGCTAGACAAAGGATAGTAACCTTTCTAACCTTCTTCAAATTCTATTAAGATCACCAACTAAATTTTTTTGGGAAAGGTTACTGGCTTTTCTAGTTGTAGGAAGCTTGTAGTTGAAGTACCCAATGAATCTAGTTCTCTTTGGAAGACAGTTGTGATGCTTATAGAATTGTTTAGGGGCTGATTTTTTATCATGTTAGAGAAGTTTTAAAGTGGGCTTTGTTTTTTTTAAAAGTTTTGAAAAAAGATTTGTGGGATGGTTAGAGGAAGTTTTCCTCTACATACACAAACTTTTTTTTGCAAATTGATTGACTCTAACTATGTGTTTTGATCAAAACTAGTGTCTTTTTTTTTTGCATACATGAAGCATTTGAAGTTCTGATTTTCATTTTGAAGTTTTGTTTTTCAGACCTGTAAATCTGAAGATCAGATCTGAAAAGTGAGAAAAAATAGACATCATTAACGAATCCTCTCTTTCACTCTCTACACCCTCACACTCATCCTCATTAGTAAGTTTAGCTTGCTTAGATTGGTTCTTCTTCTTGAAATAGTTTGATGCATAGTGTCCTTTCTTGCCACAGAAAAAACACTTGATCTTTGACAGGTTCTTCTTGCCACTGGATGTTGCAGCTTGTACGGACTGATCCTCAAATCGAACCATCATAGACTTGTTGAGAAGTTATGTAAGTGATGAAAAGACTCAATGGGAACACTATCTTCCTATACTAGAATTTGCTTACAATAACACACTTCATTCTTCTACTGGCAAAGCGCCTTTTGAAGTAATGTATGGAAAACCTATTGTGCCTCCTGTATTAAGGACTAAAGAAAAGATATTTTTCTCAGATGAATTTGTCCAGGATTATCAAGACACCTTTTCAAGGGTTCAGCAATCCATTGCAAGTGCACAACAGAAATAGCAGAAAAGCGCAAATTTGCGTTCGAGGGCAATCAAGTACGAAGAAGGGGAACTAGTTCTCCTAAAATTTGAAAAGAAAAGGCTTAGGGAAAAAAAGGGCAGCATGAAACTTTACCCAAAACTAGCCCAAAAGTATTATGGACCTTTTAAAGTCAAGAAAGTAATCAATGAGGTTACATGTGAACTTGACTTACTTATTACTTGGAAAATCCATAACAAATTCCATGTAAGCTTGCTAAAGAAATTCAATGGTCCAGAACCTAAAGGACTTACAAATTCCGAACCTCCAGAAGTTCAAGGAATTGAAGAAATCCTTCAACCTGAGCAGATCTTGATGCACAAGACAAGAACGGGAAGAAAGGAAATAACTTCTACATTATATCTCTTCAAGTTTAAAAACTATACTACTACGGATGCAAGATGGATGGAAGAAGAATTTTTCCAAGAATATCCAGAAATTTTAAATGTTTATTTGAGAAATGTCCGTTGAGAACAACGCTTAATGCATCGGAGGGGTGTAAATTGTATAGACCAAATTGACCAAGAAATAAAGGCTATTCAATCTTCCATTCTTTTTGTATGAAACATATTTTGAATATTAGAGTTTATTACTCTAATTGATGAAATATGTGTACAGGTATCATTACCTGAAGACAAGAAATGAAACTATAGATCAATGCTAACAGTTTGATGTGCAGGTTCTAGAAATAGAATCTAATGATGAACCATTTTATGGTATGACTCCTAACATTTTCTTTAGGGTATGTGTAGGTACTAAGAAGAGTGCCTGAAGAATGAACTAAAGAATCTTCTTAAAGCTTAAAGATGGCACCTGAAGAAGGCTTTTTCTAAAGTCTATAAAGAAGGCTCAAATCGAGTCTATAAAGAAGACTCAATAGAGTCTATAAAGATTTGGAGAAAAAATCAAAGGACTCATCACCCTTTGTGTCACACTCCACTATGATTGGGGATGGGCAACCCCTAGAAAAAAAGGGCCTAGAAATTGATGAAAATTATGCAAGATAAGATGGACATATACAAAGCCTTTCCCATGTTATGAAAAACACTTGGGGTGAATCCCAATGTTGTAAACCAAGAAAAATACAACTTGAAAGTGGCTAACATTAAATGTTAAGCTACCTACCTTCCATCCTTATCAATATGTAACTTAACTACTTTGCCACATGGCTTGTAAGCCATAAGATACCTAGGAAAATGTGCCCTCCTACTCCTCCCCTTTTGCTTTAACAAGTTGTTAAACACCCTCTCACACCTACACAACTCACCCTCTCACTCTACTTCTCCTAGAGTCTCCCTTACACCTCTCACACTTATTTTGGACCCCTCAGCTCTGGGGCTGTTCGGTGAGGACCTTGCACGTGTTCGAGAGAACAGGCTCTTGCCTGTATCATGGTGGGAGAGCTATGGCGCCGGAGAGCCAGACCTGAGGACGCTCGTGCTCCGAGTCCTTTCACAGGTATGTTGTCTGATCTCATTCATCCAACAAGTTTTCGCATTTTCTCTACAAGGTCGGTACTCACTCGAGTTGTTGCCAATTAATGCAGGATTGTTTTGCTTGCGTGTGTGAGCGGAACTGGTCAACGTTCAACCTTGTTCACACGAACAGGCGGAACCATCTGACGACGGAGCGGTGCAATGACATCTAGCAAATCTCTAGAGGTATGAACAAAATCTGAAATAAATGGACTTCTAGCATGCTTGATGATAATACAACTTTCACATGGAGAATCGGATTTGCTAATAGAAGGAAGATCTTGCACTAAGTTCTGATTTTGCATTTCTTGAATACTCTTGAAATTTAAATGGCCTAGTTTGAAATGCCACAACAAATGATTTGATTCAGAAGTAGAAATTATAAGAGCTTGACTTCTAGTAGAGTAACAATGAACATTGTTACAACTTGACTTCTAGTAGTGTAACAGTAAACAATGTCTCAATCAATTTTGGACTTTTTAAAAACCCGCCGCGGCAGGTGGAACCTCCGGGAATAAAAAAAAAACAAATTGTTTTTTCTCAAAAAAATTCGTTTTTTCTTTTCTTTTAGTCTTTTTTTATTTTTTTTAAAATGGGAGGCTCCACCCATCACGGCGGGTGGACACCTCCCACACACCTTTAACATATATATCATAATATATACAACAATTTGTGTATATGCATGAGGTGAGAGGATGTATGGGGGTGTGCACTCATACATCCTCTTTAGACACACTTTCTAATTGTAAGTTTCTTCTGGTATGGGGAGGGTGCATCCTTCCATATATATGTACATTTCATGTACATTGAGGGGTCGGCCTATAAAAGATTCCCTCCCTCCCCCATAAAAGATTTTCTTTCTTCTCTCTCTCTCTCTCTCTCTCTCTCTCTCTCTCTCTCTCTCTCTCTCTCTCACACACACACACACACACACACACACACACACACACACACACACACACGCGCGCGCGCGCGCGCGCAGGCTAAGGGACAACCAATAAAGATTAAGAATCAACGGTAAAGGGCCAAGGGCCAAGGGCTAAGGGTTAAGGTCCAAGGGAGAAGGGTTCAGGGCCAACGAGCAATGGCTAAGGGCTAAGGGCCAAGGACCAAGGGCTAAGGGACAAAAGTTAAGAGTTAAGAGCCAAGGGCCCAAGGGCCAGAGGTTAGGGGCCAAGGGTTAAGGGCCAAGGGCCAAGCGCTATGGGCCAATGGTAAAAAGCCAAGTGTTTAGGGCCAAGTGCCAAGGGCTAAGCATTAAGGTCCAAGAACCAAGGGTTAAGGTCCAAGGGCCAAGGGTTAGAGGCTAAGAGACAAGGGCTAACAACCAAGGGCTAAGGAACAAGGGCCAAGGACCAAGGGCTAAGGATGAAGGCCAATGGCGAAGGACAAATAAACAAAGGCTAAGGGCCAAGGGAGAAGGATTTAGGATTTAGGGCTAGGAGTTTGGTGTTTAGGGCTAAGGGTTAAAGATTAGGATTTAGGATTTAGGATTTAAAATTTAGGGCTATGGGCCTAGAATTTAGGGACTAGTGTCTAGTGTTTAGTGTTTAGGGTTTAAGATTTAGGGTTTAGGGTCTAGGATTTAGGGCCTAGGGCTTAGGATTTAAGATTTAGAGCTAAGAGCTTAGGGCTTAGGATTTAGGATTTAGTGTCTAGGACTAAGGGTGGCCTCACCTCACTCTCAACCGAAGGCCCAGCTAAAATCTCAACCGGAGACCCCAGCTAAAATCTCAACCGGAGGCCCAGCTTACATCTCAACCGAAGGCCTCACCTCACTCTCAACCAGAGACCTCAGTAAAATCTCAACTGGAGGCCCAGCTAAAATCTCAACTGGAGACCTCAATAAACTCTCAACCGGAGGCCCATCTTAAATCTCAACTGAAGTGTTTTTCTGGAATCTCGACCGAAGTGTTTTTCTGGAATCTCGGCTGAAGTATTTTTCTAGAATCTCGACAGAAGTGTTTTTCTGGAATCTCGACCGAAGTGTTTTTTTGGAATCTCAATCGAAGCATTTTTCTGGAATCTCGACCGAAGTGTTTTTCTGGAATCTTGACCAAAGCATTTTTCTGAAATCTCGACCGGAGCCGAAGTGTCCGCTGAAATCTCGACCGAAATGCTCACTGAAATCTCGACCGGAGACGAAGTGCCCATTCAGATCTTGACCGGAGCCGAAGTGCACGCTGAAATCTCGACTGGAGCTGAAGTGCCCCCTCAGATCTCGACCGGAGCCAAAGTGCCCGCTCAAATCTCGACCAGAGCCGAAAACAGCGATCAAATCTCGATCGGAGGGATTCGATTAGATCTCAACTGAAGCAATCAGGTCAGAGCTCGACCGGAGCAATTAACACCCATCTCGACCGGACCATAACTTTTGATCAACACCTCTAATTGCCATTTCGATTGAACCACCATCTTCCCAACACCTTTTAGACTAAAAAAAAAAAGGCATGAACACGAAAAAAATTCTAAAAAAATAAAACTCATACCAATAGAAACCTTGCAACACCACCTTTCTTGAATTTCTCTCGATGTTGCTTCTCATACACCCATGACTCACACATCGTCTTCAAGTGGTCTTCCATCATAGGCAATCCTTTCACCATTTCCAATTTTCTCATCAAGCTGAGGCTTCCTAGGTTCAAATGACCAAGCCTTTTATGCCACAGTTCAATTTGCGATGGAATGGACGAGATAAGTCCATGTTGCCCCTTAATTGTAGCATTCAGCCTATACAATTACCATCCGCAATGTCTTTAAACTTTTGGTTCACATCCTTTACAAAGCAACGATCATGGAAAAATTCTACTTTCAACTTTTGATCAGTAATGACACCAACGGAAAGTAGATTTTTCTTCAAACCTGGTACATAAAGCACCTCCTTGATCGTCTTTCTTTTGCCATCAGGTAGTTGGATGGAAATGGTGCCTATCCCCTTGATCTTGCACACATCACCATTTGCTTGTGAAACAAACATTCCATTATCCAACTCTTTCAAGCTACTGAACCAATCTTTATTACCTATCATGTGTCTTGTGGTCCTGAGTCAATGTACCAATTTTGATCATCTTGATTGGATGACAACGCTAGTATAAAGATGCTAGAGTCTTCAACTTCACCTTCATTGACAAGGTTACCTACTTGCTTTGGTTTTCCCTTGTCTGATTCCGCCAAGAATTTTTGACACTTGCTTTTCCAATGGCCCTTTTTTCCACAATGGAAACATTTGTCCTTCTTCTTGGTCTTGCTAGATGATCCCTCATCCTCCTGAGTCTTGGTGAATTGCTGCTTAGACTTCTTTTTACCCTTGCCTTTGCCTTGTTTTTGGCATGTCACAAGTGCTTGATCAGTATTTTGACGTCTAGCTTTCACCATCTCTCGTCGCTGCTCCTCCTGCATCAAGATTCCTATGAGCTCATCAAAGGTTGGTAATCTTTCTCTTGATGCTATCCCGCTTATCTAATAAGGTTTTGCAATGCATTGTTGGAAGAGGGGGAGAATAAATGACGAACACGAACAAGAAACGAATGAGAAGCGAACTCGAATAGAAAATGTTCATGCGCAGCGGAATGAATTATTTGACTCTCTCCGTAAGCATGACTACGCCTATCAGAATGAAGAGAACTTTATTGATAGAAATCACAGTGATTCTAGATTATGTAGCCAAACATGTAATGGATGAAGCGCTAGATGAATAATTTATCGCGAATTGCAAGACAAATTATCTGTCGCGAATGATTCACAAAGAGCTAGACTATGCTCGACTGATAGTTAGTCGCGAATTGTTTGCGAAAGACAAGACTAAAAATTGATTGTCTATTACCAAAAAGAGCAGCTAGAAAGATCAAACAAAATGAAGAACAAGCATAGCAATATTAACACAGATCTGAATGCAAAACAAAGAGCTGTATCAGATTAAGTATATCATGTATACAAGCTAATAATGCGGCAGAGCACAATACAATAGCGGACAAAATCGCGTGCCCTACAAAGCTTATTTTGTCTGTAATGAGGAATGAAACCTGTTCTCTTAGTCTCTTCTTCACTCACTTGATCACGTAATCATCATCATCATCTCAATGGTGTCCAAAATATGTATATATACATAATATTATAGGTGTGTGGATGTGAAAGTACATAGTGGATGTGTTGTCTGTAGGAGATTGTGGGTGGCTGCAATTGTTGTCCAATTTGATAGCGCAACTGCATGGATTGACTGTAAAAAAAAGGGTGTGACGTCAGCTAGTGCTGAAGTGAACGTTGGTGATGATGCAAAAAGTGGGTCACTCTTACGAATGGCCTTAGGATAAGATACCAGGGTGCCTTAGCTTTTAGGACACCTTTGGCATTCTATAGGATAGTGTCCCCTTTTTGCTTGTCAGCATAACCTATGTAAAAACATAGTGTTCGCGATTCTTTTGCCCTTTATTCGTCTGTGCGAATTTGCGTGTAAATATGCAGGCTTCATGACAACGTTAGTAAATATGCAGCAAGAATGGAGGCAGATTAAAAAATGGGATTTAGGAGAGTAGAAGTAGTAAATCCAACACCCCCCCTTAATCTAGATCTGTGAATGACTTGATCTTCAGACTGAGCAATGCACAAAGTTTGTTGTGTGCATTAATACTGAGTGCTTTCGTGAAAAGGTCTGCAACCATGTCATGCATTCTGCAGTACGTTAAGCTTACCTCCCTGTCGAGAACCTTGTCCCTGATGTAGTGATATCTGATGTCAATGTGCTTATTCCTAGAATGAAATCTAGGGTTGGCCGATAAGGCAATAGCACTTTGGTTATCAGAAAACAAAATTGTGGGGCTGTACTGATACAGATTGATGTTAGACAGCAAATTTCTCAACCAAAATGCTTCCTTAATAGATTGAAAAGCAGCAATGTACTCTGTTTCAGTAGAAGAAAGTGCGATAGAGGTTTGCTTATGACTGTTCCATGAAATAGGACCATCGTTGAAGAAGAATGTAAATCCAAATGTGGATTTACAATTGTCTGCATCTCTTCCCCAGCTTGCATCAGAATAGCCACTGAGCTGATGAAGATTGTCATTGCTGACATCTCCATAGCAAATGCACTGGTCCATGGTAGCTCAAATATATCTCATGACTCGAATAAGAGTCTGCCAATGGGTAATGCCAGGACTAGCCATATATTGGCTGAGTGAGCTTACAACAAAAGAGATATATGGTCTTGTACAGACCATTGCATACATGAGAGATCCAAGTATCGATCGATATGGATATTCTCTCATCTGCTCCTCTTCTTGCTTGGTCTAGGGGCATTGGTTCTTTGACAGATGTAGGCCTGGATCCATTGGTGAGTGAGCTAATTTACAATTCATCAAATTGTATCTATTAAGAACATTGTGAAGATACCTTTGTTGAATGACGTAAATCAGTCGATTTGGTCTGTCTCTGTGGATTTGAATTCCAAGATAGAAGTGAGCTTCGTCCAGATCAGTCACGTCGAATTTTGAGAAAAGCATCCATTTTGCATCCTTGACCATTTTGGTATTGTTGCTGAAGAGCAACATATCATCAACGTACAAGGTGATGATAATGAAGGATTGCTGCAATGACCTTGAATAAACGTTGCAATCAGCAGTGCTTGGTTTGAATCCTTGTTCAATGAGGAATGTGTTGATCCTCTGAAACCGAGCTCTGGCAGACTGTTTCAAGCCGTACAATGCTTTGTGGAGTTTACAGACATGATTCTTCATGCCTTCCAAAGGTATCCTTCGGGCTGGATCATGTAGATATCTTCAGGATCGACGAATGTTTGACGACTGGACTAAAAGTCTCATTGTAGTCGACATTCGGGATCTAGGTGAATCCTCGTGCTACTAGTCTAGCCTTCCTTCGATCAATTGCTCCGTTGGCATTATATTTGATCTTAAAGATCCATTTGCAATCAATAATATTGCAGCCAATAGGATCTTCGACTAATAACCATGTCTGATTCTTGATCAGAAAGGAATACTCTCTGTCCATGGCTTCTCTCTAGATATCAGAGTCTGGTTGGCTGATTGCCTCTTCGACTGTCTTCAGTTCCTACATTAAGAGATAGGCAGACTCAGGAGTATACCTTGTGGGCTGTGTGCGCACTCGGCTTGATCTTCTAGGATGATTCGACTGATGAACCACTCCTGGGACTTGGTGTTGGGTAGCAGCAGCATCTTCATCTGACTCGTTGTCTCGAAGTGGGTCGACAATAGACACGCTTGAGCTAGAAGCTCGGACTGTCGTGTCAATTGCAGGAGATGTAGGTTCTTCTTGAGCAATATCCTTGCCTTTGAGGTCGACGAATTGATCCTCAATAAAGACTGTATCCCAGCTATACAAGATTTCTTGGGTATCAGGATCGTACAGCTTGTAGGTGTTATCAGACAAAGTATATCTGATCATGATGGTCTTGAGACCTTGGAAGTCCAATTTCTTCCTTGTGTCTTTTGGGATCTGCGCATAGGCAATGAACTCGAACACTCTTAGATTCTTCAAAGAAGGCTTAGAGCCTGTCCACACCTCGTGGGGTGCCTTGTCTAAGAGAACCTTGGTCAAACATCTGTTTTGGACGTAAGCTGCAGTGGAGACAACTTCAACCCAGAATCTCTTGGGCAACAATGCATGCGATAGCATACATTTAGCAGATTCGACCAGAGTACGGTTCTTCCTCTCAGCTAAGCCATTAGACTGAGGACTGTAAAGAGTGACGAATTGCTGCTCAATGCCTTGGCTTTGACAGTACTCCTTAAACTCGACAGAGATGTATTCTCCACTGTTGTCTGATCTTAGGGCCTTGATCATCCTTCCAGTCTCCTTTTCTGCACACTCCTTAAAGATTCTGAAGCAGTTGAAAGCTTCTGATTTATTCTTTATGAAATACACCATCGTCCTTCTAGAGAATTCGTCAATAAAGGTTATAACATACTTGGCATCCTTCAACAAAGGATTTTTCATTGGGCCACAAATATTTGAATGTACAACATCTAGCAATCCTCTAGCAATATGTTGATGGCTTGACTTAAATGGTTTTCTAGTCTGTTTACCAATACATTGATCACATTCAAATTCTACTTTGTGTCCTCGATCTGTGATTCTACTTACAGAGAGCAGATTCATAGATAACTTTGGTACATACAAGACTTTAGAGAGTAGCTTAGACTGATCATTTGCAAAGCATAATCTTATAGTGCCTTCACCTTTAATAGCTTGTGTGCTATTGTCGCCAAGGTGAACAAATTTCTGAGTACTGTAAGGTGTATAGGACTCAAAACAGCCAATGAGGCTAGTCATGTGTTGAGTGGCTCCGAAATCCAGGAACCAAGAACTGTCGCCAGATGCTCCTTGATGGTTGGTCATGAAGGCATCATGATTCATTTCTTGAATAGGTTGTGGAGCTTCTGCAACTGCATTCGCCACTTGATTCGACTACCTTTGTTGTTGTTCTTCGCTTGAAGTATTCAGCAGTCTTGAATTTTGGGGTTGTTTCGTTTGCAATATCTACAGAACAGCTTCTTCTTTGTTTGCGGATTCGATTGTTCCTTGTGCTGAGCTGGTTTTTGGTCTGGCTTTGATTGCTTTGGGCCTTTCTTCTTCTTCTACTTTGTCGTCCTCTTGTTGGTGTACAAGACGTGAAAATCAGTTGAGGAACTCAAGGCTTCGTTCCTTCGCGTGTCTTCCTGCAACAACATAGTAATGACTCTTGAAAGAGTCAATTCTGGATGAGTCGTGATGATCATCACCCAGCTGTCATAAGAACATGGCAAGCTTGTAAGCAGTTCCATCACTGAGTCTTGATCGTCTATGACAGATCCGACAACGGCCATTTGTCTTAGCAGGTTCTTGAATTGATTAATGTGATTCTGCAGAGAATCACCATTCGTCATCTTGAGGGAGTAGAATTTCTTCCTAAGATGTAGCTTGGAAGCTATATCTCGCACTTCGTATAGTGTGCTCTGTGAAAAATACAGATCCTAAGTGGATCTAAACTCCAAGATCATTGGCTTGAATGCTTGCACTCCAAACTACATAAGCTAGGAATTGGCAACACATTCTATGCTACCTAGAATGCAAAGAACTTGATCAAAAAGCATTTATCACAAATGGAAACTTCCATAAACATCAAGTGCGGCCCAAAATAGCATTATACAGTCCATAATACATCAGCCTACCACTTTTGGAAAGCACCTAAGATCATACACAATATCTTGAAGACAATACACACAACAATGCTCTCAATGGAGGAAGAAACAATGACAATGATCTATTGATCTCAATGAAGCATACAAAAGGTTTCTCCAACCTGTTCTCCACGACTTCCCTACTATTTATGGATGAGGAAGATGACTCTCTCTCCTCTCTCTAGAAGGTACTTGACCCTAGATATTCCCTATATAGGAAAAATAGCTAAAAATGGCTTATATGACCAAAATACATCAAAATGGTCTCATTTTGAAGGGTATGAAGTTTGACACTTCATCATACTGAAAAAATACAGTAAATAAAAACATTGTGGCCTGGTTCACACGTGTGAAACTCCAGAACCAAAACTATTTACAATTTTAGCCAATTTAGGCCTCAAACTAGCTAGGAAATGTTGACAATTTTCACACTCCCTCTTCAACATTGGATGCTAGTTTCAACATAGTCTTTGAGCACATTCCAAGATTAGATCTATGCATTAAATATAGGTCCTTTCCCAATGGTTTGGTGAAGATATCAGCCACACACTCCTTTGAAGAGACATGTTGAAGCTCCACCTCTTTGGCAATGACTTGATCTCTCACAAAATGGTGAGCAATCTCAATGTGCTTGCTCCTTGCATGAAAAACAGGATTGCTTGCCAAGCTTTGGGCTGAAAGGTTATCACAAAGTATGATTGGAGTCTTCTCTGGTTCCAGCAAGTGAAGATCCAATAACATCCTCTTGATCCAAAGAATCTCCTTGGTGCATGTTGTTAATGCCTTGTACTCGGCTTCGGTGGAAGATAGAGAGATAGTTGGTTGCTTCTTTGATAGCCATGAGACCACTCCATCTCCAAGATAGATTGCAAAGGCACTTGTTGACTTCCTATCCATTTGATCACCTGCAAAATCTGAATCTGAAAATCCACAAAGGTTAGGTGTAGTACCTCCATACAAGATGCCAAAATCTCTAGATCCCGAGATGTATCTAAGTACTCTCTTTCCTAGCTTCCAATGAGCCTCACTAGGATCTTGCATAAATTGACTTAGTTTACCAACCACAAAGCTTAGATCAGGTCTTGTGATGGTTAACCATATAAGAGATCCTATTAGCTTTCTATAGAGAGTAATGTCCTTGAAGGATCTTTCATTACTTCTTGTAGTTAGCTTTACATTTGATTCCATAGGAGTAGAAACAACTTTACAATCTTCCATATGAAACCTTTTTAGAATAGAGTTAACATACTTTTCTTGACATATGAATGTAGATTTAGAAGTTCTAATAATCTCTATTCCTAAGATATAATGAAGTTTACCAAGATCTTGAATTTCAAACTCTCTTTTGAGTGCCATCTTGATTTCATCTATATCTAGATTGTTACCACCACTTAAGATAATGTCATCAACATAGAACCAAGTAAAGTGATATCATTTTCATTCAATCTAAAGTAGAGAGAATGATCATACTCACTCATAACAAAGTTTTGAGAAAGTAAGAAGGAATTGAGCTTAGCATACCAACTCCTTGGTGCTTGCTTTAGCCCATACAAACTCTTTTGGAGATAGCACACATGATTAGGCTCATCATGTGAAACATAGCCCTCGGGTTGCTCCATGTAAATATCTTCTTCAAGATCACCATTCAAGAAGGCATTAGTAACATCCATTTGCCACATATCCCAATCATAAAGAGTTGCAAGAGAGATTAGGATTCGAATAGTTACCATCTTTGCCACGGGTGCAAAGGTCTCATCATAGTCAATACCATATTCTTGAGCATACCCCTTTGCCACCAACCTTGCCTTGTACTTGTTGATTGATCCATCTTGATTTGTCTTGATCTTGAAGATCCACTTACAACCAATTGCCTTCTTGTCCTTTGGAAGCTTTACCAACCTCCATGTGTTGCTTTTGATGAGTGCTTGATGCTCATGATCCATGGCTTGGATCCATTCCTTCTTTTGAATTGCTTCACCTACACAAGTTGGTTCATCAAAAGAGGTAAGAAAAGCAAAATTAGAGTTGTCCACCACTTGCTTTCCTTTTTCATCATAGGTTAGCCTTGATGGCTTAGCCCTTTGCCTTTGAGTCTTCCTTGAAGTTTGCTTTGGAGTGGCATCTCCATCTTCATCCAAGACATCTTGCACATCATGATGATTAGTAGGCACATCAACATCAACATCAACATCAACAACATTGGAAACATTCTCTTCATGAAAGATGACATCCCTACTTATGACAACTTTCTTTGTAGAAGGAATGTACAATTTGTAAGCCTTGCTTACTTCACTATAGCCAACAAACACACCCTTCTTTGATGAAGGATCTTCTTTAGTTCTATCATCAAGTGTGATATTGACAAAACATGTACATCCAAAGATCCTACAATGCTTGACACTCGGCCTTCTACCATAAAGAACCTCATGAGGAGTTTTACCATCCAAGGAAGCACTTGTCCATCTATTACATAGATAGTTAGCACATGCTAAAGCTTCCCCCCAAAAAGACTTAGCAAGATTAGCATGTAGTCTCATTGCCTTGGCACATTCACAAAGGGTTCTATTCTTCCTCTCGGCCACTCCATTCTGTTGTGGAGTCCTAGGACTAGACATCTCCCTCTTAATCCCATGTGCTATACAAAAGTCTTTGAACCTATTTGAGGTGTATTCCCCTCCATTCTCAGATCTTAAGCATTTGATCTTTGTATTGAATTGGTTTTCCATTTCATTCTTGAACTTGACAAATGCAGCAAACACTTCATCCTTACTTTTAAGAAGATAGATCCAAGTATACCTACTAAAGTCATCAATGAAAGTTGCATACATCTTTGCCCCACCATTGCTAGTTGTACTAGAAGAATGAATATCAGAATGCACAAGTTGTAAAGCTTCTTTAGATCTAGAAGTAGATCTAGAATAAGCAAGTCTATGAGATTTGGACAAGGCACAATGTTCACAAACACTATTGTTTGCAACAAGACTTTTAGGGAGACCAAGAACAAGCTCTTTATTTGCCATTACCTCCAAAGATTTGAAGTTGGGATGGCCCAACCTCTTGTGCCAAACTTCTTGGTTTGTCAATTGCTCCCTAGCCATACATCCTTCATGATTAGAGATCACACATGCATCAAGCTTGAAAAGTTTACCATGCCTCCTACCTTGAGCAATCAAGGATCCACATTTACTTATCAAACATGCATCTCCAATGAACTCCACATCAAGTCCTTTGTCAATCATTTGACTTACACTAAGCAAATTCTTAGTGATTGAAGGAATGTACAAAACATTTTCAAGATTTGCTTTCCTATTTGTTGAAAGGGAAATAGGAATAGTGCCTATGCCTTTGATGTCACATTGACCATCATTTGCAGTGTAGATGATGTTACCTTCTCCCTCATAAGACAATAAGGATGTAAAGTATTCCTTATGTCTTGTCATGTGAGATGAGGCTCCACTATCAATCCACCAAGGATCATTATCATCTATGTTGGCTAACAAACTTGAAGTCATAACAAGTGATTCACATGTGTTATGTTCTTCCTCATCTATTGTAAGATTTCCTTGCCTCTCTCCTTGCTCTCTTTTCTTCTTATAACATTCATTTGCAAAATGACCTTTTATCCCACAATAAAAGCACTTGAACTTTGACTTATTGTTCTTAGTAGAAGAGGAAGAGGAAGAGTGATCATCATGATCAAAGTTACCACCTTTGGACCATTTCCCTTTGCCTTTACCTTTGCCCTTGAATTTGCCTTTTGTGAAGAAAGCCTCTTCACCTCCACCTTGCAAGGATGCACCATCAAGCTTTGATTGCAACCTATGTTCTTCAGCCAATAAGATTTCTTGCAAGTCAACCACACTTGGCAAGACTCTTTGAATGGCAAAACTTTGCACAAGGTTAGCATGTTCATTTAGCAAACCATTCAACATAACTTGGACTATTTCACCATCTTTTATGTTCTCATCAATGCATGCTAAATCATCACTTAGGGACTTAACTCTCAAGATAAATGCATGAGCACTTTCACCCTCTCTTTGCCTACTAGAAAATATTTGTCTCCTTAGGGTCAATACCCTAGATGTGGACTTTGATTCAAAGAGCTTCTTTAAGGCATTCCATGCCTCACTTGCACTTTGACACTTTCCAACTTCCTTGAGAAGTTCATTTGTAACATTCATTTTAATGATATGAAGAGCCCTTTTGGCCTTCTTATCAAACCTTTGTTGCTCTTGAAGTGTGAGAGGTCTCTCTTCAATTTCTGCAACTATGTCCATGAGTTCATTCAACTCAAGTAAGGACTCCATCCTCACTTTCCAAGTAGAGTAGTTTGATGAACTCAACCTTTCACTAGACTCTAGCATGATCCCACCATTGGAAGCCATGATTCTAATGTTTCTTAAACTTTTAGGTTCTGTCCTAAAGCACTTAGCACTCACTTTTCTCTCAACAAATGATAGATAAAGAGATCTATGAAGATTTAGGACCCTAAAACACTTCTATCTTGAACCTAGATGGTTTCCAAGCATAGAAAGGAAGATTGAAACACATGCAACACTTTGCACACACTAAGAATGGATTACAAAATCAAACCAACCTGAACACACTCTTGATTAAGCTCTCAAACTTTCCAGCAAGTGACCAAATCAAGTTATGGTGTGAAGAGTTACTTGCATTCTTAGAAAATACCCAAAACTAGGATGCCAAGATTACCTAGTAATGAACAAACTTGATCAACATATGATCAACACACTAAGATATTGATTCAACCTGTAAAACCACATGTAAACCACACTTCTAAAAGTTTATAAACTCCAGCAAGTGATAAATACAAGATTTAGAGGTGAATGAATGAGCACACTTAGTGAATCACAAGACTAGCTTCACTATCTTGTCAAATCTTGGTGTTTAGATGTAGATCTAAGATCACTTCACATGAGAATGTTCCTCAACCTGTTAAGAACCTGAAAACACACTTGCATAATGGTTAACACCTTCCAGCAAATGCTCCAATCAAATTACATAAGGAGAGTTACTTACATGCTCAACAAAGTACACCAAAATTTATGCCAAAATTGATGACAATCTTTACAATATGCTCTTCACAATGGAGCTTACAATATGTTCACCCAAAAAAGGGGATCTTTCATCCAAATGGGAGCTTTGCTCAGCCTTTAGGAGAATTACAACTCACTCAAAAGAGCATTTGTCATCCACTTAAGGAGAAGTTTCATCCACTTAAGGAGAGTGTTCATCCAAGAATGGAGATTGTCAACAATAGGATTGAAAAGAACATTGTTAGTATTGAATATGCACAAGCCTCACAATCACAAATGATTAGGTGTTATGATCTGATCCAAAATAGTTTCTTTTCAGCCTCTGATCTTCAATAGACCTGAAATATGCTTTTGATCCACAAGTTCAACTCACAAAACAAAGGTTAGTAAGATTTGATCAACAAAGCAATGCAAAATCATGCTAGAACTTGATCAAACATCCAAATATCACCAAAAATGGAATACTTACTGTAAATAGAAGCCAACCAGCTCTGATACCATGTGAAAAATACAGATCCTAAGTGGATCTAAACTCCAAGATCATTGGCTTGAATGCTTGCACTCCAAACTACATAAGCTAGGAATTGGCAACACATTCTATGCTACCTAGAATGCAAAGAACTTGATCAAAAAGCATTTATCACAAATGGAAACTTCCATAAACATCAAGTGCGGCCCAAAATAGCATTATACAGTCCATAATACATCAGCCTACCACTTTTGGAAAGCACCTAAGATCATACACAATAGCTTGAAGACAATACACACAACAATGCTCTCAATGGAGGAAGAAACAATGACAATGATCTATTGATCTCAATGAAGCATACAAAAGGTTTCTCCAACCTGTTCTCCACGACTTCCCTACTATTTATGGATGAGGAAGATGACTCTCTCTCCTCTCTCTAGAAGGTACTTGACCCTAGATATTCCCTATATAGGAAAAATAGCTAAAAATGGCTTATATGACCAAAATACATCAAAATGGTCTCATTTTGAAGGGTATGAAGTTTGACACTTCATCATACTGAAAAAATACAGTAAATAAAAACATTGTGGTCTGGTTCACACGTGTGAAACTCCAGAACCAAAACTATTTACAATTTTAGCCAATTTAGGCCTCAAACTAGCTAGGAAATGTTGACAATTTTCACATGCTCAAGATGTCCCAAACTTCTTTCGATGTCTGAGCCTCGGATACATGGCCGATCTGGGTATCCGTGATGTTGAGGATGATCAGCGCGAAAGCTTTTCCATCCTTCAACTTTCATCTGGAGATTGTCGCGTCGTCCACTTCGGGTTTCCCTTCTACATCTGTAACAACGTCGTACAATTCTTTTGCCATTAGTAAAGTTTTCATCTTAAATTTCCAGAGATGGTAATTGGCTCCATCAAGCTTGTCCATGATAGGACTGGCTTTCCCTTGGGAATCCATGTGGAAGAATTAGTCTAAGTGATAGGAGAAACTATCAGTGACTTAAGTATGAAAATTTGATATTTACAGAACAAAAAAACAATTACTCTATCGGCTAGTAGAGTCTTGTACTATGGAAGCTAATCAAGCTATGAAGATAGCTCTGATACCATGTTGGAGAGAGGGGGAGAATAAATGATGAACACGAACGAGAAACGAACTCGAACAAGAAACGAACAAGAAGCGAACTCGAACAGAAAATGTTCGTGCACAGCGGAATGAATTATTTGACTCTCTCCGTAAGCATGACTACGCCTATCAGAATAAAGAGAACTTTAGTGATAGAAATCACAGTCATTCTAGATTACGTAGCCAAACATTTAATGGATGAAGCGCTAGATGAATAATTTTTTTAGAATTGCAAGACAAATTATCTGTCGTGAATGATTCGCGAAGAGCTAGACTGTGCTCGACTGATAATTAGTCGCGAATTGTTCGCAAAAGACAAGACTAAAAGTTGATCGTCTATTACCAAAAAGAGCAGCTAGAAAGATCAGACAAAATGAAGAACAAGCATAGCAATATTAACACAGATCTGAATGTAGAACAAAGAGCTGTATCAGATTAAGTATATCATGTATACAAGTCAATAATGCGGCGAGCACAATACAATAGCGGACGAAATCGTACGAAGCTTATTTTGTCTGTAATGAGGAATGAAACCTCTTCTCTTAGTCTCTTCTTCACTCACTTGATAAGTTGATCATCATCATCATCTCAATGGTGTCCAGAATATGTATATATACATAATATTACATGTGTGCAGATGTGAAAGTATAGGTGGATGTGGTGTCTGTAGGAGATCGTGGGTAGCTGCAATCGTTGTCCAAACTGTTAGCGCAACTACATGGAGTGAGCGTAAAAAAAAGGGTGCGACGTCAGCCAGTGCTGAAGTGAACGTTGGTGATGATGCAAAAAGTGGATCACTCTTACGAATAGCCTTAGGATAAGATTTACAGAGTGCCTTAGCTTTTAGGGCACCTTTGGCATTCTGTAGGATAGTGTCCCCTTTTCGCTTGTCACCATAACCTGTGTAAAAACACAGTGTTCGCGGTTCTTTCGCCCTTTATTTGTCTGTGCAAATTTGCATGTAAATATGTAGGCTGCGTGACAACGTTAGTAAATATGCAGCAAGAATGGAGGTAGATTAAAAAATGGGATTTAGGAGAGTAGAAGGAGCAAATCCAACATTGTGCACCAGCTCAACATCATGTATGTGCTCGCCAATAAAATGAAGTTCATCCCTCATTGTCTTGATTCTAGTCATATAAGTCTGAATGTGCTCTCCTTGCTCCATTTGGGCACTATTCAGCTTTGACTTCAGAAACATAATCCTTGACGAATTTGACATCTCAAACTGCTCCTTTAGCACATCCCATGCCTGTCTTGGTGTAATGGCATCCCTTATGTGGGTAATGATGTGGTCTTTCACTGACAAGTTGATGAAGGTCAAAGCTCTCCTCACCTTCCTATCGAACACTTTAATGCCCACTTCATTTGGTGGTCTTCTCTCATCACCTGTGATGACATCCCACAGTTCCTTCTCTATCAGTATGTTTTTCATTTTAAATTTCCACACCGCATAGTTGGAAATCTTGTCCAATTTGCTAGTTTCACTCAAAATGGACTCTCCCATGTCTGCCATCCCAAAACTGTTTAAAGCTGCAACCATAGGCTAAAAAAGGTATTTTGAGTACAATGACGACGTCAATAACTTATTTTGATGACCTGCTAAAATTTCATACCAGGGCGTCCCATCATGTAGGTAGCATTAGCCAAGTCATTTTCCAAACATGAAATGCCTTTTACCTCACACTCCTGAATACCCGCTCCTTAAAAGGGGCAAAAGAGATTTGATGTCCACTCCACTGCAATCACTCTGTTTTTAGGTACCGTACTTGTAGGTACAGTTTGGGTGCCCTTCGTTTGGATTCTGTAGCCCTCTGTTTGGCCAAAATAGGCTAAGGGAGACCCAAATCAGAGGATTTTCAGCTTTTTGATATGTTTCTTCACCTTGAAGAAACTTCAACCTTCAAGAAAATTGGCACCCAACACCAATTTCAAAGTGAAGATTTTTACTGAAGTTGAAGGCCAATTTAAGCTTCAAGCCCCTTTAGTTCCCTTCAAGGTTCCTTCCTTGGGAATCTAATGGTTCCTCTTCAACCTGCGGTCCAGATCACTCC
Source organism: Diphasiastrum complanatum (assembly GCA_029204225.1). Taxonomy (NCBI): domain Eukaryota; kingdom Viridiplantae; phylum Streptophyta; class Lycopodiopsida; order Lycopodiales; family Lycopodiaceae; genus Diphasiastrum; species Diphasiastrum complanatum. The sequence continues at coordinate 47,291,637 of CM055096.1, forward strand.
TTTGAACTTCAAATCTTGGTCGTTGATCAACAAGTCCATGTATCTAGTGGTTGAGATGAGATATGTGCAATGAACCACGATCTTATGGCAGCTCTTCACCCATTCACACTACCCAAGCATTGCGACTGGCTGCGCGAACTCAGTCGCTCATGCTTTCCTTGCCTGGACTATGGTTGGAAACCCTAGCAGTCGCATTCCTATTGATCGCCTCAGTACTCTCCACGCGTGATGGCTGTCCACGACCTTTGGAAGCAAGAATCTTTGTCCTGGGGTGTCTCTCTACAATGCTTTATAACTCAAAAAACTCTTTTGAATTAAATGGACTTTGTGGATTACTCGGATTGTCTGGTGCACCAAATCTATGATGCTGGATTGGCAAGCTGAAAAGTAGACCACCATTGGGCGTGTCCACTGATGGGTATGGGACATTGGAGTGTTTTTATTGCAAGAGAAAACCAGTTTGCATACAAGCATGTGCAGTAAATGTATACAATTGCATGCCTAGCAACTTTCAATTTAGCAAGGTCATGATACATCAAGGTTTTCACAATCATGTTGTAAGAGCAGGTTCATCTCGCTTCGCACTCGCAGAAACAAAAAGATTAGTAGATGAAGTGGTGGCTACCAACAGTAACTCTGGTCCTAGAAAATACAAATGGAAGTTGCGAAAGAACTTGTACTCAAGGCTGTAACGAGAGATGAACAATGTGCTGAATTTGAAATGAGTCACCAACAACTATCAAAACTCTTACGAGAAATGCAACCATTGGTGCAAAGCGAGAAGTCAGTTTGGATATATCATAAAATTTCAGAGATAGCTATTAAAATGAGTTGTTTGAACTTATCATTATATTCGTTTATGCAGATTCAAGAAAATAGTGATTGAGAGCAAAAAAAGAACTATGGGAAAGGGTGTGGAGACTAGTTTACTGGAATTAAAAAGATTGTGTGTATATGATTTCTTCCACAGAAGTAGATTTCCAAGATAGTGTGAAGATATTATAGAACGTTGCTTTGTGTTCAAAATGTCCACAATGGGACCAGCATCTGGCGTTGATCTAGTGAATAGGATGGCACGAACTGGAGATGGTGACTTGAGAAGGTCATGGGTTTGCTTTGACCATGTTAGGCAAGTACAGGGTTGGACGACTATGGGAGCACACCTTTATGTACCTAGGTATTGAATCTTGTTTTTTCTCCACAATCACGCAACCATTTTTTCAAGAACATTTTGTAAAACATTATTGTTAGAATCATTGCACATCCACAATATTTTGTTTGATAGTGTGTTTTTATGAAACAGTGTGCAAGAACTCATGACAATTGCCACTTGCGAAATGAAAGAGGAGGACATTGAAGCATAGGCTTTATTTTGGAATATGTTAAATAAGATCGTAAGAAAAAAGGGCTTCAAAGAGCCAAACTTTCATGGCTTCATGGCAAATGAAGCACAAGCAAACTAGAGAGCCATTTGTACGGTACAATGGGGGACCGGAGAACATAATGCACGATCGAGAACGATCATGTCTTTTCCACTAGGAGCAAAGTCTTCAAATTTACACAACCCAATACGTATTCAAGCGACATCAAGATGAACACAAAGACATATGTCGCAAGTGGAAGAATACATCGACATTAGATGAAGCTTTATCACAATATAGGATTATAAGGGCATGGTGGGCTAGTGGAAAGGTGGCTGATGCTAATTTGTCGGCAATGGATTGTTGGTTGAGTTGGTGGAATGTGCACTACACACACTGGAGACATTTGTTGGTTGGGGTAAGACTTCTTTCTCGTTACTTTTAAAATATAGAACTCAACATTAAATCAGTCGTGCTCTTCACATTATATTGTGCATGTGCCCTTACTTCTGAATGTTTTTATAGGTCACTGATATAGATGAAGTGGCCAATACTCCCCAAACCAATATGGCGGAGGCAAAGCATGCAAGCTGGTTGGCAGGTGAAGGTAATAAAACACATATAAGCATATACGATGCAGCAGTCACAGATCTTGCAAATGCATTGTTGCAAAGCACAAAACAACATGCTTTTGTACAAGGATGACATATTGGAAGTGGCCCTAGCTTGGAGGCACTCATTGATAGGGCCACTTGTAGAACCAATGCCACACCAAGTCCTTTGATGACAGGCAAGGTTGTGTCAGATTCTGTGGGAGGCACACCTTTGTACAATAATCCTGGATCTCAAGATGATCGAATCACAGGTCGATGAAAAAGAAGTCCAACAATTTCTGTTGATGTTGAGGCGAACAGCTCACATAGGCCAAAATTTGTAAATGTCAATCGACCTAGACAACGTGGTGGTAGACACATTAATTTCTCCAATGTGGAGACTGTCAATCTGGAAACAAAACATGGTAATGAAACACACGCTGACCATATTGATAGAGCAGCATCTAGTGTTGTCAAGGAAACCGATATTCATGACACCATTTGGGCAATTCATCGAACCAAACCAGACAATAGGGTCACTTGTATGGGATGGCTTGGATCTGGATTGAGAAAGTGTAAAAAACAAATCAAGAATAGCTCAAAGTTCCTGCCCCTTGTTTTTTGGGAATGTGACAATGGACAAGCGGAAATAAAAAACAATTCATGTGGTTCTATAATGACAGTGTAGATCATACGTGGACACCATGCACATCAATTGTGTGTGGAAGTCCTAAAATATCTACGATATGGCCTATACAAAAGGGAACTAGCTTACAGCCTGAGGAGCAAGAGATGTTACAAAGAGCTAGATTTGTTCTTCCACATGCTCAAGGACTTAATGTTTTAGAAAATAGAATTCCAACTACTGAGGGAGAGGATGTTCCTGAGAGTAGCCAGATAAGGACCTGTGTACGTACATGGATATCAATTTTGGCCCTCAAGAAAATAGATTTGGCTTTGAGTCTATCTGCCAAAATTCTATCAGTCACCATAATTGAACGGTTTGAGCACAAGATTTTTAAATAGAAACAAAAAATTCAATCCAAAGAGCCATAGCCTATGACGTGAGCATATCTAAGCACCCCTCTTGCACATGTGAAGATTTTTAGTGGCGACAAAGGATTGGAAAATCTTACCTTGCATGCAAGCACATGTACTACATTCTCTTACGCGTGCTTGGGCTAGACATGAATCACAATATGTGTATTCATCAAGCTCAAAAAAGGACTTATTGCACATGCTTTCTCATAAACGTAGCTTCGCATGTAGTTGAGCTAAGTGTTGAGTAAAAAAATATTTGTGTTGGGTTATTTTAGATAATTCCATGACATCAAGACATTATTATATGATATAGCTATTTTTGTTAACAATATGGATTTAAGAGTCTTGGTTCTGATATATTCCCACAATAATATTAATTTTTATCAAATGATATGCCTAGAATATATCAATAATACTTGAAACATATTCAAAATGAAGATAAAATAATGAAACAAGCATCACAACATAAGAAAAATATCATGAGGGATCAGTTTTTTACTTTGCAATATTCTCTAAAGAAATCTCCACCTCACAAGCTCGCTCACAATTTTGAAAAAGCTCGCTCAGCAAAGCTCACTCGAACTTCACACTCAGATTTAACAACATACTAAATCTGATGATCGAAATTTTTCAGGACCCACATTAAGGGGGAGTGTTCAAACTCATGCTCAAGCCCAATTCCACTAGGTAATGAACATCCTAAAACCTGTTCATACTTATTCTGAAAAACTACACAAAAAATAAAAAGGCTAGAAATTTTAGCAAAGGATCAAAAAATTCATGATCGAATTTTTTCGACCCAAGCCTATTTTTCTGACCCAATGTTAATCCCATCAAAGAGATATTTTCCGACCCTGGATCGAATCGGATCGAGTCAAAAAATATCCGGGCGTCTTCGACCCTGGATCGGATCGGAGTCAAAAATATTCGGCCGTCTTTGACCCTGGATCGAATCGCGTCTAATTTATTCGGCCGTCTTTGACCCTGGATCGGATCAGGTCGGGTCTAATAAATCCGACCCTTTGTATGAATTCGATCCTTTGTATAATTTCTAATTTAGTGTATAGATTTTGACCCTTTGTAAAATTTTGACCCATTGTATGGTCAACTTAAAAATCCGACCCACGTTGACAGGCTGCCTACTTCTATACATAACTCTCTGAAAAAAAAAATGACGGCTATCTACTACAAGACTGATGTAGTTAATCGAGTAGGTTAAAACCAGCTTTCAATGTACTGATCATCTGACTTCCAATCATCAAGAAAGATCTGCATTGGAGTCAATGCATTGATCAGGTTATTATCTTGTAGGCATTTTGTTGTAAATAGTTAAGTTTTGTTTTCAAGTTTGTAGTATCAGTTAGCTATCAACGAACTTAGTTGAAGTTATTTTTGGAGCGCCTACAATTTTTGCGCCCAGCTTCATGCATTGTACTTATGTTTTCTGATATCAATCTGAGTTCATGGTTTCACTACTGTTCTGTTCCATTTTCACATTGTAATATCTGATTCATCTTGAATTCAATCTTTATTGGTAGCTGTCGCATTTCCGATCCACAGCTTGCTCACCACTTTCACTGCAAATATCATTTTTCTCTGATTTCCTCCAAAAGGAGCTATTAGCCTTAAGAATAAGGTAATTCCCTGTTTAGGCCATTAAAAGTACTTAAAATAAAGATAACATGCCAAAGTACTTAATAACACTTAACAAGGGCTAACTATCCCTCAAGATAGTTAAGTTTAGTTAAGTTAGAGGATTGTCTATAAGTAGGCAAGAGACATCATTTGAGAATCTTTTGGCTCATTTGCAATTGAGAGCATTTGGTGCTCCATCTCCTCTTCCTCCTTTGTGAATGTGAGTCTTGGGATCTTGGTCTTGCTAGGTCTCATGTGTCCCATCACATGAATCCATGTACTCTCCATTATGGAATCCATCTCTTGTTTACCTTCATTTTGATATAAGCTTTGTAGTAGCTTGTGGTTATTGCTCATCTTTGGTTCTCTTCAACATAGGCGTGGTGGTTGCCTCCATTCCCTAGAGTGTTTGGTTTGTATTGAGACATATGGCACATGACATTTGTGGTATGAGAGCTTAAGATCCAATAATCATTTGGTTCAACATGATTCTCATTTCATTTGAAGAGTTTAGTGCTTCTGTAGCTTTCTTCTTGCTAGTTTCGAACCTTTAAATTTTTAGGTCTAATCAGACCAAATTTTGTCATATTATTTCATTTCTAAATTCTAATCTGATTCTATAGTCTTCTAGGCTTTCTTTTAGATTTCATTTGCACCAATTTTCAAGCAATTTGGATGAGAGATGCAAAAGTTATTGTAATTTTTCCAAAAGCTGCCAAAGTAGGTGATTACAATTTGGCTTTCACTTTGTTTGAATTTTTAAGATTTGATTTGAGTATTTTTATTTTGATTTCTTTACATAATATTTTAGAGCATTGTCTTAGCTGTGAAGAATTGCCAAAAATTGGCAAATCTAGCTTGATCAAAAACCATGTAGAATAGTGTAAATTGTGTACACAAGTGGGTCCCACACATGTGAGGCCATGATGCCACATGGGAAACCCATCCTAATGTAGGTTAGGTCAATTCAAGAGAGTTGGTCATGTCTATTTGGTGGTCATCCCTACTTTATAGGACCTACACCTAAGTTTAAGGTGAAAATTTGACCAACTAGCTACCTACCAAGCATAACTCTAGGAAATAGACTAGGGTTTCATTTTAGGTCAAGGAGAGTGAGTTAAATTCCTTATTACATGCTGGAAATCCACCTAACTTCAAGAAGGAAGTCGAATTTGCTATGTATTCCCTCTCTCCATAGTGAGAAGATAGAAAATTTTTGGAGCTCATTGGCAATCTCAAGCTAGTTCACTATGTACATTGAGTTTTTGTGATCCGAATGAAACCAAATCAATTTCTACTTGTTTCTCAGGTTGAAGGCCGTACTAAAGCCTATAGTACACACGTGTTGGCTTGGATTTCAATGTTTATCAATGCTTTTGATTGTTAATGCTTGTTGTTTGTCAAATTGCCAATCTAGATCAACTTTTTTGTGTCTAGTTTTTTGATAGATTGTTAAGCAAGCATCCAATCACTCTTGTGGATCTTTTGTAGATCCATTTATGGTCCTAAAGTACAGTACTTTCACATGGTATCAGAACCAATTACAAGAGCATAAGCCATTGATCTAATGCAAATCCATTTTTGGTGCTAAAAACTAGTCTTGAGAGGGCAAGCTAGAATCTTGATTTTGGTGAGGAGATTTGATCCCAAACTTGGTAGGGATCCAAATCCGTACTGTCCACATGTGTGGGCACCTCTGAACCTGCATTTAATGCATGGTATTCATTTGATCCAAAAAAATTCAATTTGTGAGCTATTGGTGTAATTTTTGGCGGAGATCCTAGGATAATCTACCAAGATCATTTGCCATTGATTAGATTTGAATTTGTTTCATGGAATCTAATTGATCTAGGCTGAGTTCAAGTCCTATTAAGGTTAAAAACAGGTATTGAAAGTACACCAAGAAGGAAGAAAGAGATTAAGTCATTTTTTTGTCCAAAAATAGCCAAAATTGGCAAGATTTGATTGTAAGTAGATTTCACATCATCTTATCTTCATTCCAACTTTGTGAGGGAGTGCTAGAACTGAGATTATAAGTCCATTTGTTGGATTAGAAATCTAATTTGAGTGAAAAACTACAAGAGAGAGACCTTAGTGAGTTTCTAGAGACAACCAAATCCATTTCTTGGCAAGATTTGTTTGAAAGTAGTTTTCACTTCATCTTATCTTCATTCCAGCTTTGTGAGGGAGTGATAGAACTGTGATTATAAGTCCATTTGTTGGATTAGAAATCAAATTTGAGTGAAACACTGCAAGTGTGAGACCTTTGTGAGTTTGAAGTCAATCAAATCTATTTCTTGTTTGTAGAAGTCACTAGTAAGATGGGATCTGCTGGAGCATACCTTCTAGAAGCTAGTGAGAGGTTGAATTCTACAAATTATGCTATTTGAAAGGTTAGAATGGAGTCACTATTGGTGCTCCAAGACCTTTATGAGTTCTTGATTGAAGATGAAGATGAACCTCTAGGTGCACATGAGTTAGCTAGATACAAGAAGAGATCTAGGCTTGCACTTCATTGTGTGAAGATGAATGTGAGCAATGATTTGTTGAGAGAAGTATCAGCTTGTACTAATGCTAAAGAGGCTTGGGAGTCTTTAAAATCAATCTATGAGTCTAGCAACACTTCTAGAGTTCTTATGCTTAGAAATCAAATTTTGCAAAGCATGAGGAGAAGTGAGGAGAGTGCACAGGATTATGTACTCAGAATCAAGTCTCTAAATAGGGAGTTGGCTTCCATTGGAGAGAAGATTCATGATGGAGAGCTTGTACAAATTGTCCTTAATGGTCTAGGAGATGACTTTGCAAATTTGGTCCAAAGTTTTGCCATCCAAGACACTTTGCCAACTATAGAAAAACTTCACAGTGTATTAGTGGCTGAAGAGTGTAGGATGCTCCATGCAAAATCTAGGATGAGTTCCTTGTCTTTGCAGGTTGGTGATGAGAAAGCCAATTTCTCATTCAAGGGCAAAAAGAAAACCAATGGAAAGAAGAAGCATCCAAAGGAGGCCAAAGAAGAGGATGATGCATCAAGTTCAAAGGACAAGTCAAAGCAAAAATGCTTCTTTTGTGGAAAGAAGGGGCATTATGCATCTGAATGCTACAAGAGGCTGAGAGCACAAGTGGAGGAGGACAAACAAGGAAACCTTGCAAAGGAGGAGGAGGATGAAGTAGATGTATTCTTGATGGCATCTACATCCTCACCAACAAGCAATAGCAATTCAAGAGACAATTGGTGGATCGACAGTGGGGCTAGCTCCCACATGTCTTGTGAAAAGGACTTTTTCTCAACCTTACACTCATTCAATGATGCTTAAAAGTTTGTCTTTACTGCAAATGATGAAGAGTGTAGGATAGATGGTGTTGGCACCATCTCTTTGTATCTAGAATCCTCAAAATGCATGGATCTAGAAAATGTCCTTTATGTACCATCAATCACCAAAAATATGCTTAGTGTTGGTCTACTCTTAGAGAGTGGTTTGGATGTCCACTTTAAGCATGGTGTTTGCTTCATCTTGAAGAATGATGTTTGCATTGCAAAGGGATTTAAACATGGAAGATTGTTTAAGTTGGAAGCTAGTGTTGCTTTTGAAAGAATGAGCTTGGCGAAGGAGGAGATCACCCAAGAGGAGATCTTGGCAAAGTGTGATCTTGCTTGCATTGAGGAGGAGCATCAAAAGGAGGAAGATCTTGAGGATCAGCCTCAAAGCATGAGAGTTCCAAGGGAGTCCTCAATGACAATGGCCGAATCATCAAATTGCATGCAAATTGTCCATTCAAGTGTGCATCTTGCAAGGGTGGTGAGCATTGGAGAGTCTACTATCTTTGAATACTTTTTGGAAAGTATTAGTAGACATAAGGTGACTTGTTTCTTACCTTTAAGATCCATGGTGTTTATTACTTTGTATGACAAGACAATGAAATGGGATGCTTTGAAATCTACATTTGTTGTTGATAAAGCAATTTCATTGGATAACTATTTTTGTAATAGTTTGAATAGAGTCATAAAAGATGAAACATCATTTGCTTTGGAAATCTTTGTGTCCACATGCTTTGTGCATGATCATTCCAATGTAAGGACCAAAGATTATCCTATTTCAATGATAGGAATAATGGTAGTGTTTTGCTCTTCAAGTAGAGATTGTAGAATCTACTTGTTTTCAACCAAAGAATTTGTCAATGGTGGAAATGTGATCTTTCAAGAGTGGAAGATTTGTAAACTTGAAGAAGCACCTTTGGATCAACACATTATTCAATTCATTGATGTTTTGGAGTCAAGTCAAGTGGAGGATCAAGCTCAAGACCCGAGGACTCCAAGGAGAACCTTGAGTATCAAGATGGAGCCATCTAGGCTCAATCACATGGATCAAGCAAGACAAGTTGTCTTTGGCAACATTATTTATGCACTTAATATTTTAATTGATGTATCTTCAAGTGCACAAAATGCCTTGGAATCCATGGCTTGGCATGATGTTTAGTTTTGAAGTGTGCTACATGTATATAGACACATTTATGGAACATCTTGTAAGGGATTCTCTAAGAGGTGGTGAAAGATCCTTCATGGACATCATTCTCTATTGGAGTCTCAAAAGTTCCTTGTTTGTAGCTGGATTTTTTAGACACTTCTAAAAGCTTTCATTCATCTATCAAGAGAGTTGTAAATAGATCAAGATAAATTTGAGGAGGAGTGTGAAGAATTGCCAAAAATTGGCAAATCTAGCTTGATCAAAAACCATGTAGAATAGTGTAAATTGTGTACACAAGTGGGTCCCACACATGTGAGGCCATGATGCCACATGGGAAACCCATCCTAATGTAGGTTAGGTCAAGTCAAGAGAGTTGGTCATGTCTATTTGGTGGTCATCCCTACTTTATAGGACCTACACCTAAGTTTAAGGTGAAAATTTGACCAACTAGCTACCTACCAAGCATAACTCTAGGAAATAGACTAGGGTTTCATTTTAGGTCAAGGAGAGTGAGTTAACTTCCTTATTACATGCTGGAAATCCACCTAACTTCAAGAAGGAAGTCGAATTTGCTATGTATTCCCTCTCTCCATAGTGAGAAGATAGAAAAATTTTGGAGCTCATTGGCAATCTCAAGCTAGTTCACTATGTACATTGAGTTTTTGTGATCCAAATGAAACCAAATCAATTTCTACTTGTTTCTCAGGTTGAAGGCCGTACTACAGCCTGTAGTACACACGTGTGGGCTGGGATTTCAATGTTTATCAATGCTTTTGATTGTTAATGCTTGTTGTTTGTCAAATTGCCAATGTAGATCAACTTTTTTGTGTCTAGTTTTTTGATAGATTGTTAAGCAAGCATCCAATCACTCTTGTGGATCTTTTGTAGATCCATTTATGGTCCTAAATTACAATACTTTCACATTAAATTTGATCCATGTGGCTGGTCATTTGGATTAGTATTGAAGAAGTTATGACAAATCTTGATTTATAGCTCTAGTTGGCCTTGCCTTACAAAGGCAATACTATGTGGTGAAGTCAGTCAAAGGACTTATGAAAAAAGTCAATGTTAAAGGATATGCTTTGGTGGTTGTCTAAATTTTAAAGGCTAGAACCTTTGTTGAGGGTTGAAATACAACATGGATTAGTTGGCATGCAAAAATTCAGCATGCAAACCATGTTGATCATTAAAGTGCAAAAAGGAAATGCATAAAAACGCAATGGCTCATGTAAAGAATGAATGCATAGTAGTTAAGCCGCAAAAAGTAAAAGCATTAAAAAAGGCAATGACACATGTTGCATAATGTGGAGTGCTGATCCCTGCTTGATGCATAGGAGAGGGTGAGATCAGGCGCCACTATCGTGGAAAATTAGCTATAATAGGTTTGTTGTAGCTACTAGAGTTTTGATCTTACCATAGTCCGCGTGTTTCCAGCATGTTGAACATAAATTATCTCACCTAACAAAAATATTTTGCATGTTGTTGATAGCTCTACGTTTGTCTTTGCTAACCTATATATGTGAATCGTAGTGGGTATTGGTAATCGTGTCAATAGTTTTTTCTTCAGTACGTATTTTATCTCAAATGTTGCATAATCAAGATATTATGTTGTCATGATTCTGTTGTTCCAAATCACAATTTCTCCAAAAATCCGGATTGCATTTGAAGATCTGACGCTGTATTTTTTTGGCGCAGTTTTCATAATTCCTAATTATGAAATATAACTATAGTAAACAATCCAGAATTAATGCTAATAAGCAGCTGCTACAATTTTTAGTGTAAGCAATTAGCAAATGAGGTGGGTTAGTGTTATGTTATGATGTTATCTATACACATATCCTACATCAATGAAGTGCATGTATTTTTTGCCATGCAATGTGGTTATTTCTTTTTCGCCAAACAAATTTATTTTTTAAAAGTAACTGATTACTCTCTCTATGAGAGTACAGACTTGCAAATTGAAAAACAATCTATCACAACAAACATGTCTTGTTTTAGGAGAATCATTGATTCTTTCTTTGTACTTTGCAATTTTTTTGAGATTTCCTCCATGTTTTTGTATGAAATCATCAAGAAATATTTCTTGCTCATTGGAATTGCTCAGTGGATGCATTCTTGTGTTTCTCACTTGGTTTGATACTTGATGATATTTGTTTGTTCTTATGTACTTTTTCAAGTAATAAATGTTGTTGTTGTTTGATACTAGTGAGTCTTGATGGAGTTGTTGTTAACAATTAACATTTTTGGCAAGTAGTGAAATTGATTTATTAGAGAGTGTAGATTTTGTTTCATCATTTCTGTCCATATATATCGCTTTTGTTTTTTGTTGTTTGATGAGATATGTGGTTCTATGAGATATGTTGTTGATGGCTCTTTCCAAGGATATACTTCTACTTTGTCGTCAATATTCATTTGTATAATGATGATTTTCATTGTTCCAATTGGATTGATGCATGTCACAATTTCTCAAATTGTTGTTGTTGAATCAGTGTCACAATGATATACTACTAACTTCTTGTTCATGCATTTGAAAAACCAAAACAAGCATAAGATGTCACATTGTATTGGCGATTGATTGTCGTTGTTGATTAGAAGTTTTGTGTATGTATCAAATGATGTGATTTGCTAATATGAATTTTAAAAACTGGATCGTTTTTGTAGTGTTTTTTCCAAACCATAGGATCATAGTCATTTTCTCTTAAACTTAGCAGATATCATTGCACAACATTTGTTCGAAGCTTGCTTGCGGTAATGTGATCATTCAACAAAAATGAAAAGACGTTGAAAATGTCATGATTGATTTGATAGATAGAAAAAAATTCAAAGTCTATATAGTCTCTTGGTCCATAGCCATTTGTGCAAATATTGATGGCCATTGTGGTTGTAAAAGATAAAATACTATGCTTCTCATGCTAAGAAGAAAATAAGAAAAACTTAACGACTGAATTGACTATAATGATAAGTTCGTGTAATTTGGTATTTGCTTTGATCTACTATGACTAATTGATAACGTCTATCTTAGTTAGGTATTAACTTCAATCTATCAAAATCCATGATTATACCACTAGCATTCGTGCAAAATTTTCCTTTCACATTCGCTTGCATAAGTTTTGAACGTAGTCCCTTTCCGTCGACTTCTAAGTACCGTATAAATGGTGCTCCTTGTGAGAAATTGGCAAAAATCTAGCTTGTTATTTTTTATGATAGAAGTTTGTAAGTGAATCTCGCATGTGTGGAGGATGTTCCCACGTGTGGAGAATTGTAAAGTAAATAAAAATTTTTGATATAGGGGTCTCATAGAATCTCATAGTCAAGCATTTAGGTGTAGGATGTTGATAGGGTCAAATTTGGCATAGATGGCAAATTATCCATTTCCACTTGTAATGCCACTATTGAGCCAAAATAGAGTAGGAGGCCAAACTTGTGCCAATTAGAGTGTAGACAAGTGTAATGCTTTTGTTCGATGAAGTTTAAGAGGTCCAATAGGATTTAGAGGTGGAACCATGAGTGGTCCAATAGAATTTGAGGTTTGCTTGAAAATGGTCCAATAGAATTTAGAGGTGCATGGATCAATGGTCCAATAGGATTAAGAGGTGGCAAAGTGTGGTCCAATCATAGTTAAGCATAGTGGTAGCTCGTGGATCTACTAGTATCATTGTACTCCTCATTTGGATCTAATTGATTTTGAGATTGAGTGGATTTTGAGTGTAAGTGATTTTCTAGCTTTCTCTCTCTACCCGAGAGCTAGTGATGATTTTCTCTCTCTACCTGAGGAGAGCAGCTTGTTTTTACTTAGATTACTTTTGGAACACTTCCCACACGTGTGAGTGAGAGTTGGAAGTGATTGAATGCATGTAGTAGTGTGTTTTTGCCATAGAATTCAAAGATAGATCTTGAATCTCAATTTAGTCTTGATCTTGGTGCATCTACACACCTTAGGAGATCACAAGTACATGTTGTGGACAGTCCACACGTGTGAAATCAACACTCCTAGCTCCAAAATTGAATCAATCCAGGTATCCTTTAAAATGACTTCAATTGAAGAGCTGTCCAATTTCACAAGCTTTGCTCGTAAATTCTCGACTTTTATTGCACTAGTTTCTTTCTGATAGAGGCAACAATATGTTGAGCTTTCTTTGTTTACGAAACTTGAAATTTTGCAAATTGAGTAGACGATCTCGTATAATCTTTGATTGATTCCAGTCACCACCAATGTGCCTTCAACCTAAAATTTCGATCCAAAACGATCTTTTTGTAATCATCTTTACGAGATGACCAAAAGGTTATCTGGAAAAAACAAACCAAAACCACGTAGTTGTTTGTTATGAAGTATATGTGAAAAACATGCAATAACATTGTAGTAAATATCAAGAAGTGCTTACACCAATTTTTACATGCTCATCAAATCCATCTACAATGATTAATACGTCTCGATTTGAATAATGTGGTCCAACTTCAATCTTTGTAACTGCCACTGTTGCTACCAATGCAAGCTCGTTTCTTCCAAGATTTTGTTGTAAAAACATTTTCACAATATTTATAAAAGTCTAGAAGACTGATCTCCGGAAAAAACTCCAAGCAAGTGTTGAATTGTGGTAGTTTTGTAATCATTGTGGATGGTTGCAAAGTGAGACTATAATTTGAGCTTCCTCCTTTGCCCTTGAATTTTTTTCAACGACTGCAAAATCTCTAACTGCAACACAATCAAAAAATTGCAAATCTGTATATTTGTGAAAATAATTTTCGTCAATAGAGAGTGTTATTGTGTCGTCGCCACTTTCGTCAATCAAATCAAATTTCAAATATTTTTTGCACGTGGTTGTACTATTCCAATTGCCATACTTTGTCCAAATTTGACCCACAAATAAACCACCTCTTGTGTTGGGATGCACGTCATTGCTTGATCTCAAAATGAATGCATTGTCAATCGTCTGTTGGGAGACTTTAGATTATATCAAACTCAAGTTGTTAATTTCATCGGACCTTCTGGAAAACTTATTCTTTTGCTTCGAATTTGTCGAGGAAGAACACCTTAAGTATTAAGTTCTTATTGTTTGTCCTATTCAAAGTTTTTCTTATCATCACTTGGCAAATCATTGTCTTCATTCAAATCTACAAACGAATTTTTGCACAACTAACCAAGATTAGCAAGCACAATCTTTATTTTGAATAATCACATCTTAACATTTATAATTTGTATTTAGAAAAGTCCATAATAATCAAGATTACGTTGTAGAGTATTTTAGTATATAAAAATATTCAAAATCACTCCCTAACCATATTCACACTTTCAATGGCCACATTAACATCCAACTTAAAAAGCCTTCCTTGCTTAATGCCACTAGCTATGCACTTATCACTTTTCAAGATCGAACATACTCCATTCTTGAAATGTACATCTAGTTCATTGTCCATTAGTTGACCAACACTAAACAAGTTTTTTGTAATGGATGGAACAAAGAAAACATTATCAAAATCTATCCTCTTAGATGATCCTAAGCATAATGGAATAGATCCTATGCCATCTATCTTACATTCTTGATCACTAGCAGTGTAGATTGACTTCTTAGAATCATTACAAGAAAGTAAAGTAGAAAAATAATGCTTGTTGAATGACATGTGGGAGCTAGCCCCACTATCAATCCACCATGTCTCTTGGCTTGATTTTGGTGTAGATGCTACCATCAAGGATGTGTTGAAGCCATCCTCTTCCTCCTCCCCTTGTGCAAGATTGCCTTGATCTTCACTCCCTTGTGCATTTTTCTTCTTGTAGCATTTGGAAGCAAAGTGTCCTTTCTTTCCACAAAAGAAACACTTTAGCTTGGCTTTGTTCTTTTGCTTCCCTTTCGAGGTAGATCCTCCATCCTTGACCTCGGCATCCTTGCCTTGGTAATTCTTGAATGGATGAGTCTTCTTCTTGCCTTTTGATGTGAAGTTTGCTTTCTCATCACCACCATGTAGTGACATAGACCCCATTCTTGTCTTGAGGTGTAGAATCCTACTATCCTAGGCCACAAGAACATTATGCAACTTATCTATTGATGGAAGTTGGTCTTGAATAGCAAAATATTGAACTATATTAGAGAACTCATCACGTAATCCATTCAAAATTACTTGAACTAGCTCATTATCTTGGATCTTCTCTCCTATAGGTCCCAATTCTTTGTTTAAAGACTTTATCCTTAGGACATACTCTTGTCCATTCTCTCCACTTCCCCTCATGCTTTGCAAGATCAAGTTCCTTAGCATAAGCACTCTTGAAGTGTTGTTGGATTCATAAATGTTCTTTAGTGAATCCCAAGCCTCTTTTGATGAGGCACAAGAAGCTACCTCCTTCAAGAGGTCATTGCTTACATTCAACTTTAAGCAATGCAAGGCTAATCTAGCCCTCTTCTTGTATTTCAATTGTTCTTGGGCAGCTTGAGGCTCTTCCTCAACTCCTAAAAAAATATCAAAGAGGTCATGGATCACAAGTAGTGATTCCATCCTCACTTTCCAAATGGAATAGTTTGTGGAGGTTAGTTTCTCACTAGATTCTAACAAATTTCCACCCATGGATGACAAATGCCTATGAGATGCACAAAGATCTCTTGATAATGAGTGATCTAAGATAGATTTCTAGCTTTTTAAGAAGCTTCTAATCTCGGCCCAATCAACCTAGTTCAACTTAGATGATGGTGTAATAGATCCACTTCAAATATCCTAGCCAATCACTTCTTCATAAATTGACTCTAGTACAATTTTGCTTGATATTTCACGCACACATAAGATCTGAACAAATCAGCCTTATTGATCTAATCTAATGCTTCAAAATGAATTGCTTCAATGACTCAAATCTCTATTTGACCATTAGCATTTAATGGATTGAACTAGATCTAGACAATGCACCAAAAATCTTGAATTTTGGACTAGTATGCACATTTTTGGACCAAAAACACTAAAGGAAGTTGATTTAAAGGTTTCACACGTGTGTAGTACATCAGCAGCCCACAAATCGATCTTGACCAGAAATATTGAAGGTACCTCTCTCCTTGAACTCGCCCACTCAAGTAAAGTTCAAAAACAACACATTGTCAATGATTTCACAAGATTTATTAATCATTAGATCACTCTTATACTTGGCTCTGATACCGTTGTCAATTTTCAGATAAAAAGGACAATTATGATTGTACAAAACAATCATTAAGAGCTATTGATTGCTAAATCCAATGATCTATCAAGTTCTATGTGTTAGATCTTGATCTAGATGCATTACACTATGATTTTAGCAAGAGCAATGGATCAAATCATTAAAAACTATGAAGAGTGGCCTCACACATGTGGAGGAAAGTACCAGTACGGACTGTAAATAGAGAGTGAAGTACATTTGCATACTAAAGCATTCCAATCATAAAACTCAAGACAAATGTGGAAATTACAAGGAAAACTAGAAATTGCCAATGTCACATCAACTTCTCATTGATTTGGTTAATCTCTTTATAGATCAAGTACATCCATGAGTTGTGCTTTTCAAAGAAGCAACAACTCTATACAACTCCCAACTTGACCATATATGGACAAATTGCAACAACCATGAATGCCAATCTGGTTCGACTTATGCATATTGGTCTGACCACTCTCCAATATACTTCTACTACAAAATGAAAACCCACCAAGAAACATTCGTCGCTCATGAATGAAGAATGTATATATGAGATCATGTGTCTACAATCTATTAGTTGTCTGAAACACGTCATGTTATTTGGTATGTTCATTGTTTATGGGGTGCATTGTTTTACTTTGAGTTCATGTTATAATCTCTTATCATTTAGAACTACAAGGACCTCATAGGTTTTTAAGATTGCATCTTCATGCTTGATTGTAAACATGCAAATTATAATAATTGTGAAAGTACTGTACTTTAGGACCATACATGGATCTTAGAAAGATCCACAAGGTTGATTGGTGTCATGTGCCAAATCCCAAACTAATAGCAATCACAATGAAGTAAAGCTAGAAGCAAGAAGATAACAAGACAATCATGATAGCATATCAATAGAAAGCTAGAAACAATGAGATCGCAATGGAATTGCATTAGCAATGAAAGAAAGAAATGAAGACGCTTGTTTGATCAGCTTGATCGCCTCGGTTAAGCAGTCATGATTGAGGATGTGTCATCCAAAAATGTGTTGCTCATAACAGATCCAAAGCTGTCGAATTGAAGTCATTTTGTTGGCCTCAGACAAATCAAGGGAGATTATGAGTCTGTAAATTTATAAAGACCCTTATAGAAAAAATTGCGAAGTTTGATTTTTAAGATCTTGACAGTCTCTCCACCCACTTAAAACTCAGAGTTCTACGATGAGTAAAACTGAGAATGGAAAAACCTTAAAGTTCATATGAAACTAAGCACTTTTGCCTTTTACAACATCGAATTCTGATCTCAAACGGAAAAGATATGGAACTTCGAAAATAACTAATAAAAACACGTAAAATTTGACTCAAGAAAAGGGGTCTTAAGAAAATAAAGGAAAAAATAATTAATTACAAAATTTTAATAAATTCTCAGTGTCAAGCTCTTTGTTTAGATCACTTATTGTTTTTACAGCACCGGAATCCGAGTTCAAACAAAAAAAGTTATTTAGAGTTAAAGAATGAAAGTAAAGTTGAATTTAGACAACTTAGAATAAATGGCTTCTTAAAAAAAATTATAAACTGGATTCTATAAAGTTTGAAATTCATGAAATGTTTTGGTGCTTGGAAAAAATTGGAGAAACCATAGGAGATTACAAAGTTTTAAGACAAAAAAAAAATTTCATCGGTTGCTCTTGTGGTGAATTTGGGTGCTCATCAAAAAATTTGTGACAGCTGTAATTCTTTTTGAAAAATTGTCGGCAAATAGAAGGGATTGAACTAGAGAGAGAAAGGAGAGAGAAAGGGGGCACGCAAGCAGGGAAGAGGTAGAGAGAGAGAGAGAGAGAGAGAAGTCGACCAAAGGAGAGAGGAGTAGAGAGAGAGAGGAGATAACCGACGCAATGTAGAGAGAGAGGTAACCGACGCAATGTAGAGAGAGAGAGGAGGAGGTAACCGACGCAATGAATATGGAATCTCGACCGAGGAGAGAGAGAGAGAGAGAGAGAGAGAGAGAGAGAGAGAGAGAGAGAGAGAGAGAGAGAGAGAGAGAGAGAGAGAGAGAGAGAGAGAGAGAGAGAGAGAGAGAGAGAGAGAGAGAGAGAGAGAGAGAGAGAGAGAGAGAGAGAGAGAGAGAGAGAGCTTGACCGAAGGAGAGGAGTTGTTTTTTGTTCTTTCCAGTTCTTGTTAGATCGTCGATCAACTTCTGTGAGAATTTTCACAAATTTCACAACTATGTAGGATCCGTGGCACTTCGGAACTCAAAAGCGGTATTAACAATCTACATGTCCTTGATCAATAGTGGTAGCAACAACACTTGGGCAAGAGGTAATCTCCGTAGTTTTCTTCATCCAATCTAAGATTGCCAAGACCTGAGCACCCTCAGGAATACCAAACAAGTATTGATTTTCGATGCATATGAAATTCTCGGCACGATGAATAGCATGAACATAAGCATCTTGAATACTTTCATCAACTGTGTTATCTTTATTGCTCATAAAACCTGCCGCAGCAGCTTTTTCAAGATTTTCATGAAACTGTGATGCAGCTCCCCCATCAAAGGATTGAAATTCCAAGAAACCATTGTCTGATGTCTGTCTTCTGTGTTCGCTGAGGTGGCGGTACCTTTAGCAACAAATGCTAAATCACATTAGTCTGATCAATTATCTGAGGAGGGTGTAACAGAGTTGTAGAAGAACCGGGTCTGGAAGAGACGTGTTTAGGGCTTAGAGTGAGGTAAGGTGTATTAGGACTTATGGTTAAGGCCTATGTTTAGGTCAAGAGGGGGTTAGGGCGGGGACATGTACGGTTAGGTTTTTTTTTTTTAAAGTTCAAAATGAAGAATTTGAAAAAAAATTTACAACAGAAACAAAACTTCAAAATTGAAAAATTGAAGTGCTTCTCGCTCAAAAATTTCCAAGATTCTGGCTAATATGACCCATCTCTAATAATTTGATCATAACTTACTCAATATTGATCCAAATCACACAAACTCAATAGCTCTAAAAAGCTAACAGCAAGCTCTATCAGGGTGTAGTATTATAAAATGATTGAATGTGATTTGATAGGTCAAATTAACAACAGAACATGCTGAAAATTTTGAAGAAAGAAAACTAACAAAACTAGAGCTAGGAATCAAGAATTGTCACAACTTTTTGGATACTAATCCAAATGACCTGCCATATGAATCAGATCAAAGCTAAGACAATGCTCTAAAATCCTATCTAAAAAAACTTGAAATAAAAACTCAGATCAAATCTGAAAAACTCAAATCAATTGAAAGCAAAATTCTAGTCACCTATTTTGATTGCTTTTGGGAAACGTGCAATAACTTTTGCATCTCTTATTGAAATGGCTTGAAAATTGGTGCAAATTAAAGCTGAAACAAATAACTAAAAACTTATGGAATCAAATTGAAAATCAAAAACGAAATTAAATGCTTAAAATTTGTCTGTACAAAATTGAAAAATTCAAAGTAAAAAATTGGCAAAAAGAAAGCTACAAAAACAATAAACTCATCAAATCTAATGGAATTATCATAGAATCATCATGAATCATGGATCATTGCTCTGATACCAAGAAATGTCATGTGCCAAATCCCAAACTAATAGCCATCACAATGAAGTAAAGGTAGAAGCAAGAAGATAACAAGACAATCATGATAGCATATCAATAGAAAGCTAGAAACAATGAGATCACAATGGAATTGCATTAGCAATGAAAGAAAGAGTACAATCAATGGAAATGGAGCATTGATTCATGTGGATAGGGTACATGAGACCTAGCAATGGAGATCCCTATGGCTTGGATTCACAAGGAAGCTAGAAGCTCTCACTTGCAAATGAGCCAAAAGATTCACAAAATGATGTCTCTTGCCTAGTTATAGACAATGCTCTTACTTAACTTAACTTAACTATCTTGAGGGATAGTTAGCCCTTGTTAAGTATTATTCAAACTACATTGAGACCTTGTTGGCCTATTATCCTTATTAGTTACTTTGGAGGGCCTAAAGAGAGAACCGCCTTGTTATTAAGGCTAATAGCTCCTTTGGGCCTACAAAGCTTACAATGGATATTATATTGCTTTGAAAAGCATTGATGTACTAAAAGTACATGACAATTGGATGCTTGTTTAACAATCTATCAAAAAACTAGTCACACAAATGTTGAGATCTAGATTGGCAATTTGACAAACAACAAGCATTAACAATCAAAAGCATTGATCATGTGTGTAGATCCGAGTTCACACGTGTGAAATGAGGCCTGTTGTACGACCTGCAAACAGATATGAAAGGCTAAATCACTTTGGTTGCATTAGAATCACAAAATCGCAAGTACATAGTGGAGTAGCTCGAGATTGCCAATGAGCTCCAAAAATAATCTATCTTCTCACTATGGACAGAATCTGATGGAATACATAGCAAAAGTGACTTCCTTTGTAAATTTAGGTGAATTTTCAGCATGTAATAAGGAAGTTAACTTAGCTTTCTTTACCTAAATTGTAGCCCTAGCCTCTTTCCTAGAGTCAAGCCAAGTAGGTGGCTAGTTGGTCAAAATATCATCACAACTCTAGGTGTAGGTCCTATAATGTAGGAATCACGACCAAATGGACATGAACAACCCTATTGACTCAACCTAACTTACATTAGGAGTGGTTTTCCACATGGCATCTTGGCCTCACACGTGTGGGACCCACTTATGCACGTAATTTACATTATACTATATGGCTAGATTTACCAATATAGGCAATTTTTCACACTCCTCCTCAAATCTAGCCTTGGAAATTATGATACTCTTATCAATTACTCCAATCAAAGATCCTAGCTTAACAAATGAATTATTAGGTAAGTATCTAGTGAATAGATCAGCTAAGCAATTCGATGAAGACACGTGTTGGAGCTTGATCTCTTTGGCTTGCACTTTCTCTCTCACAAAATGATGAGCAATCTCGATGTGCTTGCTCCTTGCATAGAATGCAGGATTAGTAGCAAGTGATTGGGCTGATTGGTTGTCACAATAGATGATAGGGATCTCCTCCTCAGCTCCACCAATAGCCTTTTGAGCCATAAGACCTCCTTGCATGTTGATGTCAAGGCCTTATACTCAGATTCTGTGGAAGATAAGGAGATTGTATCTTGTTTTTTGGAAAGCCATGATACTACTCCATCACATAAGGTGGTGGCAAATGCACTTATTGACTTTCGATCCACTTTGTCACCTACAAAATCCGAGTCACTATAGGCTCTTAAGCCAAGATTAGTCTCTCTATACAATATGCCAAATTTATTAGTTGATGAAATATATCTAAGAACTCTTTTGGCCATCTTCCAATGAGATACCAAAGGACTTTGCATGAATTGGCTTAACTTTCCAACACTATAACTAAGATCATGTCTAGTTATAATTAAATATATCAAGGAGCCTATAAGCCTTCTATATAAAGTAATGTCCTCAAATGATGCTTCATCACCATCAATAGATGCTTTTACATGTTGCTCCATTGGAGTCTCAATGTCTTTACAATCCTTCATTCCAAATCTATCTAGAATGGATGTAGCATACTTAGATTGACAAATGAATCTAAAATCACATCCTCTTATGACTTATATTCCTAGAATGAAGCTTAATAGGCCGAGATCTACCATTTTAAACTCTTTTGATAATGCAATTTTTACATGTCTTATTCCATCTAGATCATTACCACTCAAAATAATGTCATCAACATATAATACAAGAATAATGATCTTTCCATCATGCTTACTTATTGATCCATCTTTATCATACTTCAATCTATACACCCACTTGCAATGAAGTGGTTTCTTTCCTTGAGGAAGATTTACAAGATCATGAGAGCATCATACTCCACTTGCATAGCATCCATCCAACTCTTTGATTTACAAGCATCTTCATAGCAAGTTGGTTCATCAAGCATTGAAGTAAGAAAAGTGTAAGATGTGAAAGATGAAGTGCCTTCCCTTCGATCACCTTTGCCAACATAAGTGAGCCTCAATGGCTCAGCCCTTGCTCTTGTGGATCTTCTTGGAGTCCTTGCATCTTGAGGTGGATCCTCAAGTTCTTCATCACTTTGAAGCTTCTCCTTCATCCTAGCATGGTCTTTGGCATCAAGATGATTAGTAGCATTGTCATTCATTTCACGAGCATGTCCTTCATCAAAAAATAACTCACTATTATTTTCTTAGTGATGGGATTGAAGACTCTATAACCTTTGCTATTCTCACCATATCCCACAAAGATGCCTTTGATGGAGGTTGCATCATCCTTCTTCCTTGTATCCAAGGATTGGTGTACATAGCATGTGGATCCAAAAAATTTGAGATCCTTGACATTGAGCTTCTCTCCAAATAGAGCTTCATGTGGTGTGATTCCTCCAATGGCTTGGTTGAGCAATCTATTGCATAAGAAATTAGCACATGTGATTGCCTCACCCCAAGATGGTTTCGGTAGAGAAGCATCTAGCCTTAAGGCCTTAGCACACACACAAAGAGATCTATTTCTCCTATCGGCCACTCCATTTTGTTGAGGGGTATATGCACATAACTCCCTCTTAATGCCATTAGAACTACAAAACTCAATCAACTTATTGGAGATACATTCACCTCCATTATCAATTCTTAATACCTTGATCTTGGTACTAAGTTGATTTTCTACAAGAGTTTTGAACTTTAAAAATGAATCATACACCAAAGATTTACTAGACAAGAGGTAAATCCAACAATATCTAGAATGATCATCAATGAAGATTACATAGTATTTGGCACCACCATTAGATTTTTGTGAGAAACTATGAACATCTGAATGGATGATTTCAAATGTAGATCAAGACAATGTTTTCCACACTTTGACAATTGTTTGGGGAGGCCAAGTGCAAGCTCCTTTGCACACATTGTTTCTATAGCTTTGAAGTTGCTCCACATTAGAGATCTCCACCTTTGCCAAATTCACACTCTCCATTGCAACATTAGCATCTAGTTTAAGCAATCTACCTTGTTTAAAACCCTTTGCTATGCATTCATCATTCTTAAGGATGGAACAAACTCCATGCTTAAATTGTACATCTAGGCCATTATCCATTAATTGGCCAACACTTAACAAATTCTTGGTTAACTTAGGAACAAAAAGGACATTTTCAAGTTTCATCCTTTGTTTTCAAGCAAACACAAAACCTATATAAAAACCTTTTTAACGTTAAACTTATTGACCTATAAAGGCTTAGACACGTAGATTATGACAATCTACAAAAAATCATTTAATATGTGAATTAAAAGACTTATTCATGGACCAACCACTTGGTTTTGTAAGCCAAGAATGTCCAGAATACGAATGTCACATGAATAAAAACATTTATGGTCTGAAACAAGCAGCGAGACAATGGTATAGAAAGAAGGACGAAGCACTACGTTCCATAGGCTTCAAACCTCTATTTGCTGAATCAAATGTCTATATCAAGCATGTCCAAAATGAAATAATCATTCTAGCTGTTTATGTTGATGACACACTTATCTTCTCAAGAAGAGGTAAGTTAATTTCAGATGTCAAAAGAGACATTTCTGAAATATTTGAGATCGCTGACCTAGGAGAAGCTAAAATCTATCTAGGCTTGCAGATTGTGAGACAAAACTCATAACCAAACATAAAACCTTTTCATTATCTGAAAATTTCAAAACTTATCAACAAAATCTGAAGTATACGTTACAGCTATGTTTCGCATTTACTAACAATTGCCATCCTTTTATCTATATATAAAATTAATTTGTTGATTTGAGCAACCAGCTAACATAATAAACTACTCATGTCACTAACTCAATCTCAAACTCAGAAAACTCACCTATAATCCATCATGGATTATGCTGTCCAATACAACATAATCACAATTAGTATTAAATTCTATAAATCAAAACCAAAACAAAAATCCATTTCATAAACTAAATTCAAACAAAACCAACTAAAACCATGTTCGACATAATCTATACAATCACATCAAATATAATCAATCATGACTTATGTTCTGTAATACAACAAAACTAAAAGCATCAACAAATCTTATCAATTTGTAGCTTTTAAATATATATTCAAAAATTACAACAACCTAATATCCAATTTTTAATAATACAATACAAGCTAGTCAAGATATGCACATTTTCCAATACCAATATATCAATTCATTGCACAAAATAATTTGCCACACTTTCCTAACTTATATTTTCAGTTTTTTATTCTCATCTAACGTCGCAAATGCCTTAACATAATCTTCAACTTTCAAGATTTTCATATTATGACGTCTTAAAAAAAAATTAAAAATCTAAAACCTCACCTATATTCTGTAGAACATAATTATGATTATTACCAAATCCCATAACTCATAACCAACATAACCAATCACATAAACTAAAAATTACAAATCTTATCAATTTCTTAAAACATTAATTCACATATTTCAAAATCATTATATACACTAATTACACAAAATAATTTATCTAGGCTCTTCAACAACTCATGGGCCAAAAGCCTACAATTTTATATGCAAAATGTTCAGAGTATTTTTTCAGCAAGACTAAAATTATTATACAAAATCGTATAACAAATTTATCCTTTTAAATTACAAGTTCAATTGATTCAAACTTTGGGCCATTGATCGAAAAAGCCAATAAGTATAAGAATGGAATCAACATCTTTCTCTAAAAATAACTTTGTACAAAACTAATAATAAAATGTCTGTTAAAAATTTACAACAAACTACTATCCAAATTTTAAAACTACAAAATAATTACACAAATAATTTCTCACGTGAATATAAAAAACACTTTAAATTTTAAGATTCATGCTATTATGACATGGCAAGGCCTTTGTAGTATAGTACCACATCGTTCTTGTTTTTCCTAATTTTATTTCTTCAAAAATTTCGAACCTGTTCTATTGCCAGTAGAGCTTGTTCTTAGCTCTCTAGAGGTACGGAATTTTTGTGATTTAGATCAATATTAAGGAAGTTATGAACAAATTAGTGAAAGTGGATCAGATTTGCTAGGATTATGGAGTATGGATTTTCCTTTGTATTAAAAAAAGTTTTTAAAAAAAATTGCAATATCGCTTTCAAGCATGGTTGGACTTTTAAAAAGGTTCAACTACCCTATTTGCATTTGAATCGATATCAGGAGCCCCAAAAAAGCAAAAAAAAACTTTTTTTTTCCTCCAATGTCAATTTCGAGCACACCTTCCATTTATATCATGTTTATTCTTTGAAGACTCAAAATTTTGAGAAGGTGGAGAGGAGCATTTCAATAGCTCATTAAATTCCATTTGTGAACAGCTTTAACTTGGTGGACTTATAATCCACAATTCCCACATAAACTTCGAATTCCTATTGTCTTTCAATTCACAAAATGGATTTTGATTCTGATTATGAACAGGGCTTTGATAGTCAATATGAATGTGAGGCCCAATCATGTTGTGACCATGGAGATCAACATGAGCAGCACAATGATAGTAAATCAAAACATTTTGAGCAACACGACTCATATGGCGACTGTTTGGGATGTTATGAAAGCCATTCTAATCAGCATAAAGATCACGAGTTGTACCATTCTAATCAAGCTAACACAAGTGGATTTTCTAGAATACACTGCATCAAAAAAACAATTGACTTCGTTTTAGATGATTTGAAGACGGGAAACGTATGCAAAAGTGTTATAAGGGACAATGACAGAGAAAATGGCGGCAAGGAAAAATGAATTTGCAAAAGTTGAAAATCTTGAATACAGCTTTTTAGTTTTAAGGGTAAGTACACTTAACCACACCTGCATATAACTAGCACTCCATAAAAGGGAATTCCACTTTGAGAAAACTCAGTTTCAAACAACAAAATTTGAATTTGTTTCAGACTGATGCTTTCAAATGTGGATTCATATAATGTGCATTGCTGAAAACAAAGCAATTTTGTAAGCTTCAGATATATAATTCTCCTTAAATGAAAGTAACATTTGATATCCTGAATATATACAGTCAATTTTTAGACAGCAGTTTTGTATTTCTAAAGCGCATCAATGCCATCCATTGATCCTTATAAAACTTTGGGTGTGAAATATATGAATTTTCTAAGTCAGTTATGGCTTTGATATTTTTTCAAATTATGCTGCTCTTTGAATTTGACAATGATGATTTGAAGAAAAGACATCTCATTCCCACTTTAAAATTTAGAAACTTCAATTACTGTAAGTAGTTTTCATCAACATTTTTGTGTTTTAACACTGTATTTTGACTTGACACAAAATTTACAAGATAAAACAATGATACTCTGAAGGTCTGCAAGGGACTGACAACTTGGAGCGTGTAGATTATATATTCACTATGCAAAAAAAACATGTTAGGACGTCTTAGCAAAGCAAATGCAAGCCCTTAAGAGGACTATTTTAGCATGTTCATGCTATTCTGATCATACAAATGAAGTCAACCATACAGACGTCAAATACTCCTATCAGCACCTATCAGAATGCAGACCGTAAGAGTCAAAGCCTGGTAGTAAGTTTGCTAATGGATGCCTTACTCCTTGCAAGCTTTGTAGTTACCTGCTCTTCTGTTAATGGCAGATAATAAATGTGCGGTTTTGCACGAGTCTTCTTGAAGAGGTCATCAAGGGTAGGGATAGCAGGCTCTTGCTCTACAATCAACAAAAATAACTTCAATCAGATAAAGATGACACCATTATCAACCCTGCACGACACATAAATCAAACTAGAACGAGTCCACATATAAACAGTTTATTATGTCTACAACCTCTTGTCACGCATTAGCCAACAAATACAAGGAACTTACAAGAACAAAAGCACAGATATACATCAACCAGCAAACTTGCTGGCTAGTTACCTTTCTTGGGTGGTGATGTGGCCTTTTCTCTCTGAGGAGGTGGGGGAGGAGGCAGTCCAAACGTTGGAAGCCGACCCGCAGATGATGGAGATATCTGATCGTTCAGGGATGCTGCAGCACAAGGAGTTGTTACAGCAGTAGCGTTGGGCTTATCAACTGCACTCTTGCACTTGTCTTTGACCTCATCAGGATCCACAAACTCTGCTACAAGCATCTTTCCTCCAGCTGAAGGCCACTGCAAGTTATATAATGCATTTCGGGTGGCAATCGCCTCCTCAACTGTTGAGTACTGTGAAAGAGGCCACAGTTTCAAAATGTAGTCAAAGCTAGGTAGATGATGCCTAAACAAGCTTTAAATCGATTCCGGTGCTTCAACTAAGCTAGAAACTTCGACAAGGTCATTGTTGGTAATACGTCCATTTTCAAAAACAAGTAACGTCCTTAAGTTGACGCATAGAACAAATTATATGTAGAACACTCAAACTGTTGCTTTTGATTGTCTATTTGCGAATGTACAGTGGCTAAGAGACCCCAGATCCTGCTGCATAGGGATGGGAAAATGCCCCAAAACCTTAGTTCTAGTCCACGGAATTTCTTTTAGAAATCCTAAGCTTTAAGCCAGGTACCAAATGATCAGCCATACTAAAAAGCCTTTCATTCAGCAAGCATCACTAGTGAATTCAAAAAGCACCAAAGGATAAATGGCCAATCAAATTTTAAAAATTCTCAAATCTGCAGCATAAACCCACTGTTGACTGAGAGCGAAATGACAACAATTGGCACCAACAGTGTACAGAAAATGTTTAAATCACAAGAATACACGAAAAGAGAAAAACCAACAAAATATGCAAAAACTTGACCAATTTACCAAACCCAGCAAAAAAAAACAATGAAAATAGATGACAAAGAGAAACTACTAGAAAAGCATGAAGCTCCCCTTTTATTTGGACTTGCTGACTATTGCAAAACCTGCAGTTAGTACAACCAATATATGTCATATTATACACACCTTTCAGAGAAACTCGGATACCATGTTCTGTGCATGACAAAATGGCATATCTTCATAATGTTAGCACGAGTATTTTCTTTGCAATACAGTTAGAGACCTCTAATACTTTTCAATTACTATTAAAGAATGAGAAAATTTGTTGACGCACAGGCAAATGGAAGCGTGTGAACACACAACATACACATGTGAGAAAATCTAATAATGCCCATATGACGACTAATACCACCACACTGCATACAGACCAAAGATCGTAGCGATTTTGTATTTGGGAATGAGAATAAAGAATGGTACAGATGTCAGAAAATTAGTGAAGCGAGCAACTTGACCCGGAGAAAACCAGAATATATTCTACCCTCAATTCTAAACTAGTATGCCAGACATAGGAAAAAACAGCAACTCACTATTTCTCCATGGTCTTAATTTTCGCACATTGCAGATAATCTTTAGCACACAGCAGATGAGACTACTAACCGTTACATAACAATGTGATTTGATGTGATCCATCCAAAACTCCTGGTATGTGCCTGTTTGGGCCAGAAGCTCCTTGACAGCATTGAGTGTGAAGGGACGGAGAAATCTATCGATCCTTAAAGATGTAGTTGCCGACCTTGTTGGTGCAGGAACTGCAAGAAGCACAGTATATTTCTTGGTTCAAAATTGGTAACAACCATACATGCATAATAAATATATAGATAGGGAGGCTCTATCATCAGAGAGCAGGATCATTCAAGCTTGAACTTGATCTGAGGTACTAATCTAGACTAAAAAACTCATTATCTACAATTTGTAGAACATAGCGCTCCTAGAAAGACGAAAATGTTTGAGCAGCAGCAGAGCTCACCTATCCTTTTTTGAAGGCTTTCTCCATTTGATGCATCATCGGTTTTAGATGCATATGAAGCATGCCTTGAACCAAATTGCTGGTCAGGACCGCCAGGAACAAGACCTTTGGAGGTAGGTTTAGAGCCTCTAGAAGAAGCTGGTGATAGCATGGATGCCGGCAAAGAAGAGTCATTTCCTGTTAAAGGTTTTACATAGGGAATAATGTCTTTTTCTCTCTCGGTCATCATAGATTTTGACAAAGGCTTCACATCAGAGTCTGTCTTTAAGGTATTCCCAGAATTCCAGCGTCTTTGCCTTTTCAATGGCTCAACTTGTCGTGAGTCCTCATCTGTCAAAATGACATGAAATGAGACTATCCAGAAAAGTACAAGATTTCAAACATATTACTGTTAAGATCACACCCTCTAAATAGAAATCCCATCACACCCCAGGGCCGATATAGCAGAAAGTAAGAGAAGTACACATTGAATAACGGACAATGGTTAACTCAAAATTCTGACGACAGCTGAATCCTGATAACCTTCCAATTAAAACTTGCCGAAGACAAACAGCTGCAAATTTTATACTATATTTCAAGTACAGTCGTGAAGCTTCGTGATGTCATTCACCTTTTTTGTCATTGACAAGTCCCAGCGATTAAGGACTTTTTTATTTCAGCCATGTTGGTGTCTTGAACTACTAGAGTTGTAGACCAATAATGGCAAATAACTGTGTGAGATAATCATGTGGTACACAAAAAGGGTATCCATAAAATGCATCAAGTCCAAGAAATTAAATATTAACAATAGCAGCTGACAAATATAAGTGGATATTGGCGCTAAAAAAATGCCGATATCCTTAGCAAACCATATGAACCACAAGATGCAGATAAGGGTAGTAGAAATTGTGTTCAACATTAATGTCACTATAAAAATATACATGTCCATGTATGCTGAATACACACAAACATCCCTATGTCCCAAATTTTCACTTTCTTTCCGAAATTATAAGATGAATTACTCTTCAAAACAATCAAGCATAAGTATGAGCTATTTAGTGAGCTCATGGTTTGATAGCCATTATGATAATAATACATTTTAGACAGTCAATTTCATAAGATCATGGATTTCAACTCTAATCACACATTTTTCATCCAAGTATTTTATAGATCTATGAACCCATCAGAGGATGGGTAAATCCATCAGTTACAAAACCATTTCAGGAACTCTTTTTTACAATGGATTTACCATGCACTGACGGATGGATAAATCCACTACATAAAACATGAGAGTATAAAGGTGGCAATCTTGAAATTTACACTCATACTACCGAGTGTTGTTTTGACAATTCAAGGTTCTAATGTGGTGGTATGAGAGAGAGAGAGAGAGAGAGAGAGAGGCAACTTCCAAGAGATCTTGGACTAGATTTCAGACTATGGCAAGGAAATCGGGCTATGCATGAAAGACTTGTGGTATGGGACACAGGTTTTGAGTGCCTTTTTAAAATCATGCCAAAGGTGACATGAGATAAGCGCTTAGAGGGAAGCCTCTGGCTAGGAGGTGAGTCACTAGCCAGCATCAGAATAGTTTCAAGTTTGATATCAGCTGGAGTGATGGTTGGAGCATTTGGCAAGAATCCATCAATCTAAGTACGATCTTGAACCATCTTCTTTGGGTTGTTCCAAGTCGTTACAAAGCCAACTTTGCCATTTGTGCCCATCCATCCAACAAGGTTGGCTCAGTTGATTAGCTTGGCATCCAAAGTTTCTTTAATCCCAAGTCAAGCCCCCCTTGGAAACCAAGATGCATCTATGCTCATTTAATTCAATGTTATCTTAGTTGGTTGTGATGATTGTGTACAGTGTCTTTGCATGTTGTATTAATGGACAAGTACGATCTTGAACCATCTTCTTTGGGTTGTTTCAAGTCGTATGATGTATCAAAACCAACTTTGCCCTTTGTGCTCATCCATCCAACAAGGTTGGCTCAGGTGATTAGCTTGGCATCCAAAGTTTCTTTAATCCCCAAGTCAAGCCCCCCTTGAAAACCAAGATGCATCTATGCTCATTTAATTCAATGTTACCTTAGTTGGCTGTGTTGATTGTGTACAGTGTCTTCGCATGTTGTATTAATGGACAAAGTGAACGCCAATGTTGAAATCTATTGCAACTGTTGAATGTGCGTTGTTAGGGATGTTTCTGATGGCAATAGGACGCATGCATGGCATGTCAGACACTGGCTTAATTCATGAAGGTTTGGAGACTAAACCATAGATGGAAATCATTAGATTTGTCTAACAGTGGATTGATTTTGATTGAATCTATCTCCGCCACATAAAACCTAGAAAATTGGGTAGTGAATGAAGCACAGGTGCATACGGAGATGCCATCGATGGAAATTGGGTGTGGCTTTAAAGTACAACCACACATCTCTCATCATGTAAAAATAACAGTTAACAATAGATCAAAGTGCTTAAATACAATCATGTGCAATTAATAGGAACTCAAATTTAGGATTTGGGAGAGCATAATCATACATAAAGGTGTGGAAGGTAGCACAAGGGCTAAGATTCATCCCTAGATGCCACAAAGTGTTAAGAAGGTTGGTTTTTCACAAGTGAAGCCATCTTCGCAACTACAGAAGAATGACCTAGATTTATGAGCAGAGGAAACTCGTCATTCTATCCTAGAGACATAGTTACCAGGGAACGCAATTCCAATTTACCACTCCCTGGGAATGCAGGAACGCCGTTCTCACCAAGCCATCCCAACGGGAACGCCTGGGCACATTCCCGTAGCATTGGAAATGCATTCCCAAGCGTTGGTAGGGACGGTCCTAAGACTGGGAAGGCATTCCCAGACAAAACAAAAAAATTGAAATTTTTTAATGGTTGCAGCCCATCTCCCCCCCCCCCCCTGCCTGCCTGCCCCAATGGGCTGCAACCCATAATGGCCTCTTGGATTTTGAAGCCTAGATTGCCCTCAGTTCATAATTCCACCCTCACTTCATGATTCCACCCTCATGATTCATGATTCTATCATGCTCGATTTATCATTCCGACCTCGTTGCACCCTCAAGGCTCAAATAAGAATCACAATTGCTCATTCATGATTCCGCCATCGTTCGGGAATCATTGCACCCCCTCATATCTGCCTCGCTAAGCCTGCTACTGCTCGAACCTCCATCGCTGAGCCTGCTACACCTCCCTTAGGCTGGAAGTAGCCTGGAACATCATGATTCAGGCTGGAACATTGTGGTTCTGGCTGCCTCAGGCTAGAACTTGGATTTTGGCAACTAACTTCCTGAAATATGCCCTTGCAGCTCTCAATATGACCCTCCTAGCTATGAAGCATTGAGGACCAAGCTTTTGCAAGATGAGAAATCAGCTCAATGTTATACAATCTGTTGCAGATGGAGAGAATTTCAAGAGGGCAGCAGGAGCTTTCATCGAGGCACACTATCCCCACATTTGTTTTAGCCCTTGCATAGCCCACTGTCTAAACAATCTCTTGAAGGACATTGGAAAGTCACCATGCAATTTGGCTATCATTGAGATGGGGAGAGAGATTGTGACATTCATAACCAAACACCACTATACCTTGACTTGACAAATACTAGAGCACATCCAGAGGATTGAGCTTGATGCTAATAGATTCGAGCAGCTGTGAGAGCTATGCCAGTCACAATGGGACAGCTACCACTCACCTCTCCATCCAGTAGCATTTGTTTTTGACCCCAAGTTTCAGAGTAAGGGCTATGAGAGAGATGAGAGGTGACAAGGTGGAAAAGGACTCTCTCTAAGTTAGTGCCTGATCTTACACAAAGGAGGGCCATAAAGGATCTACTTGGGTTTTATAGGAACAAGCAAGGTCTCCTTGGATATGTTGATGCTGTTGTGGGATAATCTTTATCGTAGGAGGATTATGGAGCTGACACCCAAGAGTTGCAAAGGGGCTTCCACCTTTAGCTTCTGCAACAAATTAGAGTAAATAAAATTGTGCATAAAACCATCGTCAAATAGAACTGTCACGACTTGGCCACCAACAACCCCTCTCATCCGAATGAGGTCGTGAGGGCCAAAAACAGCCGTCTTGAAACAACAATGCTCACACACAAAATTACCAGCAAAGGAAAGATCAATACAAGATATGCTAGAGTTACCTAGCGTCTTAAAAGATGCCCCTTTAGCCTTCCTTTTCTTCGGACATTCCTTCGCGACATGACCTGGTTCCATGCAGTTGAAGCACATATTGTCACTTCTGGCTCTCATAAAGGTCTCCTGAACCATGGTAGATCTTTTCTTTGATTTACCAGAACCAGAAGGCGCTTCCTTTGCCTTATCTTTTTAAACTGAAAGAATGGCTTCTTACCCTTTTGGAGGACCCATGCCCTCTTCTCTCTCTCTAGCAATTCATTTTCTCTTCTAACTTTTTGGTGTTGTGAGGCGCTTATGCAATTCTTCTTGTATGTGATATTTTCCATAGCTAAGTTTCTCAAGCTTTCTTGGTTGATCTAGTATTGAAGTTAAGATACTCCATAGCTAGGTCTTGCAATTCATCAGGTTCCCCATCTGTATCGTCACATACTAACGATAAAACTCAAAGTCATCTAGGATGGGAAGGAAGGCCGCCTTGAAGGCCTTACAAAAATCTTGCCAAGTTCTAGGTGCCTCAGACTTACCCCTCAAATCCTGCCACCAAGTAAAAGCTTTACCTCGCAAGTACATGACGGCCAGGTTGATCTTGTTGTCTAAATGTATGTATAAAAAAGGAGACATGTTTCAAAATCCACCCACAAAAAAGTCCTAGAAAATCAACTCCAGCATGCATTGATGATAGCACATACTTTGTGCTACAAGGTCCCTACTCAAATCATCGGCACCGATGGATAGCTTTATAGTGAGGATGTTTTACAGGTATGCAACACTAGATGTTTCAAACAAATAGGGTACAAAGTGTGTTCTACTGCATATGAAAGAAACATACAACAATATTGAAAAGGAATGGAACAGGACACGGTTGGGCAGAATGCTGAACTAGGTAGTAGGTTTAAAATCGCAAGTATATAAGATGGCAGAAATGTTCGCCTTCACAATAAGTCAAATACTAAATCTGGAAGCACGACACTCATCATTTTTAGAGCCTAATCCAGAGAAGTCTATCATAAAACTAATTATTAACAACTCGGATAATGCAAGTTGAACAGAGAAGCAGCTAATTTCCAAATGACAAGTCATAATTGCCTAAATGTCAGTGAAATCAAATTGTACACAACTTTGAATGTCGCACAAATCATTTGTAAAAAATGGTTCAAAGCTGCTTAACATGAGCTATCAAAAAACAAACTATTTGAAGCGAGTTAAAGAAAAACACCTGACTCCCTCCTCTTCAATCCTGTTGACACATCTGAGTCGACATCCATAGGCTTTATATCTCTTACTTTCAACTGATCATCTCCTTGCCTTAAATACCCTTTGCCTCCCAATTCTTCTTTGACAGTTTGTAATTCTACCTTTTCTTCTACTGAATCTCTCTTAACTCTTGATTCAGTTCGTCGAAATCCAGATTCTCCTCTTCCCCTGTCCTTTGGCCTAGCCTTCTCAACTTCCTCTTTCACTTTTGCAATCCCCTCCTGGCTCAACCTTGACCGCAAGAGCTCTCTCTTATCTCTAGGTGCTTCTCGGTCAGACCTTTTGATCTCATTATCTTTCATCCGAATGTCTAATCCTTCTCTACTCCTTACTTTCTCTTCAAAATGCTTTCTAGGTTCAACAAATCTATCTTCTCTTGCAAAAGTTATCTCATCCTTCTGAGTTCTTATCCCGCCACCAAAAGCCTCTCCAGAGGCTGACTCCAGTACCCCAGGGACAGCTTCTGTCAATGTATCCAATTTTGCTATATTGCTTTCTGAAATCACCAATGATTTCTCATTGACAGTTTTGTCCTCCATGAATGTTTGTTCAGATATCAATGTCTCAACGCTTTTGTCCTCCATAGTTATTTCTTCGGGTATCAACGATTCAACCGTTTCAACTGATTCAAAAGGTTTGACCAACCTTTCCTCAAATGTCTCGGCCAATAGTTCCGAGTCAAGAACCAAAGGCTCAGATATTCTAGATACATTGGTCCCAGCAGAGGACAAATCCATCTTCCCGTGATCTGAGCTCATTTCTATAGAAGCCTTCACTACCACTGGGGTATCATCAGCAATAAGCTGAGACGGCTCAGCAATTTGCTTGGACTCAGGGTGCATTGATGATGGCAACAAAGAACTGCCTTCTTCCCCCGCGTCTTCTAAAGGAGACACCGATTGCACTTCCATCAGCTCGTTACAACCTTGAATTTGCATTAGATCAAGGCCAGTTTGATCAACCTTAACATCTTGCCCTAACTTTTCAATAGAATTTCCCATTTGATGTAAGTTCACGGACACTTGACAAGCAGACAGCTGGGGATGACTCTGAAATCCTGCTTCACACAAAGTTCCAGGCAACAAATCAGAATCATGACTAAATCCAGGAACAGACTGGACTATCACATCGGTTTCCATGTCTGCACTTGATGCAATCTCAAA
This sequence comes from Diphasiastrum complanatum, assembly GCA_029204225.1. Lineage (NCBI taxonomy): Eukaryota > Viridiplantae > Streptophyta > Lycopodiopsida > Lycopodiales > Lycopodiaceae > Diphasiastrum > Diphasiastrum complanatum. The sequence goes on from CM055096.1 coordinate 47,327,120, forward strand.
ACCTGTCGTTACCAGCAAAGAGGTTTCATCAGCAGTTTTTCGTTCTTCTGCAAGACAAATTGCCTTCACTGACTCTCCCTCCATCGGCACAGGGTGTGAGGTCTTCATCTCCTCAGCTTTAGTTAGGTTTTCAGCTAATGGGGATTCAAGTTTAACCTCATCTGCTAGAAACTGTGGATGTACTGCAGATAGTTCAGGTTCCGAATGTATTTCTATTTCTACATTATCTACATTGGAAAAACTATTTTCCTGTAAAGGCCCTGAGTCCACGGCTACCTGAGACGCATCCTCCTGGGGTTCGGAAGCATGAGGCGCATCCTTCTGGGTTTTGGAAACATCAGGCGCATCCTCCTGGGGTTTGGAAGCATGGAACACATCCTCCTGGGTTTCGGAAACATTGGCTGCGTTCTCAGAGAAATCTTCAGGAACATATTGCACACTGAAGTTCCCTACCTGTGCCTCTTCTCGCAATGCTTGTTCTAATCTTTCTACCAACTCCTTCTTCAGACCCTTTGGGAGAATTCCACGTTTTCTCAACTCTTCTTTTAATTCCGGAACCTTAAGCTGTTCTAATGTCCTGTTTCCCAACGCCGAAACTGTTGACATTGCTGCTACGAACAAAGATACAAGCCTTCTCTGATCAGCAACAAAGGACTTACTGCTCAAAAACACAGACAGGAGCTGGGGACAAGAAGCAAATTGACTAAGAGCAAAATAAAGGGCAAATCAAATGTTAGAATAACCGCACGTGAAGCGACTTACACCACAATATCAAAGCAACTATAGTAACAATCTTTTGTTCTATAAACAAAGCAACAACAATACAGCCACACTAATGTATTGAAATGCTTTAAACCAAGCCGCGAGGTGTTTAAAGGGACGAAGCTTTGTAGCAGCACGCCTGAGTGCTCGCTCTTTCTCTATCCCTTGGCTTTAAGTTTGTGCGATAACGTTCATAACCACAAACAACGCAGGCAATCCATGTCCAAAACCCTCCTTTCTGCTTTCTAGCCTTGTTAGAAAACCCTTGCAGCAGCAGAAGCAAAATTCAGAAACCGAACATTTCAAAAGAACTACAATCTTTCCAGTTTCTCGCTAGATCTTGCGACGCGACGCTCGATCTATCTATCTATCTATCTGCTATTTTCTCTCTTTTTACCCTCGTTGCCTGTGCTTCTCGCTAGCTTTCTGGCTCGCTTGCCGATTGCCCTAAAATGGGGATTATGTATTTAAAGCCCGACCAACCCCAATGGGGGCTGGTTAACGAGCTCCCTGGCATTGTTGCCAAGTGCGTCATTGGCACCCAAAACATTTTTCAACATTTTATTCTAAAAAACGTGGCACAATCTGAACGTTCATGATAACAAGATCCAAAGGTGACAGTCTTTAAATGCCTTTTTGGGCTCTCCTTAATTGTTTGCAAATTTTTTTTTGAAACCTTACAGATATTATTATATTTTCAACTCGGACAAGTACAAAAAGTGATAACCCAAGGCCAAGTCAGTAAAAACAGTCCAAAAGGACTTCAGCACCATGCAAGGAGGCAGTCCAAATATCTAACTAATATGCATAAAAAAAGTAGCCATACGAATACAAGCTACAACTGATAGAGAGGAAACAGCGCCCTCAAAAACTTGCTAATTTCATGCCAAACAAAGCTTCCACAGTATCGCCAACCTGCAAACATGCCAAAGGATGAGAGTACAGCGATCCGTGATATGAGAGTCACCCACAACAGAATGGTACTAATGTTCGAAGAGAAGGTGAAACCCCAATGAGGAAGCAAGCGGACAAGCTCAGTCCATAAATCTCGTCGACAGTAAAAAAACAAATGCTCAATCATTTCTTCTTCCAACTGGCAAATGTGGCATATTGTTATTCTGATACTAGTCAAGCCTTAAAAACCTCTATTCTTGTCAATGAAGCATTACTATGGCATCATCGATTAGGACACTTGAATCATACATCTATTTCATACATGTCTAAACAATCCCCTAGCACTTGACGACCTCCCTATCTGTCATAGCTGCATCCTTGGAAAGCAGACTAGGATTCCCTTTAGATCAAGTCATAGGCATGCAGCAAAAGATTTGTTAGATGTTGTTCATTCAAATATATGTGGTCCTATGCAAACTTTGTCGTTGCTTGATGCAAAGTATTTTATTACCTTCACTGACAAATATTCAAGAAGAATAGCTATTTATTTCATTAAGCAGAAATCGGAGGTTTTCAACAAGTTTCGACAATTCAAGGAGCATGCAGAAAATCAAACTAGTAAAAGAATCAAAGTACTAAGGTCCGACAATGGAGGAGAATACATCTCTACCGAATTCAAGGAATATTGCCTTAGCAAGGGTATTGAGCAACAATACATTACGTCCTATTCACCTCAGTCGAATGGTCTTGCCGAGAGAAAGAACAGAATCTTAGTCGAGTTGACAAAGTGCATGTTATCACATGCGACACTTCCGAAGTCCTTTTGGGCTGAAGCAGTTTCAACTGCAGCTTATATTTGGAACAAAAGTCCTACTAAAGGTCTCTCAGAAAAAACACCATACGAAGTTTGGATAGGCTCCAAACCTTCTTTATCGAACTTACGAGTTTTTGGATGTATCGCTTATGCAGAAATTCCACATGATCAAGATGTTCGATTTCTAGAGTATCAAATCGATTTTCATCAGCTACACTACTTTAGATCAAGCTTATAATTTGTATGATCTTGTTGAGTCGAAGATATTCAATAGCCGAGATGTCATCTTCATTGAAGATCAGTTTATCGACCTCAAAGGTAAGGGCAAAGCTCATATAGCTCATATAGCCGAGACTCTCCCGAAATATTGAACTCTTTACTTCCAAAGTCGACTATTCCTTTTGAAGGTCCAAGTTCGTCTACTCCCAACGAATAACTCATCAACAGTGAATCCGAAGATGATGATGTTGCAGTTCAACACTGTAACATGATGAAGGCATCACCCAGAAGAACGACAAGACAAATTAGACCACCTATTAGGTACATCGACGAGTCTGTAGCTTACCATGTTCAAGAGCCGATGACTGTCGAAGAGGCACTCAGTCATCTTGATTCCGATTTCTAGAAAGAAGCTATGGATAAAGAGTATTCATCTCTTATGAAGAACCATACATGGACTATTGTCGAATTACCTGTCAGCAGAAATGTAGTTGATTGCAAAGGGTTGTTCAAAATCAAATACAAGACAAATAGAAGTATCGATTGAAGAAAGGCTCGACTTGGCGCTAGAGAATTCTCTCAGGTACAGAACGTCGACTACATTGAGACTTTCAGTCCAGTAGTTTCACATTCTTCTATTCGACTTCTATTTTGATTTGTTGCTATAGCAGATTTGGAAATACATCACATGGATGTATAGACAACATATCTTAATGGAGTTACCAGGAGGACATTTACATGGTGCAACCTGAAGGTTACAAAATTGAATGTAAACACAATTATGTCTGTAAACTCCATAAAGCACTTTATGGCTTGAAGCAATTTGTTCGAGCATGGTTTCAAAGGATCAATACTTTCCTTATTGATCACAACTACATGCCAAGTTCTTCAGATTTGAATGTCTACTTCCTTCTCCTTCCCTCAACCTCGACGACTGGGAGCCTCTCCTTGACCATTCTCTCCTCAACGTGCATCAGTTGGCATAACCCTTCCATTTTTCCAACGGGGTTGGCTCAATTGGTTAACTTGACATCCAAAGTTTCTTTGGTCTCAAGTTCGAGCCTCCCCTAGGAAACCAAAAAGCATTTTTCTTGATTTTTTGAACTCCCTTTAGTCTGTTTTGCATGACTGTTCCCATTGGAAGAAAAGGCTTCGCGTTGCTCGCTCCCTTCATGTTGGGAAGCTTCGTTACCTTGCATACCGCATTTTTACCAAGTCGCTTCCCCTATTGTCTAAATGGCCCTTCTTGAATGACTTATGTATATAAGTATTCATGCCTCTTGCCGAGTGCAAGGACCTTACTTGTCCTATCGATAATTCGGACTCAAACTCCACCCATGATCTAAATCAGTGATCCTACTTATTGATAATAGATTCGTAGAGAGTTTAGGTACATACAAAACATTTGATAGTACTTTGAATTGATCATGCTGAAATTTTAATCTTATAGTGCCTTCACCTTCGATAGTGTGAGTGCTATTGTCGCCAAAATGAACGTACTTCTTTGTATTGTAAGACGTATACGAGTGAAAACGTTCACGCTGACTGGTCAGATATTGAGTAGCTCCAGAATCCAGAAACCAAGAATCATCCAGTAGTGCTTTTCGGTCTTTGACCATAAATGCTCCTTCGTCCATGTCGATGTCGGGAGGTGCTATGATTGCATTTGCCTGTTGATCTAGTTGCTTACTGGCATTCTTCGCTTTGAGAACCCTACAATTCTGGATCTCATTATTAGTGCACTTTTGCAATACTTACAGAACATCTTCTTCTTCAACTATGGATTTGAAAATTGTTCTTGACTTTGAGTCAGTTTTTGATTTGATGCGGACTGCTTAGAGCTTTTCTGCTTCTGTCATTTTGAGCCTTTGATGACATATAGAACATGAGATGATGAAGTCGACGAAGCATATTGACTTCTTTGATTATCTTCCTACAGCAACATAGTGATAACTCTGGTAAGAGTTAAATCTGAGTGTGTCGATATGATTATCACCCAGTTCTCATACGTAGAGGACAAGCTTGAAAGCAATGTCATGATTGCGTCTTGATCGTTTATGACTGATCCGGCGGTGGCCATCTGTTGCAAGAGATTCTTAAACTGGCTAACATGATTATGAAGTGAATCACCGTTCGATATCTTGGGACTGAAGAATTTTCTTCGTAGATGTAACTTAGAAGTTATATCCCTGACATCATATAGTGAGCTCAGGATGTTCCATATTTCTTTCAAAGTTTGAGCTTCAACTATGTGGCCAATCTGAGTGTCTGATATATTGAGAGTAATAAGTGCGAAAGCTTTACCATCCTTCGACTTCCAGTTTGAGTCGGTTGTGTCGTCTTCAGACTTCACTTTTGTACTTGTGACAACATCCCACAATTTATTGGCAATTAGCAAGGTCTTCATCTTAAATTTTCACAAGTAGTAATTGGATCCATTTAGCTTGTCTGTGATAAGCCCGGCTTTACTCTAAGAGTCCATCTGAAATTTTAGTCTGTCGATATATCAATGACGTTAAGAGATAGATATCGTGCTATGCTACAATTGGAAAACAACTATCTGATATTGAAATTTGATACCACAAATTGAAGAATATGATACTACGAAAAGTATCAAATGATATCGATTTGATATCGCGAAAGATATCATGTATTAGAGCCTTGGTATAACATATTGCTCTGATATCATGAAGGTACGTTCTGATATTATATAATAGAGCTCTGATAACATGTTGAAAAGAGGTGATAGCAATAACGACAAGTCGAAAGTAGTGAATGACTTATCGAGCGTAGCGGAATGGAGTCTGCTTTCCTAATGCATGACTACGCCTATCAATATTGAATCATCAGACAAAAGCAATATGAGATGTATCAGCTACAAAGCAATCACAGAGATGCATACATTCTAATATAATACTGATAATTAGACAATAAAGTATTGAATTATCAGACAAAAGCAATATGAGATTTATTAGCTACAAAGCAATCTTAGAGATGCATACATTCTGATATAATATTGAGCGCAATAAATGATAGATTGATTCAGCATGAAACAGATGATGATGATGAGCACAAGACAATTGTGGATAGAAACCACGTACTCTAAGCTATCTTTGAGTAACTGAAACTCTGTTTGAATTACAATTCCACTAATAAGCAGTAAGCACTAACAGCAAAACTCTAAATGAACTCTAAAGAGTTGAGCTAGAATGCTCAAGAGTGTTCAAGCTTGAAAGCTTGAGAGAGCTGCTACAATATTCTATGAATACTTTGAAAAGCATTAGAAATAATAGAAGTATGATCAGCTACTTATATTAAGCAAAATGTGGCTCGTCCAGTAGGACAACTAATTAGGTCATAGATCTTAAATGGCCAGTTGGCCATCATGAGCTTGCATCCATCTAGTTAGTACTTCCTATAAATTTACTTGCTATACAATTAGGGCAAGTCTGTAGCTTTAATTCGAGTGGAAGAATGAATTGTCTTTCACCCGATAAGATTTGTCGGATGATGTCCGATATGTTGGAGCCAACTATGAGCGATTCCCAAGTATCTCTACAGACTATGTAGAAACATGCATAAAACTGCAGAACTGGATGACAAGTGGATGAAGATTAAAAGATCGATTAGTTGATAATCGGGAGAATAATCCAACATTTTGTCCTCCTATCAGACTTCAATTGTTTTTGAGGTGCCAAAGGTCTCTCCTGCACACCTACAACAATGTCCATCAACTCATTCATCTCAAGGAGAAACTCCATTCTCATCTTCCAAGTTGAATAGTTGCTCGAGGTAAGCCTATCATTGCTCTCCAACATGAAGCCTCCATTTGTAGCCATGTTGCAATGATTTGTGATTCGGACGGAATCAGATAGCATGCTAGCATGCTATAGGATTCCATTGCAAAAATAAATAAATAAATAAATAATTCAAGCGGTCTCGCCTAGCACGCCGATGTGCCATCTTTGGAGGTTGCAAAAAAAAAAATTGATTCTTTGTGGGATTTTTAACTATGTACTAAACTACATTCTTAATAATAAATATTGAAGTAATAGCATAAAAAATGTAGCATACCATGTGATATCTTTTTGTTGAGTCATGCAAGAAAGAAACTCGCAAAAAATTTACTTGCAAAATGCCAAGGCCCCAATGTAAAAATCATGTATCAACTACACATGGAAGATGAAAAACTTAGAATTTGCTTCGAACAGGAACACAGATCATGCTACACAGTAATACAGATAGAAAGCACTCTCCACAACAAGCTTACGTAGCAATTGTATGTCTCAAAACGAAAATACACTATACATATAGTTCTTCACTAAGGCAACCCATGCATAACCCAGGTTGTTGTTCATAGATTCTCTGAATCTATGAACACGGTTCTTGTAAGTTCTTTACCTCTTCTTTAGTTACGGTTCTTTATGGTTCTTCTTCTTATTAGAACAATTACAAGCAGAAGCATTACTCAGTTTTCAACATGTATTTCCCAGCCTGTCAGTGGGAGACACAGTTTTGATGCTCAGCTACATGCAGAAATCAACCATGTAACCATCTTTAGCTCAAGAGGATCAACGTTTTGGAACAGGGAGCAGACCTACCACTATCTATTGAATCAGAAATCAATCAAGAACAAGATTAACTACTGAACAAGAAACAAGAAACTAGAAAAGAAAAAACTAGATTCCTAACAGCATTTGACAGTCCAAGAATCAAGAAACACTCATTTCTTGATGCTTAGAATGCCCAAGAACAATCAAAAATTGGAAAGTAAGAGAGTATGCAAGATTTACACCACTATTCCAGCCTATTTAGTTTAGTTGAATGTTGATTTCTACTTGATTCCATAAACAAGAAGTGAATTCTAATCCACAACTAAGCAAGAAAATAGAAAACAAGAAACTAGTTAATCCACAATGCAAGGAATTCAAGCATGCTCATAGAAATTTCACTCAAGAACATTGCCATGAACAAGGAGCTTAGCAATCATCAAGAACTCGTGGAGGATCCTCTTTATTTTCTCAAGAGAACTTGTCAATACATTCAAAAGCTCCCTCACAAGAGAGGGGAGCCCTTAAATAAGCAAGAAGGCTGTCCATGTGGAGCCCAAGTGGCAATTCCACCAAATTAGAAATTACATGTGGAATTTGCCCTTCCACTAAAGGTCACCATCAAAAGGTGGCTCACTCTAACTAATTTAAGAGGGGGTCTACATTTATTTACAAAGCCTAGGAAATATGACTAGCTCCTACATGGTCATTCCTTCTTTGGGATACACCACGTAGGCTCACATAGATAACTCACTGTCTTCTTGGCTAGTACTTCTTCGGCTCTCATGCTCGGCTCTCAGCTTCTTCTGCTCTCCTCCTTCTGAGACCTCCTCGGTTATGGGTGAGAAATAACTTGTGTCTTCAGCTTGGCTCGGCATCTAGGGATTCTCTGGAATCTGCTAACATTATCCACCCCTAATCTGTTGCAGGACCCACTGCAACACCGGTGATGTCTTCCGCTTGGCACTTGGAAAAGCGTGGATCTTCATTCGCTTCCGTAAAACCAGGTGCTTATTGTCCGCAAAACTTATTCTTCAAAATTGAAAGTCTCTCAATTGGCCGCTACATACTAGCCCCCTTGAGAACTTCTTGCGAGTCCTGCTCGTCTCGTCGTCCTGTCGTCTGCTTTTGTTCGTCCATTTTTCATCCTAGGGCTTCAAAAACCTGTAAGCGGAGCTTACTTCCGAAATTGAGGGGCCCCAGATATTCTCTTATCTTCTCCACGAAGCCCATTTCATGCAAGTCTTCCACCATGGTCACATAGCGTGACGACATAAAGGCCGCTCTGTAGTATAGCATGGCCATCATTTCATGGTCTTCTTCCGACTGGAGGGCTACATTTGGGTTGATTTTGATGGGCTCCAGGCCTCGATCCCATAAACACTCTTGTTGCATCAAAAAGGCCATGGATCTGCAATATTCGGCACTTTCCTGCATGCAAAGATCGGCACTTGATATGTATTTATGCCCGAAGTCGAGTAACTGCAGCCTCAGATCATCCGGGGTGTTTCTCTCTAAAATTCCTGGGATGACTGGCCAGCTTACCAACTCTATACGCGGCTTTTCCACCGGCCATGGGTTTCTGTGTTTGAGTGGCATGTAGAAAGGATCCACTCGCTTCCAAGCCGGTGCCCTCAAATACTCTTGAAGTCGCCTGCTATCCTTCAGGACCTTATTCTGCCATTCTGGTTGTGGTTGTTGTGAAAGATTTCAGATCCTTAAGATCCAATCTACTTGAATGATCTTTGGTTAGAAAGAGAAATACACTACCAATTTCACCAATGTAGAAAAAATCAGCATCTACACACAATTTGAGATGCAAACACTAATAGAACTTGATCAAACTTGAATGAAACGATTATGTACTATTGTTGTCTGTACAAAACCAGCAAGCTACTATATTTTACATGTGTGGATCCAAAAATAACAAATATAGATCATTCTACACATAGAATTGCAAGCAATCACCAAGATAGTGCACCAATGGATAGTAGAACCCAAGAGAACCATGTATAAGCATGAAATGAGATAGAGAAGAGAGAAGATGACTCTCTCCATGAGTTACATCCTTTTTATAACAGGTCCAAACCCTATTTGGCCTCTTGGCTTTCCCACCAAAATGCTAACCCTACCAATTTTGGGTCTAGATTCAATGTACCCAACTTATTCAAATTGAATCTACTCAAACTCGCATTCTATCTTTCCCACACTTTCAAAAAGTGTTTATTCAGATGAAATTTAGACTAATGAACTTTGAAAAGTCAACCTCTAAGTCTAAAACAAGTTTTGGCCTCAATATGCCAAATATGGAAATATTGCAAAATGTGATAAAACTAGTTGAATCTTTCACACTCCCTCTTCAACTAGTTTTAGCATAGACTTTGATAATACTCTAAGTGAAGTCCTATGCTTCATGACCAAGTCTTTTCCCAATGCTTTGGTGAAGATATCAGCTACACATTCCCTTGAAGACACATGTTGAAGCTCCACCTCCTTTGCAATGACTCGCTCCCTCACAAAATGATATTGTATTTCAATATGCTTGCTCCTAGCATGAAAGATAGGATTGGATGCCATTCTTTGGGCTGATTGATTGTCACAAAAGATGATTGGGCTCTCTGAAAAATCCAGCAAGTGAAGATCCTTGATCATCCTCTTGATCCATACCATCTCCTTTGTGCAATGTGTAAGAGCTTTGTACTCGACCTCACTAGATGACAATGAGATAGTGGCTTGTTTCTTTGACATCCATGATATAGCTCCATCACCTATGAAAATACAATAAGAACTAATGGATTTCCTATCCATTACATCTCCAGCATATTCCGAATCTGAAAATCCAAAAAGATTAGGTGATGATCCCTCATGCATATGCCAAAATCTCGAGTTCCAATGATGTACCTCAGAACTCGCTTTCCTAGCTTCCAATGCTCCTAGCATAGTTTTTGCCAATAGAACTTTGATCCATCATAAGAATGATCTTCTTCCTAAGAATAGATCTCCTTTCAATGATCATGTAATGCTCAAAATAGAAACAACCATAATTGATATAGAGAATAGTGTCCACTTGGGATGCTTCAATATTTCTTACATCAATTTTACATGTAAAAATGTGACTAGAACATGAAGAATCAAATAGAATGTAAATGAAATGATTCCATCATGCTTCCGACTCTGAACTCTCTGGAAAAATACAACAAACAAAAATAAATGTGAGTGATCAACTTTTGCTTGCATGTCTCCGCCTCCTTTGTCCTTTGTTGCCTTGTATCCACCATGATACTCCATGAATGAGCCTCCATCTTCATCTTGCCACAAGAAACCGTCAAACCTTGGAAATACATGAGTAGGTGAGTACATAAATGATGCAAATCCAACACCACATGACTCCATAAACCAAGTAGTTTGCACTAGTCCATCTTCAAGATCTACCTGACACAAGAAAATGACCATGAATTCACCAAAAATTGACAATCTCCAAGTATTGGCACCAAGTAGCTCAACACTTGAGAACTTAGCCATGGATGAGTGAGATAATGAACCTCCAATAGCTTCATTTTCATCAGCAAAATCAGCCAAGAATGCTAGTAAAAATCCAACATCAAAACAATGCTCACCAATGTAGCTAGTTTTACCATATCTTGACAATTTGCACACATCCACATGAAATTGCTCAAACATGAGATAGAAAAAGTAAAGTAAACTTGAACAACACTTCCTTGCTGCTCCTTTGACCTTACTTGAGTCTTCAATATGCTGTAAAAACAGATCCATAACACCTTTGCCAATTACCTCTCCTTTGATGCTCTTGACTAGCTCCAAATTGCCAACTTCCCTTTTGACTAGTTGAAGCGCTTTGAGATCAACCTCTTGATCTTCAACTTGACCATCAAAGTCATTGAACAAACTTTTTTTTCCAGATCCATTACTTGATTTTACAGCAAGATAACATCCATCCACTTGCATAGCTCCATGTACACAAGAAGATCTTCCACTCTTCATAAGAGATTGATACTCAAGATCCATTGCTTGGATCCACTCCTCTTCTTTCCTTGCTTGATCTACACTTGTAGGATCATACAAAGAGGTTAGGAAAGCAACATAATTTCCAGAAACTACTTGCTTAACCTTTTGATCATATGTGAGGCTTGAAGGTACTTGTCTTTCGCTTGATGTTCTCCTTGGCTTTTGACGTGATGAAGGTCCATCATCACCACCATCCAAAGTAGGATCCTTCTCATCAACATCAAGAATGTTAGAACCATCTACTTTACCATCAATCATGCTTGAAGACACCTTTGGAATGTTTCTCTCATCAAAAATGACATCTCTACCAACAATCACTTTGTTAGTAGAAGGAATGTAAACCTTGTAGGCTTTACTCACCTCACTATATCCAACAAAAATACCTCTTCTTGAAGATGGATCCTCCTTGGTCCTATCATCAAGAGTAATGTTGACATAGCATGTGCATCCAAAGGTTCTTAGAAAGTTGACACTCGGCCTCCTCTTGAATAGCATCTGAAAAGGTGTCCTTCCATCCAAAATAGCACTCGGCCACCTATTGCACAAGAAATTGGCACACAACAAAGCTTGATCCCAAAATGGTTTGTCAAGATTAGCACTTAACCTCATAGCTTTAGCACTTTCACATAAAGTCCTATTCTTCCTTTCAGCCACTCCATTTTGTTGTGGGGTCCTTGATGTTGTATACTCCCTCTTGATCCCATGCTCATCACAAAAAGCCTTGAACTTGTTAGATATGTACTCATCACCATTGTCACCTCTCAAGCACTTGATCTTTGTGAAAAGTTGGTTCTCCCTTGCATTCTTGAACTTGACAAAGACATCATACACTTCATCCTTGCTCTTTAGTAGATAGATCCAACAAAATCTACTAAAATCATCAATGATTGTTACATACATCTTAGCTCCACTATTGCTAATTGTAGTAAATCCATGAATATCCGAATGTACAAGTTGAAAAGGCTTTGTAGATCTAGAAATAGATCTTGTATAAGGTAGTCTATGTGACTTAGACAAAGCACAAGACTCACAAACATGCTTGTCATTACTTAAGGAACTTGGAAGACCAATCACAACCTTCTTCCTTGCCATTACCTCCAATGACTTGAAGTTGAGGTGTCCCATCCTTTTGTGCCAATCCTCTTGAATAGAAATTTGCTCCCTTGCAACACATCCAACTTGGTTAGCAATAACACAAGCGTCAAGTTTGAACAACTTCCCTTGCCTTCTACCTTTTCCAATCAAGACATCCTTCCTTTTGATCAAACAAGCATCTCCATCAAACTCCACCTTGAGGCTCTTACTTAGCATTTGACTCACACTAAGCAAATTCTTGGTAATAGATGGAATAAACAAGACATCCTCCAAATGAACATTCCTATTTGTAGAGAGAGAAAGTGCCAATCCCTTTGATTGCACACTCACCATCATTGGCCGTGTAGATCACCCTCTTGTCATCACCATATTCCAACAAAGAACTGAAGTACTCTTTGTGAAAGGTCATGTGTGAACTTGCTCCACTATCAATCCACCAAGGATCTAGATCTCCATCATTAGCAAGCATACATGAAGACATCACAAAAGCATCATCATTTGTATCTTGCACATCCAAACCATCATCATCAAGAGTAAGATTACCTTGCTTGTCTCCTTGATCTCTCTTCTTCTTGTAGCACTCACTTGCAAAGTGTCCTTTGATGCCACAATAGAAGCACTTGAGCTTTGATCTATCCTTCTTTTTGCTACTTGAAGAAGCATCCACTTGATCTTGCCCTTTAGACCACTTGCTTTTGGTTTTGCCCTTGAATTTTCCCTTTGTGAACAAAGCATCCTCTTGAAGTGTCGATGTAGATCCACCTCTTGCTTGAACCCTATATTCCTCATTGATCAAGATCTCTTGAAGATCCATCAAACTTGGCAAAGTCTTTTGAATAGCAATACTTTGAACAATGTTAGCATGAGCATCCAACAAGCCATTAAGAATCACTTGAATAAGCTCTCCTTCCTTAATGCTTTCATCTATGCAAGCTAACTCATCATTCAATGCTTTCATTCTCAAAACAAAAGTACTTGGACTTTCTTCATTCTTTTGCAAACAAGAAAAGATTTGCCTTCTTAGAGTCAACACTCTAGAAGTAGACTTGGATTCATAAAGCTTCTTCAATGAATTCCAAGCTTCCAAAGATGATGTGCACTTACCAACTTCCTTGAGAAGTTCATTGGTAACATTCATCTTTATCATGTGTAGAGCCTTCTTGGCCCTCTTGTCATACCTCAATTGATCTTGTTGTGTTGCTGGTCTCTCCTCCAAACCTACAACAATATCCAAAACATAATTCATCTCAAGAAGTGACTCCATCCTCACTTTCCATAATGAATAGTTACTTGAGGTAAGCCTATCATTGGCTTCCAACATGACTCCAATTGAGGTTGCCATGTAGCAATGACCTGATCTTCTCTCTCAACCTGTTTCAATGCACAAAGCACTCCTTTGAACAACAACAAATGCTTTCAAAAGAAATCACCAAGATTTGAAACTATCTCACAAATTCTCTTCTAGCACTTATCCAAGCAAATCAACACATAGAATCATGGAATCTTGATCAACCTATGATCTATCCTCAATCTAATGACTTTTGCCACTTCCTAAGATTGAAATACACTCAAATGAAGTCCAGCAACCTCACTATCCAGAGATCCAATCAAAATTAGGGTTTTGACAAAATCACAAAAAATTGACTATTCCAAATCTACATGGAAATGCTGAAAATTTGATATGCAATCTATAAGCCACCACTTAGCTGAACCAATGATCCAAAAATCGGCCAAATCCAGCATGTGAATTCAAAAAACGAAATTGAACAAGTATATTCACCTATTTAGTGTTTTGATCTACAAAAGATCCATCTACAAAAGCAAAAAATTCGATTTTGATGTAGAATCCTCTCTAGCATGCTCTAGACTTGATATCTTCACCAAATCATTGATAGATCTGATTTCCTCCTTCATAACCTGAAACACAAGCTCTGATACCATGTGAAAGATTTCAGATCCTTAAGATCCAATCTACTTGAATGATCTTTGGTTAGAAAGAGAAATACACTACCAATTTCACCAATGTAGAAAAAATCAGCATCTACACACAATTTGAGATGCAAACACTAATAGAACTTGATCAAACTTGAATGAAACGATTATGTACTATTGCTGTCTGTACAAAACCAGCAAGCTACTATATTTTACATGTGTGGATCCAAAAATAACAAATATAGATCATTCTACACATAGAATTGCAAGCAATCACCAAGATAGTGCACCAATGGATAGTAGAACCCAAGAGAACCATGTATAAGCATGAAATGAGATAGAGAAGAGAGAAGATGACTCTCTCCATGAGTTACATCCTTTTTATAACAGGTCCAAACCCTATTTGGCCTCTTGGCTTTCCCACCAAAATGCTAACCCTACCAATTTTGGGTCTAGATTCAATGTACCCAACTTATTCAAATTGAATCTACTCAAACTCGCATTCTATCTTTCCCACACTTTCAAAAAGTGTTTATTCAGATGAAATTTAGACTAATGAACTTTGAAAAGTCAACCTCTAAGTCTAAAACAAGTTTTGGCCTCAATATGCCAAATATGGAAATATTGCAAAATGTGATGAAACTAGTTGAATCTTTCACAGTTGTAACGTGACAATGATCTCGGCCCTAGTGGAGTATTGGCTTTGATCAATGTCTTCTTTGCCTCCCCTCATGTTGGGAGGGTTTCAAACTTTTCTGATTCCCTTGTATCAGCCAATTTGCCTCTGGGCCTGGTAGGGGAATTTGTCCTACGCGACTGGGATGGCCTTGCCAGATAATCATTTAGGGCCTTGGTGCCCGTATCTTTTTCTTTTGCTCGCTCACTTGTTGACGGCTCAGTTGCGCTCGTGTCTTGCTTGGGCGAGAACCTTCTTACCTTTGGTTGATCTGCCAAGAAGTCATCATCTCCTCCAATGTCCGTGTTAGTTTCTGGAAGGTCATGGATGGAATGATCTGGAGAGAGGGGGGATGATATGTTTAGGAGGAGGTGGGATCAACAAGTTATACGCCGCATCGGGGGAGT
This sequence comes from Diphasiastrum complanatum, assembly GCA_029204225.1. Taxonomy (NCBI): domain Eukaryota; kingdom Viridiplantae; phylum Streptophyta; class Lycopodiopsida; order Lycopodiales; family Lycopodiaceae; genus Diphasiastrum; species Diphasiastrum complanatum. Next base: position 47,342,495 of record CM055096.1, read on the forward strand.
GGAGTTGTTGGAGAAACTCGTCCCGTCGGGCTTTGCAGGTTGTCAACTGGGCCTTTTGATGGGCCTATTATTTTGCTAGGAGGTGATGGAGAGAGGGAAGATGAAAGAATCGAGTAAGTTGGAATGAATGTTTCGGAAAAGTTGAAAGCAGAGTAGGAGGAGGGGTTAAAAGTGGGAGGGGGTCGAAAAACGGTTCTACAAGCAGCCTCGGCTCTCTGGCCACCCGATCCCGAGCTACCGTCTGAAGGGTGGGTTTGCCCTCCTTGATTCTTTGCTCCATCATTCCCATCATCGTCCCGTGGCTTCGTTGGTTGAGCGCCTGCCTGGGCCTTGCACGTTGTGTCCTATAATTGGTTCACCTTGTCCAAGACTTGCTGCAGGGCCTTCGTGGTTTCTTCCAGCTGCTTCTGGGACTCCAGGATGATCTTCTCTTGCTTGGCCAGAATGTTTTAAAAAATTTTCTTTTCGGTTTCTCGTTCTTGAATTAGCCACACATATTTCTCCGTCCGGATGGCTAAGGCCTGTGGGGCCTGGAATTGAATGTCCTCGGGCTTGACTAGAGGAGCATCGACTGTTATTGCACCCGATGATCCGTCTCGTACTTGGTCAATTTGGACCATCTGGTGCTTCAGTTGTTGCTGGACCTCTTCCACAGTGGATTTCTGCCCGGCCATCACGGATCTGGCTTCCATTGTCTCTTTTTCTTTCTCCTTGGCCAGCCTCTGATATTGCACAATTTCTTGGTCTTGATGCTGGACCTTGCTCTCGAGCATTTGATATTGGCTCACCAACCAATGCATGTGGTAGCTTGTTTCGGATAGGCCTATCATCGAGCGCTTGGCTGCTTCAGTGAGCTTTTCAGGGTTAGTGAGAGTTGGGTACTGATCTGGAGCGTGGGATGGTGAGGTTAACCCAAAAAATAAGCATTGTGTTAGAGGTGAAGATGGAGATTGAGGAGGAGGTAGTGGAGGGATGATGTTAGTAATTGTTGTGGTGATGGTGGTGGTTAGTGGAGGGGTCAGACTTCTTCTTGGCTGCTTCTCCTTCTCTGGCTCGTCGTCGCTTATTTCCATCAGGTCCACAACATCAAAATATTGCGACGTGTCCAATGTGTGGATTTGTTGGGCCTGTGGTTGTTGAGCCGCTTCCGTGACCTGGGGACTGGATATCCCCACTCCGCCCCCCCCAAAAAAAAAATCTTGTGCCGTTGGTGATGTTGTTGGCGTTGGCGTGATAATCAATGTGGGTGGGGTGGCGACTTCATCTGGTGGAGTAGCAGGCTGTGAGGTGGTCATATGTTGGGCTGTTGCTGATGTCATGCTCCATCACCCCCGTCAATGACATGTGAGGGTGATGAGTGCTGTTGCAATGCCGTGGATGAGCTGCCATCATTTGAGGTGGAACCATCTGAATCTGATCCCACTGGTGATGTGCTCCCAACTTGAAGCTTCTTTTGCATTCCTTGTTGTCGTGTGTCAGGCAACTGGGCCTTGGAGGTATCGGCCTCTTGAGCTTCGGATGTTGCAGCTGCTGGTGGATCTGGTTGTGGGCTTGTTTGCCTCCGTACTAGTGGGAGTATACTTGTGTTGACCCTTTTAGGTTGGGATCCCGATGGGAAGGTAGTTCTTGATCGTGCACGCTTGGACTTTTTGGACTCAATGGGGATGTCCCATGCCTTGTCCGCAAGCTGTAGTTGTTGTTGAACCTTTGGCTCGTTCTGTACTTGGTGAAGAGTGATATATGTCATAAGATATCCCAATACTATGATGGGTTGCTTGTTCTTAATGCAATCATGTAGGCAGTTCGAAGCAAATTGTGCCCAATCATAGAGGTTCTGGGCATGCAGTCGTGAATCTGCCATCATGTGAAACAGGGACATGGGTACCCTCAGCACTTTCGTCCATGGTTTTTGTGTGCACCTGGTGAGATAGGCACATGCTGCTTGGAGTTGCTGGTCATTGATGGCTTCCACTCTGTACCCATCCTTATTCTTCCACTTGGTCACAGAGGGATCGATATACTTGAAGTATGTCGTTTGTTCTATCTTGTGGAGTGTCCTTGAGATAGCATTTGGTCCTCGCGGGAACCCATAAGGTTGCAAGTCGGCTGCCACAAAAGATACGTTATAAACATAATTCCTGATAGGTGGAACTATGAGTTGGCATGACCTGGCCGTTGCATGATAGTTGGCATAGGCCATGTGTACCAGGTACGGGCTTTGATAACCTATCAAGACAGGGATCTGGAATTCAATTTCCTTGAAAGAAGGACTCTGCCTGTTGGTACCATGTCTGCATCTCTATAAGATCTAACTTGGACAGTTGGATGTCGAGCTTACTTGCTTCGAGATCTTCAGAACTGGAACTGAGATTGGACGACATGGTGGAGAAATGGAAAAAATAAGGTTCTGGAAAAAACTGGTTCGGTTGAGAGTGCAGACAGTGTGAAGGCCTTTGGTTGAGATTTGGTGGGTTGGCGTCGGTTGAGATTTGAAGGTTTGGCGTCGGTTGAGATTTGAAGGTTTGGCATCGGTTGAGATTTGAAAGACGGTGTCGGTCGAAATGGATGGACGTGCTTCGGTTGAGATGGAAAGAGTGGTTCCGGTCGAGTCTGAAGGACTGGCGTCGGTCGAGTCTGAAGGAAAAAAATGGCGGTGTAGAAGGGTTTGTAATATGTGTGGGGAGGGATGTACGATGTTGTATGAAAAAGGGTTGTGAAAAATGGAGGGTTTGGAATGAAAAGTGTGTGGAAGTGGGTTGTGTTGGACATAACCGTGTGGAATGTGGGTGGCAAACGAAATATGATGTAGAAAAGGTGGGCACAGAATGAGGTGGGGTTAAGAAGGATGGAAAGTGGAATATCAGAAAGTGGAGGTGTTTGTCAAGGATGGTGATTTTGTGAAGGTGGATATGTGTGAGTAATGGACTGGGCGGACAAATGTTTTATGATGTTGATTTTGATGATGTTCAATAGTGTAACAAGAGCGTGATGGGTGCTCGTGTGACACTACCCCTCAGCATGCGAAGACTCGTAATATGATGTATTCTGTCGGTGACGTTAGGTTGTAAGGTTTTAGTGATGCGCTCGCAATGGAATGGTAACAATGGCGGTTGATAGTCTGTAGAGATGGTGTGAAGATGATAACAGAAGGATTGAACAACTGAGCGCCAGGATCAATCACAGGAGCAAGGAAATCGCCAGCAGATCGTCGCCAGAAAATGCTAGAGTTCGCACTTCCATGAGGTGCAAATGGCATCGTAGTGAGGGCATTTATGGACGTCGTCTTCTGGTGGCAAGCGAGATGGGACATGTTGGTTCGTGAAATTTGAATTTAGGTCCTCCGGTCGAGATTTGATTGAAATACTCCAGTTGAGATTTGAGTTGAGTGCTCCGGTTGAGACTTGAGCTGAGTGCTCCGGTTGAGATTTGAGCTGAGTGCTCCGGTTGAGATTTGAGCGGAGTGCTCCGGTTGAGATTTGAGCGGAGCACTTCGATTGAGATTGGAGCGGAGTGCTCCAGTTGATATTTGAGCAGAGTGCTCCGGTTGAGATTTGAGCGGAGTGCTCCGGTTGAGATCTAACTAAAGCACTTCGGTTGAGATTGGAGCGGAGTGCTCCGGTTGAGATCTGACTAAAGCACTTCGGTTGAGATTTGAGCAGAGTGCTCCGGTTGAGATCGACTGAAGCACTTCGGTTGAGATTTGAGAAAACCTCATTATGAAGGAATGGATCTGTTTGATGCAAGTGAAGAACTTCAAAGGCAAAATACGACTGTGGCTCAGAGTAGAAGTTCTTATGAAAAGATGTCTCTCCAGAAATGTTTGTATGTTTGAGATACCAGTCAGACAGAGATGAGGTGGCTAAAGTGTGAGAATCATTGCCTATGGTGTAGTCTATCATTTGTTGATCTAAAACATCCATGACCCATGAGTATGTTCAGGAAAAAGAAAATTCATAAAAAGTACATAAGTAACTGTATGAAGTATAAACAAGAATGAGGTGAACAATAGGCATGCAAAACGAGAATTACAAGCAAGGAATGAAAATTAAATAAAATAATAAAATAAATAAAAATGCAGAATATATACTAGGGAAAAGATGTTAAATTGGGTCAACAAAGAACAACTCTTCGTAATACCGCCGCAGACGACCACCGTTTACGACAGTGTCTAGGAGTATCCCGTCAAGTGTTTGCAATTGGACTGCACCATTAGGAAAGATTTTATTGATAACGTATGGCCCCTCACTTCTGAACTTCAACTTGCCGGGGTGCTTCTTTGATGTATAAAGAAGCACCTGGTCACCTAAGTGTAGATCTTTATTGCGCAGGTGACGGTCATGCCAGGCCTTTTGGCGTCGTTTGTTAACTAGTTGTGCGTAATAAGATATTAGTCTCGTCTCGCATAACTAGGCTAACGTAAATAGCCTGGTTTTGAGTTGTTGTTCGATTGCAGCTTTTTCACATAGATCTGTTGAAAAAGCTTTCATGACTCGTAATGATGGGACCAAGAATTCTATTGGCATTACCGCCTCTTGACCATATACTAAGTGGAAAGGGGTAACCCACCACTGGCTTTCTTCGGGGTGGTGCGGTAAGCCCAAACAACTGAGAAAAATTTTGTTTCCCAATCAAAATGACTGGTTTCAACTATCTTAGTCAAAATTTTACATATCGTCTTGTTAGTTGATTCAGCCTGGACATTACATCTAGGGTAGTACGGTGTACTTTTTATGTGAACAACAAGGTAATGGCATAGGAAGTTATCAACGACAACATTTAAAAAATGCATGCCACGATCACTAACTAGCTCTATGGGACAGCCAAAACGTGTAATAATATTTTCGTAAAGAAAACGTGCGACTGTTTTTGCGTTGGCGTCCTTCGTTGCTCGAGCCTCAATCCACTTAGTGGCGTAATCTGTGGCTATGAGGATGTAGCGAGCTTGGGTGTGTTTTGCTGCTGGACTGATTGGTCCAACAAAGTCAATCCCCCACTTATGGAAGGCTTCGCCTTCTATAATGGGAGTCAGTGGCGTGAAGTCTGCTTTGGTATTTTTCTTTGCTCGTTGACAGACATCACACGCTTTAATGACAACAAACGTGTCTTTAAACAAAGATGGCCACCACAATCCTACTCGAAGGATAATCTTCGTTGTGGCTTCAGCGAAAAAGTGGCCACCCCCAATGCCCTCATGAGCTTGGGATATTATCGGTCATATCTCAGATTTATAAGCACATTGTCGAATAATGTCGTCAATGTCCCTTTTGTAAAGTTGTCCCGTTATTAACTGAAAGGGTGCTGCTTTTAGTAAAAAAAATTCTTTTTTTCGTTGTACTCAGGCCTTCTTAAGTCTGTCTGTTGTGAGGAACTGAGTAATCTCCTCAGCCCATAAGGGTGTAGCATCGATCTGAAAAAGGCATGCATCATGAAGAACATCGTTGACTGGTGCAGTTGCTTTTTCAGCACTTGGTAGTCTGGAAAGGTGGTCTGCCATGAAATGTTGGGTCCCTTTCTGAGCGACTACACGGAAATTAAATTCCTCCAAAATCAGCAGCCATCAAGCTATTCATCCCGTCTTACAGGACTTATTAACAATATATAGAAGTGCTTGATGGTCTGTGTAGAATGCAAAGGTTTGGCCTAATAAATAATGTCGTAGTTGTTGTACCGCATTAGACCATCGCCAATGAACTATTCGATCTATCTCCTTGTCGGGATCTTTAAGGTTTAGTGGAATGGTCTTAGCAGGTCCTTCAAAGGAGTTGGAATTTGGTGTAGGCTCCCGATGTGGTTGTGGTAACTGGATAACAACGTCATCCAGTGTAAAGTCTTTGAGCTTTTGTGGAAGATCAAAAGGTGGGTCCACAAAATTTTCTGAGACTTTGGGAATCATCTGAGTTGATTCACTACCAGACGTGGAAGCTTGACACCTGCTATGCGAACTTTTATATTTGATAAATGACCAGCAGGGTCAGTAACTCGTTGATCAGCCATGTGAAGTTTATATCATGGTTGATCAAGGGTATGAAAGCCCCGTGACTTTGCTAATGACAAAGCCATGATATTAACACCTGATCTGCTATCTAGGATAGCAGATACTGCGGGATAGTCTTTATAGGACAAAGGTAGGGTGATGCTAGTCCCCTTAGCAACACCTATATTCAGCAGATTCATCGGAATCTGGGAAATTTCAGGAATCTCTTCTATTTTTCGCTGTTCATCAGAAATAGTAGGCAGTTGAAAATTTTGATGGATATAACGTTGAAGCCCAATGAAGGATTTTATTGCGGTATGAAATGGCATGGTGAATTGAGCTTGTAGGAGGTCAAAAAATACTTCAAGTCCCTATAGGGATTGCTCCTTTTCGGGGATATGAGCTGAGAATAAACTTTCTGTATGTTCTTCCTCTCGCAAAAACTCATCTCAAAACTCATTGTATTGCCGTTGTTCCACCTTTGGGTCTGGGTAATCTTTTGTAATGTGGAAGCCGTCAAGTTGCTTCCCTGGGGGTCAGCTAATTTGACATTATTTTGTTGTTGTTCTTGTTCTTGGCATTGTACTCTAGTGAGAACTCTAACAGGTTCGGATGAGATATGACATGCTGGAAGAATCCTTGAAACTGTGTTTACGGACACAGTCGGGACATTTCGCATGGTATTGGTTTTTTACTTTACAGTCAGCCATGAAATGTCCCGTTTCACCACAAATAAAGCAGCGGTTGCTCATTGGGCCTATGGCAATAGCATAACCATCTTGGATGGTTAGCTGTGCTGGATTTTCTGGTGGTGTTGAATACTCATCTCGTTTGCACGAGCATGAGTTGTCGGTTTGATAATGTTGAGAACTAGCATATGGAAGTGTTGTATCTTGATGATAGGACTGATCGTAGGAGTTTTCAACAAGATGTGTTTGTGTAGACTCTCAAGGATTTCTATGTTTTTGTGGTCCTAGATCTGGTTGTCCTCTTGGAGGTGGTCCTAAGAGTGCCAACTGTTGTTGGGGTTCATGTCGAGGTTGTCTGGGCAACTCTTGTATATGGACTTGGTTGTTTCGTGGTTGGTAGTACGTGTGTTGGTTTTGTGAAACAAACGGTTGTTGAGGAGGTCGAGTATGTCCTCATGACTGGTTGTGAGGCTGGTTCCTCGGGTTATAATAGCAATAAAGAGAGGTATGCCCCATAAAGTCACAGATTTCACATTTGATCAAGGAAGTATCTGGGACCGGTTGGTATGAAGTGCACTCATTGCCAGTGTGTGCACCTCGACAGTGAGGGCACCACGTGTTCTCTCGTCTATGGAGGATTTGGCCAGTGGGTAACTGACTCGACATCGAACTCTCGATAGACTTAAGAGTGTTTTGAAACTCTTTCATGAGTTTCTCCATCTGTTGTTGGTGTTGCTCGTTAAGCAACTCCATTTGTGTTTTCCACAATTGTTCTCGAGTTTCGTCGTTTGGTCGAGCTTCTTGGACAGCACGATGTGCTCTCCATTCACGTGGTTCATCGACATCAGAGCCCTCGTCTTCCTCTCGAATGGCGTCAGACATGGCTTGTTTCAATGATGTATATTCATCATTGGAACAAAGTTCACGTCTTATCCATCGTGGGAGTCCAACAAGGAACCAAATTATGAGCATAGACTCAGTGGGTTGTTCTTGTACCTGACTTTTTAATCTTTTAAATTGTTCAATATAGTCACGTACTTTCTCGTCTTTTGTCATTTTGATGTCACTTAGCTTGACAAAAGGACTTTCTATCAAGCGAAATGGCTTGAAGCATTTGATAAAGGCCTCCTTCAAGAGTGACCAGTCACGTTTATCTTCACGATCAAGGCTACAAAACCACTCTCGTGCACGATCGATCATGGTCATTGAAAAGAGCTGTACCATGGCTTCCGGTGATGTCTCTCCATAGACGTCACATGCGTTCTCAAAGACTGAGAAAAGAAAAGAGAGTAACATCATTAGCAAAGAGTTGGTGGGAAAGAGGTCATAAATGCAAGAAGACCAAGGAAATAAGACCAACAGAAGCAGCACGGTGGAGATCGCAATGAAGGGGCTCAGTGGCAATGACAAACAACATAGGAGAGAGATGACAGCTTTGTCGGATGTCACAAGAAGGGAACAAAGGGTCGGACAGGTAACCGTTAAGAAGGATCTAGAAGAAGAAGAGGAATAGAGAGAACACACAAACCTGGAGAAAGGGAGAGAAAAACTGAGTGCTTGGTAGTAGTAGAGAATGTAGTCCCAACTAATTATGTCAAAAGATTTATCAAGGTCCAGACGCAAAATCAGAGAAGGAGTAGAAGAAACATAGAGCGAATCAATAGTATCCCAAACATTGAGAATAGAGTCCATAATGTTGCAGCCTTTGATAAACCTGAAATTCTCCAAGGAGAGCAAGGAGTGAAGGAGAGAGATAAGTCGCTTGGCCATGGCTTTAGCCAGGATTTTATAGGACGTGTTAAGCACAGTGAGAGGACATAAATTAGACAAAGTTTGAGGAAGACATCTCTTAGTGATGAGCTTGATAAGACCTTCAAAAATCAAACAGAGCAAGGAGGCAATGGAGAATGGTTAATTTTCCAAGTGGAGGAGAGGAGGGCCTAGTTGCAACCAAAGAGGATGACTCCATCATGGCCAGGGGTTTTGCCAAGAGAAAGAGAGAGCAAGGGCAGCATGTAGTTTTGAGAGCGAGAAGGGTGCATCTAGAGCAGCAAACTGGTCCAAAGGGAGAGAGCGTTCTAGACACAAAAAGAAGACAAGTGGATCGGATCAAGAGGGGAGGCAGGCCGGAAGGTCTAGAAAAGAGTCATGAAGGCATGTATCATAGAAGAAATATCAGTAAGAGTGGAACCAAAAACATAAAGAGAGTGGACAAAGGAGGAATAATGTTGCTGACGGAGAGAGCAGAAAAAGATAGAAGAGAGAAGGTCACCCTTGTGAAGCCAATTAAGCTTGGAGCGAAGCATAAGGCCAACAACTACATGATAGTCAATGCGTCGGAGTATGATCTGGCAATGAATTTGGAGGTCAACGGGCAACTGGAATTACGAGCCGAAGTTTGATCTACAACAATGCCTTGTAGCAAGGTAAGGGCCAAGGTCTTGACTCAGTTAAGAGAGTGAGTAAAGGTCCTACCTGAAGTGTGAAGAATGGCATTCCCTTTGTCCATCATGGCCTAGAAGAAGGGATCAAAGGCAAGGCTATCTTGAAGGGCATAGAGTTGGGACGACGAAGAAAAAAGAGGGAAATTCATTGTGAAAATTTCAACTAGTTAAGTTGAAGCCAATATGAATTTCAACTTAGAAATAGACTTTATGATGTTAATAAGGCCTAAGAATAGTGGTTTTACTATTTTTGATAGCTAGGCAAGTTGATAAGGTCGCATATAGACCTCTTGTTAGTGGTTCTTGTTATTGGTTCGTTCATATACATTGAATGTAGTCAAATTACTCTAGCTTTTTGGCAAGTACCTAGAAACTTTCATAATTGGATAAGCTTAGGCAAGATGATCTAAATAATCAACAAGATGTTATAAATAGGCATACAAGCATGGAAAAAAATTATCTCTCTCTTCTTCTCTCATTCATTCTTATACAAGATATCTCTTTGGGTTTCTACATCAATCTCTTGCATCTTGGTGGCATTCATCCGGTGTTCCATGCGAGAACCAAATGCATCGAGATTCAGTATCACTTTATACGTGAGAGGCTGCTGAGTTGTGAAATTAATGCTGTTCATTGTAGTACAGATGAGCAACTAGCTGACATTTTCACTAAGCCACTCATTAGAGAAAAGTTTGATAAGTTTAGATTAAAGCTTTTTGTACTTAAAGTTTGTCAACTTTGATGCTATGTATATGACTGTATAAAAGTAGACTCTACTTTAAGGGAGAGAGTGAGAATTAAAGTAGAACTACTGTGTTATTGTACTGTGTGGGTCCTAACAGTGAATAAGGATCAGTTGGCCTCGCCACGAGGCGAGTTGATGGGACACGTGTCCTGTCAACGACAACTGTTAGCAGATTCCAGAGAATCCCCAGATGCCGAGCCAAGCTGAAGACACGAGTTATCTCTCACCCATGACCGAGGAGGTCTCAGAAGGAGGAGAGCAGAAGAAGCTGAGAGCCGAGCATGAGAGCCGAGGAAGTACTAGCCAAGAAGACAGTGAGTTATCTATGTGAGCCTACATGGTGTATCCCAAAGAAGGAATGACCATGTAGGAGCTACTCATATTTCCTAGGCCTTGTAAATAATTGTAGACCCCCCCTTAAATCAGTTAGAGTGAGCCACCTTTTGATGGTGACCTTTAGTGGAAGGGCAAATTCCACATGTAAGTTCTAATTTGGTGGAATTGCCACTTGGGCTCCACATGGGCAGCCTTCTTGCTTATTTAAGGGCTCCCCTCTCTTGTGAGGGAGCTTTTGAATGTATTGTCAAGTTCTCTTGAGCAAATAAAGAGGATCCTCCACAAGTTCTTGATTATTGCTAAGCTCCTTGTTCATGGCAATGTTCTTGAGTGAAATTTCTATGAGCATGCTTGAATTCCTTGCATTGCGGATTAACTAGTTTCTTGTTTTCTATTTTCTTGCTTAGTTGTGGATTAGAATTCACTTCTTGTTTATGGAATAACGTAGAAATTAGCATTCAAGTAAACTAAATAGGCTGGAATAGTGGTGTAGATCTTTCATACTCTCTTACTTTCCAATTCTTGATTGTTCTTGGGCATTCTAAGCATCAAGAAATGAGTGTTTATTGATTCTTGGACTGTCAAATGCTGTTAGGTGCTGAGGCCCAAGTTCGCTACCTCCTCTCTCTTTTTCCTGAATTATGTTATTATTCCTCCTCCTCCTCGAATAAGCGAAAGTCCAAATTCCATGTCATTGCCTTCCCTACTGCCTCCTAAATCTCTAGTTTGGACATTCGGGAGGTCCTTCATGACACGATCACTCGACTCCTTGGTATTCCTTTTGGCATCCATTTGATGTTCTTGCTGGTTTTTTCACTCCCTTGCTAGCAAGCTGGCCTCTTGGGATCCTTGGTTTATGTCTTTCACCTCTAGATTTTTGGTGGCTAGGCTTATTCTTTCGGCCTATCCCATTTACTTCTATTATCTATTTGTTGCTACTTGTTATCTCCACAATTCTTGAAGGCAAGGAAATAGCTTCGATAGGGCCGAGCAATCAGGTCATTCTGTAACCACTGATGGGAGTCTGTGACGTTCCCGAAGATGAACGCCGGATAGAGCCGACTTGGTATGAGTAGCTATTGCTACTGAATGTGGTCTAATTCTCTTCCAAGCCCCTGTTGGCTGATTTTGACGAATCCCCAAGATGCTCGGCAAGAGCTACCCAAGAGCACCTCTCACCTTAGACTGAGGAGGTCTCTGGGAAGATGAGATGAATGAAGACTGAGAGCCGAGAAATGCTAGTTAGGAATGACAAGCAAGAACTGTGTAAGCCTCATGGTGAATCCCGGAAGATGGAATGACCATGTAGGAACTAGTATTTCTAGGCAAAGTAATAAATGCAAGTAGACCCCTTTTAAAGAAAGTAGTGTAAGCCACTTTTTGATGGTGACCTCTAGTGGAGAGCATTATTCCACTTGTAATTTGTGTAATGTGGAAATGCCACTTGGATGCCACCTAAGGAGCTCTCTTGCTTATTTAAGAGACTCCATCTTTGAGAAGAGGAGCTTTTTGTGAAATGTAACAACTCCATGCTAAAATGAGAAGAGCCTCCATGAGTTTTGGTGCATCCATTGAGCTCCTTTATCATGCTTGTTTCTTGAGTGAATGCATTCATGATCTTGCCCTTCCCTCCTTTGTGTGTGGTTGTGGATAGTAGAGTGTCAAAATAAGTAAGTAATGTCAAAGAATCCTCTGTATTTCCATTATAACACAAAGCATAGTGCTTATTGGCTTGAATGTATCTTAGTATTCTGAGTAGAGCTTTCTAGTGAGGTAGGCCGGGATTTGACATAAACTGTGACAATGTGCTGACTGTAAATGCTAGATCAGGTCTGGTGCAGACCATGGCATACATGATCAATCCGACTATCGATTGATATGAGATTAGTTTTCCTGCTTTCCTAGAGTGGATTAGATTTCATTTCTTGTTTGTGGATTACTGTAGGAATCAGCATTCAGGTAAACTAAATAGGCTGGGTTGTGATGTAATTCTTGCATATCCTCTTACAACCCTATTCTTGATGTTCTTAGGATGTCCAAGAATCAAAAGACTGGTTGGTTTCTTAATTTTTGGACTTCTAAAATGCCGTCTAGTTTAGTTCATTTCTTGTTCTTATTTTGTGGAATGCAGATGTAGCTTAGTTTTCATGTTTAGGATCTAATTGTATCTCGTTTCTGCAACAGTAGAGTAGGATTTCATGGCATTGCAATCTTTCTTCATGTTGATTTCTTGGTTGAATGTCTGACCTGCATGTTTGGTAGATGAACATGTGGAGTCGCCAAGCGCTCAACTCTCGACTGACTCACAGAACTTGCAAAATCTCGACTGAGTGGTTTGAACACCATCTCGACCGAGTGATTTGAAGACCATCTCGACCGAGTGTTTTGCTGGCCATCTCGACCGAGTATGGCACATCAAATCTCAACCGCATCTCGACTGGACCAAACATGATCAAATATCAACCAGGTCAAGACCCATCAAACTCGACCAGATCGTCTCACGTAAAATCTTGATCAAATCAGAGTCATCACATCACGACCAGCTTCAGACTTCAAAAAATCTCAACTGGATAACCTTGTGAAATCTCGACCGACTCAATCGTTCAGTTCTCATCCTAGTCATTAGATTGCAATCTTGACCGAGTCAGATTTGATTCAAATCTCGACCGAGTCGGAAAGCTCTCAAATCTTGACCACGTCCGCACTTCCACCGGGCCATTTTTTTCAGATCTCAACCGCGACCAAACGATTAAATCTTGACCATGCCCAAACCTTCAGCTCTCAGTTGCGCCACTCCATTACGCCCTTGACCGAGGCTAGAGACTCCATCAGGTCTCAATACCATCTCGACCGACTATTATTCATTCCAAATCTCCAACGGGCCTCCATTGCATCTTGACCAAGCCAGCAGTTGCTCAAACTTCGACTTCGTCAACACACGTTCAGATTTCGACCAGGTCCTGCACTGAGTAACTCGACCGAGCCTGACATTGCTCACATCTCCATCGTGCATCAATTTACTTAAAATCTCGACCGGGTCTGAGCTTCAAATCTCAACCGAGTCGGACATCCATCACCATCTCGACTGAGCCTTACCTCCATCAAATCTCAACCGACGCCCCCCCTCACCATCTCAACCGACGCCCTCCATCACCATCTCAACCGACACCCTCCGCCACCATCTCAACTGACGCCCTCCATTACCATCTCAACCGACGCCCTCCATTACCATCTCAACAAACGCCACTTTTTTTATTCTCAATTGGACCATCAATTTTTTTTTCTTGTTTTTCGTCAAAGCCTTCGGGTTTTTTGTAAAAGCCTTCGGGTTTTTCTCTAGTGCCTTCCGGCTTTTTGCATATTTTTCCATCACCCTCGCAATTTTCGCTTTTTTACACCACCCAAGACCTTCGCTTTCTTCGCTTTTTCAACCGCCCTAGACTGTCGCATTTTTCGTTTGGAGAAAACCTCGCATTTCTCGCCTTTTCAAAAACTTTGCATGTTTTTACCTTTCCAAAACCTTTGTATTTTTTGCCTTTGTTCCATAGCCCTCAAACCTTCGCTTTTTCATTGTTTAGTGTTACCCTCAACCTCTTCGAATTTTTCGCATTTATTAGACATTCGGGTTTTTCGGTTTTTTTCCTTCGCATTTTCTACCTTCACAGTTATCCTGCAATCGTTGCGTTCTACTCTTTTTGCCATAACCCTGAACTGTCGCCTCTTTCGCTTTTCTACCATAGTCCTTTTCGCATTTTTCCAGTACACTGCAAGAGACATACACAAACTGCTAGGACATCACATATCTCTCATCTAGCTACCACGTTGCCACAATGTATTACTCAAATTATTTCGCTTTTTTACTCACATTATTTACCTTTTCTACCTTTGCATTTTTCACTTTTGTCTTCGCATTTTTCACAAACCTGAATCGTCGTGTTGTTCGCTTTTTCATTTTTTTCCGTTACCCTCGACCTTCGCATTTTTCGATTTTTTGGACCTTCGCCTTTGTCTGTGTTTTAAAACTTTGGTTTTTCGGTTTTTCGCATTTTTACCTTCACATTTTTCGCTTTTTTGAACCCTACACTGTCGCATTTTTACAACCCTAAACTGTCGCTTTTCCATAACCCTAAGCTTCGCATTTTTCACTTTTTGCCATAACCCTCAATTTTCGCGTTTTCGCTTTTTACCATCACCCTAAACTGTTGCATTTTTCGCTTTTTGCAATCGCCTAAACTATCTCATTTTTGGCTTTTTAACCACCCTAAACCTTCGTATTTTTCGTTCATTATCTATACCTTCGGGTTTTTCGCTTTTTGTTATTTGTTGACATATTTTTTGTTTATCGAGAAATTCTATTCTTCAAAATTTTCAGGATTCTCTGATTTTTTTGTTTTTTCTTTTCAGAAATTTTTTGTTTTTGGAATTTTTCACATTTTTTCAAGGCTTTTGCAAAACTTGCAAAAAAAAAAAAGAACTAAAAAATCCAAAAACACTAGAAACTCCTACAAAACAAAAGTACAAGCAAGTACACAATGGACCACCATACTGATCTTGATATCTTAGAAGACTATTTATACGAAATGAGGTCCCCTACAGCTGAACAAATCAAACATCATAGGTTCTATCGAATGTGGTCCCAATTACACGAGCCATCCACAAACCCATTCGAGGGACAAGAACCTGATAGAGCCGAGTCTTCATGAGCACAAGCCCATGTTCATGGTATTGAAGCCATTCCCGGAGCTCATCTTGAAAAAGGAACACCCAAGTTGGATCTACCAAAGTTTGACGGTAGTTCGGACCCTCAAAGATTTTTGCAAATCTTTGAGAATGCGTGAGTTGTGTATGGCGAAACATCTCCAGACGCTATGGTCCAACTATTTTCCATGACCATGATCGCTAAGGCACATGATTGGTTTTTTAAACTTGATCGTGAAGATAAGACAGACTGGTCAATTTTGAAAGAGTCCTTTATCAAGCGTTTTAAGCCATTTCGTTTGATAGAGAGTCTTTTTGTCAAACTGAGTAACATCAAAATGACAAAAGATGAACATGTACGAGACTATATCGAGCGTTTCAAATGCCTCAAAGTCAAGTACAAGAACAACCCTCTGAACAGATTCTCATCATCTGGTTTTTAGTCGGCCTTAAATCCAATGATGAATATACAAGTCTAAAGTTAGCTATGTCTGATGCCATCAAGGAAGAAGATGAAGGATCAGATGTTGACGAATCTAGGGAAAGGAGAGCACCATGTTCTCCTGTCCATGAATCAAAGCCGATCGAGGATACTCGAGATCAGCTTTGGAAATCCTAGTTGTAGTTGCTTAATAAGCAACATCAACTACAAATGGAGAAACTCACCAATGAGTTTCAAAATACCCCAACGTCTATCCAACGTAGTATGTCTGGTTAGCCAAACCCTGCACATGTACCTTATAGACGAAAACCAATATGGTGCCCACATTGCCGGGCTACGCATTCTACTGATGCTTGTCCTTCATATTAGCCTATCCAAGCACATACAGTCCAACAATATGAAGAACAATCATTACAATCTGGACATTCCTTGACTTATCATGAATATCTACCAGAAAGTCTAGAATCACTAGCCATACAAGATGGCTAAGCCATTACGCAAGGGCCATTGAACAACATATGTTTCATCTATGGTGAAACCGGCCACTTCATGGTTGATTGCCCAGTCAAGACCAAGTACCATGCCGAATGTCCCGACTGTGTCAGAAAACACAACTTTAAAGGCTGTCCGAAACAACCAAGTGAGATCCTACCTGCCCCCCACATTAGTTATGAATCACGATAGGATCCTCACAACAACACCACACGAACACCATAGCAACCAACAGTTAAACCTATTGCTCAATCAAGAAGCTATTTGTGAACTTCTACATCACCACGCCATTTACCAGATCAATAATCACACATAGACGCCATATGAAATGAGTTATTGCAAGTCATCTGCTACTTTTCCCAGACAAGAGCACCCTCTCCAGGGAATTGACATTTTCACTACACTCCTGCAATCTCAGTCTATATGACAATCTACTTTCTGATGAGATTTCCAACCACTACATATCACGAACCAACTTTGAGAAATCGAAAATCTAAACAGAGGTTCATTTATGAATCTTGTGATCTGAATGGGAATAGTACCTTCTCCTTCTATATATTTCAAGCCATATCCTACAATATCTATTATCAATGATGATAAATTTTAGTGTCACCAACCCTGTTTTGTTTTGACAAGGGCATATCAGAGTAAGTCTCATTACTCTACAAATAAATGGAATATTGCAATTGTCAAGGTGAATTATCAATGTTGATGAATGCAAGTTTTGTTCGACAAGTGACATACAGTTCTCACTCTCTGTACCGTTTGTTTATTTCCTTGTTTCTCTTCACCTATTTTGTGTGATTGATTTTTGCATGAGAAATAACTACTGCATGAGAGTCTTCCGTAGAGCATCTCAAGAATACATTTTCATTCATCTATCCATCTTCAGATCACCTTGCACAGAGTTTACAATCTTTGAGCATACAAGTGTCTTGCGGAGACCAACTACCACCTACATTGGTTGGTCAGCCAAAAAAGATCTAAGAAGCAAGCACAACAGCTAGAAGAAATAAAGAGAAAGATCCAAAAAGCTGAGGAGGAAAGGACAAAACTTAAGCAACAGTTGAGTCAAATCGATCTTGACCAAAAGAAACTCTCTGGAGCAATGATAGTTGAATCCCCTCCTATGAAGCCAGACGAGATCCAAAATAATGGATCAAAGGAAGAAAGAGCTACAAAAAAAGAAAAGATGAAGACAACCGTGAACCTGCAAAATAAAACGAGCTCTTCACCCAGCGAGTGGTGGTTGAAGCTCGACATTGCAAGAGTCCAAGGTTGTGATGATAGTATTATCAGTTCCTTCATCCTTCAACCTTCATCATGTTTCCCTACCGCCATCAACCCATCCGTCCAATCTGTTCCTACCACCAATGTGTTGATGAGTCCATTCCCTTGAAGACTGATAACCAAGGTTTGTGCAACCTATCAGGAAAGAGCATCGACAAGACTGTAACTTCAACTGAAAGAGGAACTACAGAAACGCCTAGAAGCGAAATGGAGGATACAGACCTCCCAGAAGTTAGTGTCTGCCAAGAAACCAAAGATGAAACCATCCATGGCAAAGGCAAAAGACAAAAAAAAGAAAGCACTCAAGCATGCAAGATTGTCAAGTTGTTGGGAGCTCTCCAATTTTGAGAATGTCAACCACTTGCAGCAATAAGACATTCTGGTTACATTGCGGCAAATTGCGAAAGCAATTTTTGATAAAGACTGGCAATAATAAGCACTTGGTTTTATGCAAGCAAACGAGGATCTACGCTTTTCCAAGTGACAATCGAAAATGCCAATGCAAAGCAGAACGACATCATTCAATATGAGTTGCAGTGGGTCCTGCAACACATTAGGGATGGGATGATGTTGGATGATTCTGACGAATCCCCAAGATGCTCGGCCAGAGCTACCCAAGAGCACCTCTCACCTTAGACCGAGGAGGTCTCTAAGAAGATGAGATGAACGAAGACTAAGAGCCAAGTATGAGAGCCGAGAAATGCTAGTTAGGAATGAAAGCAAGGTTGTGCAAGCCTCATGGTGAATCCCGGAAGATGGAATGACCATGTAGGAACTAGTATTTCTAGGGAAAGTAATAAATGCAAGTAGACCCCTCTTAAAGAAAGTAGAGTGAGCCACCTTTTGATGGTGACCTCTAGTGGAGAGCATTATTCCACTTGTAATTTGTGCAATGTGGAAATGCCACTGGATGTCACCTAAGGAGCTCTCTTGCTTATTTAAGAGACTCCCTCTTTGAGAAGAGGAGCTTTTTGTGAAATGTACCGACTCCATGCTGAAATGAGAAGAGCCTCCATGAGTTTTGGTGCATCCATTGAGCTCCTTGATCATGCTTGTTTCTTGAGTGAATGCATTTATGATCTTGCCCTTCTCTCCTTTGTGTGTGGTTGTGGATAGTAGAGTGGATTGGTTTTCCTGCTTTTCTAGAGTGGATTAGATTTCATTTCTTGTTTGTGGATTAATGTAGGAATCAACATTTAGGTAAACTAAATAGGCTGGGTTGTGATGTAATTCTTGCATATCCTCTTACAACCATGTTCTTGATGTTCTTGGGATGTTCAAGAATCAAAAGACTAGTTGCTTTCTTGATTCTTGGACTTCTAAAATGCTATCTAGTTTAGTTCATTTCTTGTTCTTGTTTTGTGGAATGTAGATGTAGCTTACTTTTCATGTTTAGAATCTGATTGTATCTCATTTTTGCAGCAGTAGAGTAGGATTTCATGGCATTGCAATCTTTCTTCATGCTGATTTTTTGGTTGAATGCCTGACCTGCATGTTTGGTAGATGAACATGTGATTTCAGTTCAAGAGTGACTACCTTGAGTTGTCCTCTGACAGACATGACAAAGTACTACAATGATAACCAGTCCTTTCTGCCTGATTCTAGGCATTATAATAACAAAAAAACATCACAAAATGCCCAAGAAGCCTAATAATAGGTAGAACCATTCTTGAAACTAGAAGCAAGAAAAGAAACAGTAAACAGATCCTCCCAAGCAGAGGATCCGTTTACAGCCCCATATCTGATGATCTGTTGTAAAACTAAACTTGTAACAACAAATAATGTTGAGTAAAACAACAACGAAAAGATATCTACTACTAGCATGGATTCCAATATTGCGGATCATGCACATCACAGAATAGAGCGTTGAAAAAATCACTTCTATTATCAGAGCTGAATTTACAATATTTTTTTGAGCGCTGTCTGTTTCCCAGATCAGCGTGTTGGCACAAAAAAAATATTTTCTCACAAATAATATGACTAGCTACTACTAATCTGTAAAACTCACTCTTGAGCTATCTCAAACTTTTATAGTTCTGTCTATTCTGTGTCCGTGACTGTATCAGTTTGTATCTATGATCTCCTTCTTATGTGATCAATCCAAGGAATATTAAGTTAAAAGATCTAATAAAAAAAAATGCATTAGGCTTAATCAAAACTGATTCTAGTTTTCCGTCGCTGCCCTTCGTGCATTAGCCACCTTCTGCCCGTTGCACAGTGCCTTCACGCTGCAGATCTTCGCATTTTGCCAAAAGACACTTTCGCGATTTTAAGGGCAGTGTCGTATTTTCAAGGGCACCTTCGCTTTTATCCGGAAGGCATTTTGCGACAGTGTCGCTTTTTTCGAAAGGCGAAAAACCCGACAATGTCGCTTTTTTCCGAAGGGCGAAAAATGTGACAGGTCTGAAAAACATTTTCTAAGGCATTTGGAGACAGTGTCGCTTTTTCTTTGAAGGGCGAAAAATACGACAATGTTGGGAGAGTTGGCCAGAATCATTTTGTAAGTGTTTTTGACTTAGTGATGCATTTTTCTCATGACCAAAATTTGCAAACTATGTGGCGAAACAGTTCAAAAATGCAGACTATACGAAACATAGTTCAAAATGCAACAGTCAGGAAAAACAGCAAGAAAAAACTAAGAAAAATACTAAGGCTTTGAATGATAGAAACTCTTAGTTTCTAGATCTCCCTCTCAAAGCTGGTATAAATCTGATTCCTAAGCTTGCACCCTGCTTCTCAAAATTTGCCTTGTCAAGAGGCTTTGTGAAGATATCAGCCCCCATCTGTTTCAGTGGAACAAACTCGGTCTTCATCTTGTCTTTCTCAACCAGATCTATTATCAGATGATATCTGATAGCAATGTGTTTCGTCCTGGAATGAAACACTGGATCCTTCGTCAGATGAATGGCGGATGTGTTATCCATGAACAGTAACAATGGCTTGTTGGAGTTCTCTCCCAGTCCTTCAAGGAACTGTTTGAGCCATGTAAGCTCGTTCGCCATCTTGGCTACTGCAACATACTCTGCTTCGTAGGATGATTACGTAGCCATGGTCTACTTCAGGTGCTGATCCATATCACAACTGCACCAACTACTATTGTGCCTCCTCCTGAGACGCTCTTGTAGTCATCTTTCAGGGATGCCTAGCTTGCTATTGGGAATCCCGCAGACGAGAACGTCGAGACGCTCTGAATCCACTGATGGAAATCCGAAAGTGTCAAGACGCTCTGAGTCCACTGATGGGAATAAGAAAAATAGCTCCGCTGATGGGAGTCTGTGATGTTTCCGGTGATGAAGGCCGGATAGAGCCGACTTGGCAGGAGTAGCTACTGCTACTGACTGCAGTCTAATTCTCTTCCAAGCCTCAGATCGCTTTTGACGATTTGTTGTAAAAATTAAACTTGTAAACAATAGATAACGTTGAGTAAAACAACAACGGAAATTTATCTAGTACTAGCATGCATTCTAATTTTGCAGATCATACACATCACAAAAATGGAGCATTGAGAAGACCGTTTCTATTATCAAAACTGAATTTACAGCCCTCAACCTGACGAAGATGTTCGCGAACTTGAAAATCTGGAGACACGAAACACGAAGAGTTTCGCGAACACGAAAGTCAAAGGAGACAAAGATGAACGATTTGCGAACACTAAAGTCAAAGGAGACGAAAACGAATGGTTCGCAAATACGAAAGATCCATGAACCAGATTCCTTTGCAGTCTAGTACGAGAGAAAGGCATATGAGCAAAATGAAACTTGTTTTGTCCTCACGCTCCAAAGAGTACCAGCTAAGATCACGGAAGTACCCAGAAGTACAGATATATGATCTGATGGTATGACGTCAGCAGATACATTTTAGGTCATGGCTAATCTGCCACTCTTGTAATTCCCTGATTAGTTGTAGATGTTTAATCACTCTAATCTTAGATTTACATAGAGCGACCATACTTACTAGATGATACTTGACATATAGAACAACAAAATACACATACAGTGTAATGTAACAGTCTGATGCTAGTAAGCAATCAAGACGAAAAAATACAAAATACTTGTCCGCCTGCGTGCGAAGACAATTCTGTCTAGGATCAGAAGATCCAACTATCCGCTAGTAAAAGCGAGACGATTACTCGTGAGAGAACCGTGTTTCTCTCATGCCAATGCACTGCGTAAATATGCACGTAGTGCTCAAAGAATCAGAGAAAAAAAATCAATAGATGATATTGTAGCCTTCGTGCACATATCAATTCGTGTTGTGTCTGATCTCAAATGCAAATGTTTCTGCTGTTAATTGGGTGTCTGAGTTTTTTCTTGTTCATTTTGCATTCCGCACTTTGGTTGAAACTATGTTGAATGGTGTATTAATTTTATGAACGTAGATCAGTAGTGACTAACTACACTCTGGAGGACTGTAGGAGTGATTTAGCTGGCAGTGTCCAGTGATCGCATCTAAACTCCATCTGAGACGAAGAGAGTCATGCTTGATTCGCCTTCGCGAAAGTTTTGCGAATCCGATGAATTCATCAGTCATCATTCTCAACAGTGGTATCAGAGCCAGTCATCCTGTCAAACTATGACATAGCCGAGAAGCTATCAGATCCAAGAGGCAAAGCATTCAGGCAATCAACCATCAACAAGGAAATAGACTTCAAGAAGCAATGGCTTCAATCAGCAGCATGCAGAGCAAGATCTGCATGATACTTGATTCTTCAGTATCTAACTTTCTAGCCTGGAAAGTTAAGACATCTTTGATACTCAAGGGCGAAGGACTCTTCTCCTGAATGGATGGCACAGAAGAAACATCCACCAGAGGCGCACGAAGAAGACCCTATACTAAACCGGCAGAGTGCCGAGGGACCGGCACTACTTTAGGCCATGGGTCCTATTGGGGGTATTCCCAACATGTTGTAAATAAATAAAGTCGGAAAAATAGAAATAGTTGCGAGGGTTGTGGCATCCTGCGTGTATAAGCCCATGGCCCAATGAGCACTTGTAAATAAATAATTTTGGCATAAACTTGACTTTGGGCCATGTAATTAAAAAATAATAGTAGAAGGCCAAAGTTAAGCTTAAACTTAAGTTTCTAAGTTTGATTAATTAGTCAAAGTCAATTGGTGGTAGGTGAAGTGTGTTTCTCTCTCCACCATTGATTAGTTTGTGTTTTTGGTGAAGGGTGTGGATTTCAATCCCACCTCTCTTAGAATAGCCAATAGGAGAAAGGGGCAAGGGCCTTCCCCATCCATAAAAAGACACCATTTGTATCATATTTTCATGCTTAATGAGAAGGAGAAAATTCTACCATTTTGGAGAGAAGCATCCTCATTTGTTATTCAATACTTGCTAATGTTCTTGTTGTGTTTGCTTTTGTTTTCTAGCTTACATGTTTTTGGTTTCTATTGTTAATGTTTCTCCATTAGCATGCACAATGAGCAATTGAGCTAACCTCCCCTCTCACTCTCTTTCTCTCCCTCTTGCTCTATGTCTTCTATCTATCAATCTCCCTCTCTTCTCTTCTTCTCTCTCTCTTTCACTCCAAATCATGATTTGTGCATGGTTAGTGTAGGGAAGAGTAGTGTTAAAGTGGAGTAGAGTTAGTGTAAAGAGTAGAAAGCATCTTAGCCTAGTTAGGTACCTATCTAGTGAACTAACCCTCTTTGACAGGCGGAAGGGCTACCTACACACTCTACAACTAGATCATCCATGAATCAAGATGGGGGCTGTCTGGGCCGATTTGATCTTCTGGGTTGAATTTCGACCCTCTGATGCTGCTCCTTCTATTGAGGTTCCGACTCACTGTCAGAGTCAGTATCAATTTTTTGATTTTTGACCCTATTTGGATTTCTTGACCCTTGGTCAGATTTTGATTGTTCGACCTTTGGGTCAGATTTTGAATTTTTCGACCTTGGGTCGGATTTTGATGTAGCTTTTCAATTGTGGTTGAAAAACTGATCCTCCAAGAAAATGACATCTTTGCTCGTGAATGTCTTCTGAGTGCCAGATTGTAGAGCTTGTATGCCTTGTGATCTTGGGAGTAGCCAATGAAAATCGATTTTTTGTTTTTGTCATCCAGTTCCTTTCTTAAATCTTCAGGGATATGAGCATAGGCAATGGAAAAGTTGAGAATGATTCTACAAGTCAGAATTTTAGCAAGACATCATCGTCTCGGAAGTCATCACCTCCACGATCAATTCCTGCTAAGAAGGTTAAGCGAAGATCCAAGACAAGTCCTTTCAGAAAGGAACAAGCAGATGTAGTTCAGCATGATATGCCCGAGCATTTTAAACGTTATACATTGGATGATGTGGTTATCATGTTACCTAAAGCACATCGTGAATCTGAAGAACACGTGCCAGATTCAAAAGATGTTTACGATGGCCCAGCTAGGACACAGCTTGGCCAAAGGTTCATCCTTCGCCATTCCTGGAAAACGTTCGCCTGATAGGTTCAGATTCCCAGAAACCTTCGCCGAGATTTTTATAGCCTATTTTCACAGTACTGTACATGCTTGCAAATTTTGGTTTCGAACTGATCAGCCAAGCTAGTATTCAGTGTAATGGACCCACCAAATTCACCTATAAGTTGGTTGAATTTGATTCATTCCTCACTTGTGCTAGCGAAGCTCTTGCGAATTTTTCCTGCGACCAAAGTCTTCCAAACTTCCTGAATTGCTTTTTGATATACTTTCGCGCGTCTTACATTTCCTTTCTGCTCATCATGTCTTCTACAGATACTTCCCAGTCTCCGCGTTATACTATCCATCGTGATGTCCCATCTGCAACGGACATCATGATACTTCCTAGCACAAGCATGGTCACTCAGTGGATGACCCTTGCGGAGCCTCTGCTCACTGCAATGGGTATTCATGAGAGAGCCTTTTCTAGCAGAATCAACATGGATTTCATCACTCTTGCCTTCAGTACGTGGAAGGAAGAGAAATCCAAATTTTATATCACCTTTCAGGGAGCAACACACAAGGTGCGCGTCACTGAGGCCGCCCTTGCAGCCACATGTATAGCGTCAGGTACACAAGCCTCACCCAATCATAAGCAGGCCAAACAGGCCATAAAGCCTTACATCGACCTCACCAATGAATTGCACTAGACTTACTCTTTAGAAGATAGATCCAATAATATCTACTAAAGTAATCAATGCAAGTCACGTATATCTTTGCTCCACCATTACTCAAAGCACTAGAACAATGAACATCCAAATGTACTATATGAAAAGCCATTTTAAATCTTTCTAGAATAAGACAAGCTATGTGACTTTGAAATTGAATAAAGCTCACCAACTTGCTTCTTTGCCTTCAAACCACCATGGTTAAAAATAACACATCCATCAAGTTTGTTGAGCTCTACTTGCCTTTGTTTTTGAACTTGAGCTTGCCTCTTGAGAACATAGTTTCCTCCTCTACAACTTGAATGTAGAAGTAGCTCCTCATTTCGCTTGTTGCCTAAAATCTTCATTCACCAAGACCTCTTGCAAGTCCTCCATACTTGGCAATGTCTTTTGAATGGTAAAGCTTTGGAAAAGGTTAACATGGTCATACAACAAGCCATTAAGAACACTACTGCACAACTTCTATATCCTTAATGCTTTCACCATACATTCTAATTTATCATTTAAGTCTTTTACTATTAAAACAAAAGCATGAGCACTTTTCTCCTTCTTTTGGAGTCTTTGAAAGACAGCATTAAAGGCAGAATCTAGGAACACTCAATTGATCAAGTATAAAGCAAAATCACATACACATACAAAAGTGATATCTTGATTACCAAAAGCATGACCATAGCCTCACGATGCATGTACATATATCAGCATGCTATGTCATGCCAAGATTCTATATAATGTGCAATATGATGACCATCGTATTCACACCTATCTAATATAATGTCCATCGTGCAATATGATGACCATCGTATTCACACCTATCTAACGTGGCATCAAGCATGCCAAGAAAACTTTTGCTATTCTCCTTAGGGTTAGGACTCTAGACAAAGACTTGGATTAATAAACTTTTTTCAAGGCTTTCCAAGCTTCACTTGATGAAGTACACTTGCCAACTTCCTTAAAAAGTTCATTTGTCACATTCATTTTGATCACATGAAGAGCTTTCTTTGCCCTTCTATCATACCTCATTGTTCTTGATATGCTTGAGATCTCGCCACACCTACAGTAATATTCATCAAATCATTCATTTCTAGGAAAGACTCCATCCTCA
The DNA here is from genome assembly GCA_029204225.1 of Diphasiastrum complanatum. Classification (NCBI taxonomy): domain Eukaryota; kingdom Viridiplantae; phylum Streptophyta; class Lycopodiopsida; order Lycopodiales; family Lycopodiaceae; genus Diphasiastrum; species Diphasiastrum complanatum. The sequence goes on from CM055096.1 coordinate 47,367,825, forward strand.
CCTTCCAAGTCGAATAATTGCTTGAGGTGAGCCTATCATTGCCTTCCATCATGAAATCTCCATTTGTTGCAATGTTGCAAGGATTGATGAATTTTCTTCAACCTGTTTCAATGCACTTAGCACTCTCTTGAAACTCAACAAATGAAATCAAGAAAAAATCTCAAAGGTTTGAAACTAAACAAGTGTCTTTCTCTCTCACCCCTAGTTAAACTAGCACATAGATTTGATGAAACTTGATCAACTCTTGATTAGTCCACAATCGAATGAATCTTTGAATCAAAAAGAACTTGAAACACACTCTTGTAAAGATCAGAAACTTTTGCCACAAGAGATCCTATTCAATCTTTGAAAATCCACAAAAACACATACTATTGAATGGATCAAAATCTATATGCAATACTAACAAACCTAATATAGATCTATAAGAATCTCAAAATCTACATTCAAAAATAGCAAACTTGATATAGATTCTATAAAAATGCATCCTCCACTACTATGTGCAATTTTTATCTCCGAGATCCAACAAATAGAAACAAATATCGGCCTACATAAGTCCGTACATTGTACTTCACACGTGTGAAATCAAGTACAACAAGAAAATATGCATTACAACATCGTTAGTTTCTTCACGCTCGTACATCCATTTATGGTAGAGATAATGTCACTTGGATATTGCTACTTGTTGTCCTAAATTTGGTAGTTTCCATGTACTTACCAAAAACCTAGTTTTACTTGACTAGTTTAGATATATCTCAAATATCCAATAGTAATAGGTCCAAATCTGAACCTATCCGCTTATATACTTGCTGAAATTAGTAAGGACACTACTTTTAGGCCTTATTGACATAAAAAAAATAAGTCTCTAAGTTGAGATTTCACTTTGGCCTCCAAATTGCCTTAGAACAACTTACCTAGTTGACAATTTTCACATATAGTATAAATATTGTAAATATTATTGTGAGTGCAAAGCAAGCTATAGTATCATCTTTAGTTGTCATGAAAGAGCCAATTGAAACCATGAATTTATACAGAATAATCATTTCATAGATGATTTCACATACATGCTTTGTCTATTGAGTAGGTTCATCAAATTGATTTTCTATAAGCAAACTTATTATAAGTTATTGTTACTCAAAACAACATCCCCAAAGAAAGATTCTTGCTAGAAAATCAATGACTACATATAATAAGATAGCCAACAAAAATAATATGCTCCTTGTGGGTTATAACCCTATTTGAGTGCAAAACGATGGAACATAGCATAAGCTAAGTCCATATATCAGATCTTAAACATTGATTAACAAAAGGCCATGTTAAAATATCTTCATCTTCAAAAATTGGCTGGCGTCTAACATTCTACAAAGTCTTCTTTCAATGGGCAAAAACATAAGGGATTACAATACTCACAATAATGATGGCAATAAGAATCATGAAAATCTTAGAGATACAATGAGTGACTAGGGAAAGACCTTAATGGCTAGTTGGCATGGAAATTGCAAAAGAAGTAATTTAAATCTATGCAAATATAATATATTCATCATCCAAGTAGCTCATCAAGAACATGAATCACAATAGATGTGTTGTTAAACTTGGCATATGAAAGCAAGTGCTATTGAGTGTAAGGTTGTCTAAACTAAACTAAAAGAGAAACGACCGAAGATAGTTGTTGAGCACATTGTAGTGGATAACATAATTGACCTTCTTATTGAAGAAAGAATTTGCAATTATTTGCTAAATAAAAGGTCATTAAAACATTGTCTTCAAAATTGGCAGGGTACCTCCCCCTTGGTTCTTGAATGGGTGGAGTAAGATCATGATCATTCTCTTGGACTTGATCTTTGTGCTCGAGATTTCCCGTGGAGTGCCATCTTCATCTTCTTCCTACGATTGGTACCTTTAACTCGGGAGATACACTTCTTGGTGAGTAGGTATCCCATGGAGTGTCTAGATACATCCTCTTGCTTCCCAAGGCTTCTCATTCCTAGCACCAATTTGGAGTTACCTCCCCATTAGTTACCTCACCCTTGGTTCCTTTGGGTGGAGTAAGATCACGATCCTTCTCTTCGACTTTCTTTTAGATTGGCTAAATTGCTTGGGTAAAAAGCAATGTACAGGAATGGACTCTATTACGGGATCTCTGTGCTCGATTTCCTATGGAATGTCATCTTCATCTTCTTCCAAGATCTTAGGAAGCCTATTAATGTCCCTATCACCTCTAGTATGATGATCTTCATCTTTAGCATCAGGAGGCACTATAAACCCTGTTGTTGAAAACGTTCATTCCCAGCGTTTCTATTAAATGTGGCATTCGTGTCTATCCGTCGGATAACATCGAAAATTTGCCAGCAACTCGCCTGCATTCACTGATTGACCTAGTTGGAATTCGATGCCAAACTTACTGTTGGAAACAGTCACGCAAAAAACAGAAGAGCAGTTCTCAAACACCAACTGTCAGGACGATAAACGGAAAAATCCACAGTTGGGATGACTTTTTGAAGAAGTAAAAGGTTTGCAAAATTTGGAAGTATACGGAAGATCGCACATAACCAGCAGAAAACAACTACATCGCAGCTACAATATTTACTGATAAGAGACAGATTATTAGATGTCAATTCTTCCAGACCTGTACTCTATCCCTCTCGACCTGTGTTGAAGAAGCAGCCTCACAATCAAAAATACGGTACTGGCAGAGATTTCACAGAACGCATAGAAATAGCTTCCCCGCCAACAAACGACAGATATTTGAACGTATAAAGTACCTGAAAATTCACCTTTCACAATCAGAAACAAGATGCAAAGATCCAGATTCTACCTGCTGAAAATTTTGCAAAAACTCGACGACATTTCTCCTCTGATGGACAGAGCGGGGTGGTTTTCACCATCTGAATGCCATTGATGCTTGCACACACCGGCTATAATCATCCGGCTGTACATGGCATCTCTGCCGCAATGTTTTCCTCCTCCCTCTCCCTCTCCCTCTCCCTCTCCCCCTCCCCCTCCCCCTCTCTCTCGTCCCCTTGTATCTTAATGACACGGAACGAACTATACCCACCACCGTTGATTTTATCATCAATGCTCAGATTCTGAGAGGTTCTCAGAAGTGTCAATAAGGCCAGAAATAGTTGCTCTCTACTTATTTTAACAGGCTCAGTTACCGAGTTAACTGACACCTTTGTTCGACAACTAGAAATAGGAATTTGTTGGGTTTAATGATTCGGGGGGGGGGGGGGGGGAATTGTGGGTCCTCTTTATGGATTTAGGGGGCCCTTAAAAAGGAGGTCTCTAATTAAGATGTGAGATGAGGTGACCCTCTTGAAAAGTCCTTCTCTAGTTGATGGTCAACACCTTTGGATTGTCTCCTCTATTATCCTCACTAGTTAGAGTGAGTCATGTGTGTTTAGATTCAAGAAAAAAGGACTTTCATCCTAGGAATCTCTTCTTTGTTTTAACTCAATAGTCAAATTCAAAAAAGAAAAGCTTTTATCCTTGGAATCTTGTTTTTCTAGCTCGATGAGAACATGCATCACTTACTATGTAATAAGCATACTTTTTGTTCAAATATACAATGCTACACATAACCTAACCCATCGAGAGCACAAGGCTCCAAACATGTCAATTGACTCTAGCAAGAGAAGTTACAATATAAATAATCATGTTAGGAATTTTTCTCTTGCCCAACTCGTGCCAATGTCCTTGAGTCTTCTAAACTCTTATTCCTTCTTATTCATATTTTGGTGTGGCACTTTGATAGCCACATGTAAGTACATATTTTGTCATATAAATTAAATATTTTAGATCATCGACCCATGACCATGAAAATTTTCATGACATTTACACTTACCTCACAATTCTCTTTGAAGGATCAACGAAAATGAAAGTTTGGACCCCTAAGTTGGATAAGAACATGGAGATTGGACTTGTCTATTCTAGCTCAAATCCCTATATGTGAGTGTGCAAGGACAAGACAAACTTCAAAGGCTTCAAATTAATGTAGTCAATTCTAGGTTGTTTGTGCTTAGTGGGACGACTACTACTAATTATTGATAGCAAAAACTATTTGAGTGTGTCTCTTCAACTTTTGAACTAATATGTGCAAATTGAACTTGCAAGAAGCATAGGTGTAAAGGTATTGGACATAAGTGATATAATGAGCCTCATTTCCATCAACAAAACCATCCAAGAATGCTAGTACAACTCCAACATCAAAATGATGCAAAACAATGTAACTAGTTTCACCCTATCCTTCATTGGTCCCGTTTCCATCGTTTGTTTCGTTTTGGTCGTCTGCCTTTTCTCGTACTGGACCGCAAAAGGTTCTCGTGCCAGACCACAAAAGATTGTGAATCTTTCGTGTTCGCGAACCGTTCGTCTTCGTTTCCTTTGACTTTCGTGTTCGCAAACCGTTCGTCTTCGTTTCCTTTGACTTTCATGTTCGCGAACCGTTCGTCTTCGTGTTTCGTGTCAGGCGGAGGGCTGAAAGCTAGCAAGGCTATGTAGTTAGGAACATTTTGTTTCTTCAGCTCTCTCTCAAAGCATGATAGCTTTACGATCCCATGACTGCTCCTTTGTCTCTCAAAGAGTCCTTTGTCCAGAGCTTTAGTGAAGATGTCAGCAACGATGTCTTTCGTTTTGATGAAGGTGGTCTGCAGCATCTTTTTTTCAATTAGATCCCTGATCAAGTGGTACTTGATCGCAATGTGCTTCGTTCTGGAATGGAACACGGGATCTTTCATCAGGTGTATTGTAGAGGTGTTGTCCATCTGCAAGACCAGAGGCTTGTTCCTTGTTTCGTCCGATTCGTCCAGGAACTGCCTTAGCCAGATTATTTCGTTGGCCATCTTTGTTGCTGCAACGTACTCTGTTTTGCAGGATGACTGGGCCACAATGGTCTGCTTCTTGCTGACCCAAAGAACTACTGCTCCTGATGCGATGGTGCATCCTCCTGAGACGCTCTTACAGTCGTCCTTGAGGGATGCCCAGCTAGCATCGCTTTAGGAAAGTATCCTAAAACCTGCACCATGACAATAACACAAGCCGTAATCTCTCATTAATTGAAGATATTGCAAAATTTGTTTTGCAATCTTCCAATGTGTCGAGCTTGAATTTGTGCAGAATTGGCTCATCCTGAATACTGCATAAGCAATACCAGGACGTGTGTTGTCTGCAAGGTACATAAGTGATCCTATCAGCTTCCTGTAAGGTGTGAGCTGCATCTGTTCTCTCTCTTCCTCATTCTTCGGACAGTCATCGTTTGTCAGCACCGTCCCTGCAAGCATTGGAGTATTCGCTCCTTTGCAGTTCAGCATCCCAAAGTCCTCTAGGATCTTCTGGGTGTATCTGGACTGGTGAAGGTATAACTTACCTCCCTCGTAGTCCCTTTCAATTTGTAAGCCTAGGTAACACCTGGCTTCTCCCAGATCCGCTATCTCAAAATGTTTTGAGATGTCTGTCTTCACCTCAGCGATCAGCTGCTCACTCCTACAAAGTATCAAAGTGTCGTCCACATATACAGCCACTATGATATCTCTTCGTTCATGGCTTGGATCCATGAGTCCTTCTCTGGACTTTCAATCGCCTCCTCAAAAGTCTGTGGTTTGCCACTGAATTTGCAGAACTCTTCTGATATGGAAGCTGAGCTGCCTGACACATATCTTGCTGGCGCTCTTCGTGGTCTTGTCGACATTCTGGGAGATCCTCCTGGGACAACAACGCCTTTGTCTTTGTCTGCTCTACTCGGTCCAGAACCATTTTGGTTTACATGAACTGCGGCAGTAGGTTGCCTCTCGAATCTTTCTTCGTCAGATTCATCGTTTGAATGGGAGACGACTCAAAAATCTTCGTTTTCGTATTCGTCTTCTACTCCCTCTATCATTGGCCGCAGGTCATAGTACTGTCTCTCTAGAACTTCGTAGCTGACAAGATTGTCATTGGCCATTGTCCCGCTCTCATCAAATCTGACATCTCTCATTGTTTTCATAGTGTTCGTGTCTGGCATGTAGACCCTGTAGTATGACAAATTGTTGTCATAACCTACCAGAAATCCCTGCTCGGCTTTCTCATCGAGCTTCTTTCGAAGCTATCAAGAACATGTGCATAAGTTGCACAGCCAAAGATTCTGACATGAGACAGGTTGGGCTTTAGCTCGTGTGGTGTGGTGTGAGGGACACCAGACTTGCATGTCCTATTCTGGATGTATGCAGTTGTAGCTACTGCTTCAGCCCACAGTACCCTTGGAGCCTTCGAGTAGGCCATCATGCATCTGGCTGCTTCCATCAGGGTTTTGTTCTTTCGTTCAGCAACACCATTGTGCTGCGGTGTGTAGGCTGCAGTCCTTCTGTGAATGATGCCACAATTATTGCAAAAGTCAGTGAAGCGAGTCGAGATGTATTTGCCACCTCGATCTGTTCTGATCTGCTTCACTTTGCTGCTTGTACATTTCTCAGCCCAATTCACATATTCTGTGAATTTATCAAGTGCTTCAAATTTATTCTGAATGAAATACACTCTGGCGAATTTACTATAGTCATCAATGAAGGCTATATAATACTTTGAACCTCCTATTGAGATCACGTTGAATGGTCCGCAGATGTCAGAATGCACTAGCTCCAGAATCTTGGTCGTTCTGTAGGAGCCTTTGACACACATCTTCACAGATGTAGGCGGTCGAACAATTTCTGTTCATCCTTTCTTCGCCCATCTTCGAGCTCTCGGGCTCCTTGACATAGGATGAACTGTTGTTGTTCTCGTGTCTGTTATGTGCTGATTTGTTTCTCGGGTTTTGGCGGCAATCCATGGCTGCATGACCCTTCTTGTGGCAATGGATACACTCAATCTTGGGATTGAGCCAGCAAGTATCTACCATATGCCCGTCTCTTTTGCATCTCACGCAATTCTTCTTGTCTGCACCTTATTATTTCAACCTCCCTTTGGTCTTCCAGTTGCCTTTGCTTGTTCCCTCTGCTTGATGGTCACAATTCTGCCTCTAATTCGACTCCCTCATAGGCTTAAATTGTTTCTTGGATTTTTCTTTGTTGTCGTAGAGGGCCTGGTCAGAACCGTCCTTGTGATCAAGGTGTTCTCTAGCCTCGACCTCCTCTCGAATCTCGACAATTGCCTTTTCGAGATTCATGGTAGGATCTTTCGCAAGCAGGGTTCTCGTCATCTAGAATGATTTGGGTAAGGCTCTCAATAGGTACATGAGCTGCTTCTCAGCTGACACAACGTTCTCTACTCCAGAGTTATGTAGTGACAAAAACAGATCCTTCATCTTTCTTATGAAAGAAGTGAGGTCTTTTCCATCCCACTGCAAATTCGTCAACTAATCTTCCAGCATCATGATTTGACTTCTTGATTTCATCTGAAATATGGTGAGCAATGCATCCCACATCTCCTTAGCTTTGGAGAGTGTAGTTAGGTCAAGTGTGAGACTATCTTCAATGGAAGACGATAGCAAGGCTACTGCCTTGTTGTTTTTCTCCCTCCATTCACGTAGCTCCTTGCCTGATGGTGTTGGCATTTCTTCTGTGCCATCCACCCAGGGGAATAATCCTTCACCCTTGAGTATGAGTGATGTCTTCACTTTCCAGGCTAGTGTAAAAATTACAGCAAATAAGGATCCTAAAACACTTGAAATGATGAGGAAAACAATAGATTATGATTTCATAAGATTAGCACAAGTTGAACCATCAAAATCCATCAAAAATCTATGCTTGAACCTCACTAAATGGCCCAAATCCTTGAAGAAGGCTTCACACGTGTGAAAGTACGGCCTCCCACAGTCTGAGTACTGTACACCAGACCTACATTCAATCCTATAATCATTAGTAATCACAAGTACTCAAACAATTATGAACATAGAGAGCAATTGCACCATTATGAGAGAAAAAACATGAAATTGCTTGATTGATTTTGGTGAGATATCATCACCTATATATACATGATCCATCACGGTTTTGGGCAGGTATGAATAGCCCTAAACCTATCCCTAATGCTGATTTTGGTGGATCTTTCATCCCTACCAAGTTAGGGTTGGAATCTTGGAGATCCCTCGACAATGCAAAAATTACCAAAAATAGCTCCTATTTTTTCTCCCTTGTATCTAAGCATAATTTGGACTCATTCCAAAGGTTCTAATACTTAGGTCTACTTGAGAACATCCTTATGAATGGAATCCTATGCTATTTGGCACGTGTGACAAGCCACATCATGACCATCTAACTATTTACAAGTCATATGACCAAAACTAGTCAAGCTAGAATTGTGAATTTTTAACAGCTAGAAAGTTAGATCCTAAAGAATCAAGTACTGTGCATATCTTGCTCTGCATGCTGCTGATTGAAGCCATTGCTTCTTGGAGCCTGTTTCCTTGTTAATAGTTGATTGTCTGAATGCTTGGCCTCCTGGATCTGATAGCTTCTTGGCTACATCAGATTATGATAAGAAAGGTAGGCTTTGATACCACTGATGGGAATCAGATAAGAGAAAATCTCGAAATAGTCGTGACACCCACGGTTCTCTTGCAATTCGGATGGAGTTCAGATGCTATCGCTAGACACTGCTGGCTGAATCACTCCTACAGTCCTTCAGAATGTAGTCAGGCACTACTGATCTACGTTTATAAAATTAATGCAGCATTCAACATAGTTTCAACCAAGGAGCAGAATTAGAATGAACAAGAGAAGTTAGACACACAAATGACAGCAGACACATATGCATTCGAGATCATACACAACAAGAAAATCATCTATATTGATCTTTCTCTGATTCTTCAAGCACTGCATGCAAATCCACACAGTGCGTTGGCGTGGGAGAAACACGGTTCTCTCATGAGTAATCGTCTCACTTTACTAGCGGACAGTTGAATCTACAGATCCTAGACAGAATTGTCTTCGCACGCAGGCGGACATGTGTTCTGTAATTTCGTCTTGATTGCTTACTAGCATCAGACTACTACACTGTATGTGTGCTCTGTCATCTCGTGTCAAGTATTATCCAGCAAGTATATAGTCGCTCTATGTAACTTTTAGATTAGAGTGATTAAACATCTACGACTAATCAGGAAATTACAAGAGTGGCAGATTAGCCACGACCTAAGGTGTATCTGCTGACATCATGCCATCAGATCAGACATCTGTACTTTTGGGTACTTGCATGATCTCGCTGGTACTCTTTGGAGCGTGAGGGGAAGGAGAAGGTTCCACAACGTTGGTCTTGTTTCCTTCGTTGGTTCTGTTTCCATCGTTGGTTTCGTTTTGGTCATCTGCCTTTTCTTGTATTGGACCGCAAAAGGTTCTCGTGCCAGACCACAAAAGATTCTCGTTCGTGAATCTTTCGTGTTCATGAACCGTTCGTCTTCGTTTCCTTTGACTTTCATGTTCGCGAACCGTTCGTCTTCGTTTCCTTTGACTTTTGTGTTCGGGAACCATTCATCTTCGTGTTTCGTGTCAGGCGGAGGGCTGAAAGCTAGCAAGGCTTTGTAGTTAGAAACATTTTGTTTTATCAGCAAATTCTAAAATGTTGGATTTATTCGAATAATCAATGGGAGAGTTGGATTTATCCAAATAATCTATATTTAATCTACATCTATTCATCTATCCTGTTCTACAGAGTGCACTATATGAAGTGAAGGACATGTCTTCCAAGTTGCAAATTCTTCTCACTCAAGATGTCTAATAGTGATTTAGAGTGGGATGAAACGAACCACAACTCGAAAATCAAATTCGGTCAATAAAAGTAACCATCTTGCAATACGCCATGTATTACACGTCTTGTTTACCAAATAAAGTAACGGTTGGTGATCCGTGTAAAATCAAAGTGCATTTTCATAAGAGAATGTCGAAATTTCCTTAAGGAAAAAATCATGGCCAACGCTTCACGTTCTGTTGTCGAAATTTTTTTTTCTAAATCTGTAAGCTGTCTGCTTGCAAATCGTATGGAATAGTCTTTTTTGTATTCACCTGAATGCGTCAAAACTGATTCAATAGCATATTTCGAGGCATCAGTGTGAACATGAAATTCAATTGTCCAAAAATTGACCATGTTGAGAAATGGAAGGAACAATGAACAAGTGTCTAGAAAGTTTCCTAGAGACAATAGGGCAAAAAAATAAGACAGGCAAAAAACGCGACTGCCTGCATAAATACAAGTAAATTTCCACAGGCGAAAAAGGTGAAAAAGATGACACTGCCCTACAAATGCCAAAGGTGTCCTACAAATGCCAAAGGTGTCCTACAAATGCCAAAGGTGCCCTTATAGAAAAGCGAAGGCACCTTGTAAATCAATTTTTAAGACATTTGTTAGAGTGTCACGTTTTTCGCATTTTCATCAACGTTAATTTTAGCGAAGGCTGATGTCGCGGCCTTCTCACGCTCATCCCATGCACTGTGCAATCAGATTTGACAATGACAACAGCCACCCACAATCTCCCACAGACAACACAACCACTTTTGTACTTTCTTCATCTGTACATCTGTAAAAATTATGTATATATTGATTACCATCTGCGTATTCAATAACAGTATCATAAGAGCATCAAAACGACATCAAAATAGAAGAGAGAGAACGAAACATCACTGATAATCAGAGATAGACATCGTAGATGCTTTCGTGCATTGATTCTTTTCTTTCAGATGTAATGTCAGTAATAGGTTCATCACCTTTATAGATTAGCTTTGTGAAACACGTGGTTACGCCCGTTATTTCTTGTGCTCACCTGCATTATTGACCTGTATATTTCGTTATGCTTAATCTGATTACAGCTCTATTTGTTCTGTATTCAGATTTGTGTCAATGTTGCAATGCTTTTCTACGTTCTGTCTGGCTTTCTAATTACTTAATCTGGATGTTTGCTCTTCGCGAATTATTATTAGTCTAGCTATTCGTGACTAATATTTAGTCTTGTTTTTCGCGATTGATTATCAATCTAGCTCTTCGCGAATAATTTGCACTAATAATTTGTCTAGCTGTTCACGAGAAATTATCTTTCTGATGTTTTGATACTTAATGTTTGGCTACGTAATCAGATCGAACGTGATTTCTATCACTAATGTTCTGTTCGAGACTGATAGGCGTAGTCATGCTTGAGGAAACAATGAGATAGCTTATTTCATTGTGCACAAACCATTTTTGTTCGAGTTCGTTTCTTTTTTCGAGTTTCGAGTTCGCTTCTTTTCATGTTCATTTTCTTTTCGAGTTATCTTCTTCACACCCCTCTTTCCAACGTGGTATCAGAGCTAATTTCTGTAGCCTGATAAGCTTCCACAGTAACAAGACTCTACTAGCCGATAGAGTAATTGTCTTCTTGTTCTATAATTTAGCACCATATTTGCATACTTAAGTCACTGATAGTTATTCCTATCACCTAGACTATTTTTTCACATGGATTTTTAAGGGAAAGCCAATCCTATCATGGACAAGCTTGATGGAGCCAGTTATCATATGTGGAAAATTAAGATGAGAACTGTGCTAATGGCTAAAGAATTGTATGACGTTGTTACAGGTGCAAAAGGGAAACCCGAAGCTGACGACGCAACAGTCTCCAGATGGAAGCTGAAGGATGGCAAAGCGTTTGCGCTGATCATCCTCAACATTTTGGATACTCAGATCGGCCATGTATCTGAAGCCCAGACATCCAAAGAAGTCTGGGACATTTTGAGCATACAAAGTGCGAGATATAGCTTCCAAGCTACATCTCAGGAAGAAATTTTACTCCCTCAAGATGGCGAATGGTGATTCCCTGCAGAATCACATCAACCAATTCAAGAACTTGCTGAAGCAAATGGCCGGTGTCGGATCTGCCATAGATTGTTTGGATGCGTTGTCTACACGCAGATCCCAAAAGACATGAGGAAGAAATTTGACTTCCAAGGTCTCAAGACCATCTTGATTGGATATACTTCATCTGATAACACATACAAGCTGTATGATCACGATATCCAGCAAATCTTGTACAACCGGGATATAGTATTTATCAAGGATCAGTTCATCAACATCAAAGACAGAACCTTCATCACCTGCGATTGACACGACTATCCGAGCTTCAGGCTCAAGCGTGGTTATTGTCGATCCACTATTTGATAGCGAATCAGACAAAGATGTTGCTGCTACTTAGCAACAAGTTCCAAGAGTGGTTCATCAGTCGATTCCTCCCAAAAGATCAAGCCGAGTGCGCACATAGCCCACAAGGTATACTCCTGAGTCTGCATGTCTCTGGATACAAGAACCGACAATAGTTGAAGAGGCACTTAGCCAACCAGACTCTGATATCTGGAGAGAAGCCATGGACAGAGAGTATTCCTCTCTGATTTGATAGTTCGATATTCCAACATCCCCCCTCAAGCCACACTTGGTTGGGGTCCTATCTGTCACCTGCCCCACAATTTGGGCCACCTAACCATGGCTTTGACACCATGAACTGTTCTAACTTGGCTCTGATGCCATGTAGGAAATAGAAGCCTAAGGATCTAGAATCTTAACTATTCAATCACACAAAGCATTGTCAAAAGGAGAGAGAGGTGGCTAGAAACCCTCTTGTAGAAACTTGTGGACAGTCAAGGAGAATAGTCAGTATTGCTTACAAAAGTGTCTCATACAAATGGGATGCACACAAAAAGTCCAAGATGACTATCTAACTTCATGACTATTGGCTATCCAACTACTTGACTATTGGCTTTCCAACAACTTGACTATTGACTATCCAACTTCCTATAAGTTACATAGAAAGAATAAGGTACCTCCAATATGTCAAGTTGGGGTACTTAATGTCACAATTAGGCCTAGTGGACCCATGAGTCCCTACCAAGTTAATTTCATACTAACTTAGCTAACTCTAAGTTTAGTAGGCCTAATATAATAAATGACCATGGTTACACAACTCTCGACCTTTTGGGTCAAAGTAACCTATGGTAATATAAGCAATTCCATTTACATTCCAACACCCTCCTTAAATGGAATGCATAACATAACATGAAGTAACTTCTCGAAAGAGAAAAATGCAATTTGCTATCCGAACTTCATGTTGCCAAATAAACTTCGCACCGAAGTAGTCGAAATCTCATCCCCAATCATGTCCAACATATAAAAGGAAAAGAATGCGTATTAATGAAGCATCAAGTCGAAGGGTAAGGATTTTCATGCTCCATCCAAAGTAGGGAACCAGCATAAACTCGGCAATAAGTCGAAACATGGACCTGCAATCCATCATAGGCTCCCACATCATTCGAAAATACTTCTTACCATAAGGACAATAAAAAAGAGTACCAAACTCTTTTGGCATCACATCCTCCCGAACCTTACCATCAATGACTTGCTCACATAGAATAGGCAATGTACCAACATCATGATGAAGAGTAAGTGTAGAACCAAAAAAATCAGCAAGAGGTACTGATTTTAAAGAGGCATGTGTCTTCCCTTCGTAGTGAGACATTTCTTTGTTGTCCTGCAAAGTCTCCAATAGCCGACAAGGAACTATTATGGGTTGTTCAACACTTTGTTGCCCAAAGTGTTCCCAACATGGACCATGTTGTCCATAATCTTCCGCAGGCTATTCCTGAAGCATAATGGACTGCTCATGATGTAAAATGGGCTGTAAATGACCAAAAGAAGATGACTGAACCTGTTGTCCAACGTCTTCATCATAAAAATTTGGCAAACTATCAAGAGATGCATCAACGATGGCATCATCAAAGCTGTCCCTCGAAGAGGCATGGAATGACATAGAAAATTCTCCAAATAATGAAAAATTCTCTCCAAACAAATGCTCAGTCTTAACACTTTTGTAAGCAATACTGACTATTCTCCTTGGCTGTCCACGAGTTTCTACAAGAGGGTTTCTAGCCATCTCTCTCTTTCTTTTGAGAATCCTTTGTGTAATTGAATAGTTAAGATCCTGGATCCTTAGGCTTCTATTTCCTTCATGTTATGTTATGCATTTCCATTTAAGGAGGGTGTTGGAATGTAAATGGAATTTCTTACATTACCATAGGTTACTTTGACCCAAAAGGTCGAGAGTTGTGTAACCATGGTCATTTATTATATTAGGCCTACTAAACTTAGAGTTAGCTAAGTTAGTTTGGTAGGGACTCATGGGTCCACTAGGCCTAATTGTGACATTAAGTACCCCAACTTGACATATTGGAGGTACCTTATTCTTTCTATGTAACTTATAGGAAGTTGGATAGTCAATAGTCAATTAGTTGGAAAGCCAATAGTCAAGTAGTTGGATAGCCAATAGTCATGAAGTTAGATAGTCATCTTTGGATGTTTTGAAAGAAGGCTTCCCTTTCTACTTGCCTTTGCCTTTGTCTTTTGCAAAGAAAGCTTGATCTTCTTGTTCACCAAAGTTGATCCTTGTTTGCTCTTCTTGAAAAAGTAAGCCAACAAGTTCGTCAAAGGAGATTTGCTGTCCCCTAAGAGAAATGCTCAATGATGACACAAATGGAAGGTAAGAATTAGGAAGAGAGTCAATCTTGTGCTGCACCCGTTAAGGCCATTAGAAGTAGCTTAAGTTTATCTTGAGGAAAAACTTCACCATAAACTTCACATGATTTTGCATAGATTTGGCAAAATCTGACTGGATTAGATAATCCATTGTACTTGGGTAGATCCAATCGGGGTGTTCTTCTAGCAATGATTGGATTGACTTCCTAGGGAATAGCTCTAGGAGCAGCCATTTTTGCAAATTTTATGAATCAGACAATGAGATTGGATCTAGATTTTCAATCTGCAAAATTCCTTTCACTTGATAATAATCAGATTTCTAATTTGTGATCAAGCGATCGACACTTCTAACAATGATGAATTTTCAGAATCAAAATTGTAACAGAATTGTTCAAAAATGTCACCGAGGCTTGATCTGGAAAATCAGAACCTAAAAATAGTACTGGCGAATGTTTCCTGGTCGAAGGTTGACTCGGTGAAGGTTCTTTATGCACAAAAATATGGTTTTTCTAGTTTGGCGAGGGTAAAAATAGAGATTTTTCTAGATTTTGCCAAAATTAACATTCGTCGAACTCAAAAATGACAACTTACTATAAATAGAATCCTCAAAAGTTTCAACGAAGGTTATAGATGTGATATTGTTATTTTTACAAAAAAGAGACTTTTTTTTTGACAAAAACTGGACAATATGACACGTGGCCTCTATTTATCGTTCGCCGAGCTCGCCGATGAACCAAAATAGTAAGTTAGATTGACATAGACTTTGATGAAGGTTTCTGGCAAAGGTTCTTTCTAGAAATTGAAAATTTTATAAAAAGGTGTTAAACTTTTCACAAAAATTTACCCATTTCTAGATGAACAGTCACTTTGACCTTCTATTTTAAGAATTAGCGTTCGTCGACCTGGCACTAGATAGATCTGAATCACCTTATGCATGATTAATCAAACTTTTTGTATTTTTTAGGGTTTTGGATGTTTTTTGATGGTTTTTTAGATGTATCTAGAAATCTGATGGGAAGGAATGTTCGCCCTTCAATCTGAGGGGTTTGTGATCAAAACCGAAGGTGCCTGCAACTACGCAAACATTTATTGAAAGAGGGTAAAAAATTATTAGCTCTGATGAGAATTTTGTCTCCTTTTGAACAAAATCTGATAGATTTGACCAATTTTTGTTGTTTTTCCTGCTTTCTCAGATCCAGATGGATCTTAAGAATGGTGATCTGAATAGCTTTCCTTGTTCAATAATCAGATTATATTTCAAACAAGAAAATCCACTCAAATCAGGCAAAATCACTTTCAAACTATACCTAAAATGCAATTTTAACTCTCTCTCTCTCTCTCTCTCTCTCTCTCTCTATCCCTTTCTCTCTCAAAAAAAGCATAAGAAATGGCAATTCCAATAACATTCAGATCCAACAATTAACAAAATGCAACAAAAGCATGAGAGATGGAGGAAAAGAATTAGAGAGCAAGGACATCCAGAAGTCCATTTCATAAGAGAACTAATATGCTTGTATTCAAATGAAGATCTGAACATGAGGAGCAACTCGAGTTGGCCCCTATTTCGGTCTCAAAATCCTGTTGGCCCATTTCTACCTCTCTAATTACTCAAACTTGAAAAAGAGTGGGAACCCATTCAAAAATTGGAGGAAACCAATTTGAATTTGAATTTTGGTGGGAACCCCTATTTTATTCCCTAACTTGACATTTAGGCCTGCGACATTAAAAGTCCCGCAAAAAGGCCTAAAGTCCTGTTATTGACTTTCTAATTATCAAATAACTATGTGATCATCGGGTTGGACTTACACACGCAGGGTGCCAAATTCCTCTCACTTATTAACTAGGGTTAGGATTGCATTGGGATCCGCAAACCATCCAAGAAATTTTGACCCTTTGATATTGCTCATTCTGTTGAGGCTCTGACTCACTGACTGAGTCAATATCGATTTTCTGGTTTTCGACCCTAGGGTCGGATTTTGAATTTCCGATCCTTGGATCAAATTTTGAATTTTCGACCCTTGGGTCGGATTTTTCTGGAGCTTTTCCCTTGTGATCAAAAAATTGATCCTCCAAAAAAATGACATCTCTACTCGTGAATGTCTTCTGAGTGATCGGGTTGTAGAGCTTGTATGCCTTGTGATCTGGGGAGTAGCCAATGAAAATCGATTTTTTTAGCTCTTGTCATTCAGTTTATTTCTTAGATCTTCAGGGATCTGAGCATAGGCAATGCATCCAAACACTCGAATATGTTTGAGTGATGGATTTGATCCAGTCCACACCTCATAAGGTGTCTTGTCATTTTTGTGGATTTTTTTTGACTTGAACGTTTGATTTTTCTATGTTTTTTAGGATTTTGATAATTTTTGGTGTTTTTTGATGGTTTTTCTGATGTTTCTGGAAATCTGCTAGGAATTAATCTTCGCCCTTCAAACTGAAGGTTCTGTAAACAAAACCGAAGGTGTCTGCAACTCGGCAAAGGTTTTCCTGAAAGAGGGTAAAAAGTTCTAGGCTCTGATGACGCTTTTTGCCTCTTTTTGACCAAATTTGACAGATTTGACCGATTTTTGTTATTTTCTCTGATATCTCAGATCCAAATGGATCTTAAGATTAGTGATCTGAATAGCTTTTCTTGTTTAATATTCTGATTAGATTTCAAACAAGCAAATCCACTCAAAATCTAGCAAAATCAATCCCAAACTATTCCTACAATGCAGTTTTAACACTATTCATGCCACGACAAGATGCCTAATGCAAGAAAAACATCAGCCAAACATGCTGCAAACTGAAAAATTGGCGTAGCTCCCTGGCAATGGCACCAAAATTGTAGTGGATTTCTTTTCTTACCTAACCTTAATCCAAGATCTAGTCAATCTAGCACCAAAGAGACGGAGTTAGTTGTCACGCGGAGGTTCGTTCCCATGAGAGCGATAGTATAGTTCAGATTTCAACATGAATGGAGGATCTAGCACTAATGTCCATTAACACTAAGTGTTAACACTACATCCATTAACCCTACTTCCATTAATCCTAAATCCACAACAATGATAGAAACTTACTCTTCTCTCTCCCCTTTTCTCTCTCACAAAAAGCATAAGAAATAGCAATTCCAATAATGACCAAATCCAACAATTAGCAAAATCCAAAGAAAGCATGAGAAATGGAGGGGAAGAGAGGAAGAGCAAGGACATTCATCAATCCATTTCTAAAGAGAACCAATCTGCTTTATTGAAATAAGGAAATGAACATGAGGAACAACTCGAGCTGGTCCCTTTTTATAGTAGAGAGGAGGACCCTGGCCTTTGAATCCTATTGGTCCAGTCTTGCCTCTCTTTTTATTTAAATTTAAAAAAGTGTGGGAACCATCAAAATTGGAGGGAAACCCAACTTTATTCACTAACTTGACATTTAGGCCCTGCGACATTAAAAGTCCCGCAAAAAGGCCTAAAGTCCTTTTATTAACATTCTAATTAATCAAATAACTATGTGATCATGGGGTTGGACTTACACACGCAGGGTGACAAATCCCTCTCACTTATTAACTAGGGTTAGGATTGCCTTGGGATCCGGAAACCCTCCAACAGTTGTCTTTTCTGCATTGACCTTATTGTATTCATCTTGTAAAGAATCAAAATTCTTCTGCAAATCTAAATACTTGGCCTAAATTGCCTTATTATTGGCTTTGAACACAGCAGCTTCTTGTGTCGATTGCTAAAGCATTCGCCTATGTGACTGGTTTTCTTTGAGCAACAACTTGTTTTGTGCTTCAAGAGATTCAATCTTTTCAGTGAATATCTTGATATCATTTGACATTTCGTCAGAAGATTGGAATAATTTCATCATGCCTTGTTGAGTTTGCATGTCATAAGCATGAACTTGTTCTACAATCTGCTTTGCTCCCATTGATAATCGTTGATACCACCTATACAGGGACTCTTTCTCTTCTTCATCTGCATTTGTAGCCTCATCGTCGACAATTTCTTTGCCTCTATCTAGCATATCAGAAGCTGGTATATCAAAAATTTGTGTCATCATCTTTTATAGGGGTGGGGCTCTTCGGGCTCTGAGAAGATACATCAGCAATTGGCACAATTGCCATGGTGTCTGGTGCAATGGATTCTGGTATGACTTAGGAGCATCCGAATCAGGCTCCTTCTGAATTGTTGTACTATCAACATCCATAGCAACAATGTGTGTTGGCTGGATAAGTGGAACAGAGGTATTCTACAGAAGACTAGATAAATCGATTGTAGTTCTCGTAATCAGTCTTCCTGCAAGAGTACTTTGCTCCGAATCAGTAAGAATGCCAAAACTTTTGCACAATCGAGAGATATGTGCTCCCATAGCTGAAAACCCCTTGTGCTTAATTAATCCAATGAAGAAATGCCATGTAAGCAATTGTGCCGAAACAAACTGGATGGCCTGCCAGTGCATCTAACAAGTAACCAGAGTTTTGTATCGAAATATTTGTATCAGCATCAATTATAAACAAAACTTGGTTTACATACTTGCACAAAATTTTTAATCGGGCATTCTTCACCATTGTGATCTTGTACCCCTTACTTGGTACAAAGCAATTAGCCAGAAAATATTTTGTTTCTTCAATCAAGTCCTTGGATGTAGGATTGGTCGTGCCATCTTTTGGAAGTCCAAGAGCTGTAGAAAAAAAATCTTATTGATTGTAGATGAGTTGTTGTGTAGATTAACCTTGAAATCAGAATCAATCATTGTGTGGATGGAGTTCACGAATTCAGTGCTGATCTTTGATAGAACGATTTAGGGGTCCACTTTGAAATTCCCCAACCTGCAACTATCCAGCAGAGACTGAATTGTGGCAAGTTGGATAGAGGTGCGGACCTTCCAACTCACATTGGTACTCAAACTAGAATCCATGAGGTTCAGAGTTCGCAAACTTCAAAGCAAAAACAAAGATGAAAACGAGAGCGTGAACGAAAGTAAAAGAGTAAAATGAAAGTGTAAGAGTGAAAATAGAAAGTAACAATATTATACGGTGACAAACGGGAGAGGATGATCACGTGGCGACTGATTTGACATCCGTTAAATTTATAATTAAGAGCGGTATCTTTACCAATCTTCGTGACGACGGAAAAGATAATCTTAATTAGCTTAAGACCATTTAAAATAAGACAATAATAAAATATCATGTAGACTCAATTTTTTGTGTAAACGTAAATAAACATGTAAATATGATTGATAGATGGAAACACATGTACATTTATGCATTTAATAGAAGGATTTACAAAATCCTAAAAGTAAATAATGAATAAAATAATAAACAGTAATTAAATAATAAATATATAAATCAAAGAAAAAGAAAAATTCGAAGTAGATCATTGAAAGATACTCAATAGATTCTCGAAAGTATATTGGATGGTCTTTCTTCTGCTCGTCCTTCTAGCTTAGACAGACACCAATAGCAAATGCCGACACATCAACATAAGTATAAAATAGTATCGTCCAGTTAGGCGGTCTTAAAATTGGAGCATTAATCAGTTTCTGCTTGAGTTCTTCAAATGGTTTCTGTTGTTCGGACGTCCACAAGTACACGACTTGTTTCTTAAGTAATTATGTAAGGGTTGTAGCTATCAAGGCATGACCTGTATGAATCTTTGATAATAGCCAACATGTCCTAAGAAGGCTCTGGGTTCTCTTAGATTTGTTGTTGGTATCAATAGATTCTTTATAACCTCGACATTGTCTTTGTTGACCTCTATTCCTCGTGTTTGGATATTCTGTGTCCCAAAAGAATACCTTTTCTCATATCGAAAAAACATTTTTCAAAGTGAAGTGACAAACAAGTGTCTCGACATCTCTATATTGTAAGTTTCAGTTTCTGAATGTGAGACTTTATATCACTGTAAACACAAAAGTCGTCAACAAAAATTTGGAGATTTGTACTCAAAAAAACAGCGACAATTAACATCATAATTTGTTGAAAGCCGCCGGCGCATTGTAGAGGCCAAAGGGCATTCTATTATAGGCATAAGTGCCCCAATCTGTAGTAAACATGGTCTTTGATAGATCCTCCTTCCTTACTCCAACTTGATTATAGCCAGAGAAACCATCACAGAAACTATAACGTTCTTGTCTAGCAACCTGGTCTAGGATTGAATCAGTGAAGGGTAATGGATGATGATCTTTCTTGGTGGCTGCATTGAGTTTATGAAAGTCCTAGTATATTCGAATCTTGCCAGTCTTTTTCTTCGGAACCACAACAATGGGAGACACCAATTCACTACTTAAGACAAGATAAATGATTCCTACCTTAAGATGTTTGTTGAGTTCATCTTTTACCATAAGAGAGTATTTCAGATTTAGACGATATTGTCTATGTCGGACAGGAACAACATCTTCTTTCAAATCAATACGGTGCTTACCAAATTCAACAGGTTTTCCTTTCAAGTCTTCAAGTGATTGTACAAATACATCTTGGTACTCCTTAAGTAATTCAGTAATTTTTGCTAACTCAGTTTTACCTAGAGACTTTGAAACATGGACAAATCTACCAGGTGCAAGTTCAATTAGCTCTGTTGAATTTGGTAAAATAATACCTTCCGTCATACTGGCCTTTGTATGGCTATGAATTTCGCGCATTGCTATCTCCACGGAGTTATTCTTGTCGACAACTTGGTCCTTATTTCCAAATTCGTTTTCAGATTCGTCAGATTTATCATTAGCATCTTGATCAAAATCTTCAAAATTCTTGTCTACAGTTTTTGGTTCATTAATAGAAATATCCGCTTCAGATTTGCAAACGTCAAAAAATTCTTCTTTGTCATCCGATAAATCATAGCATTCAAAATATTTAACTTCGATATTTGAAGCAAAAGAAAATATATTGAGTGCATAAGAAGAATCTTCAGAAGTGAGATTTGTGTCGACATTGGAGTTTCTCCTTTATATCTGTCTTGACTCCAAGTTATAATTTGTTATGCTGGCTTTCCACAGTTGTTAGTTTCACTGGTTTGAAATCTTAATTCTCTGGACTTCCAATGTATACTTGCATTAGACTGATAAAGTCATGGTCGTCCAATTAGAACAGAGTAAGAGGACAAATCGAGTGGTTTGATAACAATAAAGTTCATCGTAAAAGGCTTGGCTTGAATATATACAGTGATGTCCTTTAATTCTCCAACAGTCTTTCTTCGAGTCGAATTCGCCAACTTAATATTTCGTTGAGTTAGTCGGAATGTCGGTCAAACCCCCAAGGCATGAGCTGTGTCTTCTATTATAATATTGACTCTCAAACTTGAATCAATCGGCACATTTTTTATTAAACATCCAGCAATTGTGACGTCGATTTCTGGTACACTGAGGTCTCCCAAATCAATAGATAGTATACCTATTTCTAGCAGAGAAACTCTTTTCTTCTTCTTAGGGGCAGAAAGACCTTTTAACTATTTGCAGTAATAAGTGTTATCAGCTAACAATTGCTCAAAAGTTATATTGGGACGAAGAGAGCCAATATCTGTCATGATATCATAGTCTTTTGTCTTTGCTTTTGATATGGGCTTATCAATCGTGGCATCAGAAAGTTTGGTCTTGTTGATTTCATCATCCCCTTCCTCGAATGTGACTTTCTTCTCTACAGCAGCAACCTGTAATTCAGAATCGATAATTTGTATAGCTTCTGTAAAAATATCCTTCGAAAATAGCTTTGTTGCATTACAATCATAATCAGGTTCATCTTTAAGATCTTTCTTCGTTATGGATTTGTTTGATGATTTCTTCTTCGAGGAATTTCTTCGCTTCTTCGAAGAAACTTTCGAGTCAGATTTTGAGGAGCTTTTGCTTCTCGTGGTTACTTTGCATAATTTCTCGACATTGCTCAACTATCTTCGTCAACTTGCCTTCAATGATATCAATCCGCTATACAACAACATTTGCTGAAGCTTTTCCTTTCGAATCTGCAACAACAATAGGTGTAGCAACATACTGGTACTTTGGATGCGGCTTCTGCGGTTGTGGACAATCCGGATATTTGTGGCCTGGTTCTTTACAATTCAAACAGAGAGGTACATATCTGATCGACTTCCATGGTTGTGGATAGTCAGGTGAAAAATGACTTGGTTCTCCACAGTTATAACAATTGTCCGAAACTGTCTTTGTCAAATTGGTAGACTTCGTTGCTAGTCCAACAAACTCTAGTGGATTGTGTCTTTTAGTTGTGAACTCTGGTTTACATTGTTGAGCAGGTGCTATTGCACATAGTTCGTTGTCGCATCATCATCTTGAAATATAAACAGCACCTTCGGAGTAGGATCTTCAACGAACTTAACGTTCAAAAACTTGCAATCTTCTTTCGAATGTCCAGATGTACCGCACTTCGTACACCAAATCCTTGAGTTAGAAGAAGAAGCCTTTGGTCTTTTATCTACAACTTCTGCAATTTGGACTTTCAGATCGTTAAACTTCTTGTTGAGGTCTATCATGTCTCGCTTCCAAATCTTCTTGACTTTAGATAATGTAGTCTTATCCTTAGCATTTCTGTTCTCTTCCTTTCGTTTGGATTTTTCTTTTCTTCTTCGGCCTCTGTCATCAACTTCTACGTTTGATGAATCACTAGAATCAGATTCTGAACTAGAAGAACTTGAACTTGATTTGGACTTTGAATCATCTTCACTGCCACTAGAATCATGTTTATATTTTGACTTCATCTAGTAGATCGTCTCTTTCGTGCTAACTTTGAAGTCTCATAGTTTTCATCACTTTCAATGATTGTTGATAAGGTAGTCATATCACCTTGTCTTCAATATCGATCGATTGTGGTAAACCTGCCAAAAACCACTCGACCTGCATCATGACAAGATACACTCCAATTAGTTTTCCAATAAGGTTCTCGACTCTTCTTCTATACATTGTTGAGTCTTCCAAATACTCTGGATGAATAACCAATTTCTCTAAATTGGTGTAGAAATGTATCTTTCAACAGCAATCAGGTTGCCTCGCGTCATGGTTCAACTTGGCTGTACCATATGCGTGTTTGTTTTTTGATAAGACCAACAAAAATCCACAATGCTAGCAAACGCCCACAAGCTGATCAGAAAGACAAAGTATTCAAAATATACTGAAAGTGTCTATCAAATTTTCCTATTAGAAGATTTCCGTGAAGATTCTTCTAACGGATTCTAGCTATTAAAAGAGCATAACGGATATCAAGCGACGAAGTTGAGCCACCAAACTATGATAAAGAGCGTCGACAAATCACCGAGAAGGAGTTCCAGAATCCATATGTACCGAGAACACCAATGCCAAAGAAGTCAACAAGTCACGGACCGAAGTCGCAGATCAGCCAACGAGCAGAAACAAAGCCCAACGCCTCACCAACATATTTTACGACAACGAGAATAAAATCATGGCCGAGTCGGCATAAATACTTAGATCTACCTGTAATGTAATGTCAGTGACCCATAGAAGGTGCATTGTACTCGTAAGCCTATGGCGCGAGAAATAGAAGTAGATCAATGCTCTAAAGAGCCTAAAATACAATGTCAATGGCTGATTTTTCTTAAATAATAACTCAACTTGCCAAGTAATGTCCTCAGGTATAAATAAATCATCTTGAGTTAGTAGTTTCTGTTATCTACACATGTCTAGGCAAATTTATGAGTTGACATGCAGTACATGCACCATACATGCATGCAGTTACACATGTGGATCTCTGGTAGGTGAATTAGGACAGTTAAGTGGACTTTCCATGCAACTCCATTGTAGGAATTCGACATGTAGGAAAAGCTGGGCATGTTTTGCCATATTGTGAATATTGAGATTTTGGTGTTTTGGACTCATTCTCTCTCTACCCGAGTTTTCTATGTATGATTTTATCTCTCTACTTGAGATCAGCCTCTTTTTTCCATACTGAACACTTAGAATTATTTTTGACATTCATTTTTTCATAGTGAAGAGTTAGATTTTTTTTCATCAGATGTATGCCATTGTGCTCTTGAAGCATACTATTCTTTGATCAATCTTGTGCAATCACAACACCTCAATAAGATCCTGTAGGGTGTGTGGTGAAGTTCACACGTGCTAAAATCTTCACATGGTATCAGAGATTCATGCTTTGAAGAGGTGAGGGTGTATACATCAGATCATCAGTGTTTTTGCTTGCAGGAACTCGGATTTTGGAGAAGTATTCAAACTCGCTGAGAAACAAGCAATCTGTGGACCATAAGTGGATCAAATCAAGGCTAATCTGATCCAGCGCAGCTTTGTACAGACAGAGAGCTCACACGTGTGAAATCAGCCCTCATTAATGAGTGCTACTTCTCAAGGAATGATCTAAATTTGATGTTCTATAGCTTGTTGGATAGGTATTGGAGAGTAGAATGTGTTGCTCTTGTTTCTAAATCAATTTGATTTGTTTTTAGAAGAGTTTTAGGCAATCAGAGAGTTTGAGAGGGTACTCAACTCATGGGATATGCCAAAGTGAGCACACATCTGTCTTTTTCACCAATTTCATCAATTTTCATTGTCAATCAAGTAGGATTGGATAGAAGTGAGTGTTCTGAGGTCTTAGACTTTTCATTTCACACATATTACTGTGTTTGAGTTGAAAGTAAGTTCCTAGAGAGTTTATCAGTACATTGAAACTCGTGGAAGAGATAGACTTCTTGCTTGCATGTGCTTCTTCTTTTGTGACTGAAGCAAGATCCAAATTCAAGACTGATTGATTTTTAGTATTGAGAATTTGTTCTCACATCTGTTGCTAGATTTCATAGGGTGGATCAACATCTGTGTTAGATCCTAGATTGAGATAGCAAGCAACATCCTTTCAACTCCATTTTTTTTTTATTATTACTAGAATTTCTCACCAAGAAGATGTCTTCATCTGGTTCACATTTCTTAGAGCACAGTGAGAGATTAACATCTTCTAGTTATGCAATGTGGAAGATCAGAATGGCATCATTGTTGATTCTACAGTGTAATGGATATTGTGAGTGGAGCTGAAGAAGAACCTGCTGCACGTAATGAAGCTGCAGCATTCCACAAAAGAACTAGAATTGCCCTTTATTTTATAAAAATGAATGTTACCAATGAAGTGTTAAGAGAGATCAGTACATCCACCACTGCCAAGGAAGCTTGGGATACTCTAAAAACAATCTATGAAATCAAAAATACTTCTAGATTGCTTACACTTAGAAACCAAATATTTCTAAGTTATCAAAGAGTAGATGAGAGTGCTTCATCATATGTCATGAGAGTTAAGGATCTTCATCAAGAGTTAGCTAGTATTAGTGATGCTCTTAAGAACACTGAACTTGTTCAAGTAGTCCTAAATGGACTTAGAGATGAGTATGACAATATTGTGCAGACTTATGCTATCAGAGAGGATCTTCCATCCTTGGAGACATCGCAAGGTGTCCTCATTGCTGAAGAAAGCAGGCGAGAGAACAAGATGCTGAGGATCAACAGACTTTCATTGAAAGATGGTGGAGATAACAAAGCACTCTTCATCAAAGACAAGTCAAGAGTTAAGCGCAACGGACAACAACACTTCAAGAAGGACAAAGCCAAAGAAGGTGGTGAGGATCAGTCCTCACAAGGTGCAACATCCAGTGGCAAGAAGAAGCTGTCAAAGATCAAGTGTTTTTTCTGTGGAAAGAAAGGACATTATGCATCAAACTGTTTCAAGAAGAAGAACCAATCTAAGCAAGCTAACCTTACTAATGAGGATGAGTGTGAGGGTGTAGAGAGTGAAAGAGATGATTCATTAATGATGTCTACTTTTTCATCTTTCCCTTTTAAAAATGAAGAAGTCTGGTGGATAGATAGTGGGGCTAGTTCCCACATGTCTAGTTCTAGGAACTCTTTCACTAATCTCATGCCATATTTAGGTGCAAAAAGGTGAATCTATACTGCAAATGATGTAGAGTGTAGAATTGAAGGAATAGGAAGTATCATCATCATCAAAATCTTTTTGCTTACATGATGTAGTGTATGTACCTAATTTGACTAAGAATCTCATTAGTGTAGGACAGTTGTTTGATAGTGGATTGGATGTCAAGTTTCAAGTTGACAAGTGTATAATCTCAAGAGAAAATGAAGTTATTGCTAGAGGATCTAGAATTGGTAAGTTGTACAAACTCGATTCTAGGGAGAGTGCTAACATTTTAGACATTGCTTATGAGACCAAGGTCCTACAGGAGGATCTGTGGCATAAAATATTGGGTCATCCCAATTTCAAAGCCATGCAATCTATGGTCAAAGAAGGAAAAGTTGTTGGTCTACCAAAGACACTGTCAAAGGAGCTTCTACCTTGTAAAGCTTGTGTGTTGGCAAAGTCACACAGAAGGCCTTTTCCTAGATCAAGTATCAAGACAAAGCAACCATTTGAACTTGTACACTCAGATGTTCATTTCTCATCAACTAAGAGCAAAGGAGGAGCCAACTGCTTTGTCTCTTTTGTAGATGATTATACAAGACATTCTTGGATCTATATGTTGTCTTCAAAAGCCATGGTTTATGATGTTTTTCTTACTTTTAAAGCTTATGTAGAGAAGCAGATTTCTTTCAAGATAAAAGCTCTAAGAAGTGATAGTGGAGGGGAATACACTTCCAATAAGTTTAAACACTTTTGTGAGAGAGAGGGTATTCAAAGAGAGTTTTCTTGTTCATATACTCCTCAACAAAATGGAGTTGTTGAGAGAAAAAATAGAACTTTGTTTGAATGTGCAAAAGCCATTAGGCTGGAAGCTTCTCTGCCTAAAGAATTTTGGGGAGAGGCAGTTGCATGTGCAAACTATCTTTGTAATAGGCTTCCAAATCTTGCAATAGGAGGAGAGACACCATTTGAGATGTTGTATAAGAAAAAGCCTAAGGTAGATCATCTTAGGATTTTTGGCTGTGTATGCTTTGTGCATGTACCTATAGAAACTAGGAAGATCCTAGTGCAGTGAAAGGAATTTTTGTAGGTTATGCATCTACTAAAAAAGCATACAAGATTTATTTGCCCTCTACTAACAAAAATGTTGTTAGTAGAGATGTGGTCTTTCATGAAGATCAAAAATTTAACTTGGATGATGTTCAGATCAAAGAGACTCATGCAAGATCAATCATCAATCTTGATGTTGTTCAAGAAGAGGTGAGGCCGAGGCTTGAGGAGGAGCAAATTCAAGCTATCACACCAAGAAGATCTACACGGGCAAGATCTGAGCCAAGGAGGCTCACATACGATGAAGAAGGAAGGCAAGTGGAAGGTCAAACTTCCTATCATGCACTTTTTATATCAAATGAAGAGCCTAAGAATGTCCAGGAAGCTTTTCAATCCAAGAAGTGGGTTGAAGCAATGACCCAAGAATTTGAAGCCTTGATGTCAAACAACACATGGGAGCTTGTGGAGCCACCAAACAACATGCATGTGATCGGATGTAAGTGGATATTCAGAATCAAGTATAATCATGATGGATCTATCAATAAGTATAAAGCAAGACTTTGTGCTAAAGGCTACTCTCAAATTAAAGGTCTTGATTATAAAGATACCTTTGCACCAGTTGCAAAGAGGTAACAATTCGAATACTCATCTCTCTTGCATGTTTTCACAAATGGAGTATGTTCCAGTTTGATGTTTCTAATGCATTTCTCAATGGTTACCTTGAGGAGGAGATTTATATGGAGCAACCTCCAGGTTTTGTGAAGGAAGGTGATGAATCAAAAGTTTGTCTTTTGTTCAAAAGACTGTATGGACTGAAACAGGCACCAAGGTCTTGGTATGCAAGGCTCAATTCTTATCTCATATCACTCAGATTTTGTCTAAGTGAATATGACCCTTCTCTGTATTATAAGTTTGTAGATAACTTTGAAATTATTCTTTTCATCTATGTAGATGATATCATTCTTTGTGGAAACAGTGAAAAGTTAGTTGAAGAAACTAAGCATGCACTTGGTATTGAGTTTAAAATGCAGGACTTAGGAGTTCTTCACTATATTTTAGGCCTTGAAATAGATTTTTGGAAAAGTCATGCATTTATGAGCCAAAGTAGATATGCACTTTCCATGCTCGGGAAATTTTATATGGAGAACTGTAAAGGCATAGATACACCTATGGAGCACATTGTAAAAGTTCCTATTAAAGATGATGAAAAATCATTTGAGGACATCACTCTTTATAGGAGTCTTATTGGCTCACTTATTTGGTTAATAGTGACTAGGCCTGATCTAAGCTTTTGTGTTCATAAGCTGAGTCAACACATGCAGGATCCAAAGTTATATCATTGGAAGTTGGCTAAAAGAGTCTTGAGGTATATATCTTCTACCTTGGATTATGGAATATACTATGAAGGAGAAGTTCTGACTTTGATTGCTTCTTTAGATTCAGATTTTGCAGGACACAGGTTGGATAGGAAATCCACAAGTGCTTACACTATATTTCTTGGAGAAAATCTGGTTTCTTGGCTGTCAAAGAAGCAGGCAACTATTTCCTTATCATCTTGTGAAGCTGAATACAAATCTCTTACAACCACAACAAAGGAGGTTTTATGGATCAAAAGGCTACTTTTGGAGCTTAAGTGTTATGCAGATGAAGATTTACCAATTATCAAGAATGATAACATTTTTGCCCAGGCTCTTGCAAATAATCCAATCTTTCATGCAAGGAGCAAGCATATTGAAGTGGTTGTTCATTTTGTAAGAGAAAAATTCATTGGAGGAGAGATCTCATTGAAGCATGTTTCATCTTCAGATTGTGTTGCAGATCTTCTCACCAAGACTCTACTCAAGAATGTCTTTATGAAGATGAGGTCAAACCTTGGCCTAGTTTTGAAATCTATGTTGATAGGAACATAAATTCTAAAGAGGTGTGTGAAAATTATTAAAATATTATCTTCCTATCTCGAGTTTGGGGTCATGTCCATGATAATTTCCACTAGATTTTATGTTGTACATATAAGAGGTGTGAATTGAGCACATATCCTTCTAGTGTAGCTCGGATTTGAGTTAGATAGGTTCAATTGTAATGACATGCAGATGTTTTGATAGCATGCAAAGTCTTACTGTATGCATGCAAGCCACATGCAATCAGTGCATGCAACGTGCTATATCTTGTGTAAAAAATTCAACTAGTTTGATCATATTTGCTATATTTTCATATTTGTTTTTAGACTTAGAGTGTCTTTTCAAGTTCATTCGTCTAAATTTCATTTGATGCTTATACATGGTTCTCTTGGGTTCTACTATCCATTGGTGCACTATACTTGTGATTGCTTGCAATTCTATGTGTAGAATGATCTATATTTGTTATTTTTGGATCCACACATGTGAAATAAAGTAGCTTGCTGGTTTGTATGGACAACAACAATACATTATTATTTGATTCATGTTTGATAAAGTTCTATTAGAGTTTGCATCTCATTTTGTGTGTAGATGCTGATTTTTCTACATTGCTGAAATCGGTAGAGTATCTTCTTTTGTAACCAAAGATTAGGGACATGGATGGGATCATAAATGACCTGAAATCCTTCACATGGTATCAGAGCTTGTGTTTCCAGTTATGAAGGAGAAAATCATATCTATCAATGATTTGGTGAAGATATAAAGGCTAGAGCATGCTAGAGGGGATTCTACACCAAAATCGAATTTTTTGCTTTTGTAGATCAAAAACCTATATAGGTCTATAAACTTGATCAATTCTGATTTTTGATTTTACATACTGGATTTGGCTGATTTTTGGATCATTGGATCAGCCTAAGTGGTGGCTAATAGATTGCATATCAAATTTTCAGCATTTGCATGTAGATTTGGAATAGTCAATAAGTATCAGTGTAGTCAATACCATATTTCTGTGAAAAACCTTTTGCTACCAATCTTGCTTTGTATCTGATGATTTCTCCATCAGGACCTATTTTGGTCTTGTAGATCCACTTGCATTTAATTGGTTTTCTTTTATCAGCTATAGGTGCAAGTGTCCATACATTGTCCTTAATATGCATTGATGACATTTTGTCCTCCATTGCTAGAATCCAATGATCTTTATCTGGCCCATCAATAGCTTTTTCAAATGTTTGAGGTTCTTCCATGAAACCACAAAGTTCGATAGCTATATTTGTTGAAACATCTTGACCAAACCTTACTGGAGATTTTCTATGTCTTGTAGATCTTCTCATTGTTTGTATAGCTTTCGAATTCAATTCTAGATTTTCGAGTTCAACTGGTTCTACTTGAATTCAAACAGGTGATTCGAGTTTTTCGGGTACTCAAATTTGAACTCCCTCTGAATCACTACTATGTCTGTATGGTAATTCTAGTTTATCATCTACTTGCTTTACTTCTCCTATTGGTAACTCACAATAAGTCTTAAGAACTTCATATCCGATTAAATCATTGTGTGCTATGTACTTCGACTCATCAAATTTAACATTTTGAACTACTTTTATTCAAGGTCCTTGTATTTGGGACTTCATTTGGGAGAACCTATTATGTCAGATTGCTCCAATGTGGGTGACACCATTTCAAGGGGGTATTCCTCTGTAGTATTGGGATCGTAATGGTGTGCCATCTGATAAGGTCTATA
This sequence comes from Diphasiastrum complanatum, assembly GCA_029204225.1. Lineage (NCBI taxonomy): Eukaryota > Viridiplantae > Streptophyta > Lycopodiopsida > Lycopodiales > Lycopodiaceae > Diphasiastrum > Diphasiastrum complanatum. Next base: position 47,398,786 of record CM055096.1, read on the forward strand.
CTATTTTTTTTTTAAGGAAGGACTCTGGCTTTGAACTTAGGGTAAAGTTATAGTTCTCAGAGTTTTGAATGTAATTGCAACCAAATGTCATAGTATTCAGTTGATGGATATTACAAAAGCTCAGTTGATGACTGTGCCAAAAGGCTCAGCTAATGGTTTAGTCACAGTACCTGGTTGATGGTTGTATCAAAAAATTCGGCTAAGTGCTGTGGCAAAAGAGTAGGCTAATGTTCAAGGAGTCGGATAATGGATAAGCCAAAGGACTCGACTAGTGGTGAAGCCAATGGAGTCGGTTGATGGATAAGCCAGAGGAGTCGGCTAGTGGTGAAGCCAAATGCGTCGGTTGTTGCACAAGTCAATGGAGTCGGCTAATGGATAAGCTAGAGGACTTGGCTAGTGGCGAAGCCATTGGAGTCGGCTGATGGATAAGTCGTAGGATTCGCTAGTGGTGAAGCCAAAAGGAGTCGGCTGATGCATAAGTTGTAGGACTCGCGAAGCCAATGGAGTCAGTTGATGGATAAGCCAGAGGACTCAGCTAGTGGCAAAGCCAATGGACTCGACTGATGGATAAGTCGTAGGACTTGGCTAGTGGCGAAGCCAATGGAGTCGTTGATGAATAATGTCGGTTGCTGCACAAGTCAATGGAGTCGGCTAATGGATAAGCCAGAGGACTTGGCTAGTGGTGAAGCTAGGCGGCTGATGGATAAGCCAGAGGACTCGACTGGCGATCTATCTCCCAGGATTTGGCTACTGAACAAGCTGATAGTGGGTTGTCAGAGTGGTATGATAACACCTCCCCCACCCCAAAAATGTTGCTGGTATGCAAGACTCGATTGAAGGGTGTGGTGATGAATACGTGAGAAGCCGACTAATAGGGGTAGAGCATGAAAATAAATTAGGAGGAAGGCTGAGTAGTCGGTTGATGTTGGGATCATGAAAATGCAAGAAAATGTGTGGGCAACATCAGAAATGGGTGGAAGAGTGTGACATGGATAGAAGGAAACAGGTAGAGAAGTGTGAATGGATGGATCGTTGCCAAGAGCAATGATAGTGTAAAATAAAATGAGATTAGTTCTATTTTCAACGTAGATATACAAATAGATAGATATAACATTTTGTATGGATTTGATCAAGAATAGTGTTCTAGTAATTTTAGATTTATGATGTGTCTGAGTTCAAGCAGCAACATGCGCCAAATGTTGACAGATTTTTTTTATGTCTACTGATTCTTCTTCTTGAAGTCTATTACAGTTTGGCACGTCTTGTTTTGGATTTTAGTTCTGCCTATTATCAGGCTTCACGAGTTCCTTGGCAATACAATTTCTTGTACCTTACCCAGATCAGGCAGAAGGGATCGAATGCACTATAGTATTGTCCTACTTCTCAGAGGACACTCGGGCTAGTTCACTCTTGAACAACACTCACATAAATTGAAAATACATGAGTCTTGATGCCTGTTACTCGATTGAGCACATGTGAAAGATTTCAGATCCTTAAGATCCAATCTACTTGAATGATCTTTGGTTAGAAAGAGAAATACACTACCAATCTCACCAATGTAGAAAAATCAGCATCTACACACAATTTGAGATGCAAACACTAATAGAACCTGATCAAACTTGAATGAAATAATTATGTATTGTTGTTGTCCATACAAAACCAACAAGCTACTGTATTTCACAAATGTGGATCCAAAAATAGCAAATATAGATCATTCTACACATAGAATTGCAAGCAATCACCAAGATAGTGCACCAATGGATAGTAGAACCCAAGAGGACCATGTATAAGCATGAAATGAAATAGAGAAGAGAGAAGATCACACTCTCCATAAGTTACATCCTTTTATAGTAGGTCCAAACCCTATTTGGCCACTTGGCTTTCCCACCAAAATGCTAACCCTACTAATTTTGGGTCTAGATTCAATGTACCCAACTTATTCAAATTGAATCTACTCAAACTCACATTCTATCTTTCCCACACTTTCAAAAAGTGTTTATTCAAATGAAATTTAGACTAATGAACTTTGAAAAGTCAACCTCTAAGTCTAAAACAAGTTTTGGCCTCAATATGAAAATATTGCAAAATGTGATGAAACTAGTTGAATCTTTCACACTCCCTCTTCAACTAGTTTTAGCATAGACTTTGATAATACTCCAAGTGAAGTCCTATGCTTCATGAAAAAGTCTTTTCCCAATGCTTTGGTGAAGATATCAGCTACACATTTTCTTGAAGACACATGTTGAATCTCCACCTCCTTTGCAATGACTCGCTCCCTCACAAAATGATATTGTATCTCAATATGCTTGCTCCTAGCATAGTTTTTGACAATAGAACTTTGATCCATCATAAGAATGATATTCTTCCTAATAATAGACCTCCTTTCAATGATCATATAATTCTCAAAATAGAAACAACCATAATTGATATAGAGAATAGTATCCACTTGGGATGCTTCACTATTTCTTACATCAATTTTACATGTCAAAATGTGACTAGTACATGAAGAATCAAATAGAATGTAAATGAGATGATTCCACCATGCTTCCAACTCTGATCTCTCTGGAAAAATACAGAAAACAAACAATAAATGTGAGTGATCAACTTTTGCTTGCATCTCTCCTCCTCCTTTGTCATTTGTTGCCATGTATCCACCATGATACTCCATGAATGAGCTTCCATCTCCATCTTGCCAAAAGATGCAATCAAGCCTTGATGACTTGACCATGAATGAGTGACATAATGAACCTCCAATGGCTTCATTTCCATCAGCAAAACCAGCCAAGAATGTTAGTACAAATTCAACATCAAAACAATGTTCACCAATGTAGCTAGTTTTACCATATCTTGACAATTTGCACACATCCACATGAAAATGCTCAAACATGAGATAGAACAAGTAAAGTAAACTTGAACAACACTTTCTTGCTGCTCCTTTGACCTTACTTGAGTCTTCAATATTCTGCAAAAATAGATCCATAACATCTTTGCCAATTAATATGAAATGCAGTTCCAATGATCTTATGCATACCTATGTTTAATGTATCTCTCTCGTTCTTCAAGTGATATGTCCTAGGGATTGGGACTTTTCTAATTTGAACTTGCTTAAAAGCTTCTCTTATTAGTTTAAATATTGTTGCATATGCTTCCCTGCTAATACCTGCAAAATCACAAGCACCCTGAACTATAGTCTTATCTAGAAAAATTTGACAGTCCACCATCAAAGACTTTGTTATTTTACACTTTACATTTGAACTCCTATTGTTCATCATGATACACTCAGTGGATTTGTCTGTCAATATTGTGCTCGATGACATTCCTAGTGAAGCATTGTCTTTAATATTCCGAAGAGCTACTAATGCAGATCTACAAAAAAACAGATAACTAACATAATATCACCATAGCTGAAATTAAATCCAAATGTCATTGAAAAACTTACAAAAATCAGAATATGGCCTCAAAGTACTATGAATAGATTCTATGAAGCAAAACAAAATACTCACCTTTGATTATATTATATACTTTGTACGATCAATCCAATCTCCATGCTTGTATGCTTGATCCAAATTTGGAAATGCCGCTCATTTTTTCATTCCCATAGGTACTTGGTGCTCATATTTCCATTCCAATGTAAGATGGCATTCATAATTGGAGATGGCACCCATTCACTCTCATGGAAGGAATGCATATGTAAACATTCTGCTATTTTCACTTTTTTACTCTCTCAAGGGTTTGCTATGAGCGAGTATGGCTCACTTTATTATAGGTTTGCTAGAAATGATGTTACGATCTTGCTAATCTATGTGGATGATATCATCTTGAGTTGTGGAGACAATCAAGATGTGAAAGATATCAAGAGTGCTCTTAAGGAATAGAAGTGATTAGCAGGATCTTGCGAACTGTAATGTCAGATGCAAAATGGCCTCCACCTGTAATAGGTCCTAACACCACAGTAGGGCAAACACTAACTGATCCACCCAACGTTGCCTACTCCCTGATATAGAGTAAGCCCCTCCTAGCCTAGTGTGAGGACTGATAGCATGCAGTTTCAAAGTGTCGACCACGTGTCACTAACGTGGCCGACTGCACGTCGGGACCCAACTGAGGGCCCTGTCCTGGTGACAAGGTCCCTAGATTGTGTTAGGCCCGCCATGGCTATGGACCGTGTTGGGGCACACTACTCACACTGTCTTGCCCTGTTGGTCGTGTACTCTAGACACAACCCTGACTATGGTATCTGACCTATCTATGTTCTCTAGGGTTCGGCACTGGTCACGAGCTCGTAACACTCCCTCCCCCTTAAGAACCGTCTTGGTCCTCTAAGACAAAGTCTGGAAAAATCTTGCAAAGGATGTTGCCTCTTTCCCAAGTGGCATTCTCAACAGGCTGATCATTCCACTTAACCAGATATTCTCGGTATAGAGTATGACGAGTCTGCGTCTCTCTACTATCAAGAATCTCCTCTGGTTCATGTGGAGGTTGCTGAGGATCCAATGGGAGAACTACAACATTGTCCCCTACCAGATTTTCTGATCTGGTCAAGGCTTTTTGTAACTGACTTACATGAAAGACTGGAAAAACCTTACTGTTGTGTGGGAGTTCTAGTTCATAGGTGACCTCGCCTAGTCTCCTACTGATGGTAAAGGGGCCACGATACCTTGGAGACAACTTAGCACACACTCCTGATTTGAGGGTTATAGAGTCAACTGGGCCTCTCAAGTAGACTTTCTCACCAGCGGAGAACTGCACATCCCATCTATGTGGATCTATATAATGTCTGGCTCGATCCTGGGACTGCCTGATGCTACGCTTAGCATGTTCTATCATCTGGTTTAGGTCCTCTAAAAAGTTTCTGGCTGCTTCAACTTTTTTTTGTTTAAACCCTACAGTTGTGGGTGAGCGTGGCTGAAAACCGTACATCAGCATAAATGGGTTGTATCTCGTAGCTGAATGTTTGGTACTATTATAAGCAAACTCTAATATTGAGAGATACTCCTCCCAATTAGTCTGCTTCTTGCTCCCACGTGTCACTGACGTGGCCGGCTGCACGTCAGGACCCAACTGGGGGCCCTGTCCTGTTGACAGGGTCCCTAGACCGTGTTAGGCCCACCATGGCTATGGACCGTGCTGGGGCACACTACTCACATTGTCTTGCCATGTTGGTCATGTACTCTAGACACGACCCTAACTGTGGTATCTGACCTATATGTGTTCTCTAGGGTTCGGCACTGGTCACGAGCTCATACACCACCCATGCCTTCATGTGAAAGCGAAATGATCTGGGTGGCCTCATGAGAAAGTATACATCGCATAGTGATCTGTCTCGTTGGCCCCGCATTACATATTTAACTATGTCGGCAGTCCACTTCGGTATTGTGTCTACGTAAAATAAGACAGCATTGGCCAACTCATCGTCAGGTTGGAGTGCAACCTCCTTCCCTTTGATATGCGACACATAATCTGTTATGTAGTGTTGTTTTTCCTTGCGAACTACTATCTGAAAATCAAACTCTAACAACAGAAGTAGCCATCTAGTGATTCTCCCTGTGTTGCAGGTTTTGACGTGATAGATCAAGGATTGATGGTCCGTATAAAAAGCAAAGTGTGTGGCCATCAAGTAGTGCCGAAACTTCTTAACCGCATATATCATTGCCAGTGCTTCTCTCTCTATGGTTGAATAATTCATTTTTGTATCATTGCGTTGTCGGCTTGCAAATCAGATCGAAAAATCCTTTTTGTGTTCTCCTGGCTGGGTTAAGACTGCTCCAACCGCATACTTCGATGCATCCGTATGCACATGAAACTCAATGGACCAAATGGGTGGACGTAGGATTGGTGCTGAAACCAATGCATTTTTAAGTTTTTGAAAAGCCTTTAGGGCTCCTCGTTCCAATGTGGATCCGTTGTGACTTTGTAAATTGTTCGGGCTAACTCTGCAAAATCTGAAATCAAAATCCTGTAATAGTTAGCATGACCCATAAAGATGTAGACCTCGCAAATCATGCCTGGTGGTGGTAGATCAACAATGATCCTGATTTTTGATAGGTCTATGGCATTTCCGTGTCTAGATACTATATGGTCGAGAATCAAGCCATGTGTAACCCAAAATTGACATTTTTTTGGATTCGGGGAGATCTGGAATTCGCGGCATTTTTGTAGCACCTTCTCCAAATTGGATAAGTGTTCTGAGTCTGATCCATGCATGCACAAATCATCCAAGAAAATTTCCAGAAATTTTTTCAAATACTCTTTGAATGCCGCCGGCATGACTCGCTGGAAAGTGCTTGGGGCATTGCAAAGTCCGAATGGCATCACCTTATAGGCATAGATTTCCCACTCCGTGGCGAATGCTATCTTATGCTAGTCTTGGGGTGCTATCTTCACCTGGTTGTAAATGCTAAAGTCGTCTAAAAAACTGTAGGCTTCGGCCCTAGCTACTCTATCAAGGACACTTTTTGTAAAGGGTAAAGGAAAATGATCCTTTTTGGTGACTGCATTTAGCGCCTTCAGATTCACACAGATTTGTATTTTGCCATTCTTCTTGGGTAATATAACTATCGGCAATACCCATTCAGTGTGCTCGATTTCATAAATGAAATCTGTGTCTAACAGCCTCTGCAATTCCTGCTTGATCAGCTCCGTGTAGTTCGGGTTGCAACGATAGTATTGACTCACCTTGGGGACTGTTCCATCCACCAAGGGTATGGCGTGTTGGACTACTGAATGCCCTTCAAATCACTGTAATTCCAGGCGAAACAGTCCTTGTACTCCACCAACAATGACCGTAGCCTTTTGAATTGTGTGGGCGTTAACTGCTCTCCCACTTGCACTATCTTTTCTTCTTCACCTGGCTCGGCAAGGTTCATTGGTTGTGTTCGCATATGTCCCTCGAAGACTTGTTCCGCTGGCGCCTGACTTTGATCAGGTTCTCACTGGGCTTGTGACATCATAATTACCACGTCGTCCAGGGTATAATTCTTGAAGGTTTCAAGCATCTCATGAACTAGTGCTCATCGAGATTCCTCCTTCAGCATATTGATCTTAGCTCGACTGGTTATTTTGATTTTCTGTCATCTAAGAGGAGGATGAAGATGTATCAAAGTTCATCCTGATTGACTTCAAGGAATCCAACACCTTCTTTTTGCCTCTTTTCATCATATCGGTGTAGAGAGAGAGAGAGAGAGAGAGAGAGAGAGAGAGAGAGAGAGAGAGAGAGAGAGAGAGAGAGAGAGAGAGAGAGAGAGAGAGAGAGAGACAGACAGACAGAGAGAGAGAGAGAGAGAGAGAGAGAGAGAGTGGATTCTTTGAGATTTTTTGTCTTAGAGAGAGAGTTCGTCCAATTCAAGTTCGTTCATCCAATTCGAATTACTTTCGAGGGTGTGTCAATTTTGCGAGGTTTTTCGAGGAACGTTTCGAGGGTGGGTGTCTTAATTTTTTGAGGTATCTCGAGGGTGAGAGTCAATTTTTTGAGGTATTTCGAGGTATTTTTCTCACCCACTTGACTCACCCCCTCCTCCATCTCTGAATTCGAGTCGAGTGTGTGTGTGTGAGAGAGAGAGAGGGAGAAAGGGAGAGTGGATTCTTTGAGATTTTTTTGTCTTAGAGAGAGTTCGTGCAATTCGAGTTCGTTCGTCCAATTCGAGTTACTTTCGAGGGTGTGTCAATTTTTTGAGGTTTTTCAAGGAACATTTCAAGGGTGGGTGTCTTAATTTTTCAAGGTATTTCGAGGGTGAGGGTCAGTTTTTTGAGGTATTTCAAGTAACGTTTTGAGGTATTTCTCTCACACACTCGACTCACCCCTTCCTCCATCTCTCAATTCCAATCGTGTGTGTGTGTGTGTGTGTGTGTGTGTGTGTGAGAGAGAGAGAGAGAGAGAGAGAGAGAGAGAGAGAGAGAGAGAGAGAGAGAGAGAGAGAGAGAGAGAGAGAGAGAGAGAGAGAGAGAGAGAGAGAGAGAGAGAGAGAGAGAGAGAGAGAGAGAGAATAGATTCGTCCAACTCAAAAATTTCGTGTCTCCACCAATTTCGAGACTCGAGACTGGAAATTTCGTGTCTCACACACTCGACTGGACTTAGTTCGTCCAATTTGAGTTTGTTCGTCCAATTCGGGTTATTTTCGAGGGTGAGTGTCAATTTTTCGAGGTATTTCGAGGAATGTTTGGAGGGTGTCTCAATTTTTCGAGGTATTTCGAGGAACATTTTGAGGTCAATTTGTGGAGGGAAATTTTTGAGACTTTTCGAGTTACTTTTGAGGGTGAGTGTCTCAATTTTTTGAGGTATTTGGAGGTACATTTTGGGAATCATTGTCAATTTGTGGAGAGCCGAATTTTTTGGGGACTCAAGGCACAAATTTTTGGAGGTATTTTTGAGGTACATTTTGAGTTATTTTTTAGGTACATTTCGAGTTATTTTTGAGGTACATTTCGAGTTACTTTTGAGGGTGTGTCTCAATTTTTTGAGGTAGTTCGAGAAACATTTCGAGGTATTTTCGAGGTATTGATTCGCAATTTTTGAGACTCAAAACTCGAATTTTTGGAGTGTCCAAATTTTTGAGACACAATTTGTGGCAAGACAAAATTTTGTGGAGAGACTCGAAACTCGAATTTTTCTAGACTCGAATTGTTGAAGTCTTCAAATTTTTTAGACGAAATTTTGTGGAGAAACTCGAAATATTTCAAGGGCCATTGTCAATTTGTGGAGAGCGAAATTTTTTGAGGTACATTTCGAGTTACTTTGGAGGGTGTGTCTCAATTTTTTGAGGTATTTCGAGGAACGTTTCGTGATATATTGAGGATCGTTTCGAGGCTGAGTGTCTCAATTTTTTGAGGTATTTCAAGGAACGTTTCAAGGTATTTTCAAGGTATTGCCTCTCGCAATTTTTGGAGACTCAAAATTTTTGAGGTACATTTTGAGTGTCATTGTCAATTTTTGGAGGTATTTTCAAGGAACGTTTCGAGAGTAGGTGTCTTAATTTTTCGAGGTATTTCAAAGGTGAGTGTCAATTTTTTGAGATATTTTGAGGAACGTTTTGAGGGTCAGTGTCTCAATTTTTCGAGGTATTTTGAGGAATGTTTCGAGGTATTTTCAAGGTATTGACTCTCGTAAAGCCTTCAGCAAAATTTTTCGAGATATTTTCGCGAAAGCTTCAGTGATTTTCGCAAAATTTTCGCGAAACCTTTAGGGAAATTTTGCAAAATTTTTGCCACATTGGCCCTCCCCCTCCAGAAAAATGCGACACTCCCCCTCCCCCTCCCAAAAAATGCCTCCCACTCTCAAAAAATGCCTCCCCCTCCCGAACAATGCGCTACGTCGGCTGGCACACTTCGGCCACGTACACACATACATCTTCCACCCATCAACGAGGACATACTAAATTTCCAAATCATCGAAAAATCATCACCCGTCAACGAGATACTCAATTTCCAAATCATCAGTCGTCGCCTAGATCGGACGCCATTGCTCGTCAATGACGGGCACTCTTTACTAGTATATATATACATATATATATATATATATATATATATATATATATATATATATATATATATATATATATATATATATGCATATACATATGTATATATATGTGTGTGTACACACACACACACACACTCACTCACTCACTCACTCACATAATCATAATCAAGTAATGGGAGACATAAAGATTAGGCAATATTGAAAGCCTTATATTACATTTCAACTTATTTACTTCATTACTTTTTTGTTTGGATTCATATTTGATGTGGTAAAAAATTAAATTGCTTATTATGACGTTATTTATGAGCTTTGAGCGCAAGTGGTGTGCTAAATTGTGTGGGTATAATGTTCATTCGTGATTTTACAATTTTTGCTCAATGACCCTATATTTTTGTTGACAACAATTTTTCTAACATATTATTTGCATGTTATACTCATCTTCACTCATGTATCAACTCCGAGTTTTAAGTGGGTGGAGAGAGCTTATCAAGAATTGTTCAATATTTATCTGCATAAGTGAAATTTAATTTTCACTATAGAAGTGTTAAAGAGCTCTTTCCCTTATGCATTGAATTTTTTTATCTATTCTGAAAATTATTATTCCATCCATTGTATTCAACTTTGTGGACATAAGTCTTATATGAAGTTCGAATTCTATTCTTCTTCAATTTAGAAAATGAATTTTGAGTTTGATTCTTACCATGGATATGATAGTCAATCTGTATATCAAAATTAGTAGATCAACATGAGGAGCACAATGATCATGAATTAAATCAATATGAGCAACATAATTCATATGGAGACCATTGTGGAACATAATGAAATCCATTTTGATCACATCAAAGATCACGAGGTGTATCGATCTAATCAAGCTAATATAAATGGTGATTTTATAACAATGATGGTGAAAATGAGCCACATGCACATTATTGAGACATCATTACAACTTACAAAGTGAGCACTTTTTGTAGTGCATGAATTATAATTGGCAACAAAAAAAATCACCACCTTTTGTGCAATGTGTTGATCAATAGCAATATTGATAAATCTCTTGAAGATCAACATAACAACACTATGGCACTTCTTATAACCACTCTGATTTTTCATTAATTATGTTTGATGAATAGTCAAGTCCTATTATGATTAAACATTGGTTGGAGATTTAACAAGTTTAGTTTTCATATATCGTCATGGCGATCAAGATTTCACTAAAAATAGTGAGAAAATATCATCATAGTCCTACTCTTATCTGGTGGCAATACTTGATGGAGCATTAAGTATTGGCATGTTCAAGAATTTTTTATTCTTTACTTCCCTTGAAGTCTCTTAAGTTACAAGCCCAATGTTCGCAATTCTGGTGGTGCACGGTTGTGTAACGAGATTGAATACATAACCATTGATTATTATTCACTGGACGGCAAACGTTCCATGCTGCACTACAACATCGCTGGATTGACTAGCTTTGGGAACTTGTTTCAATTGCCAATAATAACAAAAAAATTAAAATATCCTATGATGGAATTTGTGGCCTATCCCTACCAAAAGCCACAACAATCAATTAATCACCTTACTGAAATTTTTTCACACCCAGCAGACTGGGTTTTGGATTTGTTTTTAGCGGTAGTGGCACTACCAACGCATGTGTTATTCAAAAAGACAGGCATGTTGTTGCGGTAGATTTAGATTCTAGCTTAGTAGATTTTGTAAAAATACAAATGAAATCTCTATCAGTCTTGTCGGATGAATTAGCGGAGGTAGGAAAATCCACAAATGATGAAGACTCTATAATTCCACTGTCGAATTTGTAGGAGGTTGCCACTGCCTCTATTGAGGCTCCTCCAAAAAAGGCCGAAGATGTTAATGATCTTGATGATTTTTGGAAATGTTGTACATGACTATTTTATGATTTTGAAAATTATATTTGAATTTCAAACTTTTCTGTCATGAAGTCTTTAAATTAGTTTCTATTTGTTAATATTATTTGTTACTTGAAATACTTGAAAATTTATTGACAATGCTACTCTTTATAGTAAATTAATATTCTAATAAATGATGTTTATTTTTATGAATGTTGTTATGAAATCATAGTTCGTATTGTTCAAAATCATATTCTCAAAAAATTAATGAATATTATTAGAATTGGTTATATTTCTCATCTTTTAAAGTATTGAGATATATTAATAGAATTTCAAGTTCTTAATTATAATACTAGCGATAAAATCCTTTTCCTAAAAAATTTAAATATTTTCAAAAGTCATATAATCTTAGTTGTTTATTTAAATTTTTTTTAAATTATTATTACTTAGTATTTATATGTTTTAGACCTTAGTTACAAAAATCTTTGTAAATCTCTACAAATTATTATCTTAAAAAGAAATTAAATTTTACAAAATGATCATTTGAATTTATATTACATTTATAAGAAATTATTTTTTAAAAACAAATTCTTTCAGACAAAGAAGTTTAATATTTTGTGTGAAAAATTGCCTACATTGGCAAATCTAGCCATGTAGAATATTGTACATTTTGTCAATATTGTTTGTTGGTTACTTGAATGGCCAAAGTGCCACTTGTACATACACACCTAAAGTAGGTTACCACGAGTCAAGAGGAGTGGTTGTGTCTATTTGGTAGTGATTCCTACTTTGTAGGATCTAGACCATGATTTATGATGAGATTTGTACCTACCATGCACCTACCAAGCATGACTCTTGGATCTAGGCTAGGGTTTTCACATTAGGGCAAGAAAGTGGAGTCTACTTCCTTATTACATGCTGGATTTTCACCTAACTTTGCAAAGGAAGTGTGTTTTACTATGTATTTCCATTCTCCATAGTGAGAAGATAGAAACTTTTTGGAGCCTCAAGGAGAAACTCGAGTTTCCTCTCATTGTATGGTGATTACTCTATTTTTCCAATGAAACCCAGCTTTGGCACTTTGTAAACACTGTCTACAGGCCGTACTACAGCCTTATTTCCACACGTGTGGAGTTGGATTAGACTATTTGATCAATGCTTTGATTGTCTCTACTTGTTTCCTATCAAGCTGCTAAACTAGATCTTGTTTTCTGATGACTAGTTTCTGATAGATTGTTTAACAAGCATACAATCACCTTGTGGATCATTCAAAGATCCATTTATGGTCCTTAGTACTGTACTTTTCACATGGTATCAGAGCCAAGTACAAGGCCATTGATCTGTGTTTGAATCTAATCCAGTTTTAGCAGGTTTTGGTGCAAAAAGCTAGTATTGGAAGAGTGAGCTGGTATCCAGGTTTTGGTGAGGGGATTTGATCCCAAACTTTTTCAGGATCAAAATCCATACTGTTCACACGTGTGGGCATCTCTGAACCAGCATTTAATAACCCATATTCATTGGATCATAGAAAATTCATATGGTGTCAGTTTGCTGTAATTTTTGGTGCAAATCCTAGGATAAGCTACCAAGATCACTTGCCATTGATTAGTTTTGAATTTGTTTCATGAAAACTAATTAATCTAGGCTGATTTCAGACCTTATTAAAGTGGAAACCAGGTCTTGAAAGTACATCAAAGTGAATGAGAGAGATAGAGCCAGTTTTTGTCCAAGAATAGCCAAGATTGGCAAGATCTGCTTGAGTGTAGTTTTCATCTCATCTTATCTTCATTCCAGCTTGTGAGGGAGTGATAGAACTGTGATTACAAATCCGTCTGTTGGATTAGAAGTCAACATTTGAGTGAAACACTGCAAGTTAGAAAGCTTTGTGAGTTTCAGGTCCAAACAAATCTATATCTTGTGTGTAGAATCTTGCTAGTAAGATGGGATCAGTGGGAGCCTACCTTCTAGAAGCTAGTGAGAGGTTAAATTCTACCAATTATGCTATTTGGAAAGTGAGGATGGAGTCACTAATGGTGCTCCAGGATCTTTATGAGTTTCTAATAGATGATGAAGATGAACCTCTAGGTGCACAGGAATTAGTGAGATACAAGAAGAGGTCTAGGCTTGCACTTCACTATATTAAGATGAATGTAAGCAATGATCTTTTAAGAGAAGTATCATCATGTAAGAGAGCTAAAGAGGCTTGGGAATCTTTAAAATTTATCTATGAGTCTAGTAACACTTCGAGGGTTCTCATGCTTAGGAATCAGATTCTACAAAGCATGAAGAGGAGTGATGAGAATGCACAAGATTATGTGCTAAGAATCAAGTCTCTTAATAGGGAGTTAGCTTCCATTGGAGAGAAGATTCAAGATAGTGAGCTTGTTCAGATTGTCCTAAATGGTCTAGGGAGTGGCTTTACAAATTTGGTCCAAAGCTTTGCAATCCAAGACACTTTGCCTACTATAGAAAAGCTACACAGTGTATTAGTAGCTGAAGAGTGTAGGATGTTGCATACCAATGCAAGAATGAATGCTATTTCTCTGCAGGATGGTGATGAGAAAGCTAATTTCTCATTCAAAAGCAAGAAGAAGACCAATGGCAAGAAGAAACACTTCAAGGAGACCAAGGAGGAGGATGAGGCTTCGAGCTCAAAGGGCAAGATCAAAGACAAGTCCAAGTACAAATGTTTTTTCTGTGGAAAGAAAGGACATTTTGCATCAGAATGTCTCAAGAAGAAGAAGGCACAAGAGAGCAAACAAAGCAACATTGCACATCAGGAGGAAGAGGAGGATGAAGAGTCATCCTTGATGGTTTCCAACAAACACCATCATCCAAGAGCAACACCAATGATTCTTGGTGGATTGATAGTGGGGCAAGTTCCCACATGACATATCAAAAGGACATATTCTCCACCTTACTTTCTTACAATGACTTACATAGATCAATCTATACTGCAAGTAGTCAAGAATGTAAGATAAGTGGAATAGGAACAATTCCCTTGTATGTGGGATCATCCAAAAGGATGAATCTAGATAATGTTCTTTATGTTCCTAAGTTAACCAAGAATTTGCTTAGTGTTGGCCAGTTAATGGATAATGGCCTAGATGTACAATTTAAGCATGGAGTTTGTTCCATCCTTAAGAATGATGAATGCATAGCAAAGGGTTTTAAACAAGGTAGATTGCTTAAACTAGATGCTAATGTTGCAATGGAGAGTGTGAATTTGGCAAAGGTGGAGATCTCTAATGTGGAGCAACTTCAAAGCTATAGAAACAATGTGTGCAAAGGAGCTTGCACTTGGCCTCCCCAAACAATTGTCAAAGTGTGGAAAACATTGTCTTGATCTACATTTGAAATCATCCATTCAGATGTTCATAGTTTCTCACAAAAATCTAATGGTGGTGCCAAATACTATGTAATCTTCATTGATGATCATTCTAGATATTGTTGGATTTACCTCTTGTCTAGTAAATCTTTGGTTTATGATTCATTTTTAAAGTTCAAAACTCTTGTAGAAAATCAACTTAGTACCAAGATCAAGGTATTAAGAATTGATAATGGAGGTGAATGTATCTCCAATAAGTTGATTGAGTTTTGTAGTTCTAATGGCATTAAGAGGGAGTTATGTGCATATACCCCTCAACAAAATGGAGTGGCCGATAGGAGAAATAGATCTCTTTGTGTGTGTGCTAAGGCCTTAAGGCTAGATGCTTCTCTACCGAAACCATTTTGGGGTGAGGCAATCACATGTGCTAATTTCTTATGCAATAGATTGCTCAACCAAGCCATTAGAGGAATCACACCACATGAAGCTCTATTTGGAGAGAAGCCCAATGTCAAGGATCTCAAATTTTTTGGATCCACATGCTATGTACACCAATCCTTGGATACAAGGAAGAAGGATGATGCAACCTCCATCAAAGGCATCTTTGTGGGATATGGTGAGAATAGCAAAGGTTATAGAGTCTTCAATCCCATCACTAGCAAGGTGATAGTGAGTAGGGATGTTATTTTTTATGAAGGACATGCTTGTGATTTGGATGATAATGCTACTAATCATCTTGATGCCAAGGATCATGCTAGGATGGAGGAGGAGCTTCCAAGTGAAGAAGAACTTGAGGATCCACCTCAAGATGCAAGAACTCCAAGAACTCCAAGAAGATCTACAAGGGCAAGATCCGAGCCATTGAGGCTCACCTATGATGGTCAAGGTGATCAAAGGGAAGGCTCATCATCTTTCACATCTTACACCTTTCTTACTTCAATGTTAGATGAGCCAACATGCTATGAAGATGCTTGTAAGTCTAAAAGTTGGATGGATGCTATGCAAGTAGAGTATGATGCTCTTATTGAGAATCATACTTGGGATTGATCTTCCTCAAGGGAAGAAACCTCTTGATTGCAAGTGGTGTTTAGATTGAAATATAATCAAGATGGATCAATAAGCAAGCATAAAGCTAGGCTTGTTGCCAAAGGTTTTTTACAAACCAAAGGCATTGACTATGATGAGACTTTTGCTCCTGTGGCTAAGATTGTTACTATCAGGTTGATCATTAGTCTTGCTACAACCTTCAATTGGGAGCTATTCCAACTTGACTTCACAAATGCATTCCTCAATGGTTATTTGGAGGAAGAGATCTACATGAGGCAACCCGAGGGCTTCATCAAGGCAAAGCATGAAGGAAAGGTGTGTTTTTTGAAGAAGAGCCTTTATGGGCTCAAGCAAGCACCTAGAGCATGGTACTCTAGGCTAAACTCTTTTCTCATTTCCATCAATTTTGTAATGAGTGTCTATGATCCATCATTGTATATAAGTTTTCATGATGGCATGATCATTATTCTTGTTTTGTATGTAGATGACATTATCTTGAGTGGTAATGATCTAGATGGAATTAGAGATGTAAAAATTGCTTTAGCAAAATTGAGCTTCATTCTTGGAATAGAGGTTATTAGAGGATGTGATTTTAGCTTCATTTGTCAATCTAAATATGCTACATCCATCCTAGATAGATTTGGAATGAAGAATTGTAAAGGCATTGAGACACCAATGGAGCAACATGTAAAAGCATCTATTGGTTGTGATGAAGCATCCTTTGAGGACATCACATTATATAGAAGGCTTATTGGCTCCTTGATCTATTTAACTATAACTAGACCTGATCTTAGTTATAGTGTTGGAAAGTTAAGCCAATTCATGCAAAGTCCTCTAGTTTCACATTGGAAGATGGCCAAAAGAGTTCTTAGATACATTTCATTCACTAAGAATTTTGGTATTTTGATAGAAGAACTAATCTTGGCTTAAGAGCCTATAGTGACTCGGATTTTGCAGGTGACAAAGTGGATAGAAGATCAACAAGTGCCTTTGCCACCTTTCTATGTGAGGGAGTAGTATCATGGCTTTCCAAAAAGCAAGATACCATCTTCCTATCTTCCACAGAATCCGAATACAAGGCCTTGACATCAACATGCAAGGAGGTCTTGTGGCTCAAAAGGCTATTGGTGGAGCTTCATGTCATGGAGGAGGAGATCCCTATCATCTATTGTGACAACCAATCAGCCCAATCACTTGCAACTAATCCTACATTCAATGCAAGGAACAAACACATCGAAATTGCTCATCATTTCGTGAGGGAAAAAGTGTAAGCTAAAGAGATCAAGCTCCAACACGTGCCATCATCAAGTTGCTTGGCTGATTTGTTTACTAAACCTTTACCTAAAGATTCATTTGTCAAGCTTAGATCTTCAATTGGAGTTATTGATAAAAGCATTGTGATCTCCAAGGCTAGATTTGAGGAGGAGTGTGAAAAATTGCCTACATTGGCAAATCTAGCCATGTAGAATATTGTACATTTTGTCAATATTGTTTGTTGGTTACTTGAATGGCCAAAGTGCCACTTGTACATACACACCTAAAGTAGGTTACCACGAGTCAAGAGGAGTGGTTGTGTCTATTTGGTAGTGATTCCTACTTTGTAGGATCTAGACCATGATTTATGATGAGATTTGTACCTACCATGCACCTACCAAGCATGACTCTTGGATCTAGGCTAGGGTTTTCACATTAGGGCAAGAAAGTCTACTTCCTTATTACATGCTGGATTTTCACCTAACTTTGCAAAGGAAGTGTGTTTTACTATGTATTTCCATTCTCCATAGTGAGAAGATAGAAACTTTTTGGAGCCTCAAGGAGAAACTCGAGTTTCCTCTCATTGTATGGTGATTACTCTATTTTTCCAATGAAACCCAGCTTTGGCACTTTGTAAACACTGTCTACAGGCCGTACTATAGCCTTATTTCCACACGTGTGGAGTTGGATTAGACTATTTGATCAATGCTTTGATTGTCTCTACTTGTTTCCTATCAAGCTGCTAAACTAGATCTTGTTTTCTGATGACTAGTTTCTGATAGATTGTTTAACAAGCATACAATCACCTTGTGGATCATTCAAAGATCCATTTATGGTCCTTAGTACTGTACCTTTCACATTTTGAATATTTGTTACTAGAATAAGTAGAATAAATTTTTTTTGTTGATTTTAATATTTTAATATTTAATGATTTTTT
Source organism: Diphasiastrum complanatum (assembly GCA_029204225.1). NCBI lineage: Eukaryota > Viridiplantae > Streptophyta > Lycopodiopsida > Lycopodiales > Lycopodiaceae > Diphasiastrum > Diphasiastrum complanatum. The sequence goes on from CM055096.1 coordinate 47,416,683, forward strand.
TATTATTATTAATCAATCTAGAATATGTGCAAATTTGAATATATAATCAAAAATTTATATCTAAATTTTTTAGTATGATTTTAATTTTTGACAAAAGATGGTATTTTTTTAGCATGACAATATAAAATTTGCAAAGCATTTTGGATATTGACATTTTTTTATTAAAAAAATTAAAAATTACAAAAAACGGGTCTCCATGTCATTTATCATTTTTTTGGTCACCATGTTTAGTGTCTTCTTTTGTAGGATCTCTACAAAATGTCATCCATATATTGGATGAAAAATTGATCAACTTTCTAGATATGCCTTCCTAAAGACTACGTGATTAATGCATCTTTGGCGACGATTATTTAAAATCGTAAATATTGAAAAGTGAATATCTCGAATACTAATCGTGATTATTGTGATATTGATCGTAAAATACTTGTGAATTTTGGTCGTGACTATTGTGAATATTGATTGTGAATACTCGTAAATATTAATCGAGATTGTTGTAAATACTCGTGATTATTGCAAACATTGATCGCAAACACTAAAATATGTTGAATACTGATCATGATTATTGTGAATATTGATCGTGAATATTCTTGAATCCTTGCCAACTCAATATTCCAAAATGGCAAACATATTTCGAGATCAGAATATTAAACCCATTGTAAAAATTTATCATCAAATAAAAGTCACTTATTTATTGGCAAAATCACTTTATACACGATTTCAATTTTTTTTTAAATCTCAATATGCAATCTTAATTCTACGATTGTAAAAAATTCAACTACTTTTGTGATAGTGATTGTGATAGTATAAGCTCTTGCAACTTAAAAGGTTTAAAAAAACAAATGAATCGTCATGATAACTTAACTTACCAATACATGTCTTTAAATTAGCAAAAAAACTAATAAATGCATTTGTTTGTACCTCAAAGAAAATACCACAAATTTGTAGGCAAATTGTTGCTTTGTGCAGCTTCAAACATTAAAACAATCTAATATCAAATTTGTTATTATAAAACACAAACTTATCAAAAACATAGATATATTTTGGATTCAAAGTATACGACAATATGCAAATTAATTATGAATCACCTGAAAAGTGCATTAAATTATATTTATCTTATCATGCTCTCACGCCACTCAATTTACATAGCAACAATTTTGAAGATCTGTGACAGTTTGCACTTCATCTTATCGGTGTTAGATTGGAAAGCATAGGCGAGCAAGAGTTTTTTCTAGGACAACTTTGTTTGGCTAATTGTGTTGTCTAATACAACGAAATAATAATCATCAAGAAATCTTTTCTTGTGAACTCAATAATAAGCTAGATTTACTGGCAAGTCCAAACTCGTCTTCTAAAAGACAAAAAGACGAAAGTTATATCGAACTATGTTGTTATCTATTGAAGCCTTAAACGTGTGTATTCGAGTTATTGTTGTGGTATTTTGTTGTGAAGGCCTTGCCATAAGGTTAAAATTGTTGGATTAACCAAAAAAAATCATCATCACAATGCATAAAACATTTGCGTGTAAAAGTTAAGAACAATCATTGAATTTCTACTAAGCTTATTTTCTACATTCTTTTAATCATCACAAAAGGTTAAAATACGACAATATGACATGGCAAGGACTTTGTGGTACAATGTTTCTTTCTTATTTTGGGTTGAACCGAGAGGGGGATTTGGTTTGTAATATCTATGTTAGAGATTTTGGTTTGGTTTGGTTTTTGAAAAATAGCACTCTTTAAGATATACTTTCTCAAAGCTAAATGAGTTACAAGGTTTTCTCAATAACATACAGTGGAATATCTATAGAGATATGCTATGTGGTTAATTTTGAGATCATGACTTTTTTTTGTGCAATTTCAAAATCTTGTGGATCCACTTTGTATTCTATTGATCGGATTTATTTGCATGCATAAACCAGATAGTAAAACATCAGCATATTGATGAGTAATGTAGAGGAACAATTACTTGTGATTTACTGAGACTTTTTTACACGAATTTGAGTTATTAACTCGAGTAGTATTTAGAATCTTGTTGAATGTGGTGTATTAATATGAAAGCCCTGCACATAGACATTCAAATATTTCTGAGTCATGGACAACTAACCGAGTCAAAAGCGACACTTTTGAGTTAGTTGAATTACCTTACAATGTAATATTGGTTATTTGTCTTGCTTTTAAGTCACAATTCATGGTGAGTCTCGTTTTCATGGATTTGTTCCTAGGATACAGCAAAACTTTTGGAAATAGGTTAGATTGCTTCAGAACTAAGGGTAATTTTATCTACATATATTCTAGATCGGTCTCAATGTCTATTGAGTAAAATTCGTATAACATGTTTTTCAATAAGAGTCTCTAAGGTTGAGTTGACTTAGAATGACTCATACGTCTTCAAAGAAGATAATGTTCACGATTTTGAACACACTCTTGAATGTCGACCAATTGGTGGGGAGGACAATTTTGAAGACAGATTCTTGGGAACATAGGCAATTCCTTAGTATTTCTTATTTAACCACACCTAATGGTGATCAGGTGTTTGTGTAAATATGCGTATAAGTGCAACCCTCATCTTCGAGTCATAAAACAACTAAGGGTACATATTACGTACCCATAAGGGCATGCAACAGGTTATTTGAGGTGACAGTCTCATTTATGGAACGAAACGTTGGTCTGGAGCTGTAGGCCTTTTGGGTGCCACGTATCAATGTCCTATTGGCATGAGGGTGGACCCACATTAGTGTGCACAACTGTCGCATGTCGATGGTCATGCATGACTCCTATGGTCGGAGATGACCCCACCTCGACTATGTATATAGAGGTGGATGTCATTCATTCTCTCCTGAAGAATGAAGAGCTCTTCCACTGGTGGGCAAGTCGGGACGATTATTTAGGCCTCAGGATGTAGGTAGTCGAGGGTAAGGTATGGTTGTATGGGACAACATGGCTTATCGGAGATCCGAACATGCTTGATGGTGGTCTATAGCTTCAATGCACATGACCTTTCAAGATTTACATGGATTTATCTTACGTACCGACCGAGGAGGGGAATAGTTCGGTACTTATCTTCAAAGCAAAGGTATCCATCATCAAATGACAACCCCTTACACACCTCAATGGATGGGCAATAACGTACCTCTATGGATGTGCAATAACGTAGCATTCGTCACCTATTTGTGTCTTAGCAATGACCGGAACGACGATGGGGATTCTAACAGTACAATAACTAGATCACCTTTATGAACTAACATAAATACTATATGTATAAATATTATGTCTAGGTTAACAATCCATATAACAAAGAAGACATGCAATCTTCAGCCTTAACACAACTTCTTAGACCAATTTGATCATGCATTATTCATAAACCTTCTATAGATTTTTTGACAAGCTACAATAAGACCAAGACATTGTGTTTTGAAAAACCCCTTCCAAATCCCACCCAAAAAATGTCAAAAAACATGTTAGCACTCCATTTCAAATCCAAAACGGATCACTGAATTTTCAGGAACTGTTTCCTAATGTTTAGGAACTAAGATCAAAACATATTGAACCACTGTGAGCTGGTAGGATCTTCTATTGCCCTTCACAGTGATAAATTCCCATTAAGATCGAGGCTTGTAGTGATGGAATTGAAATTTGAGAGAAATGCTTTAGACAAGGTACAGGAGGGAGATAGAGAGAGAGACCTTTGGAAAGATCTGAAACATCAAACGTTCAGAAGCGTCGAAGTCCTTCAAAAAACATTCACTACATTCAAAGAGTTCAAAGGATTGCAAATTCTAGGAGCATAGAAGCTGCGTGAAAACTGCTTGGCAATTGAAGCTCAGCACTATTTACAACTTTTCGTTTACGAGGGCCAAGCTTGACTCTCATGTACAAGGTTTATTCTCAATAAGCCCCACTTGATTGATAGCAAGGTGAACGGACCAGAAAATTGGCAAAATCCGTTGGCATCAAATAACCCACTAATCTAAAGCACAATTAGTCAAAACAGGAAAGCCCTTAGAGCGGTTCTGAATTAAGTATATTTATAGCTGACTTCACTACCGGTTTTGGAGTCTGCTGACCAGAATTTCCTGGACCTACATCGGATGAATGATGATGATTCTCATTGTCCTTCCAGAGTTTGTGTGTGTCAAGATCTGGAGAGGGATATATTTTTTGGCCCAACATGTTCAAATCGGAATTCATTCCTTGTTGCTAAAATCATGCGAGTAGCAGACCTTTCAGATACATGCAAACGCTTGACATCCACCAATTTACTCTCTTCCTCCTCACACTTGTCAGACCAGTATCCATCATCGTCCTCATCCTGTCCAACCAAGAAATCTTCTCTTTCTTCATCAGCCCCAATGCTTTCATCAATTGAACCCTCCAACTGAAAAATTTTACAGAACAGCAACAAAATTTTGGTCAGGAAATATCTTAACCTTATACCAGTCATTCTGTTCGATATTGAAGGATTGGTAAAAGAACAGGATATTTCAACAGATAAATTTTGCAAACTGACCTACAGATCAAAAAAATTCAGAACCCCAAAGAAGGTACCTCGAGAACCTCTTGGTGCTCATTATCAAAATCGTCCAACTCCTCATCAGTACTGATAACTGAAGTATCCTCTTCAGGCTCTTCCTCACTGACTGAAACGGCGACTTCATCAATAAGCTGGAGAAAAGCACAGCCACAGTAAAGTCAACGCTCCTTGAGGATCAGAAGCTGGCGAAGATAATAGCAACTTCTCACCGAAAAAAGAAAAATAGCAAATAAAAAATCAATTGAAATCAATAACTTTTCTTTAGACACCTCCATATTTAATTTCACTTTACCTAGGCAGTGATTAGGAATTGCACACCATGCTTTAACACAAAATTCATACTGCTTTCAAAGCATGCATATTGTTTGCCCAGGTCTCAACGCTCTAGTACCAATCTTGCTATATACTGATATGCCCAAATGCAGTTAAACTGATGAGCACAAAAACCAGCTTTAAATGACATCCCAAAAGGTCTTATTTAAGTTCCTTGTCTCCCTGACTGAGCTAAAATGTAAAACATCTGCACTCTGTTACTGCTGAAACATCCATATAATTACTACGTTTCATCCAGATTTCAGCATTACCAAAATCTAACTTCTTCTTTATGAATTATGATATGCAGAGTTGCTCACTACTGTGCAACTTGATCGACAGGACAAGCTGAAACCTAAAGCCTACAATATTCAAACTAAATCAGTTGCTGTAAAACAAAATGGCTACCAGAAAAAGCAGCACTTAATAAGTCTCATGAAATGAATGTAGCTTATATAGCCACACTGACACAGACTTGGAGTTGAAAAGAATATTAGTTCAGAATGATAGAGTCACTCTCTCTAAATGGCACAATCTTATGCCTACACAATTGCTCATTTTCATGTATGTAAGCAGTGCCCAAAACTTTATAATCAATCCTGCAAAAAATTTCATGAACAAGATGGACAAACATTTAGACATCCCAATCATGCAGCTTCTTAAAGGTCAATTCTGAATGTGGATGAGAAGGAATTAGGCTTTGAGTCATGATTTCGATAAGTTGCTTAGTCAAAATTGTAACTTACACCAAGAAGCCTCACACAATCTATCTGAGAACTCTAATTGTGTGTTTAACAAATAGCATCGAGTCTATCTAATATGGATCTATCAAGTTCTTGCCATCTGGAATTCAAATATGTTAAGATACCTATTTAAGCTTAAACTAGTGCTTTCAATCAATCTTTAAGTAACGTAAGTTACAGCAAGAAGCATGAAAAACATTCTTTGAAAAAATGAATTTTGAAGTTTGAGTGATTAAGAGTTCAATTGCATTAAAAATGGACCACTAGCACAGCTATTATAGTCGTTTCATAGTGGAGCTACAAAGTGTGGCTTTTGTAGCATTCAAGTGAATTGATTCCAGGACTGAACACATTTAAAACATCCACATTCCCTTTTTCTTCACAAAAGGCCACAAAATTGGGTCCGAGGGCCCATGAAGGACCTTAAAAAAGAAATAAAGCAGACGACAAACCTATCTCACTAATATTTTTTGCAGCGGCACGAAAAAAAATTGGTTCTTGTCCCGAACCTTGATTCCATTCATTATCATCATTCACTAACTATGGTCATTTCCTGATCAAATCCAAAAAATGATCGCAGTCAACTTGCAACTGAATGTTCACTTTTGTCACAACAAAATCATCCTTCATAAGAAAAGAATATCAAGTTGAGTGACAACTAGGACTTAAAATCACAGCAACACAGAAGCTTGTTTCTCAAGATAAAATACCAACTTTCCTTCTATGTTCTACACTCTCACCTGAGCTGCAGATAACCTTGTTAACTACAGAGGGGCTTTATAGAAAAAAGCGTAAGCACCTGCAATTGACTGCCTACAGTAGTATAAGCATTTGAAAGATAGGATGGATAACGTAAGATACACAATATGAAACAGTGACTCCAATTATTCACATCTACATAGTGTCAATCACGAGCAGTAAAACCCTCCCTTCGAGTAAAAGATAGGTAACATTGTGAGCGCACTATACATATACCCTTAACGATGCCCTTGCTTTATTATTGAAGTATCCAATCCTGCAAACAGATATTTATCTCATTTCATCTGATCTTTCTTATAAAAAACGTCTCAGCTCAGATTCTTTAGTTAACAACTTTCTAATCCTTGTTAGCTATTCAACCATTCTTCACTTTTCTTAGGCATTCTGCAAGTCTGAACAATCAAATTGCAAATCTAATGTCAAAAATGACTCGACCATGTGAACTACTATTCCAAGAACTAACAGACGTAAGCATAAAGTTTTGTCGAACCACAATCATATTAACAAATTTAAGTTGAGATTTAATTGTAGCTCTCAACAACCATTATGTTAAAAAAGTGAAATTCAGCTGCTATTTAATATCTGATTAAATGGAAGACACTAACTCGAACAATCTGAAAAGCATTTAACTCGTCATAGTGCACAGATACTATGATCTCTATGTGCATACAAGCTTTAAATGCGATATCAATTTCACCAATGACCAGCATAGTTACCAGCAAACATGGTAAACGTGCAAACACCAATGTTTGCAAACGTGTTTGCAAGTTTTTAGGGGGAGTGCGGAGATTTGCGACCGTTGTCCATCTAAACCCTAACTTTTCTTAAGCCTAGAGCTTTGTGGGGACTTGTAGGAACAAAGTGCATCTTAGAGGCTACCCTATACATACTACAACGTACAAAATAGCGTCACAATCTACACTAAATTCTAGTAGATTATAAAGCTATCCAAACATTACCAATTAATCATCAGGCTACAGGCTAGCTACTACACTGTACCAATGTACAGGGCCAATGCTACTCAAACTTGAAAACTTTCAGGCATTTACGTAGTTCTTTACATTAAAATTGACTCCGAAATTTGTACTCTTTTTTTACATTGAGCCATCGGTGGACATGTTTAGCAAATGCGTCGAACACAAATGAGTTGCAAATACCAGCAAATGCGTTTCCTAGTAACTATGCTGAAGGTAATTAAGAAATTGCTGGTGACACTAACATCTGGCACACAGTAAAGGTAACTCTGAAGGTCTAAAGGATATACTGTGAACATGGCCAATTCAAAAAGTAACACATGAATATGCATTACCTTGAACTCGCATTTAAATCTTTTGTACAGCTATTTACATATGCATCTTTACATGATATGAGGACAGCTAAAGAGTGTGTGTGTGTGTGTGAGGGACATACTACAAGTTTGTTAGAAAGTTTAATCAGAACAGAATAGGGGAAACTGATGAGGGTTAAAGAGAAGACCTCCTTTTCTGCTCCTTCTCCATGTTTGGGTGAACTTGAACATGATGAAGCTTGACGACTGCCATATGAGTCTGTACCTTCTCCCCTTGAACTTTGCCCATCTGCACTGCCATTGTAGCTTGTCTCCCCAACTTCAGTTGGAAATGCACTCAATCCATAACTTCCAAATTGGAGATTTACATTCTCTGCTTTGCCAATCTGCAAAGGTCCAAAAACAGGGTTCCCAACACCACTCTCATTGCAGGTACATGAGGCTGACTTGGCACTTGTATCTGAGGTCTCGACAGGCCAAGCTTTAGCAACAGAACCATCATTGTTCATCAGGGCCACAAGGTGATGTGCAGATCCTCTCCTTTGTATAAGCTGAAACATACATTTCGAACCCAAAGAAGATGCAGCATATTGACTGCGGTATTCTTGATCAACCACTTTCACAGTATTGGTTGCCTGGTCATAGAGTGGTTCGCCTGCCTCTCGCCTGCGAAGACAGCTAAATATAGTAGCATGAATGGCGGCCACACTCTTGTCAACGTTAGTGTTGTTGACCATAGGGACTAAATGTTTATCAGCTCGTTTGCATAGGTAGTCCTGTATTGTCCTGATGTTACACATATATTTTACATATTTATTCTTGGCAGGATCCAAAGTCATATACTTTGCTCGAACTGCAAAACGTTCCAAGTGTTTTTCCTCATTTGCAATATAGATCATAAAGGGTATGATGGAAGGGTGCTTTCTCATAAGTCCCATCTGTCAAGAAAGCATCAAATTTGTCGGTCATTGGTCAAGTTGTCAGTTGATTTGGCCCAGCCTCTCAAAGGAGAGTAAAAATTTGCAAGGCTGCTCCCATACCTCTCTAAATCAAGAGCACGTAAATGGCTATGAATGAAAGGTCACTGTGGCGTCGATCGACTAATGAACGTGTCACAAGGGTTATCTTAATCTGATGACTAATCATCCAGCAGACTATAGCATTGATCAAACGTGCAATCACAAATGAATGAATTGAACTTACAGATGTTCGCATCAAAGAATTGAATTTAAGTTAAACTCCTTGTTACTGCTCATCTTTGGGGAGCAATCTCATATTTATGACTCATAAAGAGAACTAACATGAAGCCAATATCCACAGCAAAGTCCTAGAGCACAAACAAGTAGCACTGCTCAGTATAAATAGCTGCTACATACCAATAAAAAAGGAACCCAACTCAAAGCCATGCATAGAACAACAGGCCAAAAGTAACTGCTAAGCATACACCCCAGAAGGATTTAAGAATACGGATATAGAGTTTCTAGTGATGACAAAGTTTGACCAATACTAGACCTACACTATGTTTTTCAAGGAAGACATTATGCACTGTAAGCAGCAGACCCAGCCCACTTGATGGGAAAGACTTAACCATGGATGTGTAAAAAATCGCATCATGTTTTTCAGTCCAGTTAAACTTGTGCAGAAACTATATCCTTGGAACTCTGTGGCTATCAGAGAGACATCTAAGAGAATGCACCTTTGATCTAATCATGGGCAACTTAAAAAAGCCCTCCCCAAAAGCAAGGCTTCAGACCAATGTGCTAAAATAATATGATCAATTCCAGCTGAGTCACTGACTTGTGAATCACAGCTAGGAACAGAAAAACTGTTTAGGACTTGCAACACTCTCAAAAGTGAAAATAGGAAAGAATCAACAAATCAAAGAATAAAGCACTTAAAAAACCCAAAATCAAGACTAGCATGTAAGCCAGAATGCAAGCCCGAGGCATGCCAACAGCACCTTCGGTATCAGGCAATAAGAACTCTACTGATTTGCGATGCTGCCCTAATCGCCATAAAATGGCTACAAGGGTGCAAGTTAAGTAAAATATTGGTAGGTAATTACCAATCATCAACAACTAAGGTTATAACAAAGACCAAACAAGTTCAAATTTCCCTGCATATCAATCCTGCTTTACTCGAACGCTTCATAACTTACGGTGATTAGTAGTAACCAACACCATAGAAGCTCTTTGAAAAACATCAACAAAAAACTCAGATGCAGTTGCATGCGCACACGCACACACACACACACTAGCATGCATCTCAATGTTGTGTGCTTTATAACCTAAATCCTGAATAGTATTGTATACCTGTGTACATTCAGATAGTATATGCTGTGCAATAAATTTTCATTATGTCCGTATACAGACACCTTATAGTAGCACTATTGATATATTAAAATTAGATTCCTATGCATTGCTGTTTAGTACTCATGACAAATTAAGGCATGTAAGCCCTGAGGGCTTAAAATCTTCCATTTGTACTATACTTACGGTTTATTGTATATGGAAACATAGTATATGTTAAAAAATATACATGTGATTTCCTGCTTCCTGAAGTTCACACCTTGATAGGAACGTACTTTAAGAATATGCCATACTTGTTTAAATTACTATTTGAAAAGATCAAAAGGTACATAGTTAGCAAACACCGATTTATGGAATGCTTTGCAAGTATGGATACAGCTCCAGAAAAACATCTTGGAATACTTACATAATAGTAAACCAGTAGTCTATATCCTGCAAGCGATAAAGATGATCATGTAACAGGGGGTTGCAATGAACATTTCTGCAAGATAAAACTTAGGCTAAAACAGAAAAATCCTCCATCAAGCTTCATTCAGTAATCCAAAAATCACCCAACTCATGAATGAATGTCCAGGCTTTTAAGAAAGCGTTTAGAATGTAGGTATAAGCATGTGATTGTCCAGACGGGTTATATTTGATGTGCTGGAATGGAAGGATGGAACATTATGGGCATCAAAAACTATCAGATTCACACTTAAGTTCGAAGAAATGAATGTGTACTTAATAAGATGCTCAAATGTAAAAAAACCTTAACATTTGCTAATATTAACTACTTACCACAAAATTAAGGCTGAGATGCACACCTTCGACAACAACAGATTCACACTTCTGCTCCCAGGATGTAATTAGCCTGTCCAGACTATCAATAACTATTTCACTCTGTGCTTTAAACCCTTGAATAGCCATTGTCTTAGGACTCACCAGGTGGTCTGTACCCTCACTCCCACTGCTGGTTTCAATATGAGCCCTTCTACCCATTGATTTGATATGAGAAATTTGAAGTGCACTTGGACCTCCATTCTTCGAACTTTTTCCCTTGAAAATGACTTGTTGCTCCATTGTGTCGTGTGTCACACCTCGAGGATGAACATGCAGTGTTGTAGATGATAGGTCAACAAGACCACCACAATTTGTCATTTTGGTTACCTTCTTTTTTGTTTTTGCTTCTCTGACAGCGGTAGGATCTAGACATTCACCAGCATGATATGTTGAAGCCCATAGTAAGGGATTCTCATTTCCGTCGGTGAAGCTTCTCATCATATGTCTAATAGAATCTGTAGAAACCACAGTTGTAATGCCAAGTCGACTAGCCTGAAAAGTAATAAGAGCATGAAAAGAAGAAGCATCATAAGCCTCTAATGGAATGGCAGCTTATGGAAACAATCAAATTGCAGTAGCACAGCGTAACTGAAAACTACAGATCGTTTCTGCTTCCTAAGAAAAAATTAACACAAGTTACTTAAGACCATAGTTGCAGCGCGATTCCCGAATCGCGATTCAGAATCGCGATTCCGATTCGCGATTCGGAATTTTCCCAGAATCGTGTAGAATCGATTTTTTTTTTTTTTTTTGAAATTTTTTTAGGCAATATGGGTATCAGATGAAAGCTCTGATCGAGGGGATTATGATTGTGTAGTTTGCCGACTGTTTCAGGTGCGAAACACCAAAAAGTGTGTTTTCACTCGAGGAGTTGGAAGGCCAAATCATGAAGAGGCCTTACCGTCGGGGCCGGGGTCTACCGGCAGCCCCCGGACCCCGCCGTTGGGGGGCGTTGCCCCCCAAACCCCCCACCAGGGGGCTACCGCCCCCCGAACCCCCCGTTTCTCGGGGGGCTTCCGCCCCCCGAACCCCTCGTTTCCCGGGGGGCTACTGTCCCCCGAACCCCCTAGAGCTTCTTGCTATATAGACGTTGTAGATAAAAATGCCACCGCCCCCCTGTAGATAAAAATGGGGTCCAAATGCGCGCCGAGAAGGGCCCAATATTTATGCCCCCAACTGTATGTACATTGCACTCACATCTCCAGTGAACCAAAAGTGATCATCATCCATACAGTTGATAGTCCAAACTGTAGCATTAACATTTACTGAAAACCAGAGCAAATGACAACCGGATAGCTACTGAAAATAAGATCTGTTTGTGCCTCATCTACTACACTTCTGAGAGGCAAAACGCTGGTTTGACCATTGATCCCCTAAAAAAAATTTCAGCAATAAGCTATTTTTCCAAAAAAAAAAAAAAAAAAATTATTTTTTTTTTTTTTTTGCGATTCTGGGTCGCGAATCGCAATTCGCAGAATCGCGACCCGCGAATCGCAGACCCAGCGAATCGAGATTCGCTGCAACTATGCTTAAGACCCACTACTAGATAACAAAATAGCACTAAAAGTGTACTTGAGAAGTTGGTTGTATAATGTGTTAATTCCAATGTTCCAAAGTATCACAATTTATAGCTGTGGGAATCAACTCGGAATCCCTTTTTTCCTGCCAAAATTTCTCCTTTTTTCAAAATTATCTTTTTCATGAGAACAATAAATCTATTACCTGCTTTTGGAGAGTAAACAATGCTGACTAACACTGTAACAATCTTTTGAACCTTCAAGAGAAGAACTATCTCAAACAAGCAAAATAGGTGAAGGAGACCCACAATGCTCAGACCACGGATTTCACCACACATGGCATATATTACATGGAACAACTTCCCATCACCTATGACAAAGACAGTTGACTTCGCATTCATAAGAAACGGTCATAGTTGCACTGAAACAACATTTTGGGGCTTCAACGCTCCAGAATGCTGCATTCCAGGATAAAGGAATGCTGTCCTGGTACAGAGCAGCTGAGAGGCAGCTGTGAGTAGCCAAATTATGTGTGGCAGAAGTCTATTCTTTTGTTTGCAGATAGGAAGAGAGGGTGTGAGTAGCTATCAAGGACTTCATGCATTATGAGGAGATGTCAAGAATTAGATATGCAACATCAAGCATTCACCATAAGCAATCACCACAAGAAGGCGGAAGAAGAACACGCACTGTCACTCTATCACACTAACTCATACAGAATGTAAAATGTACAAATAAACCCTGAACTCCTGATAGAGAGAGAAAACCTACGAGTAGACTAATAGACTAGCCTAAGGCTAATGACAGCTGGTCACAGCTGTCAACATTAATGTACCTCGTAAACAGTAACAATGAAGTTTATCATTGATTTCTAACACTCTCCCTCAATGATAAAATTACATTCTTCTATTCCTAATAGAGTACGAAACCTCTCAAATTTACATCTACCTAATGACTTAGTAAAAATATTTGTCATTTGATCTTCAGATTTACAAAAAACAAGATCAATGGCTCCAACAAGAATTTTCTGTCGAACAAAATGGTAGTGTATTTTGATGTGCTTGGTTCGAGCATGTAGAATTGGATTTTTGGCAAGGCGAATGCAACTTTGATTATCGTAAAATATAGTAGTCGCATCCACCTGTGGTTGACCTAGATCCACAAGCAATCTTCGTAACCATACCGCTTCTTGTGTAGCATTGCTGAGTGCTCGATATTCAACTTCCGTCGATGATAAGGCTACTGTAGGTTGCTTTCTGCTGCTCCATGAAATTGCAGTTGTACCATAACTGAATGTATGACCACTGGTAGATCTTCTGTCATCAACATTACCTGCCCAATCGGCATCTGTATAACCTACCAACATTGGCACTTCAGGCTAATCATGCTTCAAACCAAAATTCAATGTCCCTCGAATGTATCTGAGAATACGTTTAGCAGACTTCCAATGTGCTTGACTAGATCTTGCATAAATTGACTAACAACACTAACAGCATAAGAAATATTATCAAAAGTTTTTGGTTCTTGAGCCTTGAGCACAGAACCCATTAGGGGTTTCATCTCTAATCTTGCAGGAGGTTTTCGATTTCTACTTGATCTTCTAAGCTCTCCCTGCTCACTTGATTCGGGAGTATCTCCCTTATTAGCATCACTTGTTACTGACAAGTACCACTTAGGCACTCTCCTAGGAATCTCATTATTGACCCTGTCTTTTTCCATTGGCTCTTCCATATCGACACCAACTTCTTCCTTCACTTGCACTCTAGCTTTATCATCAAAGGGATCAATTGTCAATTTTATTTGGTCATTTTGACCCATCTCATCAAAAGTAGCATCTCTGGAAATCACGATCTTTTGTGCATCTGTGTCATACATCCTGTATGCCTTTGCTCAGACTTCATTCACTCTTTTACTCGCAGAGGTCTTATACTATTCCAACACAACATTTCTGTTGAAAAGAAAAAGGAGCTGGCAGAAAAGAAGCAGCAGCAACACAAGATTAGTCGTGGATCAGCAGGCAGGCGTAATCAAAACAACAACACCAGGGATCGATCGGGTTTTGTTTTTTGCCACTACTTTCAATACTTGTATTATTCATTTTGTTGAAAGTCGTAAATATTTTGCTTGTTTAATCATTGCGCTTCCATGATGTTCAGTCTCAGTCCTCTGCTTAGCTTGTTTGAGTGCTTTCTAAGATTTGATTGATTATCATCTTGCGAACTGTAAGTCATTCATGCATCATGCAGCTTCTTGTTCAACAAGATGGCCATCTTCGATCTAAGCACCCATGCTCTATAAATTATAGTTGATTAAGCTTATTATTATTCTTTGTATGCTATTCAGCCATTGTGATTGCCATGGAACAAATTTACGATGCAACAAGTGGAGAGGTTGGTGAGGTTAACGTTCGTGGGAATGAAATAATGATTATCAAGGAGCAACTGCTTAGAGCTGATGAGTTTCCTCCGGAAAGGCTGTTGCGACTACTCTTCCAACTGAAGAGCATGGATTTGGGCTTGGAGGATTTGAAAGCCACAATGGTGGGAAAAGTAGTGAACAAATTAAAAAAGCGTGTACATGGAGGTGTCAGATACGTTGCAGATTGGCTTCTGGGTGATTGGAATCAATTGGTTCACAACATATTTCATACACCTTCTAAACAAACAAAAGGCTGCAATTCCACTACAGGTCTCCAGCAAATTTGCAGGCGGAAAGCAACTCCTACTCTTCCTCCTCTGAAAGAAGTTCAAAAAAGGCCTTCAATGCAGGTCAAGAAGACCGTGAACAACGAACTAATTTCAAGCGCATCATCATCATCAGTCGTCGTGCTTCGAAACTCTCGTAGGCCTGCACGTGCTACTCAGGTGCCCACTTCTCTAGACATTCTGAAGAACGTCAATCATAAAGCATCTGCTGTTGCTGCACCATCTATTGCATATGCTGCTCGTAAAAAGAACGTTTGGGTAAAGTTTAATGGTGAGGTAATAGGCGGACCCATAGTTTGTCGGATCCCTACATCAGGGATCAGCAAGAAAGCAGACGACGTGCCAGCTATTGAGCCCAAAAGAGGCCAAAAAAGGATTCATAGTCAGACGGGATTATCAAGCTCACAGGTAAAACGATGCGAGGGGCAGTCTTGAACATTAACCAATATTCAAAGCCAAATAAGTGAAGTGCAATTGTGGCCCACTGATTAGCTAAGCAGCCAGCGGCTCGAGCGTTCTCTTTTATAGGCTGTCGCCTCTGTGCTGCACGGATTTACATAAAGGCTTAAGAAGCTGATGCATCTTCAACTCAAGTAAAGTGAGACACTGGAAGTAGAGGCAAATTCCAATTGACCTACATTTTGAAGATATGCATTGTTGCAACAACTCAGTTTTTTTTATCAGACAGCTTTTGTTGTTAACATTCTCTGGCAATATTGAATACTTTAGTAATTCTGACCACTGACCAAACGTAACAATCTCAATAACAGATGTTTTCGGTCTATTATGAAGGCATTTATTTTACTACCACACACACACTCAAACTATAAATACTCTAAATTAGTTGCAGATTTCGGACGTAGCTGCAATAACGAACAATCAAACATTTGGATTTCGTAATATTTGTCATTTCTTGATTCTGATTACGAGCATCTTGAGATCCTCAAAAATATGAGACGCATCCTTTTTAGGCTGTACTGGCTGTAACGCTTCTAAGGTGTTGGTTCATACGTGTCTTTATTCCAACTCACACCCATACCTCCGAGCCTGGCTTTGGGATCATTTCAAACTCTAATTTGCATTCAGTCCCGTGCAACATCCTTAGCAGAATAAAAATCCACCTGGCCTGCATTCCTGAAGTCCAGAACGTAAGTTTTACATAGGATATGAAGCACGGTATAATAAGAGAAGAAAAAGTCAAGCATGAGATTACCCTCTGTGTCGATGTCATTCCCAGATCAGACACAAAGCATGGCTTTTATACAAATAATGCCAAGATCATTCCATCATCATATTATTCTATCTCAACATGAGTTTATCACTTTAAAGCATTCTCATACACGATTTGCACAAAGTGCTTCTTCACATCCTTTGCATTATTATTTGCCATTGCCAATGTTGTTTTAGGCGCATCATATCCAAGGAAAATACACTTAACAGCTTTTGCATCCAGCTTCTTTCGCTTTTCATTAGGTACATGAGCGTAAGCATCACAACCAAATACTCGTAAATGAGAAACATTAGGTTTCTTTCCAGTAAAAGCTTCGTAAGGTGTCTTACCCTCCACAGACTTCGTAGGACACCGATTCAAGATATGAGTAGCTATGTTGCATGCTTCTGCCCAAAAAGTATTTGGCAAACCCTTGCTCTTAAGCATTGCCCTAGCCATCTCCACAATGGATCTGTTTTTCCGTTCTGCAACTCCGTTCTGTTGTGGTGAATAGGGTCTAGTGGTTTGTCTCTTCCCCTGATCCTTGCAAAAGTTTATAAACTCTGTTGAAAAATACTCACCGCCACCATCTGATCTGAGGGTCTTAATATAACAACTTGTTTGTTTTTCAACTAGAGCCTTGAACTCTCTAAACTTGGCAAAAGCATCAAATTTCTTGCTTATGAAATAAATCCAGATATGTCTACTATAGTCATCAATGAATGTGATGAAATAGTAACAACCACTAATGGACCTAGTTTGTATTGGTCCACTCAGATAAATATGAACAAGATCAAGAATGCCATTGGCTCTTCTTGCTCCATCTTTGGGAAATCTCTCTCTATGTTGTTTTCCCAAAATGCAACCCTCACAAATTTTTCCTTCAAAAGAGATATCAGGCAATCCAACAACTAGATTACCTATTTTAAGAATTTGCAACCTTTTTGCACTGATATGACCAAACCTTTGATGCCAAAGATCACTTCGACTATCACAGTGCTTCCCATAGCTTGAGTAAAAGATCTCGCATTCAATTTGTAGAGTCGATTCTCGTTGACTCTAGCTCCTGTAGCAATCACTTTGTAGTGATTCTTGATGTCTTTGACAAGACATTTGTCAATGTCAAACTCAACCTTGAGTTGTTGATCAGCCATCGTCCCAACAGATAGTAGATTGTTAGCTAAGCCAGGTACATATTGCATATTTCTTATCTGCTTTATCTTCCCGTTGGCTAACTTCACTGGTACCACTCCAACTCCTTTAACAGATAGCAATTTGCCATCAGCTTGTCCAACTTCATCACCATTGTTAGTTTCCTTGAGTTCTGAAAACCACTCGCAAGAGCTTGATCATAGCTCCTGTTACGATGATTCAAGTTCTCTTGACGTTGTTCTTCTTGCAAAAGCAATCCACCTAGTTCTTCATAGGTTGGAAGATTTTCTCTTGTGGCTATACTCGTCACAAACATCTGGTGTGACTCACTCAGACTATTCAATGTCAATTGCACGAAATCACGATCTTGTACTCGCTCCCCAACTGCTGCTAATTGGTCACGGATCTCTTTGATCTTCAGTATGTGATCGGCAATAGTTGCACCATCATCCATCCGCAATGTATGCAACTTCGTCTTCAGAAACAGTATTCAAGATGTATTTGTCGTTTCAAACAATGCCTTCAATGTATCCCACGCTTCTTTTGGTCCTTCTGAATCTGAAATATAGGGAATAATTGCATCTCTAACTGATAAGTTGAAAACATTCTGGGCTTTCCGTTTTCTCCTATCAAATGCCCGCTGATCTTCTTCAATCACTGACCTTGTCTCTTCACCTGTCACGATCTCCCACAGCTCCTTTTCCATCAAAATGTTCTTCAGTTTGAATTTCCCAACTACATAGTTGCCGACACCTTCCAAATTGCTTGACTCATTAAGGACACTCTCGCTTAGAGTTGCCATTACTGGATAGATGAGTTGATCAGGCACGCAGGACTATTGTTGCTCTGATACCATGTCAAGAATTAGATATGCAACATCAAGCATTCACCATAAGCAATCACCACAAGAAGGCGGAAGAAGAACACGCACTGTCACTCTATCACACTAACTCATACAGAATGTAAAATGTACAAATAAACCCTGAACCCCTGATAGAGAGAGAAAACCTACGAGTAGACTAATAGACTAGCCTACGGCTAATGACAGCTGGTCACAGCTGTCAACATTAATGTACCTCGTAAACAGTAACAATGAAGTTTATCATTGATTTCTAACAGGAGAAATATCAACACATAGTTTTTGGATACTCGCATATTTTTTTTATTGTTTGGTTTGGAGGTTGTAGTGCATCTTATTTTTCAGATTCTTCTTGCTAAGTACTATTTACAGCTGCTAGGAAAAAACCGGCAACATTTTTGTTGGCTAGTTACAACATAGGCAGTGGCTTTGAGCACCTATGATGGTGGAGTGCATACGCTGCCAAACCAGAAATACTTTGTATTTCTACTGTCGGCCATTTTAGCGCATTTTAACACAACTGCATCTTGCTATACTTACCATTGAGCATATCAGCACGCTTTTACATTGTTTTGGTTTTTCTTCCTATACCAACCTGTCTTTTGTATTTCTACTGTCGGCCATTTTAGCGCATTTTAACACAGCTGCATCTTGCTATACTTACCATTGAGCATATCAGCGCCGCTTTTACATTGTTTTGGTTTTTCTTCCTGTACCAACCTGTCTTTTGGCTAGGTAATTTACATTTTTAAGTGCTTATTTTTCTGTATCTATGCCTATGGAGGGACAAGGCATCAGGGGGTGGAGCTGGATTTAATGGTGCTCCATAATATTCATTGATAAAGACAACCCAATCTCTAAGTCTTCAACATAGCAAAGGGTTGTTAATAGAATTGTGAATGACAAAAAAAATAGTCACCAACTCTACTTGAGGGAGAAGGTCCCATGTATCACGATTCACGACGGAACCTAGCCCCTTGCAAATGCATGATCCATTTACAGTTCTTTTCTCATGGTTAATGGGCGGACTGACATACGTAGCAAGCCTATCATTAACATCCTTGTTTCTTGCTCTAAGGGTGTTATGTTCCTCAAAGGTGTGGATGCTTCTCAGAGTGGTGATGTACAGTCTTGGAGCCTGTTCGCAATCGCTCACATGTGGTCATGCTAGAGGTCAGAGTACAGCATGTCGTGCAAGCGGTCACAGACAATGCTAGCAACTACAAGAACTGCAGGAGAATGGGCGATTCATTAGGAAAGGAGAGCACTTGCCATGTTCTAGACATAAACCTCATTGGGATTTGAAGAAGCCGACAACCCACTCATTTTGCTTACCACTACATTATCCTAGAACAATTGCTACAAGTGTGAGGTGCATTGCGCCATATGGCAACTAGCCTTAAGTTCACACAACGCAGCTGCATCAGTGAGCCCGCCAGAAAGATACTTCAGACAACGGCATTTGGCGATGATTTATGCCAACAGGCATAGCAGCTTGTTGAGATTCTTGGACCATGTGTAAGAAAGAAAAGAAAGAAAGAAAGAAAGAAAGAAAGAAAGCTTTATTAATGTCTTTTTGATGCCAAAGGCACATAAAATTCAAAAAGTGCATGTCGACTGTATTATCATACCATGGAAACATAGAAACATCTCCATTCATTAGATGGTAACAATCTAAATCAAGATATATAACAACAGGTTGTATCAAGTGTCTCTCCTTGTGGCCTGCTGAAATCTACTAACGAAAGTCCTGAGGACCCTTGAGGTGATGTCCTCATATGTCTCGTTAGTTGCCGTGGGACTTTGAATAAATGTCATCAGGTAGCCCTAGAATGGGCTGGTTTGATAGGTTGTGTATGTTGTCTTTGACCCCTATGTCTGGAAGGAATCTCTATCTCGTCCTCCAACTCTAACAGTGTCTCTTTCATCGACCCAGCATGTTGCTAGGTAATATGATGATGTATCTGGAGGCCAGTGCCGATGTCAACTCTACGACATAACTCTCCCCTCAAATGAAACATCTCTTGCATCAACATTGCAACACATCTCTAATCCTCGTATGACATGATTTAACGGAATGTGAAAAGGTAATTGTGAAATAGGCAATAATATCTCTCTCAAATCTCATAGGACACAAGACATCTAAAGAGGAAGTGCTCCTCAATCTCTATCTCCCCCATGGTACAAAAATGACAAATCCGCTCACCCTGGAAGCAACCCACCTCTACATGTAGCTGGTTTAGGATACTCTGCATTGTCCAAAGGTAAGGCGGAGACTGTGTGATAATTCCAAGTCCACAAGGTAACACCTCCACAGGAGTTAGTCTCCAAAAAATATATGGGATAGAGATCATGTGTGAGGGTTGGTGGATTAAGAGGGATGCTCACTTAACCTACTTTCATGGACCAAATCGGGAGGCCTTTTGAAGGCCCCTTCTTCATTATCAAAAGTACGCTTGACATCCAAAGTTTCTTTGGTCTCATGTTCGAGCCTCCCCTTGGAAACCAAGAAGCATTATCAGAAGTACTTGTCATTTCTTGTTTTTATAATCATGTACTATTTCTATTTCTTGCAATCAGATACTTCAAAAATACTACAAACAATAAACTTGAGAGACATATCGATCGAAGCACCGTGGTGAAGAGACGGCAGGCCTCAAAATAGAGTTAGATGGGGCAAAGCCACTGCAGCAGTGAAGAAGGAGAAGCGATCTTTTAGTATCATTGGAGGAGAGAGGTGTGATTCACCCTTAGCTTGGCTACAACAAGAATACCAAGTAGGAAAGGAGCCAAACATGAGAATGAAAAAGCAAAAACCTAGCTAAAATCTTCACTTTGTAAGCACTTTAGACTTTCAAGTATGAAGGAGAGACGGATGTGCAAAAATATGTGATGCACAACCCTACATAATTATGTGTGCAGGCTTGCAAGAAAGGAACAAAAAAATTAATCTTAGTAAAGAAAAAGTCATGCACCTAAGACGACCTCCAATCTTCAACCCTATGGAGTCCAACCACAAAGTCTTAGACCATCGACTTCATCAAGCATAGCATGAACCAAATGTTATGGCACTCCTATCAGCTCCATGCTTGACGGTCCCTTACCTACATCGCACTTGTGATGAATGCACCCACATTCATATGTTTGCGGATTACATTGTATACAGAAGGGAAAGATGATTTTAAATGACATCGATAAAGATGATACTATTCTCTGTGACTAGGCACACGTGAGTGATGCACTCACATCCAGATGCCTCTTTATGAGACATAAACTGAACATTGTTTTCCATGTTCAATGGAAGTTCACTTCTTCCATTTCTCAAAACACTGTGCACGGGAAGAAGTTACAGTCAACAACCTTCACAACATTGTCAGGGACAAGAATTATCTTAAAACCACTTCATATCTTCATGAGAACAAAAAATGAGAGTATGCCATGTACCACAACCTCAACATTGTTAAGTGCATGCAACAACTTGAAAATTGGAAAAAAAGTGGAGCTATGTAAAATACCAAAAGTGAAGATAATGTCGATTTTCCACAGCCACTTGTACCACAAAGGAGAACCGTCATTGATGCCTTCCTCTCACGGAATCTGTCAATTAACAAAAACAATGGACACCCCAACAATAAAAGATCAGCCATCACGATTTTCTAGAGGCTTAGCACAAGCAATCCTTAAAAAGAAACTGGCATGTAAAATAAGCACATGATATCCAGCTTTTTTTTTGAAAGAGCATTTCCTACTAGAAACATGCAGTCAAAACAAAATCCTTATTGAAACAGCAAGATAATCTGTACAATTATTAGGAAGAAAATCCCCCAGATGTTGCCAAAGGCAGCATAGTACTAGCTTAAATATCACAACCAAAAAAAACTCAGAATGCGCAGGTAAGACATGTCAATACAAAAACTTTTCCTACCTAGTTAAGTTTTTAGAAAACCACAGGGTTTTATTACTTCGTCAATCTTTATCAGAAAATGAAAATACCTGCAAGCAAGCGTAAGATCTGCCTTTTGATTTGGACCTATGTATCGGTATTTAGTCAGCGCATCACAAATGACATCCAGAAATGTCTCACGGCTCATGATCACCATAGAGTGCTGCTTATATGTTTCTGATGATTTGGTGCCACTAAGCTCAATATCTGCGTGTATCTTTCCTTCTCTAGCATCATCAAGTACTAGATGCTCATTGTCAAAAAGTGAACCGAGCTTAACTGGATGCTTAACAACGTATTCTGGTCTCATTTTGGATACCCCAACTGAATTTGAAGGAAGCGAAATTTGCAAAAAAAAGAACACACTTTTGCTTATCTGTGATCATGTGAATGTTGATTAGTGTAGCAAAAACAATCCATCAAACAATGGACTGTGATTCCACTAATTCATTTACTTTAGGCTGAATGAACATGTACCACTAGAAATTATCTCTTGCAGCTTATAACCGATCAGAGATAAAAAAAAAAAAATCTGCAACTGCAAAATCAAACTATGCATTCACAAGTTACCTTGAAAGCATGGCGTGGCTTACAGCCCATAAGCTGTAATGTGCTTTGCAGCACTGGTCTAGTGTAACGTGCAGACGGCATTAAAAGCTTTGCTTTGCTCAACTCTTCCTTTATTACTCCTTCAGTGTCAACAATTTTGTCGCATACAAGGACATAAAGTAATTTGGGTCGATCTGCCATAGTCATGCAAATGATACCCTTATAAACAACTGGGGAAGAAGCCACAATAGCTGAAACAAACCAGTCCAACAAAAAGAGAATCTCATGTAAGTGCAATTGCATTCTAGACTTACATAGCCAGCACAGTAGAGCTTTCAATTACTACAGAAACGCACTCAGTTCGGAAAAAGATACCTTCGTACATGTGCTAGCTACCTCTCATGCTACCCATTGAGATAGCTAAGCTGAATTCACCATTCTGCATTGAAGATCTAGTACTTGACAAAAGGACATGTAAATAGAGATGATATAAGCTTAGCTACCAAATTGTCAGAAACAGACGAGCAGCTTTCTGAGTGTAGAAACATACAAGTGGCACTCTATGCTAACAGTGAAGCCTAAGACATTTGTGATGAGCTGGTTGTTGATTGATGCATTACTCAAATCAAAAAGTGAATGTCCTGCTTGCTTGCTACAGGCTTCATAAAGATCATGACCATAGATTGTTTTCCAAAAATAAAAATTGACTTGCTAAACATATAGTCTGTGTGCGCAATCTCTTGCCTGCATACTCTAGTCTTTTGGCTTTACTAATATCTAAGTTGGTTCTATACAATGTTTCCTGGACTGGTTTGAATCTTGTCTGATTCCAAGGAACAAATTTAGAATCAAATTTAGGGTTTCCAGAAAATGATAAATATTAGTGATTTGAAGCAGTTGGGCTTCTAGGCATATAATTACAGCTTGTTTACATCTATATGCAAATATTTATTGCTTGTTGGTTGTCTATGTCCTGGCCAATGCCCAACAAATGACTCTTGGATACTGAGTTTGTATCTCTTGAATTTAAGAGTGTTACTTGTATCTCTTGAATTTAAGAGCGTTACTGCTTATAACTTACTACTTTAATTTTAATGCTGAATTCTAAATCCTGATTGCGGTTTGCAAAGTTCAAACTCCAATGAGCAATGAGCCATGAATACAAGATTCAAATTGTAAAAGTATTTGTAATAAACTGATACTAGTAGTATGTCGAGATTAGCTAGAAATTAGAACTCTAGAACTCTTAAAAGTTAACCTCAAGAGTCAAGACCTTAGACTATAAGCCGAGCTCCAACTTTCAACAAATCACAATACAATATATAATTGCAATCTGGACATTGGGATTGACACATACTCAATAAAGAGCTTGGAGGAAGGCATATAAACCCTCCTCTTGTGACCTAGGGTGTAGGTCTAGAACCATAGTCACGTCGATGGCATCTGGATTGACCTATGCAATTACCAATAGCCCATTTTCATGCGTCATGAATTTAGGGGTGGTCAGGAATCATGACTAAGGAGTCACGACTCACTACTCGTCATGAGTCATGACTAGAGAAGCTAGAGCAATTAGCCAATACTCACAACTTTTCATTTTTCAGCAAATAGCAATTACAAACTAGAAACTACAACTGACCAATGACTCTTGAGACTTGAATCTTGAGTTGGATTCACAATAATAAAGACTAAATAGTACATACACAAACCTAATTTACCTGCATCGGTTCTCCTATGTCTTTCAATTTCTTCAAATTTTGCAAGTTGGCGTGCAAATACACCAACCTATCTAACTATGACTTGGTGAGATTGTTCCCCCTTTTTGTGTGTGAGTGAAAAACACTCCAATTCCTCTCACAAGCGACCGTTGTACAGTCCTGTCAAAAGATTCAGGGTGCAAGCTTCTACAACTTAGGAACGCTACAAAATATAATTCACATAATTATGCAGCATGGATGATGATCCCTAAAGCGGTAGATTCTTGGAAGTGTAGACAATAGAATGTTATAATTTACCATCATAGAATTTCAATAGGTCATAGATCATCGTGTTCAATGCTGAAGAATCAAAATTTGCATACTGCCAAACTTCAGCCAATAGATCAACATTCCTGACCTACGAAGTGCCATGAATATCAAAACTCCACGACCTCACTAGGAGGTCATCCCATAGTGCCTCCTGCTAGGCTACACTAGGAAAGAAACAATTCATGTAAGCAAACCATCTGTCTCCAAGCTCTTTGTACCATCTGTCTCCAAGCTCTGTCTTGAAACTACCAATTAGACCTTTTGGAAGGAACTAAGGTACACCTGGTGTTTCACGTAAGTCAACTTAAGAAAAGTCTATGTAAAGGGGATCATCTTGGTTTTAGAGATATATTGGAGTTGTAAAAGGAGTCATTTGGTGTGACCTGTTTTTGAACCTAGTAAGACCTTGGATACAGAGACGAGACGTTTATGTAATCATATAGTTACCGAGCATCTGGTTCGATGGAGGTAGTACAGAAAGTGGCTGATTGGTAGCATTGGCCCTGTAGATTGGTACCATGTAGCCTATAGGCTATTGATTAATGACTGATGGTTGTCGAATTCTACAGTTGTAAAGTTTATTATAAATTAGTGGGAGTTGTGAGGCTATTTCACTGTACTATGTATAACATAACATGCAAGATGTATTTTGTTCCTAGAAGTTCCGTACAAAGTTCTAAGCAAAAAACCCAAAAACAAAAAAATAAAATTAGAATAGGCGGTTTAGAGGACAATGTTTGCAAACATTTGTGTCCCTGAACTTGCAAATGCTTTTGCAAACCTTCATGTTTGCTTGTAACTATGGGACCTCAAAGCTATACATCCAAACACCCAATCTATGGAAACCTTAAACCCTAAATAGTAACTCAAAGTCACAGAGCCCTAAACCCAAAACAATGATTGTCCAACACATTCACGTATTGCTTATAAAATTGGACGAAATGCTAACTTGGCCAAGATTTTGCAATTGTTAATGCAAAAAATTAGATTTGACACAAATTGTGATTTTAGTTCTAAGGTATCCACTTAATCACCTTCATCAATGCTAAGTTGAAGAACCAAAAGTGTGAGTCTTCTCTTGTTCATGAGTTTAAAGATAAAGTCCAATCAAGTACTTTTTGGGGGTCATCTAATGAAAATGGAATAGATTTCCTATGCTAGCACATATCGTCATATGTATTGAAATTTGGATACACAAAAGATTTCACTAAAAGTTGATATCAATTCTACAGCATAGATGAAAATGGAGCTCCATCTATGGTTAGAGGAGCTTAAGTAAGAAGAGAAGACTAGGCAATGTTGGTATATAAGCAAACAATACTAATTTTCACTTTTAGAGACAAGCTTATAAACCACAGATAAAACCAATGACTAGTAAAAAATGGTGCAGTCTTGCAACATAACTCAAAGATGAATCTAATGGCATACTAGCATCATGAATACATCCAAATACCCAAACCGTGGAATCCTAAACCCTTTACAATAATGCAAGACAGTGAAGAACCCTAAACTATAAACAGTGCTTAAGAAATTGTTACCACAATGCTTGCATTAGATAAAGCCACATAATGAATTGCAAAAATATACATCCACTTTAAACAACACACTTTATAGACCACAGAGATAAAGTCAACTAAATGTTTTTATAAATTGTCAGTGAAAGGGTACATCTTGCAAGTAATATTACAAATAGTAATAAGTGATAATTTTACAAAATCTTGATAATTATAAAGCCTGCACCCTAAGTGAATATAGCTCCTACATCACAATTTCTGGCTAGCGTGTTGTTATTTATCCTGTCCTAAAACGTGGGGATGACCGGCAGCGGAAGCTCGAGGCTTAGAGCGTAAGCGTGTAGGAACGGAAACGCAACAGTTAGCAGCAGAAATATTCAAGTAGAAGAATTCATGGATGGAGGCTGTCTGAACCTGTTCGACCTTCTGGGTTGAACTTCGGTCCTTTGATGTGGGTTGACTCGTTGAGGTTCTGACTCATTGTGTGAGTCAGCGTCGATATTCTGCAGTTGAATCCCTGGATCGAAATTGTCTGGTTGCTCGATCCTTGGGTCGGATTAATCAGCAGCTTTCCCTTTGTGGTTGATGAACTAATCTTCCACGAAAATGACATCTCTACTGGTGAATGCCTTCTCGGTATCCAATTTGTAGAGCTTGTATGCCTTGTGGTCTGGGAAATAGCCAATAAAAATCGTTTTTCTGCTCTTATCATCCAACTTTCTTTTTAAATCTTCAGGGATCTGAGCGAAAGCGATGCATCCAAACACTCGAATATATTTGAGTGATGGTTTTGATCCTGTCCACACCTCATAAGGTGTCTTGTCGTTCAAGGCTTTGGTGATGGATCGATTCTGCAGTAGTAACAGCTTCTACCCAGAATTTCTTTGGAAGAGAGGCATGGGCCATCATGCTCTTGGCACTTTCGATGAGTGTCTGATTCTTCCGTTCAACCATTGGACTGAGGTGAGTAGCTGGTTGTATATTGTTGATGTATCCCGTTGGCCTTGCAGAACTCCTTGAATTCTGTGGAGATGTACTCTCTCCCTCCATCTATGCCCGAGCCTTGATCTTCCTCTGGGTCTGGTTTTCTGCAGACGCCTTGAACTGCTTGAAGAACTTGAATGCTTCGGATTTGTTCTTCATATAGTAGGTTGCACTCCTTCGAGAAAAGTCGTCGATGAAAGTTAGGAAATAGAGAGCTCCCCCTATGGAAGCAGTCTGCATCGGGCCACAAATGTCGCTATGTACAAGGTCAAGCAAGCCCTTGGATGTATGAACTGAGTCTGAACTGAAGGGACTCCTAGCATGTTTGCTGATAATACAGCTTTCGCATGGAGAAGTTGGCTTGCTCACTGAAGGCAGATCTTGTACTAGACTCTAAGCTGACATTTGCTGAATATTGTTGAAGTTAAGATGGCCAAGTCTGAAATGCCACAACATATCAGTCGATTCAGAAATCGTTGTGTGAAGAGCTTGACTGTTAGAATAATAGCAATGGCTGAGTTTGTAAAGATAGTCGCTTCTTCTTCCGTAGGCCAGAACCTTTCGGGATTTGTCAAGAATTGTGCAGCCGTCTGTATCGAATTCGACCCTCCGACCTGAATCAGTGATTCTGCTCACTAAGAGCAGATTCTTGGTCAGATTTGGAATGTGGAGAACGTTGGACAGCAACTTGACCTCACCTCTTTTGAATTCAACCCTGACTGTTCCTTCACCTTCGATTGAATATCAGAAGTTGTCTCCAAGTTGCACAACTCGAGAGTGGGTGAATGACTTATAGTCTTTAAACCAGTCGCGATGGTGAGTCATGTGTTGAGTTGCTCCGGAATCTAGATACCAGGAATCGATATCCTGTTGTTCTCCGACTTTGGTCATGAAAGCTGTTTCATCTTCTTCTTCTTGTTGCTGATTTTAGTGACTGGTTGTAGCACTATGTGCTTGTTGTTGGAACTGCTGCTTCTTTTCGTTGTTGTATTTCAAAGTTCGGCAGTCCTTGATTCCGTGGCCAGTCCTCTTACAGTATCTGCAAAAAAGTTTCTGTACTGGTTGGAATGATGAAGAGCTTGAATTCGATCCTGAACCGGAATTTGGTTCAGACTGCATGTTGCTCTTCTTGTCAGTATAGCCTGACTTTGTAGATCTCTTAAATCTAAACTTCTGATTTTTTGAATACAGAGCTTGAGGATCCGATCCTGAGCCTGAGGAGGATGTTGATCTTCTGATCTCCTCTTGTAGGAGCAACGAAATTACTCTTGATAGAGTGAGGTGCTCCTGGGTAGAAATTGCCATTACCCAATTTTCGTAGGCTTCACGCAGACTCGATAATAGAGTCATGAGTGCATCGGAACCTTCTATGACTGAGCCGGTTGCAGTCGTCTGCTCCATAAGATTTTTGAAGGTGTTGAGGTGACTCGAAACACTATCTGCATCAGACATTCTGAGGGTGAAGAATTTCTTCCTCAGATGAAGCTTGGACGTAACGTCTCTGATGTCGTAGAGAGTTGCTAGGATGTCCCATGCATCCTTAGCAGTCTGAGCAGCACGTATGTGGTTGATCTGAGTATCCTTGATGTTGAGGGTGATCATGGCAAATGCTTTGCCATCTCTCAGTCTCCACTTGGTGATGACGGCTGCATCACCTTCTGGTTTGAGCTCTGTGCCATCAACGATGTCCCACAGTTCTTTGGCTAGAAGTATAACCTTCATCTTGAATTTTCAGAGATGGTAGTTATCTCCATCGAGTTTGTCAATGAGAGATGAACTAGATGATGGATCCATTTTGGTTGAACGAGATCGTTGGTAGAAACAACGATTGTCGGAATATTGTTGGCTACGCGTTTGCTAGAATAGAAATGCAGATTACTGAAATGCCCGCTCTGATACCATGTCGTAAAACGTGGGGATGATCGGCAGCGGAAGCTCGAGGCTTAGAGCGTAGGCATATAGGAACGGAAACGCAACAGTTGGCAGCAGAAATATTCAAGTAGAAGAATTCATACAAATTGCGCAAATGAACAACACAGTAGTGAGACAAAAATTGCACTCTGATTAATATCAACAGTGAGTACAATGGCTTGAAGTAATCACTTCAGCTTGCTGAGCATGATAACGCTGGCTACAGAAAACTCTGATTGAAAATGGAATTCAATTAACACTTACATAGCTTGATTCAACTAATATATAGATTTTACAAGTGTCGAGAGAAAAATATCTTATGCCTTAACTGCCATTTATTCCAGTTTTGCATCTATACAAAATTGGTAACCGCCCTTAGGATATTTGTTTCTCTAGCTATTTTAGGGTTGATGATAAGTTGGTGATGTCGGTCTGCCAATGTAGCAAAAACCCGAAAAACCCGAAAGTGCCCTTTAGACTGAAGGTATGCAAATCCTGAAGGTGCCTTTAGACTTAAGGTATGTAAATCACGAAGGCGCCCTTAGATTGAAGGCGAAAAACGCGAAAAAGCTGAAGGTGCCTTAGACTAAAGGCCGAAGGTGCCTTAAAATGGTTTCTAAGGCATTCTGGTCACTTTGTCACATTTCTCGCGAAGAGGCGAAAAAGGCGAAGGTGCCTTAAAATGGTTTCTAAGGCATTCTGGCCACTTGGCCACTGTGTCGCATTTTTCGCGAAGGTGTGAAAAAAGGCGAAGGTGCCTAAAAAATGGTTAAGGCAAAAAAATCTCAAAGGGAAAAATGTGAAAGTTCGAAACATGTAGTCGGCCTTCGATTTTCAGGATGCTCATTACTTGAACGATTCATTTGAAGCTGAGCATAAGAAATCTAACATATCCACCATTATGACCATAGCTCTACCACACCAATCGATGAAGAAAGTCTCACAAATCCTTTGGCCTGCACATCATCGTGCACTTGTTCAACATCACTATCATCTAAGGTATTTGGTGCCCTAAACTCAAGAAGTCTACACTCCTCATGCATCTCAGGTTCACCCTCACCCAAAATTGACACATGACATGCAAGACACAACGCCACAACAACCTGTGCACAACATTTGATCTCCCATTCAGATTCTCAAAATTTTACAACGATCCTTTGGTGGCAAAGCATTCTCGATGCACATTCTTCCTTGTACAAACCCTTGTCCTAATTTGGCATAACAATAGCCCAAAATCAATGGACTCTGTTGCAAAAATCAAGATCTAGCATCGCAAGCCAGTATAGACCCTGTTGTTGAAAACGTTTATTCTCAGCGTTTCTCATAAATGTGGCATTCGTGTATATCCGTCGGATAACATCTAAAATTCGTTAGCAACTCGCCTGCATCCTGATTGACGTAGTTGCACTTCAGTATTGGAAGAAGTCACGCAAAAGAGCACTTCTCCAACACCAAATGTCCGGACGATGAGAGGAAATATTCTACAGTTGGAATGAACGTTTCAAGAAGTAAAAGACTGATAAGAGACAAATTAATAGATGTCAATTCTTCCAGACCTGTATTCTATCCCTCTCGACCTGTGTTGAAGAAGCAGCCTCACAATCAAAAATACGGTACTGGCAGAGATCTCACAGAAAGCATAGAAATAGCTTCCCCGCCAACAAACGACAGATATTTGAACGTAAAAAATACCTGAAAATTCACCTTTCACAATCAGAAACAAGATGCAAAGATCCATATTCTACCTGCTGAAAATTTTGCGAAAACTCCACGACATTTCTCCTCTGATGGACAGAGCGGGGTGGCTTTCACCATCTGAATGCCATTGATGCTTGCACACACTGGCTATAATCATCCGGCTATACATGGATCCAGACGATATTGCGCAAACAGAAATCCTTGCCTTCAATGCCCCGCATTCACCTACACAATGCAAGAAAACTAACGCGGAAAGGCGCGTTCTGCTGCAAACAAATTAAGCAACAATTGCAAAGCAATTACAGAAAAGATGAATTCCTGTTCTTCCCCTAGTCCACGATCTAACAACGAAAGATTTGGAGAAAATCCCCCTCTCTTTCTTTGCAACTCTGCTCTCTCTCGCCATCTCTGCCGCAATGTTTCCTCCTCCCTCTCCCTCTCCCTCTCTCCCCCTCTCTCTCGTCCCCTTGTATCTTAATGACACGGGACGAACTATACCCACCACCGTTGATTTTATCATCAACGCTCAGATTCTGACACGCTCAGATTCAACCAGAAATAGGAATTGTCGGGTAATGATTAATTTGGTTGGAGGGCTTTGTGGGTTCTCTAAGACTGAATTTGGGTGGGCCCTAGAAAGGGAGTGTCATATGTCTGTTAAGAAGATTAGAGATGAGGTGTGAGAGGTCCTTTTCGAGTACATGGCTAACACCTTTGTCTTCTCTCTTATCCACACTAGTAAGAGTGAGTCATGTGTGTTTAGATTCAAGAAAAAAGGACTTTCATCCTAGGAATCAATCCCTTATCGTTTTAACTTGATTACGTGCTCGAGTGAGTGAGATTCAAGAAAAAGATATGTTATCTTAGGAATCTCTTTTTTCTGGCTCGACCCATACATGCACCACACATGCATCGCTTAACACATAGTCAGCATACTTTTCGGACAAATGTACAATGCCTACACATAATCTAACCCACCAAAAACACAAGGCTCCGAAAAATTCAATTGAGTAGCAAGAGAGTTACAATATAAAGAATCATACCAGGAATTTCTCCCTTGCCCAACTCGTCCCAACGTCCTAGACCATCCTACGAATCATGGAGTCTTCTAAACTCTTATTCCTTCTTATTCATATTTTGTGTGTGGCACTTTGATAGCCACCTATATATTTTGTCATACAAATAAAATATTTTAGCTCTCATCGACCCATGACCATGACCATGAAAATTTTGATGACATATACACTTGGCTCACAATTTTCTTTAAAGGATCTTTGAAAATGAAAGTGTGGGCCCCTAAGTTGGATAAGAACATGGAGATTGGACCTGTCCCTATATGTGAGTGCGCAAGGACAAGCCAAAGGCTTCAAATTGTTGTAGTTAAGTCTAGATTGTTTGTGTGGTTGTGTCTCAACCTTTCTAGGGCATTGTAGAATATTATGCCCATTTGCAAGTTTTTGTAATGTAGATAATGTATATGGATGCAAGCACATTATTTTGAGCTACTACTAATTATTAGCAACAACTATTTGAGAGTGTGTCTTCAAGTTTTGAACTAAAATGTGCAAATTGAACTTGCAAGAAACATAGGTGTAAAGGTATTGAACATATTGTTGTGTTTGTGAGAGTAAATGTCTACTCTTATTTGAGATACTCTTGAGATATGATAAACCTAATGCTACCAAAAGACATAATTGCTTCGATTGAGCCTCCAAGATAGTACTACTCCAACTCATGCTTCATGTACACCAAGCCATAATCTGAAGTGCCTTTGACATATCGCAGAATGCGTTTGGCTGTCTTCCAATGCGTTTTCATAAATGCTGCCATTAACTGACTTGCAATACCAACAGCATAGCATATATTTGGCCTTGTCATGGTAAGGTAAATCAAGATCCCTATTAACTGTCTATACAGCGTAGCATCAAATGTTTGTGATTCGTCAAGCTTAGAAAGTTTTTTACCTAGCTCAATGGGAGTGTTCACTAGCTTGCAATCATGTACCCTGTGCAGCAATTCTCTTGACCTGTGTTAGTCCCAACTCATGTCCTTTTTGCCACACCTCCACTCCAAGGCAATAATGCATTAGGCTGACATCTGTCATCTTGAATTGATCCATGAGATCCTTCTTGATCATATCTATCATCTCTTGATTATTTCCCGTAATAATCATGTCATCAACATTTAGAGCAATCAAAGCAATCATACCATCAAAGCATAAGACATAAAGGTTTGGATCGGAGTGTGTTCTCACCATCCTCTTAGAAAGTAGGCATCAATCTTGTTGTACCATGCACGTGGTGCATGTTTGAGACCATAAAGTGCTTTCTTCAATCAACATACTTTATGCTCATGTCCTTTCGTTACAAAGCCTTCAGGTCGATCCATGAACACCTCTTCATCTAAGTCACCATTTAGAAAAGTAGATTTCACATCCATCTGATGTAAAGGCCAACCCAAATGTAAAGCTAAAGCAACAAGTAGACGTTGAGTATTCCACTTACATAGTGGTGCAAAGGTCTCCTCATAGTTGATGCCTTTACTTTGCACATAACCCTTGATTACCAATCTTGCCTTGTGCTTTGCTATACTTCCATTTGCATGGTACTTAGTTCTGTATGTTGGATTTCAATGCTCAGGTTCAAAATCCATTCAATAATGAGCAACCTGAAAACCTGTCAAAATCTGACTACATCGACTTTGAAGTCATCAAAGTCATCGACTTCATCGACTTTGACTTCTCTCATGTATATACTCAAATTACTTCGACATTCTATCATCAGTCGACAATCGACTCCATGAACATTCCTTCAACTCACTCGACATCGACTTCATCTACTTCGACATTAACTCCATCGACAACTCGACTTTGTCGACTTGCTTGACTTCATCAACAATCCATCAAACTCTTGACTAACTCAACATTGACATTCTCTCCTCAATAAAAGTCGATCCACGTACTATTAGATGACTTCGAGGATAAAACATTGACAGTCCACCACGTATGTAAATAAAATATCTCCAATGGCGGTTACCTACTATACGGCGGTGTTAATTAACTAAGTAGTTCAAAATACCAAAAATATCTTTTGAATGAGGGCTGCACTTGTTTGTAGCTAGCATATATAGTTGATTAATCTAGACAAAAGTTTTAAAACATCAACATCAACAAACAAGCTGAAGTTATTGTGAGAGATTTCAACTAGTTTAGTCAAATTTGTTACATTTGTTTATATGGCAATTGAGGCCAATTTTTATATTAGACTTAGAGTTTGACTTTTCAAAGTTATATTAGTCTAAAATCATTTGAATAAACACTTTTGAAAATTGTGGAAAACTATAGAACACGAGTTTTTGTGATATTCAATTTGAGTAGTAGAGACATTGAATCTAGTCACACAAAAAGTAGGGTTTGCATTATGGAGGAAAACCAAAGTTTGAATTTAGGTTTGGACCTGCTATAAAAGGATGTAAGAGAAACAATTCTCTCTCTCTTATCTCATTCATGCTTATACATGGTTCTCTTTGGGCTCTACTATCCATTGGTGCATTATACTTGTCATATTTTGCAATTCTATGTGTAGAATGTTCATTAAACGTTATTTTCATATTCACACGTGTGAAATACAGTAGCTTACTGTTTTTGTATGGACAACAATATTATTTTATGTTTTTATTGATGTTTGATCAAGATCTATTAGAGTTTGCATCTCATTCATAGTGTAGATGTTGGTTTTTCTACATTGGCAAGATTGGTGAGTTGTTGTCTTTCTAACCCAAGATCAATTTATGGATTTGGATCTTAATTGATCTGAATTCTTTCACATGGTATCAGAGCTTGTGTTTCAGGTTATGAAAGAAGCAATCACATCTATCAATGATTTTGAGAAGATATCAATGCTAGAGCATGCTAGATTGGATTCTACACCAAAATCGAGTTTCTTGCATATGTAGATTGGATCTTTTGTAGATCAAAACTCTATTTAGGCTTATATTCTTGATCAATTCTGATTTCACACATTATTTGTTGGTTTTGGCCAATTTTTTGAGCATTGGAAAAGCCTAAGTGGTGGCTACAAAATTGCATATCACATTTTAGGCAATTGCATGTAGATTTTGGAATAATCAATTTTTTGTGATTTTGTCAAAACCCTAATTTTGATTGGATCTCTAGATTGTGAGGTTATTGAACTTTATTTGAGTGTCTTTCAATCTTAAGAAGTGGCAAGAGTCATTATATCAAAAATAGATCATAGGTTGATCAAGATTTCACTATTCTACATGTTGATTTGCTTGGTATAAGTGCTAGAAGAGAATTGAAAGTTTTTATATCTTTGTGAGTTCCTTTTGAAAACATTGTAAAGAATTAGATAAACACTATCAAGCATTCACCATAAGCAATCACCATGAAGAGGAGGAAGAAGAACACACCATCACACACTATTACACTAACTGAAAGAGAGTACAATAAATCTTGAATATATATATATATATATATATATATATATATATATATATAGAGAGAGAGAGAGAGAGAGAGAAACTAGTAGTTGACTCTAGACTAGCCTACAACTACTTACAGCGGTAACAACTATCAACAGTAAATCATAAACAGAAATAGGTTTATCATTGTTTTCTAACACTCTCCCTCAATGATAAAATTACATTATTCTATTCCTAATAAGGTACGAAATTTTTCAATTTTACATCTACATAATGACTTAGTCAAAATATTTGCCACCATCAATAATTTTCTCTCGACAAAATGATGATGTATCTCAATATGTTTGGTTTGAGCATGTAGAATTGGGTTTTTAGCAAGGTGAATGCAGCTTTTGTTGTCGCAATATATAGTTGTAGCATCCACCTGTAATTAATCCAAATTTGTAAGTAATCTTCGGAGCCATATTACTTCTTGTGTAGCATTGCTAAGCGCACGATACTCAGCCTTCGTCGAAGATAAGGCTATTGTAGGTTGTTTCTTACTGCTCCATGAAATAGCAGCTATACCACAGCTAAGTGTATGACCGTTGGTAGATCTTCTATCATCAATACTACCTGCCCAATCAGCATCTGTATAGCCTACCAACATAAGTGCTTCTGATCTATCATACTTCAAGACAAAGTTTAACGTGCCTCGAATATATCTCAAAATACGTTTAGCAGCTTTCTAGTGAGTCTGACCAGGTTCTTGCATGAATTGACTTACTACACCAACCGCATAGGCAATATCAGGACGTGTGTGTCTCAACATCATCGAATCCAAAAAGTTTGGTATTGGCCTCCATTGGAGTACTTAGTGACTTACAATCCTACATATTGAACTTATACAATAGATCTCGTGCATACTTGTTTTGCTTAAGGAGAAAACAGTCTTTTTTTGCCAAACTTCAATGCCAAGACAATAATGCATCAATCCTAAATCATGCATGTCAAAGGTATTGGAGAGAGATGATTTGATTTCATCAACTAAACTCATTTTACTCCCTGTGATAATCAAATCATCGACATAGAGAACAATGAATACTATATCTGAGTTTTGCCTAAGAATGTAAAGATTAGGATCAGCATCACTCTTTACCATTCCCTTTTGCTTGAAGTGTCTATCAATGCAAGAATACCATGCTCGTGGGGCTTGCTTTAATCCATAAATAGCTTTGTTGAGCTTGCAAACAAGATGCTCTCTCCTTGGCTCAACAAATGCTTGGGGTTGTATTAAGTACACCTCTTTATCCAGCACTCCATTAAGAAAGGCAGATTTATTATTAACGTCCATTTACTGGATTTCCAACCATAGAAAGCAAAAATAGCAATGATAGAACGTATAGTTACCAGCTTAGCTACGGGTGCAAAGGTTTCCTCAAAATCAATACCTTCTTGCTGCTCAAATCCTCTCGCACCTAACCATGTTTTGTACTTGTTGAGTTGCCCATCCATACCATATTTGATTTTATAAATCCATTTGCAAGTGATAGGCGTCTTACCATCAAGTAGCTCAACCAAGTATTATATCCTATTTTTTGATATGGCCTCCATTTCTGTTTCCATAGCTGCACGCCACTCCTTGTGCTCCTTTGCTTCATCAAATGTTTTTGGATCTTGTGCTTTGAGTATGGAACCCATTAGAGCTAGATTCATCTATAACCTTGTAGGGATGCCTACAGATGGTCGTGGAAGGCTGTGGAGTTAGTAAAGAACTGGAGCAGGGGCAGCCAATGAGCCATAGCTAGCAAAGAGGAAGGTGAAAGCAAAGAGAGAGGGAGACCAGACCTCGCGTGCGTCCATCCAAACTGAGTAGGTAACGTCTCTAAGTGTGTTGCGTCTGGAGCGGCATGGGTCAGTGAGAACCATCCAATCGTGAAAAGGGTTACATCAACGGTCTTGATTATGGCATGGGAAAGCAACGTGGACCATAGGATATAAGACAACCGGTGGATGGGCTTACAGGGGGTCGAAAGGGCGTGAAGTTTCACTAAGAAACTTCAGTTTGAAATTCTAGTTCATTTTTGCAAGGCATTCTTTGGAAGAACCTATCTTTGGCTAGAAGGCAACTTGGGCCAAAATGACCCTTGAAACTGGTTGCTCAAAGCCAGCGGACAGAGCAACGTCATAGAGCAGGGCAAAATACATTTTGGGGCGTTTTCATCACCATTCCATTGAGCGGAGTGCAGGTGACCTAGTGATGGGCTACATTCATCGTTTGGGTACCGTACAACCAAATTTGGGGCTAATTTTAGTTGGTGAAACCTTCTACAAGGCGGTACAATGAGGCATAATCGCTTTGAAATCATTATTGCTTACTTATGGCAGAGTAACAAGGTGTTTGGAAGCAGTAATTGCGGTATGGAGACGAATGATAGCAGAATTGTGGAGAAAGCTAATTTTGGCGACATGAGTGCAGTTTGGCATTGTGACTACTCATCATTGGCAACAATTTTGAGAGGGAAAGCAATCACAGGTGAGAGCTAGGCATGGTATGTCGGTTATGGGCAAAAAATTCTCGTAATCAGATTCAACTATTGGAGTTAGAACCAACCAACGTCAAGTGCTGTTTTGGGGAAACACTCTCACGAGCATGATCGGCAGTGGTATTGCCAAGTCAGGTGATAGTTGCATTGACACACACCTCTGTAGCTTGGAAATTTCTCGTTTGGAGGGAAATATGGGCTAGCTTGGAGGTACATGCATATTAACGGTCACAAGTGATGGAAGTGAGAGGTGGTGTTAGTTGGAAGCCATTGGGCAAGATAGCGAATTTGCATTGGACAACTGTGTGTGGGACATGCGAGAGATGAAGAACAGGTCAGTATTCACACTTTGGATGCTCCTGTTAAGTGGTAAGTGTGATGATTTTGAGTGTTTTGCAGTTGGTAAGTCAATTTTGATCGTCAAAGTAGTTGTGGAGCAGTGTATCGGGTTTGTCATCAAGGACATACATTTCAATAGCCTATTCTGGGTAAGTCAATTCAATCTTCCATATTAGTATTGCATCAGGGATGCAAACTCCAGTGATGACAAGGTGCAGATTGTTTGGTTTGGGCCACGGAAGATCTCATAGGTTCACTTGGAGGGATATTGGCATGTCACATCGTGTGAGTGACTTGATGGTGGCTTTGGAGTTCACATCTCAATGTATTCTCAAGGATTGGTTTGGAATCATTCAAAAGAGCATCTTGGAACTAGCTTAGGGGAATACAGGGTAGATGCTCAGATCTTCACGATCAGTGATGGCATTGGAATACCTAATAGGGATAGACTGTAGGATGACATGGGATGATCAGCAGGGGGCAACTATTACAGATTGGACTTGAGTCATTGGAAGGGACTTACAGGGGAGATTCATGATGGAATCAGGAAGTTGCAAATGCAAATGGGCAAAGTGTGAAGCTTTGGGAGCCAACTCTAGGATGGAGAGCTGATGGAGATCGCATGGTTGGGTGTGATCAAAGCGCAAACACTATGATGGGTGTTTTGCTAGCGATCTACTATAGAGGACACTAATGGTGAGGACTTCATGGTGTGTTCATTTGGGAGTACAAGATAGCATTACAGCAGAGGGCCGGTCATTGGCATTGGCATCGATGGGGAGGCATATACCATCATGGGCGTGGATAAGCTATATATAGCTTTCATGCAATTGGTTGTATTTTTAGGAGTCTAGGCTTGGCACAAGTGTTCGAACCTATATGGTTCCATAGGTGGTGAGATTAGAAAGCCTAGAGGAAGTCACTCATAGCCATATACCTCAGTACGATTAGGGAGACAGTAGTCTCTGAATACCGTGAGTGATGACTCATGGATGAGCTTGCATTGGCATGGTTGTTGGAATTTATGCTCAAAGCCCAATTCCATTAGGTAATGAGCATCCTAAAACCTGTTCATACTTATTCTGAAAAACTACACAAAAATATGAAGGCTCAAAATTTTAACAAAGGATCGAAAAATTCAAGATAGAATTTTTCCGACCCAAGCCTATTTTTCGACCCAATGTTAATCCCATCAAGGACTTTCCGACGCTTGATCGTCGGATCGAATTGAGTCTAATTCATTTGGGCATCTTCAACCTTGGATCCGGATCGGATCCAGATCTGATTTTTCCGACCATGGACATTTCTGCACCACCTGCTTACTACTTCCACTATGAGTATCGATTTTCTCCTATTTTCAACATAGTATCAGAGCAGGTGACTCAGTAATCTGCAAATTTTTACTGCGGATTCAGTCTCGTTTCTACCGAGACCTCATATCAGCAAGTGCACAGCCAACAATAATCCGCTATTGTTGTTTGTACCAACAATATCGATACTATACCAGAATGAATTCTATTTCTAGCTCTTCTCTGATTGACAAGCTCAATGGGGAGAACTACCATCTTTGGAAGTTCAAGATAAGACTTGTTCTATTAGCCAAGGGACTATGGAACATTGTCGATGGTACTGAAATCAAGCTAGAGGCTGATGCAGCTAGCATCACCAAGTGGATGCAATGAGATGGCCATCACATTGAACATCAATGACTCCCAAATCAGTCATATCCGATCTGCACAGACTACTAAGGATCCTTGGGACATCCTAGCAACTCTCTATGACATTTGAGATGTCACTTCTAAACTCCATCTGAGGAAGAAATTCTTCACCTTGAGGATGTCTGATGCAGACATTCTTTCCAGCCATCTCAACACATTCAAAAACCTCATGGAACAGATGACTGCAATAGGATCGAACATTGAAGATTTAGATGCAATGATGACTCTTTTATCGAG
Source organism: Diphasiastrum complanatum (assembly GCA_029204225.1). Classification (NCBI taxonomy): domain Eukaryota; kingdom Viridiplantae; phylum Streptophyta; class Lycopodiopsida; order Lycopodiales; family Lycopodiaceae; genus Diphasiastrum; species Diphasiastrum complanatum. Next base: position 47,456,774 of record CM055096.1, read on the forward strand.
TCTCTCTAATGCCTATGAAACATGGATCATGGCTATTTTGACCCAGCAACAATTAGCTTTATCTAAAGTCATCTAAATGTTGTTACAAGAGGAAATCAGAAGAAATACATCCTCCTCAAGCTCAGGATTAGATCCCGGGCTCCATTGTGCTTAGATGTGATTCAGATCACAAAAACTGTATTTTCGTGTGTCAGAAACCTTCATTCGGTTGTCCATAGTTTTATCTGTGTCAGATCTTCCATCTGAGAAATCGGCGAAGGTTATTTTCCAAGAAATTGCCAGAAAAGTATTCAGAGAGTTTTTATACCAAAATAGCATTGTTGAACCTTCGTCGAGCTAACCTTCGCCTAGATAACCTTCGCCAGTCCTATTTTTAGTTTCTGATTTTCCAGATTAAGTCTCTGTCAAAATTTGGATCAGATCTGATATATTTTGAATTGGACTCTAAAAGATTTATCATTTTTAAGAAGTATTGATTGATCGAATTTTGGGTAGTTTTTCATCATATAGAATCAAATTTTTGAAAAGTGAAATAGAGCTATCAGATCTAATCTGAGATAGTTTTTGCATGTGGAGAATCACAGAGTTGCAGAATGCCCAAATAAAGAAAAAATTGTACCCTTCTGTCGTGACTGTGGATATGGGCATTGCTATAAAGACTGTCCAGCAAGACCGAAGCCACCACCAGCTACAGCACCTGTAAATTTGATAACAATCAAGCAAGGATTGGTAGCTCATAAAAAACCAAGTGCACCCTTGATGGTGGTCACCAGAGCACAAAAGCAAAAAGAACCAGTAGTGGATTCAATGCCTGCTGATTCGATACCATTGAATGATACACCAACAACATCGGAAGTTTATCCAAATCTTAATACAGAAAAACGAAGATATCATGATATGAGACAATGGATTAAGCATCTGCAAGAAGAAGAGGAACTTGAGGCTGCTAAAGTAACAACTGAAGTTTGGTCTTCACCATTGCAGCCTTCAAAAAATTTAAGTACAGATATGAATGATCAATTACATAATCATGAGGAACCCTTCAAGATGACAGAACCGGAAGCACTGCATACAGAATTACTCATGAATATTTTGTCTAGCAAGATCAATATTTCATTGGGAGAGCTCCTACAATTGGTGCCAAAAGCAAAAGAAGTCTTAACGCAAAAGTTAGCCCAAGAAGAATCAGAAGACCATCAGGAGCCGCTCTTTTGTTTGAAGAATCTAACGATGTACTACATGTTGGAGCAGCTTGGGAAAGTGAACAAAAGAATATCACTCTGCCAATACAACATAGACAATTTTCTAAAGAAGCAACCGTGATAGATGGCGGTTCAGGAGTTAACCTGATTTCTACAAAGCTATGTACAAAATGGGGCCTTACAAAGATTAAGCCTGCTACTTTTGCTATTAAGCTAGCTGATCAAACGACAGTTTGTCCACGAGGAATGGTGGAAGATATACCTGTCAGGATTGCAAGAGTACAGTTTGTCATTACTTTCGTCGTGATGGACTTACCAGAAGCACCAAATGTCTACCGAGTTCTCTTAGGTTGTCCATGGTTACGAGTTGCGCAAGTAATTCATAACTGGGGTACCAGCAAAATCACTTTTGAAAATCTTGAACGTGCAGTTAAAATTGATCCTACAACTTGGACTATCAAGCCAGTGGTTCAAAAAGCGGATGACGATTCATCAACAACGGATCACACTTGTGATCGACCAAAGAAAAAATTGGGAGTTCACTATAATTCTCAAACGGATACTATCAATTGGAACGAAGCTCTTGCAACAATTGATTGTACAGTAGGATATATGTGTCAACAAGATATTCAATCAGAGATGAGTGAGATTTCCATGTCAGATCGAACTTTGGATACGCCAATCACGTTTTCACTAATTGTGCTGAATGTAGCCTGGATATCAACGGAACCTATACCAGATCCAATTGAGAATGATCTCATACCAATGAGCCATGCCTTAACTTATGATGGCAATGCAGAACTTACGGATGAACAGATTCTACATCATATGGATCCGACCAGATTTGGAGTGCGTAATGTTCCTGATGAACCAACAATCAAATCACCCAAAGCAGTTATATTGAAGGGAGACAGGATGACAGGTTCGATGACGAAGAAACAAGCAAAGCAACATTATAATACGGTCCTGAAATGGGAAAATCCCCTCAAAAGATTGATTTAAAGGAAGTGCCACCTCTATTGGATAAAGACAAAGGAAAAGTCAAGAATGATTCTTCAAGTCAGATCTCCAGCAAGACATCATCGTTTAGGAAGTCTTCACCTGAGAAGAAAGATTTATCATCCTGGAAGTCATCACCTCCACGATCAATTTCTGCTAAGAAGACTAAACAAAGATCCAAGACAAGTCCTTTCAAAAAAGAACAAGCAAATGTAGTCCAGCATGATATGCCAGAGCATTTTAAATGTTATACACTGGATGATGTGGTTATCATGTTACCTAAAGCACATTGTGAACCTGAAGAACACATGCCGGAATCTAAAGAGGTTTACGATGGCCCAGCTAGGACGCAGCCAATGAATCTTGCAGAACTAGAAGAACTAGAAAAGATTGTACAAGTGGGATCACAACTTACTCCTGAACAGTATCAAGCACTCCGTTTGCTACTTATTAAGTATCAAGATTGTTTTGCATGGACTTATCAAGATTTGAAGGGTATTCTGACATCAGTCATTGAACATACCATACCTTTAGTACCTGATGCAGTACCAAAGGTTACAAAGTTCTATCACTGTAATTCTAATGTGGCAGATCTGATAAAGAAAGAACTTCAGAGATAGCTTGACGCCGATTTCATTTATGAGATCGAGCATACCGAATGGATTTCACCGATTGTCATTGTTCCTAAGAAAAATGGGAAATTGCGAATCTGTGTGAATCTCAAAGCATTGAATACAATGACACGGAAAGATTAGTTTCCGTTACCTTTTACTGAAAGCATTTTGGATCACCTTGCTGGAGCGAAAGCTTATAGTTTCCTGGATGAATTTAGTGGTTACAACCAGGTTAAGATTGCACCTGCCAATCGTCACAAAACTGCTTTTGCAACAGAATGGGACACCTATGCTCACAAAGTAATGCCGTTTGGACTATGTAATGCACCAAGTTCATTCCAAAGAGTAATGCAATTTGCCTTTAAAGATTATCTGCAAAAATTCCTTGAAATTTACTTGGACGACTTGGGAGTTCATAGTATAGATACAGACCACCTGGATCGATTGGAGAAAGTCTTTGAAAGATGCCACAATTCTCTAAATCCAGAAAAATGCCAGATATGGGTTTCTCACGGAGTGGTGCTTGGACATGTGATATCAAGACATGGTATTGCCACCGATTATTCTAAGATCAAAGTTATTGTGGAATTGCCACCGCCAGCAACAATTTGAGGAGTTTATGTGTTTATGGGTCATGCGAACTACTATCAAATTTTTATTATCTTCTTTGCGGATTTGGCACGACCTATATACAAATTAACTATTATTCCTATTTGGACAGTAGAGGCATTAGAAGCCTTTGAAAAGTTAAAAAAAGCATTATCTTCAGCACCAATATTGCGTTCGCCAGATTGGACATTAGAGTTTCATGTTCATACAGACACCTCAAAATACGCCATTGGATCAGTTTTGACACAGCCATGTGACTATAAGAAGGATTATCCTATACGATTTGCAAGCAGACAGCTTACAGATCTAGAGAAGAATTATTCAACAACAGCACATGAAGCACTTGCCATGATTTTTTCTGTTCGGAAATTTTGTCACTATCTCATGGGAACGCACTTTGTATTTTATACGGATCATCAATCGTTATTTTACTTGGTAAATAAGACATGTAATATTGGACGTATTGCAAGATGGTTATTATTATTGACTGAATTTGACTTTCGAATTGTGGTCAGAAAGGGGAAGCAACATTATCTAGCCGATCATGTTTCACGAATTGAATCCGTCCCAGTTAATACTAAAGTGGATGATGAACTGCCAGATGCTGCGTTGTTCTATGTTGAAGCAGTACCTGAGTGGGCGGCAGATATTGTTGAGTACCTGATGCTAGGACAACTGAATGACTCTTTGACAAAAGTACAGAAAAGACAATTGATTCATAAGGCTCAACCTTATCAATTAATTGCAGGACAATTGTATAGTCGTGGATCAGATAATATTTTAAGAAGATATGTTTTACCGCATGAAGTACCAGATCTAATTATTTTTTCACATGATGGCATGGGTGGAGGACATTTATCTACAGATATTACTGTTCGCAAACTTTTGCAATCCAGTTGTTGGTGGCCTACACTTCATAAGGACACAGAAAATTTTATTCAGACATGTGATGTCTGCCAGCGAGCACGGCAGCCTACTCGACAGAATTATGAACCCTTACATCCGGTTTTATCGCAAGCACCGTTTGAAAAATGGGGACTGGATTATGTTGGTCCTATTCATCCCGCTGCTCAAGAATCTCAGGCTCGCTACATTATCGTCGCAACTGATTATATGACCAAGTGGGTTGAAGCCAAAGTTGTCAAAGTAGCTGATGCGAAATCTACAGCTAAGTTTTTATATGAAAATATTATAATCAGATTTGGATGTCCGATCGAAATTGTCAGTGATCGAGGTACACACTTTGTTAATCAAACAATAAAGTGTCTACTAGAAGATTTTTTTGTTATCCAAAGATTTAGTACTCCCTATTATCCCAGAGGGAATGGCCAAGCTGAATCTTCCAATAAGATTCTCTGCACCATTATGACAAAGACAGTTGAAGCGAGTCGGTCTGATTGGGAACATAAACTGTATGCAGCATTATGGGCATTCAGAACCGCTTACAAAAATACTACAAATCAAACACCTTTTCAACTGGTTTATGGTCAAGATGTTGTGGATTGCCGAAGCCCATCGTTGTTTCTTGCCACATAATTTGGATTTCAATAATGCACGCCTTGACTTTATGGAGAAGGTGCAATATCATTTAATTAAGATTTGGCGCGAAGCCAATAAAAGTCCCCAATAACTGCATATTGCAGGTGTCGTGGGACCGCCACCAGTTTTGGTGGAGGATACTGTTGGAAAATTTGCGGATCCCAAGGCAACCCTAACCCTAGTTAATAAGTGAGAGGGATTTGGCACCCTGCGTGTGTAAGTCCAACCCCATGATCACATAGTTATTTGATTTGCTAATAAAAGGACTTTAGGCCTTTTTGCGGGACTAGTTAGTGAATAAAGTTGGGTTGCCCTCCAATTTTGATGGTTCCCACACTTTTTTAAATTTGAATAAAAAGAGAGGCAAGACTGGACCAATAGGATTCAGAGGCCAGGGTCCTCCTCTCTACTATAAAAAGGGACCAACTCGAGTTGTTCCTCATGTTCATTTCCTCATTTCAATAAAGCAGATTGGTTCTCTTTAGAAATGGATTGATGAATGTCCTTGCTCTTCCTCTCTTTCCCTCCATTTCTCATGCTTTCTTTGGATTTTGCTAATTGTTGGATTTGATCATTATTGGGATTGCTATTTCTTATGCTTTTTGTGAGAGAGAAAAGGGGAGAGAGAAGAGTAAGTTTCTATCATTGTTGTGGATTTAGGGTTAATGGAAGTAGGTTTAATGGATGTAGTGTTAACACTTAGTGTTAATGGATGTTAGTGTTAGATCCTCCATTCATGTTGAAATCTGAACTATATTATCGCTCTCATGGGAACGAACCTCCGCGTGACCACTAACTCTGTCTCTTTGATGCTAGATTGACTAGATCTTGGATTCAGGTTAGGCAAGGAAAGAAACCCTCTACAACAACTCTGCAGACAACACTTCAAGAGGAGACAACGAAGCGAATAAAGACAAAAATTGTCTTACAATTATGCAGCAATGTTGGATCAATTCAGATTGATCCCTTGAAGTTACATCAACTCCAAGACCAGATGCTCAAAAACTTTTGAGTCGAGTTTCTTCAACCACTCAGAAATGACAAAGCTTTAATCGAAGAAGAACTTGTTGAGCTGAAGGAGTTATCTGCCGACACAGTTTAGACTTGTACAAGGCCGAATGCTCATGACGAATATCTGAAGGCTCTGGAAAAGATTGAGAACCTGTCAAAGCAGCTCCAATCAACACAAGTTTGTGATCACTTAGAGTATTCTCAGGCAATGATTAAGATCTCTGATCTTCAAAAGAAGGTTGCTAACCTGAAGCAACAGCTAGCAGACCAAAAGCTTGTTGAAGATATTCACTCCTAGGATGTTGTTGAGGCGCTGCCTAAGACAAATAGAACAAGAAGAAATCAATGGAAGGTATGTGTTGAACGTTTTAAATTTTTTTCTTAAGGATTCTAGAAGTGGATGCCACATCATCTTAACATCGAACTGCAATGGCATGTGGATTATTTGATGCTACCAGACATAGTAGGCATTGCTTTCGACGATTGGAAAGCTGTTTGGGAAAAGGACGAACGATTTTCTCTGGTTATGGGACCAACTAAGCATAGAACAGAAGGGTTGTCTATGTTGGGCCATAATCCAAGGTAAATTAAAAGTTTTGCCATTCGAGTCAGAGTTGTACATATGTTCAATCTCCAAGTATGCTTTAGAATACACTAGAATAAAATGATATCAATTTTTGAAGCACTACGATACGAAGCAAAAGTCTTGGAGGAGGCATGTACAATTCGAATTGTTTTTACCTACATCTTGTGCAAATATGGAAGAATTTGACAATGCAAGTCTTTTGCTTTGAACATCAATATGGCGTGTCCAGAGATGTATGATTTATATATCGACTGAGAGCGCAACTTTTCTCACTATTTTGCAAAAATCAAGCACAATTTACAGGATCGAAGCAAGTCTCGCGAATATAAATCATTCTGTACTTATACATATTGGCAGTTCGGAACATTTGCAGCAAAGACATGATTTTTTGTTTAGAACTTATTTGTAAAGTATAAATTTTTACAGTTTCATCTCATCTGTTCAAACAAATTACACTATGAAAAGATTCTAAAGAAGACTTCCAACTAGTACAAGAACTATTTGATGGAACTTTACTTCTTATAATGTTAGCAAGATTCGACAATTAACCTATCGGAAGATATACACGAGCAAAAGAAGACATATTATTGCTCGAGTGTCAACGGGATTTGGAAATGGCACAAAAATTACATGATGATTTGAATAGAGTGTAAATATTTATTTCCAACTCTTGTATATGTTGCTGATTAGGTGATGGTGAGTTCTTATATTTGAATGATGTTTGAAGACAATTCAACCTTGATGTTTGTTCAACACAATTCAAATCAACCCACTCAAAATCTAATTTTGAAACCAAACATAAAGGTCATATATTCAACACTAAAGAAATATCTTTATATTTGACCTAACAAATATTTAAAAGGAGGATTATTTGACTACACGAACGAATAATTCCAGAACAAAAGATTCTATGTTCATGAGGACGTTTCACATTTGAGGAGGGGGATATGTGATACCAAGTATTTGCTATATAACGAATATCTACTTGAATATGACAATATATACTCGAATATGAAGATATAATTATATATTATGAAGAGGCCTATATCATTTTTCGAGATATAATGGTTAAAGACTTGTCGTACACTAGAAGACAAGACCTCCAGAAGTGAAACGATGTTTGGAAAAGCCTTAATCAAGTCCCTTACACGAATCGACTAGATTCGAATCACCATCTTAAACTAGAGTAATTTAAACTCGTAGTTAAATATACCTGTAACGGTATAATGTACATACGTGTAACTCAATGGTTAAAGCTATTCAATGCAGCGATGCACCTGTAATCTCTAGAGGTGTATTTGTTCATTTCTTAGGAAATATATAGAAGACACGATTCAGTCTCACGCATCGAGCAGTCTTTGCTGTGTTCCACAAAGTTGTTCTAAAGAACTGGCTTTAAACTATCTTATTCGTCTGTTCGAATACTTGATTCAGCACCCGAATAAAGTATATCTTTGGTACAGTCTTCCACAGTCATTGACTGAACAGTATGTATACATTTGAGATGGTAGTCCCTGCTTGAGGAATTGAGTCATAGATCTGCACTCATGTTTGTAACAAACATAAGTTTCTAACATATTTGTGGGCTATTCAAGTTCTTTAACCTTGAATGTACTCTAGTTGTTGAGGACTATTGTCTAGAACCCAACAGTCTAAGAATAAGATTAACTGATTGTCTGTTCATACTCGAATACATCGAACATCTCTCAAATCCTTGTTGACAACTTAATCAGACAGAGTGTAGTACATTTGTACTACTTTGATAACATTTCATTCGATTCGATAGAGGAAGATTGTTGTTTTGGAAATTATCATCACCACACACACACTATAAAAGTAATACTGGTTACTTATAAAATGTCTGTTAGACAACCAAAATAACATACGACTTCACTACATTCGAATAAGTCAGAACTGTATCAATTAATCAACTTTGGAAAGCTGGGTTTCGACGTACCCATAGAATCAAAACTGTCAAGCTCAGAGTCTTCTCCCTTAGAATTCTCCAGCTCTCTTCTTGTCCGTGCTCATTATAGAGGGGATGTAACACATGTTTATTCTAAATGCAGATTATTAGATGATGATGTGGTTCATCTTTTAATCCATTGCTATGCTTCTCTATGGAAATCGGTGGCTGATCTTCTTATTGCTCGCTTCCATACCGGATTCAGGAGATTCAGCTATACAGACTTGCTCTTGAATGACATCATTTTTTATGATGTGAATGTTAATACTTTTTGGCAATGCATTAGGATAATTACTCTTTGGAACATTGGCTTGAAAGGAATAGCAGGGAATTTGGGAATGGTGATTTTGTCATCTCCCCCCTACTTCTTTTCAAGGAGGCCGCAAAACTTTTGCTTCTTTAAGCTTTTCATATACTTTTGTAAAAAGTCTTTAAACTATGGTTAATTTTTCTTCGAGAGAAAAAAATAAAGATCGTTGCAGTTGGTAATAGTCTACTAGAGAGTCTTTACTTGCAACTTGATAATTTTTGCTTGGGAAAACAAAATTCAAATGGTATTGGCATATTTGATAAATTGGTCAATTTATGCGTGTAACCTTGACCATTACCATAATTCATAAAATAATAGTTGAAGTTGGTAAGAGTCTTCTAGAGATTCTCTACTTGCAACTTGATAATATTGCTCGTGAAAACAAAAATCAAATAGTATTGGCAAATTTGTCAATGTTGGTTGCTGTGAATTTTTTTAAGAAAATCAAAATAGGATTCTTATTGGTAGGTCACACTCATGATCAGATTGACTAAATTAGCTACTTTTCCAAAAAGTTACGATGCAAAAAAGCTTTTTCTTTACAAGTATTGCAAAGTACTATCGGGTCCTACACCCCTAAACCAAATGTGTTATTATTACGATGCACATTTGATATATGACTCAACATCCAATGTCAATTTTACAAGAACGTCTTGGGTTAACTACACATTCATCATCTTCAACTTGGCAACAACGAAAGAAAGTCACAATGTAGAAAAATTTGTTGACATTGGATGTTGAGTCATATGAATATCTACCTGTAGATTTTGATGAAAAAGATGAATTGTCAATTTCTCATCTGAAAAGGAGAGTCTTGCAATATATCAAGCATTGAGTTGAGAGGACCTAGTGAAAACTCCATGGAATTTGAATTGTAAAAAAATTATATTAAAAATATTTTTCATGCTTTTAAAATTTTGTGGATTTCACATATAATGGTTCGAATGTATTCTACGAGTTTATTTAAAAAAATTAATTTAGACTATTAAAAATGATAAACATTCATGTATTTTGATCACATGATAGAGATATTTGATTTCTTGAGTTATATTCGAAAGTTTGATTTTTCTTGGTATGGCGAACTAATTTTTTGAGTCAAAATGTATGTTTTGTATTGATTTTTTTGTGAAGTTTGAGAATTTTTACTCAAAAAAGTATTTTTTTGGGCAAAAATAACAAAATTGCTAAATGGTTACTCTTTTTTAGGATTTTGACCCATTTCAAAAGATTTTGCGATGAAGAAGTAATTGTTTCACCCCTCATCTATCACTGTATTGTCACTTAGGGCTTTAGTAAGAAGATTTCACATAATCTATTTTTCAAAAAATCAATGTTTTACACTCCTCACAAAATTTTGGACACTTCAAAAAGCAAGAGAGTTTGAAGATAACCATACCACACGATCAAAGGAATTCTATCAATATAGAGGCAATTAAACTAGCAACACCTAACAATACGTCAAAAAGAAATGGATTGAAGGACAATGACTCTCAAGAAAATTGCCTATAGTTTTAAGTGACAATTCTCTCATATTTCTCTTATAGCATGCTTCTTAAGCGGTTGAGCATCACACTTCACTCTATAGTGGCTTCATGTATTGGACTTATAACAATGTATGTACTTTAGTATAAAAATAAATAGGCAAAGTTACTTTTTGTAGAGAGAAACAAAATGTGTTAAAGATAGTTGCTCGAGTTTCAACTTATCCAACAAGAATCAAGCCTACCAACTTATAAGCTCAAGAGAACATTTTGACCTTGAATGTCAATTCAAAGACAAGCTCAAATTCACTAAATGGAAGGGGGCGTGATGAACATGGCTATAAAAACTTTTGGAAGCATGTAGAGAAAAGAAATATAACATCTTTTTAAATATGATATTCCCCTAAGCTCTAAAAATCTCTATTTGAAAATTTATCAAATATAAGGGGAGAATTGTATACTTGCTATTAAAAAGCCTTGGAAGCATGTCAAGGAAACAAAAATGTGATCATTTGAATATAATATTCTCCCATGCTCTAAATAGCTAAATTTACCAACAAAGCTTTGTGTCACTAAAAAAGGAAAATATAGATGTTAACATATCTTATGTGAACAAGGATAAAGTGTTGTATCTTATGTGAATAAGCATAAATTTTTTATCTATTCTTTCTTTCAACGCTCTTTTGAGGTTGCACAAAAAGCCATGATATCAAAAAGATTCCATGTTTGTCTGCCAGCTATATCAAATACTATCAGATAAGAGATTTTACTAATACTAACCTATGGCATCTAGCATTGTACATATTTGGACAAAAAGGGGCCCTCTTCTTTAATCAAAAGCCCTTCATGGTCATGGACAAAGCATGTATAAATGAGACTACCATGAGAAAAAGCCTTCTAGAAGCAATGAACATCATTATCATCAATGAGGCTTGCATGGAGCTAGAGAAATTTGGTGGTGTTAGTCAAATGACTTGACACTTGCATTAAGGTTGTTTTGTACATTTTGAGCATGGGACTCTCGTTTGATTGTAATTGATTTGGCTTGTGTGGAATTTGTAGACTTTGGAGGCGTCATTTGAATGACATATTACTTATGCGTGACATTGTTTTGCAAACTTTGGACATAGAAATGCCCCCACAAATACATGGGGCAAAATTAACATTCAAATTTTTTGTTATAATGTTGGTGGAATTTTGAATACTTGGATGCAAGGTGAAGACTAAGAAACTCAAGCATTTAGTCGACGTCCTAAGGTCTATGAGGCCGCCCATCACTTAAAATGTTTAATATGTTAAGAGGAAAATACATTGCTCAGTGGGGCTATGCTCTTGACACCTCAAAGAGCAGATACAATTTTCTTTCCCTACTTTTGACTCATGTACTTCAAATGTAGCAATGATATATTTATTATTTTCAAACTTTTGACTCGTGTGCTAAAATGTAGCAATGTTTCTTGGTTTCCAAGGGGACTATCGAACCTTGGCCCAAAGAAACTTCGGATGGATCAAGCTAACCAATTGAGCGAATCCCATCGGATGGATCAAGCTAACCAATTGAGCCAATCCCATCGGGTTGCCTAATTGTAGCAATGAGATTTATCTTTCCCAACTTTTGACTAGTGACACATGTACGTCAATGTGAGATAAATAACCAACTCCCATCACCGAAAGAAAAATACATCTTCATTATGATTTCAAAATGGTTATGCATGCGCGGACTCCAAAGTGAAGAGCCTTAATAATATTCATCTTCAAAGCATATTCACTATTTAAGATCCCACAACTTCCAAAATATTCTTTTGCAAAACTTCTAAACAGTCCTCCATGGTTGCTGATTTGAAATGGTGGTCCATTATTTGGCTTTAAACAAAATTTTCAGCTATGCCATTATATGGGCCAAGCATGTACAAAAACCATTGTAACAACTTTTTGGGAGTGGCTTGGGCCTCACAAAGTACAATAAACAAAACATACTTAACATTCTTTAAGGACAAATAGAAAACTCTTGATGATATATATGTTTTGTATTAGTTTCACTTTTGAGAATAGGTGAGTTTATCAAGCTTAATTTTTAGTTCCAAGCTTTTGGTTCTATTATATTCTAGGTTGAAGATTGCACAAATTTGAACATAATATTTTGTAAAACTTGTACATAAGCTTTTCTATGCTTGATTACTTGAAATACTGGTCCACTCTGAGGCTTTTACAAAAGATATTTAGCTCTAAGTGCACATGGGCCAAGCTTGTAAAGAAATAAATAAAAAATGATGTGTTGGAAAAGATTATTTAATTGTGTCAATATATGAGTTGGAGTACCATTATTGAGAAAAAAAAGCAAAATAGACACATGGATGCCACCTCAAAACCGTAGGCATAAACTACTTTATGCAAAACATGATTTCAATAGATTCTTAGTTTCCTTGGAATAAAGTACAGATCTATATTTGCTATGATAAGTACTCTCGTTCTTCTTGAATTGCTTAATCTACATGTTACATTACAAAAGATATTTCTTTCGATTCCTTCAGCTACATCTTCATGATGAACAGGTCAATGAACCCCATCACATTTAGATTACTTCAAGACTTTTCAAAATAAATGACAAACAACTACATGACTGCCCAACTGAGATCCAATTAGCCTTCCTGTTCAAGCAATTACTGCTAGTTTGGATTTTATTATTGTAAATTGACAGATCTACCATGTACATTAACAGATTTTATGCTGAAGTTGGATGGTCATCCTAGCAGACAACCAAGATGAGTAGCACTGAAATTCCAAACTAGTCGTTATTTCATTATAACTGCGCACAGCACTTATGAGATTCGTATGAAAAACCCAACAATACTGTTCAGACTAGTGTGTGAACCATGATGTTTCCAACTGAAGGGATGTTAGTGGGGCCCTTTGAAACACTCAAATTGGGTCCAATAACAACAGCCACGCACAGGGTAACATGAGATATACAGAAAATAAGAGTAACATTATTCTAGATGGTCTCACCTCAATCATCTATATGGTCATTCAACATGTCTTAACCAAGAAGAGAAAACCTAAGAAAACATCTAGTGAAACAAATGATCAATCAAATAATCATATACTTGTATAAAAAAAAGGTCTAATGATAACATGTTAAGAGAATAAACTTCCAGTTACCCACTTTAGGGTGAGCCTTGAATGTGATGTCATAATGCAAACTTGAGACTATGAAGAGTTTCAGCTACCCACTTTATGGAAAAGGTCATAAAGCAAATCAAATATATGTGAAACTATAATTTAACTTCAGAACAGAACCACTCTAAACTCAGTAGATCCAAATTCTAGTGTTAATTCCTGGAGTAAAAGTTTGAATGATTTCTCCAAAAGCCTACTATAATTATTAGTGAAGCAGATAATTATTAGTGAACTTTGGGTTAAACTTTCTAACAAAACCTCCAAACCAAACTAATCACATCCAAATTCTAGTGTTAAGCCATGGTACCAAACCATCAACAGATCCTCCAGTCTAAACTAACTAGATCCAGATTCCAATCTCAACTCAATCCTTGGTTCGGCATTGAAATTTGACATAAGTCAACTTTTCTAACAAAATCTCCAAAATAAGCTTAAATATAACTCCAATTTCAATCTCAATTCAAGGTTCCGTACAGAAACAAATGCATTTCCATCATATGAAATAATTCAGAAATGGCCAAAGATACTAACACAGAAACGTACTTTATCTAACAATAATAGGTTTTTGAGTCACTTGAGCAGTCCATGAACTTTAATCCTTGTCCATGAACAGGACTAAATTTCCTCAATTCAGTCCAGCACAGTGAAGAAAACTAGACAACATATCAAATTTTGATCAGTCAAGCACAACGTAGTGCAACAAAATAGACAATTTATGAAATTTCACATTGCCAAACACATGAATATGGCAAACAAACCCAGGATAACATGGGCAAGAACGTTCACAAAAGCATACTCAAGGGTAGTTTGTTCCAAAGTTGAAATTAAGATAGAATAAATGACTAACCTTGAGGATTGCCACCCAGCAATTCAGAAAACAATCAGAATCTAACTCGTGCTTACAAAGTCTCATTCCCAAAAACAGCAAAAACTAAATTCATTTGCCGATAATAAGCTTTGAGCAATGTGCAAAACCTGGAAAAAAATAGGCAACCATGGCATTTCAAGAATTACTCACTATCCAATCCACACTAGCACACCTAGCCAAAATAAATCATGAGAACAATGCTTGAAAATCATTCTCAGACAAGGATGTGTTTAGGCATTTATAACAACAATGCACAAAAGTAGCTTTGAGTATTAACAGCCAGGAGAAATGTGTATTAACATAATTGTACTGAGAAATCTACCTGGAAAGTTTGTGCTAACATATACATTCCTTTTAATTTGAAGTTTCTTGTTTTCGAAAATTAAGTCAAATAGACCTGAACACTAGCACTCTTGAAAGACCTGCATAACGGACATGAATCAAGGGTCGCCTCACATTCTTTGCACAAACAAAGATGGCGGCATGGCAGCAAAAGCACCGAGACATCATTGCGCCTACAAACCTTACAGGATCTCTGTTCCTTTAACTGCTTGTTTTCTCTGAAAGCCCTGGCATGTGCATCATCTGTATCGTCTGGATATGACGACTCAGCATCACCTGCTTGATGACTGTCTCCACATCCTTCTTTGCTCTGCTCCCTACTGATGGCCACAGCCTGCTGCAGATTACTTCTAAGGGCAAACATCATTGCCTCGTTGAATTTAGCTCTGCTTTGCCAGGCACATGCCTGCTGGAACAGGTTCCTTATTTTCTCTTCTAACTCGGTGTTCCTCGTTTTCACTGTCTCTACTTCAAGTTCCTTTTCTCGGAGCGTTCTTTCTAACCAATTTTCAATGATTGCCAAAATTGCTCTTGAATGTTGTTGTCTTTTTTCTTCAAGAGTCTTTCTGACCTGCTCTTCCTGCACATATGTGAAATAAAGCAGTAATTACACTTGATTTATTCAAATTGCTCGTCAAAAGATTGATTTAAGATTACTTTTGCCTGATTGATTCACTAGTAGTCATGTAGAGTATCAATATACAAACACAAGCGTCTACAACAATACCTGGTTTTTGATGAACTCATCGATTTCTTCTCGTTGTTTTGATAACTGCGGTTTAAGGTCTTCACTTAATAGCGACAAGTAAGAAAAACCGGTGCTCATCCTTCCGCTAGAAGATGGAGCCAACGGTTCAAATAGCTCATCTCGAAATGTTAGATGCAGACCAGTTGAAAGACCAACAGATTGTGGGCTGACAGCAGCAGCAGTTGCATTGCTCTGACTTAAATCGGCAACCGCCAGCCGTCTGGGCAATGACGAAACAAAACCATTTACTCTTGGACGTTTTCTTGACCCAATACCGAAGCCGCAAACAAAGGCGTCATCTGCTTCAGCAGGGAAAGCTCCGCTCACTTGCTGCTGAAGATGACCAAGATTAGCAACTGCCATACAACAAATGCATCAAAAACACAGGCATACGTATAAGCTTCAATGCAACGAAAATATCCTTTCATTTCACGTAAGACCTAAGAACACTAAGCGAGTGAATGACAACAAAGTATCTTGTATTAGTTGATTCGATAACAAAATGGCGTGGGTGTCCACAATATTTCTCGATCATGAACAAGTATTCAAGAATGTTAGATTACTTATTGAGTGTTACACGGAAAAGGAAAAAAGAACATACGGAAAGTCTAACTTCTGGGGAGAACTACATGCGAGAAGCTACGAGCTCGTACTTGTATCAAAAAGCTGCAATTGGTTGGACACTTTGGCTGGGGCAGCGGATTGTATTGTAGAATCTTCAAAGTTACTCGTACCAAAAGTCACAGGGGGCATCACATTATTGTTCTCTCTTGCATATAGCTGCTCAGGCCTGAGAAAAGGGTAAAAGCAAGTGCCAATGGCATCAGGAGAATAATCGTGCTCAAAAATTGAGCGAAAAATAATAAAGAACGTAAGACCAAGGAAATACATAGAGACCGTATGTGCCTTCATCACTTTGGAGATCCACTTTGATGATGTCCATTATATATACAGACTAAAATAACTATCATACTTGTATTCATCGAAATTCGTTACAGCGAAATGAAATCACATTACAAACCTGACACGAATATCAGGCAAGAGAGGATTTGCAGGGGATTGTGCTTGTACAGCCATTACTAGATCATTCTTCTTCCTCCTGAACTCTCCGCATATTTCAAGGTCAACTTGCATAAGCTTTCGATTAAAAACAGAAATCGTGCCCAAGTTCCTTTACGCTTATGGAAATATATGTAGGATCAGTGAAAACCGCGGGCAGCATTTGCATACAGAGGCAATTTCATTCGATCTTATCGTAATGCCAATATCGCCAATTCTTGCGAAGATGTTTACAATAAGATTGCGATAGACCTTTCATCTGGACTTTGTTGCGTGCTTACAATCATTCCAGCAGAATTCGCATCGAGATAGCAAGAGGTTCATTTGACATGGAACCAAAAATGGCATTTATTGCCGGGTGGATATGGCAGAACATTGAAAATGAAAGCGGTAGCTGTTTGAGATGCAGACTTTCTCCGTCTTGGGAATAAGAATTGACATCTGCGAGTGAGATGCTTCTCAGCTACTTGAGCGATCTAAAAAAGGAAGACAACCCGTAAGTAAGGTAGGTTGATCGGCCAGAGAAGCAACAGGAATCGACTGCTACTGCGCACAAACGCCGTAATTGTAGAACCCATGGTGGACCCCGAGTACATACTCCACACAACCGCAAAAAGGAATTCTATAAGGCAAAGCTGAGAATCGTGCATGATGATGATGAACCAAAAGCGGGTAGGAGTGTGAGTGATGGACAGGAGAGGTGGGTGGCGAGGGGGGACGCTCTCGTAGGGACCCAGGACGATGGCATGCGTGGAGCAGGAGAAAAAAGATCGAATGGAGAAAGAGGAAGGAGGACTGAGGAGGGAGAGGATCAGAAAACAGAAAGATGCAAACGGAAACTGCAGATGATTGAGCGCTAACCGACGGTGACGAGAGAGAGAGAGAGAGAGAGAGAGAGAGGCCACACCCCGGGCCCGGATCTGGCCACCAGGCTAGTACCAGCGCTGCCCCCAAGCTATAAGCACTAGGCAACACACACAAACCCAAAAAAAAGCGGCAAGGGCAAGAAAAAATAAAAGGAAAGGTTTTGCCAAGTTCTCTAATATTGGAAGTCTCTTTGGAGCATGGAGGTTGGGTAAGTGCCACATCATTGGTTGAGAGGAAATAATATTTTCGGTGCTAGTGAGTGATGGATGATCTTTGAGAGCCTGAAATCTTTGAACACGAGACTAAAACAGATTTGTGTCAGAGGTGATATGATATATGCTACTAAACGACGAGGCTAATATTTCCAAGCTAGCTATCACTAGTACGCAACACACATAGACACAAAAAAGCAATGATGGAAAAAAAAGGAGGGAAAAGCTATCATTGGGTTATCAAGTATCTAGCTCACCAAAAAAAAAAAAAACACACACACACACACACACAAACTACAAGGGAAAAAAAGGAAAGGAAAGCACTCGCCAAAGCAACCAAAGGAATCTAATATTTGGCCCAACCTATAAGCATTAGGAAACACACACAAACACAAAGAGCAACAATATTAAAAAAAAAGGAAATCTAGCCAAAGCCAATGCTAGAAACCTCTTTAAATTGCCCTAAAAAAACCTATATATTTTAAACCATTTTAGATTTTTAAAAATTAGTACTTAAAAAAAGGTTCATATGCTTGTATAAAAAATCGTGTAATATTTTATGATATCTATTTTTAAAATTCATGTCTAAATATACTTTGTCTATTTTCCTCAGCTCTCTCTCTCTCTCTCAAAGCCATGTAATATCTGGGCCCAAGGCATAATGTATAATCACTAGGCAAACACACAAACACAAAAAAGCAACAAGGAAAAAATAAAAAGAATAAAAAGGAAAGGTCTAGCCAAGCTATCTGGCCCAAGCTATAGGCACCGAGCACTAGCTCACCAAACACATTAAAAAAAAAAAGCAGCAAGAGAAAAGGCCCAAAAGGGTAGCGCGAGGGCACCTCAAGCCTACAAGCTACTACATGCGTATGTGAGTGAGGTGACCCCACGGGGCCTGGCCTCTGGGTCTCGGGCCCAAGCACGCGAGCATTGGACCGACAGCGCGAGTACATACGTGCGCGTTACGTGGATAAACGCGAGCGGCGCGCCAATGAAGCTGCAGCGACCCAAGGAGATATGGCTCACCAGCTCACCAGCTCACCTCACCGCCCCGTCGCCTCGCCTCGCCTCGCCTCTCCTCTATGCGTCCCTCCCTTGGACGCAATTTTCAACCCAACCCACCCAAATCACAAATTGCTCGCCATTGAATCTGATCACCACAAATATTCCGTCTCCAGTTTAGCAGTTGGGCGAAACTGTCCACGTCGCGCGTCGGAACCGGCCTAGGGGGCCAGCCCCCGGACCCTGATGCCACTGACGCTGGCTGGGCTTTCCTTTTTGGGTACGCCGTATTTACTGAAGGAAACATTGCGAGGTGGGTGGGTCATTGGGCGCGAGTTTAATGTTACTTGACGACTCACGAGTTTAGTATATACGCTCGCAGCTACGGCAGGGAAAGGCACATAGGCGCCTAGGCGAAAGGTACGCCCTCGCTTTACTCTTCTCACAAGCGAGGTGCCCGTTGTGGCATGGGCGGTATGGCTAGCATGGCCCTCCATGGCCGTGGCCCATGCGCTTGTCATACTTGACAATTATGACAGAGAGCGTGCCATGCGGATTTCTTGCCTCTGCGTGGCTACGTGAAATGATTCATGATTCCATGAGCTCTGGCAAAAGGGAATGAGCTTCTTTATGGGGCCTTGAGGCATTGACTCATTATAATATACCGTGAACTGAAATGAAATGCATGCAACTGCTTTATTCGGGCACTCTTTAAGGTCGTTTGGGTGGATCAAGCCTCCAGCATCCAGACTCAGGACATTGCCCCTACGATCCATTATAGAACCATGGGTTTTGGGACCATCACCTAAAAAAACTTCTAACTATTGGACCTCCATTCCGAGTGTTAGCAATGCAGCTTTTGGTGTTTTTATGTGAGAGAATTTGACAAGGTCCCATCTCAAAGGTCTAGGACTTTTGTGTGAGGCCTTTTAGGACTTTCCTTAGGCAATGATGCCTTTCTTGATGCTCAAATTATGTGATGCCTTTTTTGATGCTCAAATGTGCTAATTTGTTTTGAAGGAGTTTCATGTGATCGTGGACAACCAATGATCTCCTCCCTTAGCAAATGGACCTTCAATAAAATTATCATGTGTCATGTGGTCGTTGGGTGTTTACATTGAAACCTGGCATGAAGTTTGTCATTGGGTGTTTACATGGAAATCATGGCATTGATGTTTGGTCTAAGGTGTCATTCCTTCATTGGTCATCCACATGAAAGTTTTGGTAAAAGGATAAAGTCTTTGGAAGGCAAGTGTAAATTATTCTCCTTAAGGTAGCTACAAAATACAAAGAAGAATCGAGCAATTGGCATTACATTAATGCAAAGGATGTGCTCAACTTGCCATCTTGCTCAATATTCCTATGTAGAATCAATTTCAACAAAGAAACTCATTTCTCTAAAAATAATGGGATTGCAATCTACGATGTAGTTCAAAGCAACAAAGCAACCACACACACACACTGTTTGGTAGAATCTATAGAGATTACACATATTGTATGATAATTGTTTTTCAAACTATTTATACACAGAGCCAATTAAAAAGCATCATGCAACTAATGCACCCTAAAAACTAGATAACTTATTTGGTGGTCATATCATAAGTAGTGACATCCATAAAGAATTTTCTTAAGCATAATATAACCCATAAAAAGTCCATAAACAGACTTTGGTAGGAGGTTACAACTCATAAAAAGTATGGCCCACAAATCTAGACGTAATAAGGAATTAGTCTTGTATCTCAAAAAGGATTTTCAAGTGACCTTCCAACAAGGTCAAATGAACATTTAGAGCATCTTGAAATAATGTGTTTTTTTTTCACAAGGTTCAATGAACTCTTAGGGCATCTTGAGATATGATGTATGTTTTTGAAAAGTTCACCACAAAATACTTTTCCCAAGACATTATGATGGTCATGCATCTTGAGATAGTATGTCAAATTTTTTTCTTTGGACAAATCCCATCTGTGGGTGGGGTTTGAACTTGGGAGATCAATCCCACACCAAAAACACTCTACCACCACACCACACAAGGGAGGATAGTATAGCAAGTGAAGCGCAGACATCCCAAAGGGAGCCGGGAACCACGACTTAGCTTTCCAGCCTTCAACTCTTGCAATCCAAACTCACTTGACATACAAGCAGCCAACTTGCCAACAACGATCAGACTTAACCAACTTGAAGTTCCGAAAACCAACATTGAGATCCAACCTGGCGCCATGCCAGATCGGGGGTCCCGATGTGGGTGACTTCCCTCCAAGCAAGCCGCCCGACATACATCAAACTTGACCAACTCGAAGCTTCGTTACAAAACAAGTAACATCCATTTCAAGCAAGCGGTCTGACTTACATCAGACTTAACCAACTGAAAGCTTCATCACGAAAGCTAGAAGCCAACCTGGCGCCACGCCAGACTGGACAGCCATAAACAGGTAACTTCCACCCAAGCAAGCCATCCAACTCAGCCGACAGGTTAGAGCCCGTTCATGCAAGGAACACTCAGAACCACAAGCCGCGACAAATATGGAAACAACCAATTTCTGGACCAAATGGTCCCGATAGCATACCGCTGGCGCCACGGACCGAATGGTCCCGATGGCATACCGCTGGCGTCCCGGGATACGACCCTCAGCTATGTGCCAACTTAAAAATTTGGAAGCGACCTTACAACTGGCGCTTTTACTGAACACTGAAACCCAGAAGGTAATCAGAGTCAGTTTGAGGAAAATCCCACTTTATTGATAAATCTGAGAAGGTTACATTTCAAGTGTGTGACCGACCCTAGTCTTCGGGGCGCTAGCATGCCAAGGCGAGAGCCATGACAACATTCCAACAAGGGAGGCTGAGACTTGGTTGAAGCTCGCCCTGAGTCGCAACCCGCACTCCCCTATAGTATTGGTGTGATTCGGCACCCCCCCTCATACCGAGCACTCTACCCAAGCTGGTAAAGCATGTTTTTCTCTCTCTAGAATTTTCTCTTTCTAGAAAGTCATTTTCTCTCTCTAGATTTTATTGATCCCCAGGCTTCCTTTAATCATGCCTAGATCGTGTGAGGTGATTGCACATCGATTTGAGCTCTCTGGACTCCGCTAGAACCGATCAAAGATTTTCAGCCATAGGAACTTGGCGCTGGCTGGATTTTGGTCACAGTGGCGCCGGGAGCAGCAGAGGCGTTGCTGGCGCCAGGGACATAGCTGGCGCCAATGGCGCCGGAAGTAAAGCTTGTAAAGGTAGCTTTACAACATCCACCCCACCTTTATAAAACCTGATGTCCTCATCAGATGTCAGATTAAAGTAAAGGTGTCTCCCAATTAAAATAACTATACATTTAAACTACTTGGCACAGTACTCAATTTACTGGCCACTTTTTATTAACATTGAAACTGGCACACCACAAGTCGGAGGCTCAGCTCTTTGTACTGAAAGATTACATAACTTGAAAATATATCTTTGTCTGGGAAAAGCGTAGATTTGATATCGCTTTCTAAAACCCAAAAACCTTATTAACTGGTGACAGAGGCCTTTCTTTGAAATGTGCGCCCCTGTCGCTTCTGACTTTCGACTTTGGAACTCCTTTGAGCTCCTGATTTGTCCTTGATGCACTTTGTGTTGAGCTCCCTGAGCTCCAGATTTGTTCAATTCCGCACAGGTATCAAGGCTCCCTGAGCCGAAGGATTTATCGTTTGATTGCCCACTTTATGGTCCACTCTGTGCCTTGTTGCTTCTGCACCTTGATTTCTCTCCTTGTCCCAGCCTGATCTTGATACTTTTCCATCTTGGCTCTTTAAGGTAGGCAAAGATTGAGTACTCCGCAATGCACCTCTCACTTAGCTTGAAGTAGCTCTTTGAATCAGCCCAAATGTAACCATTGACCTCGTGGAAAGCCAAAGGGTCGCACCAGTTTGATCCGCATCCGAACTATCTCTTCGCGTTTGTTTGAAGCACCATGTCCGTCGCGCAAAACTTGACTTTCACAATTCCATCACTGGTCAGTTGCCTCACACTCAAAACAAGAAGTGTACATCGAGCTTGGTTTCAAGTAGCTCTCTTTGAATCAGACACATGCACCCAGAGTTTGCACTAGTCCGATCTCAACGCGAACTGTCCCTTAGCGTCCGTTCGAAATACCAAGTCTCTCATGCAAGACTCAACTTTCACAATTCCTTCATTGATCAGCTGCCTTACACGTAACACAAGCCAGCGTACTCATATGTTTCCTCATCATTGCTGGTCCAGAGAAAGCCTATAACAAACTTTTCTTTCCACAACAAAAACTTGTCAACTTTTTAGGGCCAAAGTTCGCCAGTCTCCTCGTGTGAGTATGGCTAGGTCACCTTGAATTTGCCCCCATTTTGATCAACTTTCATTCAAAATTTGCCCCAAGAGAGAGGTGTGTGTGACAGTTCCCCTCCACTTATAAAATCAGCTGATCGGACTTAGAGTAGAGTTCTTTGGACAAAAAGCCTTTCCAACACTTTGTTTCCCATCTGCTAGGATTATGGCTCGATCCAACTTGTTGCCAATATCTGAAGAGGATCCTAGTCTTTTCCCTTAACCCAATTGATACTGGATATCACCCATGCTCAGTGAGTTTCAGTTCCGAAGGTGGCCGTCCCAAAATGAAGACCAACTGCTCCATAGAAGATCTCCCCTGAAATTGCCCTTTCCAACTTTTGACTTCCTGCTTGCGACTGGTGGGCGTTGTCGCAAATGAAACTAACCCAAGAAACAGGCTAGCCATCCATCCTTTGCAAACATTGAGTCGTTTCGTTGCCGTTCACGTGCGAGTACTTGAACTGCAAATCCGCCCCACAGATTTTGGATATCACCCATGCTCAGTGAGTTTCAGTTCCGAAGGTGGCCGTCCCAAAATGAAGACCAACTACTCCATAGAAGGTCTCCCCTGAAATTGCCCTTTCCAACTTTTGACTTCCTGCTTGCGTCTGGTGGGCGTTGTCGCAAATGAAACTAACCCAAGAAACAGGCTAGCCATCCATCCTTTGCAAACATTGAGTCGTTTTGTTGCCGTTCACGTGCGAGTACTTGAACTGCAAATCCGCCCCACAGATTCTGTAGTCCTCTTTGTTTGTTGGTATCAGCCTTCAAAAGAAAAGGTTCCTTCTCGAGCCATCATCTCCTTGTGTCACAAGCAATCATGCAAACTAGGCAAAGCACGAGTACTAAGACTCACCACGAATACATACAAGTAAGACACTCAGACAGGTTTACTAACAAGTAACAAAGACAAGGTCCCCCTTTGAGATGGTCCTGCCAACGGACCTTTGCCTGGCCGCGCCCATACAAGTCGATCACGGAATCAGCCCACATAGGACACCCCTCAACTATCCGTGCTATCACCATTAAGCAGCACATTGCCTCAATCACGCCCTACCACTTTTTGGTCGATAGCCCTTATAGCTAAACGATCGGCAGCTATCTCGCACCGGCAGCTAACCACCCGTGCTTTACACCTGAATTCGAGCAACATCTTTGTATCAATGGTTAACCCGTACAGTTCGAATATGTCGCCCCGCACCCCACAAGGTACAGACCGTGCTTTCACCTCCCTAGGCAGCACTTTGCCTCATTCATCCTACGTGCAGACAGCGCCAGGCCCGAACCGCGAGAACTGACCGTGCTTACACCTCAAGGGCAACACCTTGACTCATCAAGTCCCCCGTTCTGTCGACCACCCCGACCGTGGACGCACCCGTGCTTACACTGTGGGCAGCACCTTGCACAATAGTTGTCTTGATGAACCCCAAACCGTGGCCATTTCCGTAAGATCCGCATAGCTGATCGGCCAGTCGGCTCTGATACCACATGAAACGCAGGCATCCCAAAGGGAGCCGGGAACCACGACTTAGCTTCCCAGCCTTCAACTCTTGCCATCCAAACCCACTTGACATACAAGCAGCCAACTTGCCAACAACGATCAGACTTAACCAACTTGAAGTTCCGAAAACCAACATTGAGATCCAACCTGGCGCCATGCCAGATCGGGGGTCCCGATGTGGGTGACTTCCCTCCAAGCAAGCCGCCCGACATACATCAAACTTGACCAACTCGAAGCTTCGTTACAAAACGAGTAACATCCATTCCAAGCAAGCGGTCTGACTTACATCATACTTAACCAACTGAAAGCTTCGTCACGAAAGCTGGAAGCCAACCTGGCGCCACGCCAGACTGGACAGCCATAAACAGGTAACTTCCACCCAAGCAAGCCATCCAACTCAGCCGACAGGTTAGAGCCCGTTCCCTAAGAGCTTAACCCATTCACGTTCATGCAAGGAACACTCAAAACCACAAGTCGCGACAGATATGGAAACAACCAGTTCCTGGACCAAATGGTCCCGACAACATACCGATGGCGCCACGGACCGAATGGTCCCGACGGCATACCGCTGGCGTCCTGGGATACGACCCTCAGCTATGTGCCAAGTTAAAAATTTTGAAAGCGGCCTTACAACTGGCGCTTTTACGGAACACTGAAACCCAGAAGGTAATCAGAGTCAGTTTGAGAAAAATTCCACTTTATTGATAAATCTGAGAAGGTTACATTTCAAGTGTGTGACCGACCCTAGTCTCCGAGGCGCTAGCATGCCAAGGCGAGAGCCATGACAACATTCAAGCAAGGGAGGCTGAGACTTGGTTGGAGCTCACCCTGAGTCGCAACCCGCACTCCCCTATAGTATTGGTGTGATTCGGCACCCCCCCCCCTCATACCAAGCACTCTACCCAAGCTGGTAAAGCACGTTTTTTTTTCTCTAGGATTTTCTCTTTCTAGAGAGTCATTTTCTCTCTCTAGATTTTATTGATCCCCAGGCTTCCTTTAGTCATGCCTAGATCGTGTGAGGTGATTGCACATCGATCTGAGCTCTCTGGACTCCGCTAGAACTGTTGTAAAGCTGACTTGGGTGCACCCAGCGTGCCTTGTAAGACTCAAAGGGGTGACACTCCCTAAGGTCCCAGAGCAAGTTAGAATGTCAAGGACTGAGCCTCCGACCTGTGGTGAGCCAGTCAAGTAGTCACAAAGTCATGAGCTAGCTCTGGAGCTCGAGTCATGGCCTAGTCAGGAAAGCAGGTTGATTCGGCCACCGGGACGGCTCCCGAGGACCCATGTCCGGGAGCCAGACTGATTCTGCCAGGCTTGCCAGGCTTAATCAGCAAAATAAAAACTAAGTCCTAAAAAGCGTGCTTTACCAGAAAGCACTATGTTTCAAACCAGAGGGGGTGCGCCAAATCACAGCAGAACTATAGGGGGAGTCCGACAGACAGAAACTTGGGCAGCTCAACCAGCGCCAGGAATCCAGTCGCCAGGTCTCAGCTCCCTCTACCAGCACGAGCCAGGCACAATGCCCAGCACGTGTTGGTGGCCCCGAGACCGGTCAGTCTATGTATGAATGTAACCTCTTCCAAATCTAATAAAGTTGATCCTTGGGGATGATTACCATTTCGGTTTCGCCTCCGGGACTGGTCCAAGTGGAAGGACCCTTACTACAACCTTTTTGCGTCGCTGGCGCCTAAGGGTCCCTGTCATCGACATGGGGCTTGCCGCTATGCCAATTGGTCAGTTTGGCGACCACTATGCCTTGGATTTCATGTGTGGCTTGTCTTTGCCTTTGGTTACCTTTTGGGGACGGATTCTGAGTTGGCTTTCGGGTTGGTTGGGATTCCAGTTTTCTTAAGTCTGAATGGTTAAGCTTGTTACGTTTCTGAGTTGGCTTTTATGTAAGTGCATGATGGATGAATGTTAGACTTAAGCGCGTGTTGGGGAAACCGCTCAAGTCCCAGTGCCCTTTGAGGCGCCGGCGCAACAAGAACCGATCAAAGATTTTCAGCCATAGGAACTTGGCGCCGGCTGGATTCTGGTCACAGTGGCGCCAGGAGCGGCGCCGGTGACATAGCTGGCGCCAATGGAGCCGGAAGTAAAGCTTGTAAAGGTAGCTTTACAACAGCAAGCTAGAATTATTTTCATTAACCAGACCAGATCTTAGCTTTAGTGTATGTAGGTTGAGCCAATCCATGCAAAAGCCATTGAATATCCATTGGAAAAAGGCTAAGAGGATTCTAAGATACATTTTGGGTACATTGGATTTTGGGATTCTATATAGAGGAGATGTGATTAAACTTCATGCACTTAGTGATTCAGATTTTGCAGGGGACAAGAGGGATAGGAAATCAACAAGTGCCTATTCAACTTTCATAGGAGAAGGTGTGGTTTCATGGCTTTCAAAAAAGCAAGAAACTATATCTCTATCTTCAACCGAGGCTGAGTACAAAGCTTTGACAACTACTACAAAGGAGGTACTTTGGATCAAGAGATTATTGTTGGAACTAAAGATCATGAATTCAGAGGAGGCACCAATCATCTACAATGACAATATATCAGCCCAACACCCTGCATCTAACCCAATCTTCCATGCAAGATCTAAGCACATTGAGATATGCCATCACTTTGTGAGAGAAATGGTGCAAGCCAAGGAGATTGCTTTGGAGCATGTTCCAAGAAATGAATGTGTAGCTGATCTACTTACTAAACCACTTCAAAAGACACCTTTTATGAAGTTCAGATCATCACTTGGAGTGATTAGTAAAGCAATGATTGAACCAAGCTAGATAGTGAGGATCAGTGTTAAAAATTCACAATTCTAGCTTGACTAGTTTTGGTCATATGACTTGTAAATAGTTAGATGGTCATGATGTGGCTTGTCACACGTGCCAAATAGCATAGGATTCCATTCATAAGGATGTTCTCAAGTAGACCTAAGTGTTAGAACCTTTGGAATGAGTCCAAATTATGCTTAGATACAAGGGAGAAAAAATAGGAGCTATTTTTGGTAATTTTTGCATTGTTGAGGGATCTCCAAGATTCCAACCCTAACTTGGTAGGGATGAAAGATCCACCAAAATTAGCATTAGGGATAGGTTTAGGGCTACTCATACCTGCCCAAAACCGTGATGGATCATGTATATATAGGTGATGATATCTCACCAAAATCAATCAAGCAATTTCATGATTTTTCTCTCATAATGGTGCAATTGCTCTCTATGTTCATAATTGTTTGAGTACTTGTGATTACTAATGATTATAGGATTGAATGTAGGTCTGGTGTACAGTACTCAGACTGTAGGAGGCCGTACTTTCACACGTGTGAAGCCTTCTTCAAGGATTTGGGCCATTTAGTGAGGTTCAAGCATAGATTTTTGATGGATTTTGGTGGTTCAACTTGTGCTAATCTTATGAAATCATAATCTATTGTTTCCCTCATCATTTCAAGTGTTTTAGGATCCTTATTTGCTGTAATTTTTACATGAGTATCCTTACCATTCTATTATAGGATCCCTTATGTACGCCGTGATTTGTACTAGGCCAGACATAGCTTTTGCAGTCAGCTCTCTAAGTTAGTTTATGACTAACCTTGGTGTAACACATTGGAAGGCTCTTACCAGAGTCATGAGATATCTTCGAGCTACGATGGAATTTTGCATTTGTTATGAAACAGTCGGCAACGACAAACTCAATCTACTCAGTAGTTTCACAGATGCAAGTTGGACAGAAGATGTAGACATTCATAAATCCACTTCCGGATTTACATTCTTTCTCAACAATGGTCCAATTTCTTGGAACAGTCGCAAGAAATCTTTGATAGCCCTATCTTATACTGAATCAGAGTATATCACAGCCTCTCAAGCTACAAAGGAAGCAATTTGGTTGAGGAACTTGTGAAGTTTATAGCACGTGTGAACTTCACCACACACCCTACAGGATCTTACTGAGGTGTTGTGATTGCACAAGATTAATCAAAGAACAATATGCTTGAAAAATCTAAGGCAAGAGCACAATGACATACATCTGATGAAAAAATCTAACTCTTCACTATGAGAAATGAATGTCAGAAATAATTCTAAGTGTTCAGTATGGGAAAAAGAGGCTGCTCTCAGGTAGAGAGAGAATGAGTCCAAAACACCAAAATCTCAATATTCACAATATGGCAAAACATGCCGAGCTTTCCCTACATGAGAGAGACTCGAATTCCTACAGTGGAGTTGCATGGAAAGTCCACTTAACTGAACTAATTCACCTACCAGAGATCCACATGTGTAACTGCATGCATGTATGGTGCATGTATCGCATGTCAACTCATAAAATTGCCTAGACATGTGTAGATCACGAAAACTACTTTGCATGTTGCATGCACTGATTGCATGTGGCTTGCATGCATACAGCAAGACTTTGCATGCTATCTAAACATCTGCATGTCATCATAATTGAACCTATCTAACTCAAATCCGAGCTACACTAGAAGGATATGTGCTCAATTCACACTCCTTATATGTACAACATGAAATCTAGTGAAAATTATCATGGACATGACCCCAAACTCGAGATAGGAAGATAATATTTTAATAATTTTCACACTCCTTCTTAAAATTTATGTTCCTATCAACATAGATTTCGAAATTAGGCCAAGGTTAGACCTCATCTTCATAAAGACATTCTTGAGTAGAGGCTTGGTGAGAAGATCTACAACACAATCTGAAGATGAAACATGCTCCAATGAGATCTCTCTTCCAATGACTTTTTCTCTTACAAAATGATGAGCCACTTCAATATGCTTGCTCCTTGCATGAAAGACTAGATTATTTGCAAGAGCCTGAGCAGAAATGTTATCATTCTTGATAATTGGTAAATCTTCATCTGCATTGTTTATGAATGAAAATGATCATGTTGTATTGTTGAGTGGAAGTAATAAAACTATAAAAGCAACTAATTGTGCACTCATTTGTTGTGTGTTAAGGAATGCGATTCACATGCTTTTAAGACGATTCAATGTATCAGTATTGTTTATAATGGACTTTGACATAGCATCTTTTAATGCTTTTGTCAAGGTATTGTCGACTTTTGTCATGTATGATGTGCAGTAGCGTGCTGCTGCATAGGGATCTAGGTTGTATTGGATGTCAATGTTTGCATTTCACAAGTAGATAAATTGATGATTGAAAGGGTTTGTGTATATATCTTTTGGATGCCGTCTTAGAAATACTGGTGGTTTTTGGATGCTTGTACGCAGTAGCACTTGTATGTACTCATTTTGATCGAGTCCAATGGATGCTATCCATGTAGCGACATCTGTTTCTATGTCTTATTTCTTCAATTTTTACGTACAAATTACTGCATATTTTCTCATAAAAATATTTTGTTTCATATTCATATATTTATCAAATGGGCGCAATATTTTTGTTTCTACCATGGGTGGTTTTGGAAAGCCACATGTGCATTTGGTCGTTTTTTTCTTATTGCACGATGTTTTTATGTCTGTGGATTTTTATTGTTTTACAATCATGTTCTAGCATGTTGTTGTCTGTACATATGTATTCATTCAAAAAGTATTCTATTTTGTGATCTTGATTATGTTCGAAAATTGGTGCATTTGAAGTCCATATTACACCATGATCACGTTGGCTATCAAGATTTTGAAATTTGGAAGTAGTCAATGAATTTATCAAGAATGAAATTTTCTATTGTTAGAAGTTTTTTGAGAGTTTCAATTTTGGAATTGTGGTATCGTGCACATGTTACTAGATCAATTCTTACACGTCGTCTGAAGTAGGCGATTTCAAAAAATTTGCTCTTGGCAATATTTTTGTTCAAGCTTTCAGACTTCATCACAAGAAAGTGTGATTAAAAATATTGGAGGGCCAAGTTGACGCATCATTGCAAATATTTTTCATTTAAGTTGTGGTTTATAATATGCAAAGGTTTGAATGTTTGGAAAGTCTTAATATTCTATTTTTGAATACAATATTTATTTTGTCGTAAAACTTGGGGATGACCAGCAGCGGAAGCTCAAAGCTTTAAGCGTAGGCGTGTAGGAACGGAAACGCAACAGTTAGCATCACAAATATTCAAGAAGAATGATTCATACATAATTGTGCAAATGAACAATACAATGGTGAGGCAAAAATTGCACTCTGATTAATATCAACAGTAAGTACAATGGCTTGAAGTAATAACTTCAGCTTGCTGAGCGTGATAACGCTGGCTACAGATAACACTTATTATAGAACCTTACTTAGCTTGATTCAACTAGTAATATATATATTTACAAGTGTCAAGAGACAAATATCATATAAGCCTTAAATGCCATTTACTCCATCTTTGTATATGTACAAAAAGTAGGTAACCGTCCTTGGGATATTTGGCTATTAGGTTTGA
The DNA here is from genome assembly GCA_029204225.1 of Diphasiastrum complanatum. Taxonomy (NCBI): domain Eukaryota; kingdom Viridiplantae; phylum Streptophyta; class Lycopodiopsida; order Lycopodiales; family Lycopodiaceae; genus Diphasiastrum; species Diphasiastrum complanatum. Next base: position 47,487,586 of record CM055096.1, read on the forward strand.
TGATAAGTTGGCGACGTCGGTCTGCCAATGTAGCGAAAAACTCGAAAAAACCTGAAGGTGCACTTAGACTGAAAGTATGTAAATCCCAAAGGTACTTCTAGAGCGAAGGCAGAAAAAATGCAAAAAAGGTGAAGGTGGGCCTGAAATGGATTCCAAGGCATTCTGGCCACTATGTCGCATTTTTTGCAAAGGTGCGAAAAATGCAAAAAAAGACGAAGATGCCTTATAAACGATCAAGGCACAAAAAAATCTCAAAGGTTAAAAATGCGAAGGTCCGAAACATGCAGTTGGCCTTCGGTTTTCAGGATGCTCATTACTTGAACGATTTGTTAAGGCTGAGCATAAAAAATCTAACACTCCCCCTTAATGTGGGTCCTAAAAAACCTTGACCTTTAGATTTAACATATCGTTAAATATATGAGATGTTGCTCCTTTGATAGAGCCTTTGTGTTCTGCTGCCATATAGTTTGTTCTGCAGAAAACCAATGCTACTTCCTTGCTATGCACTTTCTCTCTAAGGTAATTGTTGTAAAGCTACCTTTACAAGCTTTACTTTCGGCGCCATCGGCGCCAGCTATGTCCCTGGCGCCAGCAGCGCCCCTGCTGCTCCCGGCGCCAACGGCGCGGCGTCGCTCCCGGCGCCACTGTGACCAGAATCCAGCCGGCGCCAAGTTCCTATGACTGAAAATCTTTGATCGGTTCTAGCAGAGTCCAGAGAGCTCAGATCGATGTGCAATCACCTCACACGATCTAGGCATGATTAAAGGAAGCCTGGGGATCAATAAAATCTAGAGAGAGAAAATGGCTTTCTAGAAAGAGAAAATCCTAGAGAGAAAAAAACGTGCTTTACCAGATTGGGTAGAGTGCTTGTGTTGCGCCGGCGCCTCAAAGGGCACTGGGACTTGAGCGGTTTCCCCAACACGCGCTTAAGTCTAACATTCATCCATCATGCACTTACGTAAAAGCCAACTCAGAAACGTAACAAGCTTAACCATTCAGACTTGAGAAAACTGGGATCCCAACCAACCCGAAAGCCAACTCAGAATCCGTCCCCAAAAGGTAACCAAAGGCAAAGACAAGCCACACATGAAACCCAAGGCATAGTGGTCGCCAAACTGACCAATTGGCATAGCGGCAAGCCCCATGTCGATGACAGGGACCCTTAGGCGCCAGCGACGCAAAAAGGTTGTAGTAAGGGTCCTTCCACTTGGACCAGTCCCAGAGGCGAAACCAAAATGGTAATCATCCCCAAGGATCAACTTTATTAGATTTGGAAGAGGTTACATTCATACATAGACTGACCGGTCTCGGGGCCACCAACACGTGCTGGGCATTGTGCCTGGCTCGTGCTGGTAGAGGGAGCTGAGACTTGGCGACTGGATTCCTGGTGCTGGTTGAGCTGCCCAAGTTTCTGTCTGCCGGACTCCCCCTATAGTTCTGCTGTGATTCGGCGCACCCCCTCTGGTTTGAAACATAGTGCTTTCTGGTAAAGCACGCTTTTTAGGACTTAGTTTTTATTTTGCTGATTAAGCCTGGCAAGCCTGGCAGAATCAGTCTGGCTCCCGGACATGGGTCCCGGGAGCCGTCCCGGCGGCCGAATCAACCTGCTTTCCTGACTAGGCCATGACTCGAGCTCCAGAGCTAGCTCATGACTTTGTGACTACTTGACTGGCTCACCACAGGTCGGAGGCTCAGTCCTTGACGTTCTAACTTGCTCTGGGACCTTAGGGAGTGTCACCCCTTTGAGTCTTATAGGGCACGCTGGGTGCACCCGAGTCAGCTTTACAACATCCTCCCCTCGTTTGAGAAAGCTGATGTCCTCATCAGGGCCAAACTAGAACCTAAGACTCATGGCACGGGCTTAATTCACCGGCCAGACTTTAGTCACATATACAAGGGCACGGGCTTGATTCACCGGCCAAAGGAAATCAACTGTAAAGCAAAGTAATGATATTGTGTTTTACACCCAGCACAGGAAAAGTGTAGATCTAGTTCACTTACGTAAAACCTGTGTGAAGCTGCTGCACTCAGACATCAAACTGAAGCTCACTCCTCAATGAGAAATGCGGCTTACTTTATTAGCATGAAAGAAAAAGGTACTCACGGCTCCCTTAAGCCTCAGATATGTCGTTGTCGTCGCACATCTGGATGAGTCCCCTAGGACTCCAGATATTTCGTTTGGTCGTCCAGGTTGAGCTCCTTGAGCTCTGCATCGGCACTTAGATTCACCTTTGACGTAGAAACTGCAGGCAATGTTGGCTCCATTTGACCTCGCGTCAGCTGGTTTGTCACTGTTGGATGTCTTTCGTTAAAAAAAGTGAGCTTTCGCTTGGTCACACAAGGTGAGCTCCTTGAGCTCTGCATCGGCACTTGAATTCACCTTTGATGTAGAGACTATAGGCAATGTTGGCTCCATTTGTTCCCGTGTCAGCTGGTCTGTCACTGTTGGTTGTCCTTCGTTAAATAGGTGAATGAGATTGGGAGGAATGGTTGGCTCAGGTTCATTTGTGTCGTTCTTTTCTAGTTGGTCCCCTGGCACAGCTCTGACGACACAAGGTCTCCTGCCATTATATAATAACACAAGGTTAACCCCTTTTGCCAAGAAGGCCACCACATGTTCGTTAAACCAGCTTAATCCCAAAATAGCGTCGAAGGCATCCATCTTCAAGATTGTGAATGTTAGTCGATTCTTCCAGGCTCCCAGAGAGATTGGTAAGTTGGTTGCCAATCTACAAGTGGTCATTGTACCTTTCGCGGTCTCCACACAAATAGGAGTCACATTTTCTTCACATTGGATGTCCAATTCTCCTGTCAGTTTCTCTGACAAGTAGTTATGTGACGCCCCCAGGTCTACCATGAAGTAAATGATCCTGCCTTGAATACAGCCTTTCAGGTACAATAACTTGGATCCTCTCGCAGGAGTCGCCATAAGATGTTCACGATAAGCCACAAGTGCCCCTATCTGTTGCAAGGCATTCAGGTCAGACTCCGTCAAATCCGTTTCTGGGTCCTCTTCATCATCTTGTTCACCATCTTCTTGATCAAATGCCTCTCTCTCCATCCTATCAAATCCTTCAATGGCAGCCATGATTTGCTTATTCAATGGTTTGGGGCATGACCTCCAAGAGTGACCTTGCTGATGACAGTTGAAGCAACGCATGGAACTGCCCACTGTTGGTGAGCTGTTGCTGTGACTAGCTGAAGGTCCAACATTGTTTCTTCTCTGGAACATGTTCCCTCCATTGTTGCCTTGGTTGCCAAACCCTGTTTTTGTTGGGAATTTATTCACGCTACTCGAGGCTTGGTTGCCATTTGGAGCTGAGTCCCCCCTTGAAAAGAAGCTCGGACTCGGTCTGGATCCACTAAATACTCTTGTTGAGGTTGCGGGAGCAGCTGGTGCCAATGTGCTCTCATAATCACAAACCATTTCAGCCGCTCGAATAGTTGAATTGAAATCATGGGGCATGTAGCTGTCTATCGCACGCCGGGTCCAGGATTGCATTCCAGACAATAGGTAATGAGTTTTGTCCGCCTCGGACATATCTTCAATAACCCATACACTCTGTCTGAATCTATTGAGGTACTCTCGCAATGACCCTTTCTGTTTGAGCCCCGATAATTCTGTCCTCAATCTCATGTGTGAATCCTTCGGTATGAACTCCTCTCGTAACGCGGCTTTGAATGCGTCCCATGTTTGAAAATGCATTCCTGCCATCCGGTACCAATTTGTAGTGTAGCCCTCAAAATATGCTAATGCCAAGTCAGTTCTTTCTTCCTCAGGAGTGTTCATCAGACGGAAGTAATGGTCCATGTGAAACAACCAATCTTCCACAACTCGAATGTCACGCTCTCCTTTGAAAGTAGGTGGTGCTTTCACTTTGGCAGTCTTTCTTTGGCCCTCCGTGGTTCGCGCTCGTGGTTCTCTTGGTAACTGTGGAGGAGGCGCCACTGCATTCTCCCTAGTTGCTTCCAACTCTTCAAACCTGGCTTCGAGTTGTGTTAGCCCGTCTCTCATTTCTCTAGCAAGGTTAATTTGAGTAAGATTCATGGCTCGCAAGGATGTTTGCCATTCTTTCCTTTCGGTTTCTCTATCCTTCTTCACCTCGCTAAGCATAGCCGTCATTGCGCTTGATAAGTATTGCCGCATCTTCACTTCAAAGAGGTCCTGTTGCGCCTCTGGCAAGGGTTCATCTCTTGGTGTAGGTTCAGAAGGGCCACCCATCTCTTCATGGAGGGGAGCCACTGTGGAGTGCATACGCTCTTTCTTTCTCGACTTGGACCTGGTGCCATCTCGATGCATGCGAGAGCTGTATTCTCGAGTCAGCTCTTCTCCGTCCGTCAGTGCTCGTAACTCTTCAAGATGGTCCTCCATTATAGTCAGAGGTGTACTTCCAACAGATTATCGCCTCAATCCTTTTTATATTTGAAGCTCTCCCTTCTGTCAGCCGGGCCCCACAGCTCTCTTTTCTTCTTTATTAAATCAGCTTCAATGAAAATATCCCTTCTTCAAACTTAGCACGTCCACATCACCTGAGAGCCAAGTAGGAACTAGGTCATTTGTGTCCAAGCAAGCATACGACAAACGGAACATACCAACCAAAGCAAACACAGAGGATCCCTCTCAAGCCACAGACCCCCCCTGAGACCGGACGTAGGACCTTTGCCTAGCCGCGCCCACACAAATCTATCACAGAATTAGCACACGGGGAAACATCCATCCAACCATCCGTGCTTTCACCATTAAGCAGCACATTGCCTCAGTCACGCCCCACCACTTTTTGGTCGATAGCCCTTATAGCTAAACGATCGGCAGCTATCCCGCACCGGCAGCTAACCACCCGTGCTTTACACCCAAATTCGAGCAGCATCTCTGTATCAATGGTTAACCCGTACAGTTCGAATATGTCGCCCCGCACCCCACAAGGTACAGACCGTGCTTTCACCTACCTAGGCAGCACTTTGTCTCATCCATCCTACGTGCAGACAGCGCCAGGCCCGAACCGCGAGAACTGACCGTGCTTACACCTCGAGGGCAGCACTTTGACTCATCAAGTCCCCCGTTCTGCCGACCACCCCGACCGTGGACGCACCCGTGCTTACACTGTGGACAGCACCTTGCGCAACGGTTGTCCTGAAAAATCCCAAAACGTGGCCATCCCTGTGAGACTTGCGTAGCTGACCGGCTAGTCAGCTCTGATACCACATGTTGCACCGGCGCCTCAAAGGGCGCTGGGACTTGAGCGGTTTCCCCAACACGCGCTTAAGTCTAACATTCATCCGTAAAAGCCAACTCAGAAACGTAACAAGCTTAACCATTCAGACTTAAGAAACTGGGATCCCAACCAACCCGAAAGCCAACTCAGAATCCGTCCCCAAAAGGTAACCAACGGCAAAGACAAGCCACACATGAAACCCAAGGCATAGTGGTCGCCAAACTGACCAATTGGCATAGCGACAAGCCCCATGTCGATGACAGGGACCCTTAGGCGCCAGCGACGCAAAAAGGTTGTAGTAAGGGTCCTTCCACTTGGACCAGTCCCGGAGGCGAAACTGAAATGGTAATCATCCCCAAGGATCAACTTTATTAGATTTGGAAGAGGTTACATTCATACATAGACTGACCGGTCTCGGGGCCACCAACACGTGCTGGGCATTGTGCCTGGCTCGTGCTGGTAGAGGGAGCTGAGACCTGGCGACTGGATTCCTGGTGCTGGTTGAGCTGCCCAAGTTTCTGTCTGCCGGACTCCCCCTATAGTTCTGCTGTGATTCGGCGCACCCCCTCTGGTTTGAAACATAGTGCTTTCTGGTAAAGCACACTTTTTAGGACTTAGTTTTTATTTTGCTGATTAAGCCTGGCAAGCCTGGCAGAATCAGTCTGGCTCCCGGACATGGGTCCCGGGAGCCGTTCCGGCGGCCGAATCAACCTGCTTTCCTGACTAGGCCATGACTCGAGCTTCAGAGCTAGCTCATGACTTTGTGACTACTTGACTGGCTCACCACAGGTCGGAGGCTCAGTCCTTGACGTTCTAACTTGCTCTGGGACCTTAGGGAGTGTCACCCCTTTGAGTCTTACAGGGCACGCTGGGTGCACCCGAGTCAGCTTTACAACAGCTTGGTATGAGGGGGGGTGCCGAATCACACCAATACTATAGGGGAGTGCGGGTTGCGACTTAGGGTGAGCTCCAACCAAGTCTCAGCCTCCCTTGCTGGAATGTTCTCATGGCTCTCGCCTTGGCATGCTAGCGCCCCGGAGACTAGGGTCGGTCACACACTTGAAATGTAACCTTCTCAGATTTATCAATAAAGTGGGATTTTTCTCAAACTGACTCTGATTACCTTCTGGGTTTCAGTGTTCGGTAAAAGCGCCAGTTGTAAGACCGCTTTCAAAATTTTTAACTTGGCACATAGCTGAGGGTCGTATCCCGGGACGCTAGCGGTATGCCATCGGGACCATTCGGTCCGTGGCGCCAGCGGTATGCTGTCGGGACCATTTGGTCTAGGAACTGGTTGTTTCCATATCTGTCGCGGCTTGTGGTTCTGAGTGTTCCTTGCATGAACGTGAATGGGTTAAGCTCTCGGGGAACGGGCTCTAACCTGTCGGCTGAGTTGGATGGCTTGCTTGGGTGGAAGTTACCTGTTTAGGGCTGTCCAGTCTGGCATGGCACCAGGTTGGCTTCCAGCGCTGGTTTGCAGGACGGGGGCTTGATGAGTCAAAGTGCTGCCCTTGAGGTGTAAGCACGGTCAGTTTCCGCGGTTCGGGCCTGGCGACGTCTGCACGTAGGACAGATGAGGCAATGTGCTGCCATTAGGATGGTGTAAGCATGGTCTGTGCCTTGTGGGGTGCGGGGTGACATATTCGCGATGGCCACCGTTCGTTTAGCTATAAGGGCTATTGACCAAATTTGGTGGGGGCGTTACTGAGGCAATGTGCTGCCTAACGGTGAAAGCACGGGTGCGTCCACGATTTGGGTGGTATGCTGCCGATCGTTTAGCTATAAGGGCTATCGACTAAATTTGGTGGGGGCGTTACTGAGGCAATGTGCTGCCTAACGGTGAAAGCACAGGTGCGTCCACGGGGGTGGTATATTCAAGGATAGCTGCCATTCGTTTAGCTATAAGGGCTATCAACCAAATTTGGTGGGGGCGTTACTGAGGCAATGTGCTGCCTAACGGTGAAAGCACGGGTGCGTCCACGATTGGGGGGTACGCTGCCGATCGTTTAGCTATAAGGGTTATCGACTAGATTTGGGGGGGGCGTTACTGAGGCAATGTGCTGCCTGATGGTGAAAGCACGGGTGCATCCACGAGGGTGGTATATTCAAGGATAGCTGCCGATCGTTTAGCTATAAGAACTATCGACCAAAAAGTGGTGGGGCGTGACTGAGGCAATGTGCTGCTTAATGGTGAAAGCACGGATGGTTGAAGGGGTGTCCTATGTGGGCTGATTCTGTGATCGATTTGTATGGGCGCGGCCAGGCAAAGGTCCATTGGCAGGACCATCTCAAAGGGGGACCTTGTCTTTGTTACTTGTTAGTAAACTTGCCTGAGTGTCTTACTTGTATGTATTCGTGGTGAGTCTTAGTACTCGTGCTTTGCCTGGTTTGCATGATTGCTTGTGATACAAGGAGCTGATGGCTCGAGAAGGAACCTTTTCTTTTGAAGGCTGATACCATCAAACAAAGAGGACTACAGAATCTGTGGGGCAGATTTGCAGTTCAGGTACTCACACGTGAACGACAACGAAACGACTCAATGTTTGAAAGGATGGATGGCTAGCCTGTTTCTTGGGTTAGTTTCATTTGCGACAACGCCCACCAGACGCAAGCAGGAAGTCAAAAGTTGGAAAGGGCAATTTCAGGGGAGATCTTCTATGGAGCAGTTGGTCTTCATTTTGGGACGGCCACCTTCGAAACTGAAACTCACTGAGCATGGGTGATATCTAGTATCAGTTGGGTTTTTCCTCAAAAGGGCAAAAGACTAGGATCCTCTTCAGAGATTGGCAACAAGTTGGATCGAGCCATAATCCTAGCAGATGGGAAGCAAAGTGTTGGAAAGGCTTTTTATCCGAAGAACTCTACTCTAAGTCCGATCAGCTGATTTTATAAGTGGAGGGGAACTATCACACACACCTCTCTCTTGGGGCAAATTTTGAATGAAAGTTGATCAAAATGGGGGCAAATTCAAGGTGACCTAGCCATACTCACACGAGGAGACTGGCGAACTTTGGCCCTAATAAGTTGACAAGTTTTTGTTGTGGAAAGGAAAGTTTGTTATAGGCTTTCTCTGGACCAGCAAAGATGAGAAAACATATGAGTACGCTGGCTTGTGTTACGTGTAAGGCAGCTGATCAATGAAGGAATTGTGAAAGTTGAGCCTTGCATGAGAGACTTGGTATTTCGAACGGACACTAAGGGACAGTTTGCGTTGAGATCGGACTAGTGCAAACTCTGGGTGCATGTGTCTGATTCAAAGAGAGCTACTTGAAACCAAGCTCGATGTACACTTCTTGTTTTGAGTGTGAGGCAACTGACCAGTGATGGAATTGTGAAAGTCAAGTTTTGCGCGACGGACATGGTGCTTCAAACAAACGCGAAGAGATAGTTCGGATGCGGATCAAACTGGTGCGACCCTCTGGCTTTCCACGAGGTCAATGGTTACATTTGGGCTGATTCAAAGAGCTACTTCAAGCTAAGTGAGAGGTGCATTGCGGAGTACTCAATCTTTGCCTACCTTAAAGAGCCAAGATGGAAAAGTATCAAGATCAGGCTGGGACAAGGAGAGAAATCAAGGTGCAGAAGCAACAAGGCACAGAGTGGACCATAAAGTGGGCAATCAAACGATAAATCCTTCGGCTCAGGGAGCCTTGATACCTGTGCGGAATTGAACAAATCTGGAGCTCAGGGAGCTCAACACAAAGTGCATCAAGGACAAATCAGGAGCTCAAAGGAGTTCCAAAGTCGAAAGTCAGAAGCGACAGGGGCGTACATTTCAAAGAAAGGCCTCTGTCACAAGTTAATAAGGTTCTCGGGTTTTACGAAAGCGATATCAAATCTACGCTTTTCCCATACAAAGATATATTTTTTCAAGTTATGTAATTTTTCAGTACAAAGAGCTGAGCCTCCGACTTGTGGTGTGCCAGCTTTAATGTTAATAAAAAGTGGCCAGTAAATTGAGTACTGTGCCAACTAGCCTAAATGTATAGTCATTTTAATTGGGAGACACCTTTACTTTAATCTGACATCTGATGAGGACATCAGATTTTATAAAGGTGGGGTGGATGTTGTAAAGCTACCTTTACAAGCTTTACTTCCGGTGCCATCGGCGCCAGCTATGTCCCCGGCGCCAGCAGCGCCCCTGCTGCTCCCGGCGCCAACGGCGCGGCGCTGCTCCCGGCCCCACTGTGACCAAAATCCAGCCGGCGCCAAGTTCCTATGGCTAAAAATCTTTGATCGGTTCTAGCGGAGTCCAGAGAGCTCAGATCGATGTGCAATCACCTCACACGATCTAGGCATGATTAAAGGAAGCCTGGGGATCAGTAAAATCTAGAGAGAGAAAATGACTTTCTAGAAAGAGAAAATCCTAGAGAGAGAAAAACGTGCTTTACCAGATTGGGTAGAGTGCTTGGTATGAGAGGGGGTGCCGAATCACACCAATACTATAGGGGAGTGCGGGTTGCGACTCAGGGCGAGCTCCAACCAAGTCTCAGCCTCCCTTGCTGGAATGTTGTCATGGCTCTCGCCTTGGCATGCTAGTGCCCCGGAGACTAGGGTCGGTCACACACTTGAAATGTAACCTTCTCAGATTTATCAATAAAGTGGGATTTTTCTCAAACTGACTCTGATTACCTTCTGGGTTTCAGTGTTCGGTAAAAGCGCCAGTTGTAAGACTGCTTTCAAAATTTTTAACTTGGCACATAGCTGAGGGTCGTATCCCGGGACGCCAGCGGTATGCCGTCGGGACCATTCGGTCCGTGGCGCCAGCGGTATGCTGTCGGGACCATTTGGTCCAGGAACTGGTTGTTTCCATATCTGTCGTGGCTTGTGGTTCTGAGTGTTCCTTGCATTAACGTGAACGGGTTAAGCTCTTGGGGAATGGGCTCTAACCTGTCGGCTGAGTTGGATGGCTTGCTTGGGTGGATGTAACCTGTTTATGGCTGTCCAGTCTGGCGTGGAGCCAGGTTGGCTTCCAGCGCTCGTGACGAAGCTTTCAGTTGGTTAAGTCTGATGTAAGTCAGACCGCTTGCTTGGAATGGATGTTACTCGTTTGTAACGAAGCTTCGAGTTGGTTAAGTTTGATGTATGTCGGGCGGCTTGCTTGGAGGGAAGTCACCCACATCGGGACCCCCGATCTGGCATGGCGCCAGGTTGGATCTCAATGTTGGTTTTCGGAACTTCAAGTTGGTTAAGTCTGATCGTTGTTGGCGAGTTGGCTGCTTGTATGTCAAGTGAGTTTGGATGGCAAGAGTTGAAGGCTGGGAAGCTAAGTCGTGGTTCTCGGCTCCCTTTGGGATGCCTGCGCTACAGTAATGATACCTGATTTCGTGCATTTGTGATAGCTATGTATTCGGATTCCGTTGATGATAATGCAACTGAAGGTCTAGTGTCAACATCTCCTGCCCTATCCGCATCTGTGTAGGCTTCAAGGATGTTGGCAGTTTGGCTGCCTCCGTAGCAGATGCTGAAAGTTTTCCTTGCTTGGATTTACTTCATGACCTTTGTTAGTGCTTTCCAAATGAGTTAAGCTTGGATTTGATAGGAACTGGCTAAGTGCACTGATCGAATATGCAAGGTTTGGTCGCATGCAGATCATTGCGTACATCAGTGAGTTGATGATGGATTGAAATGGATAGTACTTCATTTCCTCTTTTTCTGCCTCCGTTTGAGAAGACTGTTCCTTTGATAACTTTAGTCCAGGGTCGAGTGGAAAGTGACTTGGTTTGCAGCTGGCTATACCATACTTTTCCAACACTTTGTTGAGATTTGTTCAAAGGAGTGCTTTGTGCATTGAAACAAGCTGAAAGAGAAGATCAAGTCATTGCTACATGGCAATCTCAATTGGAGTCATGTTGGAAGCCACCAATGACAGGCTTACCTCAAGTAACTATTCATTGTGGAAGGTGAGGATAGAATCACTTCTTGAGATGAATGATGTTTTGGATATTGTTGTAGGTTTGGAGGAGATACCAGCAACACAACAAGATCAAGTGAGGTATGACAAGAGGGCCAAGAAGGCTCTACACATGATAAAGATTAATGTTACCAATGAGCAGTTAAAATAGCAATGATCGACTTATATAGTGCGTTCTTATTTCGACGACACCATGTGTGCTTAGTTCTAGAATTATCGGGCCATCTTTCTTTTACGTCCCCCTTGAGTGCTTTTTAAGCAGTTTATCTTTGTACTTACTTATTAGTTGAATATACAGTTTGATGAGAGCAATTATGTTGTCTTGTCTTGTTGCACTTCACGTTGTGCTATGGTGATTGATCCGGTCGGGTGTTTAAACTGTGTTTTCTTAACTTGGTATCAAATCCCCTTGGTGGCTTGAATCACCGGACAAGATCAGAGAGCTGCGAATTCACGACGGTTTGTTGGCTAGGAAGCACAAGACCGAGTCTGTGGAGATTCGTGGAATAGCTCAAATTGTAAGAAGATTCAGAGGCAAAGGGTTGTCAGCTGAATCAGAGGGCAAGCAAAAAGTGAAGCCGAAAATCCTTCTGAAGGGTTGCTTGGTGTTTATGATTGGTTTGAATCCAATCAAACACCGTTTGAAGAGCGGTTTGGAGCAGGATATTGCTTGCTATAGGGCGACCTCAGAGGGATAGGTAGCTGCTCAGATAGACTCTCAAGAAGAGCTAATAAAGCCCAAGAACATCTTCTTCTTTGACAGCTAGCAGTAGGAAAAATGCAATTCTCTCTCAACACAAATTCGTTTTTGAAGCTGTGAAGAGCTAGGAGTGGGCGCCCTGCTACTGTTGAGGATGTGTGGAGAGGCCGTGGGCGGCCGTGGAGTGATGCAAACATTTCTTTTTTAAGGCTTGTGTGAGGGCGTGGAGCTGCCATCGCTGCTAGAAAGAGAGAGAGAGGATCGTCGCATGCTGTGAGGAGGAGAGACCCATAGCATCTGGAAGGGGCCCGCGGATACAAGTGTGGGGATCGCTGCACAGAAGCCGTAGTTTCCATTAGATCTCGTGGAGTTTACATCCATGGAAGAGATTGCAAGAGGGAGAGTGACTGGGAGCCGCAGGATTGAGGATAACCCTTAGATGGGCTTTGAAATGGTCTTGAAGAATTGAAAGGCAAAATAGGCCTTCTTTTCATTAAAAATTTTTAAACTGAAAAAGATTGTTGGGTCCCAAGTTTTATGAAAGGTGAAGTTTCTTCACAGTGAAGAAATAGTTCAAAAACCCAAATTGCCCTTATTTTCACCTCCTTTAGCCTATTTTGGCCAAACGAAAGGCTATTGCCTTCAAACAAAGGGCACCCTGACTGTACCTGCAAGTACGGTACACCAAAATAGAGTGATTGCCATGGAGAAAGTGTTCATAGCGCACCAGAAGTGATTTCACCATTCCACTTGACAAAAAGTTGGTAGTTGGTGACGAGAAGCATTTTGGAAAGCAACACCAATTTGGCTTTCAATTTGGCGAAAGAGCGGCGGGTGGCCTGGTAAGCCGAAAATTGCAAGTCATTATTTGTGATTTCTGACATCACGATTGGCTTCAACATATGCTTTATAGCCGATAGGTGAAGTTTGGAGATGGCAAACATCAATGAGGCAATTTTGGGCGATGCAAGCAAACTTGATGGGGCTTCTAACTACAACATCTGGAAATTCAAAATGAAGAGCATTTTGATGGAGAAAGAGTTATGGGAGATTGTGGCAGGTATTGAAATCCGACCAAATACCACTCCAGGTGATATGAGGGCCTTTGATAAAAAGGCACAGAGAGCATTGTCCTTAATCAATCTTTCAGTGAAAGACCATGTAATTACTCAGATTAGTGATGCCACAATGGCTAGGGGATCTTGGGAAGCTCTCAGAATGCAATTTCAAACTTGCAATCCAGCTCGGGCCATGTTCTTGAAGTCAAGATTGAACACAGTAAGGATGGAAGAAAGTGAATCAGTGGGATCTTTCTTCACAAGGATAAAGGAACTAAGAGATCAACTTGTGGCAATTGGAGAACCAATTAGGGATGTTGAATTGGTACATACCACAATGAACGGTGTCTCGGAAGGGCTACAGATGTTTGTGAGTGGCATTGCTTCGAGGGAGAGGTTACCTACTTTTGAAGACTTCCACGGAATCATGTTGTAAGAAGAGCAGCGTCACGAAGTGGTGAAGCCAAGGCAAACCCCACAGGAGGATCAAGCCTTTGTTGCTAAAGGCAAGCATAAAGGATGGAAAAGGATTTCTATAAATCCAAGGATGATGACGACGAGGGAGAGTCATCATCAAAAGGAAAAGAAAAGAAAAAAGACAAATGTTACTATTGCCACAAACCGGGTCATTGGGCACGCGAGTGTTACAAGAAGAAAGTGGACATAAAGGCGGGAAAGGTCTCTCAACAAGGCAACATTGCCGAAGATGATGGAGAAGATGACGAGACAAGTGTCTTCTCATCGGCATTAGCATCCTAAGTTGATGATGGTGCCAGATGGTTCATAGATTCAGGCGCCACAAGGCATATGTCCGGGAAACATGATTGGTTTGAGAAATTCTCACCAATCCATGATGGGGATAAGGTCACTCAAGCCAATGGGGAGTAATTCCAAATACAGGGTGTTGGCAATGTACATGTACAGTTTTCTGATGGTAAAATTAAGAACATCCCTAATGTGCTTTATGTTCCTGGACTCAAAAAGAGTTTGCTTTCTGTTGATGTAATGACAAATCAACATCTTAAGGTTGAATTTGTCAAGGATGGATGCCTCATGAAGGATATGGACCACGACCATAAAGTGGTGGCGAAGGGTTATAGAGATAGTAATTGTGGCCTTTATAAAATGGATGCTGCAAAACTAGGAGAAAATGGTTTGGCTATCTCAACAGCATCTCAATCTGAGTTGTGGCATAGAAGACTTGGTCATTTGAACTATGGGAGCTTGAGATTGATGGTGAAACTGAAGATGGTAATAGGGTTACCGGCATTGCAGGATGATCATCATATAATATGTGAAAAATGTGTCATGGGAAAGCATCATAGGGAGACATTCAAGAAAGGTGGATCTGCAAGAGCTAAGAAACTGCTGGAACTCATTCACAGTGACCTGTGCGGCCCAATGAAGACCATGTCATTGGGGAAAGCATATTATTTTATGACTTTCATAGATGGTTACTCTAGGAGGACATGGATTTATTTCTTGACAAAGAAATCTGACGCTTGTACTCGTTTCAAGGAGTTCAAGACTTTGGTAGAAAACCAACTGGATGCACGCATCAAAGTGCTAAGATCTGATAGAGGGGGCGAATATAAATCTGATGATTTTGAGGACTTTTGCAAAGAACACGACATTAAAAGACAATTCACGGAGTCACACATGCCGCATAATAATGGTGTAGCTGAAAGAAAAAACAGGACTATTATGGAGAGTGCTCGCTCCATGATGAAGCAAATGGGCTTGACCAATTCACTTTGGTCAGAAGCATGCAGTGCGGCAATGTTCTTGCAAACCAGGAGCCCTACAGTTGTGGTTCCAAATGTGACTCCCGAAGAAGCATTTACATGAATAAAGCCAAAAATTGACAAGTTTCGTGTCATCGGATGTAAGGCCTATATACATGTGCCAAAGGAGGAGTGAAAAAAACTTGATGCCAAAGCAATCAAATGTATCTTTGTCGGTTATGATGAGAGGACGAAGGCATACAAGTGTTTTGATCTTGTAATGAACAAAATTTACATTAGTAAAGATGTGATCTTTGATGAAACACATAGGTATGAAGATGAAGACCATGCAAGTGGTGAAAGCATCAAAAGACTTCCCACAATTTTGGAGGAAGAAAATGCAGAAGATGCTCCACAAAATGATGCACGTGAAGATGAGAGTCGAGAGGGCGAATATGAAAGGACTCCACCTATTCAAGAGCCTAGGGGGAGGTACTTGCCAATAGGAGCAATAAAGGAGAAACCAGTTGCAAGTAAGAGACATTACTTAGACACTCCTTGGGATACATACTCTCCACGTAGTGTATCGCCTGAATCTAAGATACCAAAATGGTATGAAAAGATCATGAAGTACACAAAGCTAAATCAACCAGAATTTAGTACACAAGGAGAAGTGAGAAGATCAACGTGGGGAAGGAAGTCTCCCGATCGTTATAATGTGAACTATGCCCTAATGAGTGACATTTTGAAGTGTCGAGAGCCATCAACCTTTGATGAGTCAAAAGATCACAAAGAATGGCAAAGGGCAATGGAAGAGGAAATAGAATCTATCTACATGCATGATACATGGGAGTTGGTTGATCTACCACTTGGAAAGAAACCCATTGACAACAAATGGGTGTTTAGAACAAAGTTTCATGCGGATGGCACGATAGCAAAGCATAAGGCACGCCTAGTAGTGAAGGGTTATGAGCAAAGCAAAGGAATTGACTATGAAGAGACATTTGCTCCAGTGTCTAAGTGGACTATGCTACGCCTTATCATTGCCTTAGCATCTCATTTTGGGTGGAAGATCCATCAAATGGATGTGAAGTCCGCATTTTTGAATGGTGACTTAGAGGAAGAAGTTTACATGGTCCAACCGCAAGGCTTCATGGCAAAAGAGCAAGAACAGAAGGTATATAAACTACACAAAGCACGTTATGGCCTTAAGCAAGCGCCACGTGCATGGTATGTACGCATTGACAATTACTTTTTTTTTCATGGGTGTGTAAGAACAAATTCAGATCTAAATCTTTATGTTCTTATAAATGATGACAACATTGCCTTGATTGTACTTTACGTTGATGATATCATTATCACGGACAATGATGAGAACCTCACTCATTCTATCAAAGCCAACTTATGCAAGCAGTCTGAGATGACAAATTTAGATCTTATGCACTATTGCTTGGGTGTCGAAGTATGGCAAACTGGCAGTGATATCAGGTTATGTCAAAACAAGTATGTGGGCAAAATTTTGGAGAGATTTCACATGACAGAGTGCAAACCTTCCATCACCCCTTGCGAAGCTGATAAGAAATTATCTCTATTGATGATAGTGCACATATTGACGCTACTCTATTTCGTCAGCTAGTTGAGAGTTTGATATATCTTATGACTACACGTCCTGATATCTGCCATGCTGTAAGTTTGATTAGCCAATTCATGTCATTACCTACTATGGACCATTGGAAAGCTGCAAAAAGGATTTTGACATATGTGAAAGGTACACCTAACCTTGGCCTAATCTACAAAAGACAAAGTGTTTTACCTAAATTACAGGATTATGTTGATGCTGATTGGGCAGGAAGTATAGATGATAGAAAGTCAACAACATATTATACCTCCAATTTTGGTAGCGGTTGTTTTTCATGGTCTAGCAAGAAGCAAGATACTATTTCTCTTTCTTCTACGGAAGCCGAAGCTATTTGGTTACGTAAGTTGTTATGTGAGATTGGCATGAAGCCGGTAAATCCTACTATTATTTTCTGTGACAGTCAAAGTGGAATACAATTGGCTAAGAATCCTATCTTTCATGCAAGGACAAAACATATTGAGGTGAAATATCACTTTGTGCGTGAGAAGTTACAATCTGAAGATATAAGTATTGTACATTGTTCTACGTTATTACAAGTTGCTGATATATTTACAAAAGCTTTAAGTAAAGAAAAGTTTGAGACTTTTAGAGCCAAACTTGGCTTAGATCTGGTTATGTAAAAAGCCTTTACTTGTAATACTATTGTGGAGGTATGTTCCATGAATAGAGTAAACTCTAAAACAAAGAAAGACGTTGATCATTGAGGGAGAGAGTTAAAATAGCAATGATCGACTTATACAATGCTTTCTTATTTCGACGACATCACGTGTGCTTAGTTCTAGAGTTTTCGGGCCATCTTTATTTTACGAGCCCCTTGAGTAAGCAACTTATCTTTGTACTTACTTATTAGTTGAATATACAATTTGATGAGAGCAATTCTGTTGTCTTGTCTTGTTGCACTTGACGTTGTGCTGTGGTGGTTGATCTGGTCAGGTGTTTAAACTGTGTTTTCTTAACTTGAGCTTCTCAAGGAAGTTGGTAAGTGCACATCATCTTTGGATGCTTGGAATTCATTGAAGAAGCTTTATGAATCCAAGTCTACTTATATAGTGTTGACTCTAAAAAGTCAAATTTTTTCTTGTTTGCAGAAGAATGAAGAAAGTCCAAGTACTTTTGTTTTGAGGATGAAAGCATTGAATGATGAGTTGGCTTGCATTGATGAAAGCATTAAGGAAGGAGAGCTTGTTCAAGTGATTCTTAATGGTTTGTTGGATTCTCATGCTAACATTGTTCAAAATATTGCTATTCAAAAGACTTTGCCAAGATTGATGAATCTTCAAGAGATCTTGATCAATGAAGAATATAGGCTTCAAGCAAGAGGTGGATCTACATCAACACTTCAAGAGGACACTATGTTCACAAAGGGCAAATTCAAGGGCAAAACCAAAAGTAAGTGGTCTAAAGGTCAAGATCAAGTGGATGCTTCTTCAAGTGGCCAAAATAAGGAAGATCAAAGCTCAAGTGCTTCTATTGTGGCATCAAAGGACACTTTGCAGGTGAGTGCTACAAGAAGAAGAGAGATCAAGTAGACAAGCAAGGTAATCTTACTCTTGATGAGGATGGTTTGGATGTTCAAGATGCAAATGATGATGCTTTTGTGATGTCTTCATGTATGCTTGCTAATGATGGAGATCTAGATCCTTGGTAGATTGATAGTGTGTTGGAGGGTTTGTGGACATCGAGACAACCCTAACCCTAGTTAATAAGTGAGAGGGATTTGGCACCCTGCGTGTGTAAGTCCAACTCGATGATCACATAGTTATTTGATAATTAGAAAGTCGATAGAAGGACTTTAGGCCTTTTTGTGAGACTTTTAATGTTGCAGGCCTAAATGTCAAGTTAGTGAATAAAGTTGGAACTCCCACCAAAATTGGTTCAAATTCAAATTCAAATTGGTTTCCTCTAATTTTTGAATGGGTTCCAACTCTTTTTTAAGTTTGAATAGTTAGGGAGGTAGAAATGGGCCAGTAGAATTTAGAGGCCAAGGCCCTCCCTTCCACTGTAGGAAAAATAGCAATTATTCTTCCACAGAGAACATGATGCAAGTTTGAATAAATCAAACTAATATCAATGTCTTCAATCACAATTTTATCTGACCTATGTACTAATAGAACAATGTTTATTCTGACTGAATATGCGTGCAAAAATTATATGCGGAAGTATGAGACAACTCAAGACCATTTAGACAATAAGAAACTATTGATCAAAAACGAATTTTTATAACTTTGAATCTGATTCATCAATATATATCTCTTGCTATCTTATCTCACTGTTGTGTCTCTGATTGAGTGAGTTTGAACGAGTAGTGCATATGTATTTATATTGCTACAGGACAGGTCTTTTGGCCTTTTATTTACAGGTCTTTTGGCATTTTAATACTGTAATAGTAGGAATCTAATCGTTTACAACGATTGATATTCAAATAGACGCTCTGCTCCAAGCTCGAATAAATTCTGTTCGCGAATATTTTGTGACAAATTGTCTTTTCGTTTCAGCTTCATGTTTCGCGAATTGTTCGTGACACTTTTCTCTTCGTGACATTTTTATCATTCGCGAATTGTTCACGACAGATGACAAATCTTGAGCTTAAAGAAGGAAGCTAGAATATTTTGCGAACTGTTTGAGATAGTTTCGTGACAGGTGAGCTTTGTTGGCTAATTCTGACGAATCCCCAAGATACCCGGATAGAGTTACCCAAGAGCACCTCTCACCTTAGACCTAGGAGGTCTCTGGGAAGATGAGAAATGAAGACTGAGAGCCGAGTATGAGACGAGAAATGCTAGTTAGGAATGACAGGCAAGAACTGTGTAAGCCTCATGGTGAATCCCGAAAGATGGAATGACCATGTAGAAACTAGTATTTCTAGGCAAAGTAATAAATGCAAGTAGACTCCTCTTAAAGAAAGTAGAGTAAGCCACCTTTTGATGGTGACCTCTAGTGGAGAGCATAATTCCACTTGTTATTTGTAAAATGTGGAAATTCCACTAGGATGCCACCTAAGGAGCTCTTTTGCTTATTTAAGAGACTCCCTCTTTGAGAAGAGGAGCTTTTTGTGTATTGTATCAACTCCATGCTGAATCCTACTAGAAAACTTTGTTCTGTCTTTTCATCGAGTTTCTTTCTCAGCTTATCTGGTATGTGCATATATACTACATATCCAAATGTTCGAATATGTGCAAGAGTTGGCTTCGACTTCCACCATATCCCATGAGAAGTTTTATCTGGTATTCGAGATTTCAGAATACGATTCTAATTTGATGTAGCCACTGCTTCTGCCCACAACTATTTTGGTGCTTTCACATGAGCCATCATACACCTTGCAGCTTCCATCAGTGTATGATTCCTTCGTTCAACTCTTCCATTGTGCTGAGGTGTGTAAGATGCAGTCTTTGTGTGCATAATACCTTGATCAGTACAATAAGCTTTGAATTCGTTGAAAATGTACTCACCTCCCAATCTGTGCCAATTTGCTTCAGCTTATTGCCTGTCTGCTTCTCAGCCCAATTCGTATACTCAACGAATTTCTTGAAAGCTTCAGATTTGGTATGAATAACGTATACTACAACAAACTTGCTGATGTCATCAATAAACGTAATGAAGTACTTTGCATCACCCAACGACAATACTTGAATGGTCCACAAATATCTGATTGCACAATTTCAAGTACCTTACTTTCTTTATAAACATCCTTACTGAAAGGTGTTCTAGTCATCTTGTCTTTAAGACAGGATTCGTAGGTAGTTCGAATATCTCTACTTTTGATTTTGACTGACTTTTATTGGCTTGGTACAAGGCTTTCATGTTCATGTGACATAGCCTTTTGTGCCACAATACATCTGTTAATTCTTGAGTTCGATTGACTTGTTCGATTCTTGTTCGAATGTTTAGGTGATACAAATTTCCTTCTCTATTGCCTTTAGCAACTAGGTTATTAGAATCTTCCTCGAACAATTTACAAGAGTTCTTTGTGAAGGTAACTGACATGCCTATATCGACTATCTTAGCTACAGATAGAAGATCTTTATCAAGAGTAGGGACATAGAGAACTTCCTCCAATTTCTTGTCTCCCTGATTCATGTCTAGCCATAACACACCAGTTCCATCAACCATATGTTTAGAACTGTCTCTAAGTATAATGAATCTCGAATCGTTCGACTTCTTGTACTTAGACAAAATTTGTTTCTAAGAAACAAAATGTGAGGTGGCTCCAAAATCAAGTACTACTTCACGAATTGAATTAGATGAACAGCATAGATCAGTACTAACATAAGCTGCTGAATTCCTTGTTACCCTGTCTTCTGCTACTCTTGAGCATTCTGCTTTGTCTTTGACATAGTTTGAATTTGAAGGTTCGCTTTGATTCTGCCCCTTTTTGTTTTTGGGATTCTGATAACAGTCTATTGTTGCATGACCCCGTTTATGACAATGAATGCATTCAATCTTTGGATTTAGCCAACACTTTTCTTTTGTGTGACCTAATCTTTTGCATCTGTTGCAGATCTTCTTATCACCAGAATTCTTATGTTGTTTTTCAGATTGTTGTTCAATAAACTTAGACTCATTCTTCTTAGACAACTCCCTCTTAAACTTAGAAGATTTATTTTTATGAGTAAATAGGGCATTTTCTGAATCACCATTGTCGTTATAGTATTCACGAACTTCTACTTATTCTTTCACTCCATCTATTGCCTTTTGAAGTGTCATTGTCGCATCTTTTGCCAATAAGATTCGAGTTGTGTGGAATGACCTAGGTAGGGCTCGAAGAAAATAATCAGGCTATTTTTCCTTAGAAATTGTATTTTTTGCACTAGAATTCTGCAAGGAAATAAATAGATCTTTAATCTTTCGCATGAATGTGTTTAGGTCATTGCCGTCCCACTGTAGGTAAGTTAATTGGTCTTCCAAGAACATGATTTGATTAGAGATCGAGTATCATTCTTGGTTTGCAATTCTTCCCATAAATCCTTTGCGTTTGAAATTGATGTAAGATCTGGCATTATATTGTCATGCACTGAAGATGCAATGATTGCTATAGCTTTGTCATTTTTTAAACTCCATTCTTGAAGTTCTTTGCCAGGAGTAGCTTCTCGCTTCTCCTCAATTGGTTCCACCCATTGCCATAGACCTTCGCCCTTCAATAAGAGTAAGTCTTTAATTTCTAAATCAAGTAGTTTGAACCTTCTGGGTCCAAGATTGTAGTGATCTTAGCTTGAATATTGGTGATCGACGACATCTTTTAATTCTGAATAAGCTTCAGATAGTGGCATACTGATGGATGTATGAAGAAATCTAAGAGGGATACAAAGATACTAAAGAAATAAAATGTTTCTAACTACAAAGCCTTGCTAGCTTTTAACTAAGATGTTCGCGAACATGAAAGTCAGGAGACACGAAGCACGAAAAGTTTTGCGAACACAAAAGTCAAAGAAAATGAAGTCGAACGGTTCGCGAACATGAAAGTCAAAGCAGACAAAGACAAACGGTTCGCGAACATGAAAAATTCACGAACGAGAATCTTTTGCGGTCCAGTACGAGAGAAGAAAAATGACCAAAATAAAACCAACGACGGAAATGAAACCTTCTCCTGCTCTCCACTCTCCAAAGAGTACCAGCAAGATCATGCAAGTACCCAAAAGTACAGATATCTGATCTGATGGTATGACGTCAGCAGATACATTTTAGATTGTGGCTAGTCTGCCACTCTTGTAATTCTCTGATTAGTTGTAGACGCTTAATCACTCTAATCTCAGATACATAGAGCGACCATACTTATTGGATGATATTTGACATATAGATCAATAGAATATACATACAGTGTAATGAAGTAGTCTGATGCTAGTAAGCAATCAAGACGAAATATAGACAACAAGTCTGCCTGCAGGCGAGACGAGCTCTGTGATCAGGACCCATAGAGATCCAACTATCCGCTAGTAAAGTGAGACGATTACTCGTGAGAGAACCGTGTTTCTCCCACGCCAACGCACTGCGTGGATTTGCATGTAGTGCTTGAAGAAATCAAAGAAAGATCAATATTCTTCATGTTGTGTCTGATCTCGAATGCAAATGCTTCTGTTGATAATCATGTGTCTGAGTTTTCTTGTTCCTTTTGAATTCTTCACCTTGGTTGAAACTATGTTGAATGCTGTACTAATTTTATAAACGTAGATCAGTAGTGCTTGACTACACTCTGGAGGACTGTAGGAGTGATTCAGCTGGCAGTGTCCAGCGATCGCATCTGAACTCCATCCGAGTTGCAAGAGGATCGTGGTTTTTTCGTGAAAGCTTCATGATACCCATTCTCATCAGTGGTACCAGAGTAGGTCATCCTGTCATATTCTGACATAGCCAAGAAACTAGCAGATCCAGGAGGCCCAACATTCAAACTAACACCCATCAACAAGAGAAAAGACTCCAAGAAGCAATGGCTTCAATCAGCAGCATGCAGAGCAAGATATGCACAATACTTGATTCTTTAGGATCTAACTTTCTAGCCTGGAAAGTTAAGACATCTTTGATACTCAAGGGCAAAGGACTATATCCCTGGGTGGATGGCTCAGAAGAAATGCCTACGATAGCAGACAAGGAGCATGCGGAATGCATAGAAGCATCTACGGTCTGAAACAATTAGTCCGACAATGGTACAAGAAGAAAGATCAAGCCCTGAAATCATTAGGTTTCAAGCCTCTGTTGGCTGATTCCAATGTATATGTCAGAGTTACAGATGGACAGATCATCATAGTGGTTATATATGTGGATGACACTCTAATACTTGCAGGAGTGAGTAGGTAATTGCTGAAGTAAAGGCAGACATCTCGAAACATTTTGAGATCGTGGATCTGGGAGAAGCCAGGTGTTACCTAGGCTTACAAATTGAAAGGGACTATGAGCAAGGTAAGATATACTTTCACCAGTCCAGATACACCCAGAAGATCCTAGTGGACTTTGGGATGCTAAACTGCAAAGGAGCGCACCCTCCAATGCTCACAGGTACGGTGCTGACGAATGATGACTGTCCAAAGACTGAGAAAGAGAGAGAACATATGCAGCTCACACCTTACAAGAAGTTGATAGTATCACTGATGTACCTTGCTGACAATACACGTCCTGATATTGCTTACGCAATATTCCAGATGAGCCAATTCTGCACGAATCCAGGCTCAACACATTGGAAGATTGCAAAACGAATTTTGCAATATCTTCAATTAACGAGGGATTATGGCTTGTGTTATTGTCGTGGTGAAGGTTTCAAGATACTTTCCTACAGCGACGCTAGTTGGGCATCTCTCAAGGACAACTGTAAAAGTGTCTCGAGAGGATGCACAATTGCATCAGGAGCAGCAGTTCTCTGGGTCAGTTTGAAGTAGACCATTGTAGCCCAGTCATCTTGCAAAGCAGAATATGTTGCAGCAACAAAGATGGCCAACAAAATAATCTGGCTAGGCTAGTTCCTGGACAAATTGGGAGAAACAAGGAATGAGCCCTTGGTCTTGCAGATGGACAACACCTCTGCAATACACTTGACGAAAGATCCTGTGTTCCATTCCAGAACGAAACACATTGCAATCAAGTACCACTTGATCAGGGATCTAATTGAAAAAGAAGATGCTGCAGACCACCTTCATCAGAACGAAAGACATGGTTGCTGACATCTTCACTAAAGCCCTGGACAAAGGACTCTTTGAGAGACAAAGGAGAAGTCTCGGGATCATTAAGCTATCATGCTTTGAGAGGGAGCTAAAGAAACGAAATGTTACTAACTACAAGGCCTTGCTAGCTTTCAACCCTCAGCCGAACGAAGATGTTCGCGAACACGAAAGTCAGGAGACACGAAGCACAAAAAGTTTTGCGAACACAAAAGTCAAAGAAAATGAAGATGAACGGTTCGGGAACATGAAAGTCAAAGCAAACGAAGACAAACAGTTCGCGAACACGAAAGATTCACAAACGAGAATATTTTGCAGTCCAGTACGAGAGAAGGAAAACGACCAACGACAGAAATGAAACCTTCTCCTGTCCTCCACACTCCAAAGAGTACCAACGAGATCATGCAACTACCCAGAAGTACAGATATCTGATCTAATGGTATGATGTCAACAGATACATTTTAGGTCATGGCTAATCTTCCACTCTTTTAATTGCCTGAATAGTTGTAGATGCTTAATCACTCTAATCTCATATTTACATAGAGCGACCATACTTACTGGATGATACTTGACATATAGATCAACAGAATACACATACAATGTAATGAAGTAGTCTGATGCTAGTAAGCAATCAAGACGTAATATAGACAACAAGTCTGCCTACTTGCGAGACGAGCTCTGTGATCAAGATCCATAGAGATCCAACTGTCCGCTAGTAAAGTGAGACGATTACTCGTGAGAGAACGTGTTTCTCCCACACCAATGCACTGCATGGATTTGCATGCAATGCTTGAAGAAATCAGAGAAATATCAATATAGATGATTCTTCATGTTGTGTCTGACCTCGAATGCAAATGCTTTTGTTGTTAATCGTGTGTCTGAGTTTTCTTGTTTCTTTTTGAATTTCACACCTTGGTCGAAACTATGTTGAATGCTGTACTAGTTCTATAAACGTAGATCAGCAGTGTCTGACTACACTCTGGAGGACTGTAGGAGTGATTCAGTTGGCAGTGTCCAGCGATCGCATCTGAACTCCATCTGAGTCGCAAGAGGATTGTGGTTCCTTCGCAAAAGCTTCGCAATACCCATTCTCATCAGATACCACTATATCAACTTTAATTTTGTATGCTCTAAGACCACTATAGGAAAAATACCAATTATTCTTCCACAGAGAACACGATGCAAGTTTGAATAAATCAAACTAATATCAGTGTCTTCAATTGCAATTTGATCTGATCTGTGTACTAATAGAACAATATTTATTGTGACTAAATATGTGTGCAAAAATTATACGTGGAAGTAAGATACTATATGGAAAGTATGAGACAACTCAAGACCACATAGACGATAAGAAATTATTGATCAAAAACGATTTTTTATAACTTTGAATTTGATTCATCAATATACATCTCTTGTTGTCTTATCTCGTTGTCCTGTCTATGATTGAGTGAGTTTCAACGAGTAGTGCATATGTATTTATATTGCTATAAGACAGGTCTTTTGGCCTTTTATTTATAGGTTTTTTTGGCCTTTTAATACTTTAACAGTAGAAATCTAACCGTTTACGACGTTTGATATTCAGATAGACACTCTATTTCCAGGCTCAAATAAATTCTGTTCACGACTATTTCACGACAATCAGTCTCTTCGTTTCAGCTTCATGTTTTGCAAATTGTTTGCGACACTTATCTCTTCATGACATTTTCGTCATTCGTGAATTGGTCACGACAGATGATAATTCTTGAGCTTGAAGAAGGAAGCTAGAATATTTCACGAATGGTTTGAGATAGTTTTGCGACAAGTGAGCTTGAAGAACAGTCCAAAAGATTTTGCGAATTGTTCGCAACATCTGAGGCTTGAACAAGAAACAAAAAAATTTTGCGACAAGAATCTGTTCGTGAATCTTTCGAGCTTCAATAAGAAAGCCACAAGCTTCCACAAGAAACTGTTCGTGAATCTTTCACGAATCTTTTGAGTTGACTGCAAGACAAATTTTGCGAATCCTTCGCAAATCTTTTTGAGTTGGTCATGAAAAGAAATGTTTCGAATTCACGTTCATTTATTTCTCATCCTTTGTCAAGTAAATTGCATGCTTTGTTGGTAGAATCAAGATCTGTCTGATCAGTTGTTCTACATCCACTATAAATAGGGACAAAGTCGAGTTTGCTACACATGTTCATATCCTCATTTTAATACAAGCAGATTGGTTCTCTTATGAAATGCATTTGTGAATGTCCTTTCTCTCTATTACTTTTCCTTCATCTCTCATGCTTTTGTTGTCTAATTGTTGGATTTGATTATTATTAGAATTGCTGTTTCTTATACTTTTTGTGATAGAAGAAGGGAGAGAGAGAAAGAGTAAGCTAGCTTCATTGTCGAACATAGTGTTAATGGATGTAGTGTTAACGCTTAGGGTTAATGGATGTTAGATCTAGATGTGGATCTTCCATTCATGCTATAATTCGAGATATGCTATCGCTCTCATAGGAACAAACCTACGCGTGACAACTGACTTCTTCTCCCTGATGCTAGATTGCTTGGATCTTGGGTTGAGGTTAGGCTAGGAAAGAAATCCACTACAATTTTGGAGCCGTTGCCGGGGAGTTACGCCAATTTTTTAGTTTGCATCATGTTTGTTGGATGGTTAGCTTACATTAGGCATCTTGTCGTGGCAATACTATATTTAGATTTTGATTTTCCAGATCAAGTCTTTGTCAAATTTTTGGTCAGATCTATTACAATTTGATTCTGATTCTAAGAATTCATCATTCTTAGAAGTGTTGATCGCTTGATCATAGATCTTTTTCCAAAAATCAGGAATCTGATTATTGTCAAGTGAAAGAAATTTTGTAGATCTAAACTAAGATAGTTCCTGATTGAAAATCTAGATCCAATCTCATTGTTTGCTTGTTGTAATTTGTAAAAATGGTTGCTCCTTGAGGTAGTTCTCAAGAAGTCAATCCAATCATTTTTAGGAGATCATCCCGTTTGGATCTACCCAAATAAAATGGATTAACAGATCCAGTTAGATTTCTCAAGATCTATGCGAAATCTTGTGAAGTCTATGGTGAAGTTTTCTCTCAAGATAAACTTAAGCTATTTCCAATGGCCTTAACGGGTGCAACACAAGATTGGTATTATAATCAATATAAAACTGAGTGCACAGACTGAGAAACTGTTAAATGAGCCCTTATTACACGGTTCAAATCTCGGAAGTTTATGGAAGACCCTTTTCTACTTTTAAGTAAAATTAAAATGGAAAAGCTGGAAATGGTTCAAGATTACATTGAACGGGTTAAACGCCTTATGTCTAAGTGCAAACCCGAGATGATTAACGAAAATGCCATGATTATGTGATTTTTGTCAGGTCTACCTAAAAGAATCAGGCGCGAGTTGAAACGCCATAATTAGTACGCAATTTTGCAAAATGCTATGGATGATGCAATACGAGAGGAGGATGAAGATTCAGATGACGAGCCGAATATTAGTATATTGCCTTATACAACAGGACAGACCACTATGACATCCACCACTATCGCATCAACGAATATCAACGCTACTGCAGAGATGATGCTCAACGAGTTCGAGAAACTTGGAAAGAACCAATAGATATTGATGGAAAAATTGCAATCGCAATTTGATGAAAAGATCAAAGCCTTGGAAGATTTCCATGGAAAAGCGAATAAGAAACCTGAGAAGTTTGCTAATCAGGAGAAATGTTTGGTGTTCCATTTGTATGGCAATCACACAGTGAACGAATGTCCACAATTAAAAAAATGAATGGCACTCAATATATGCCATTTGTGCAATTCACTTGACCATGAAACTGCTTATTGCCATTTTAATCCTCGGATTATCCAGCAATGATATGTTCAGATGGGATATCGAGAACCCCTTTACGGAAAGGATCCTGCAACCAAACCTTGTCAACCTGCTCTTGGGTATTCAAAAAAACTAGTTTTACCAGCCCCACCAACACAATCGGCTCCTCCTGCTAATTTGATGAAACCAGAACCTTACAAACGTAATGAGCAATGGAACTATAGTAATGATCATGAGAGAGGTCCTTCAGAATAGTATGCTATTTATGCTACCGCACAACATGCATCTAGAAATTGGACCATAGTGCCACTTGGATGCTTTGCATGTGGAGAAAATCAGAGAGTTGCAGAATGTCCAAACAAAGGCAAATTTGTACCATTTTGTCTTGACTATGGTTATGGGTATTGCTACAAGATGTGTCCAGCAAGACCGAAGCCGCCATCGGCTACAACTCCTATAAATTTGATAACAATCAAGCAAAGACCAACAGTTCAACCTGAACCAAGTATACACTTGATGGTAGTTACCAGAGCACATAAGCAGAAAGAACTTATACCAGATCCAGTACCTGCTAATTCTATACCATTAACTGATATACCAACAACATCTGGAGTCTATCCAAATCTCCACGCCGAAAAGAGGAGATATTTGGATATGAGGTAGTGAAGAAGAAGAGCTTGAAGCCGGTAAAGCAGCAGCCGAAGTCCATTCTTCACCTGTGCAGCCACCAAATAATCTCAAACAGATATGAATACTCAGTTGCATCATCATGAAGAACCCTTCAAGATGACTGAATTGGAAGCGCCGCAAACAAAGTTAATCATGAATATTTTGTCTAGTAAGATAGATATTATATTGGGAGAATTTTTGAAATTGGTGCCAAAAGCAAAGGAAGTATTAGTGCAGAAGTTAACTCAAACTAAACCAGAGGTCCATCAAGAACCACTTTTTTGTGCTGGATTTAAAGAATCTAATGAAGTACTCCATGTCGGAGCCGTTGGAAAAGTGAGCAAAAAAATATCACTTTGCCAATACAACATAAACAATTTTTCACATAAGCAGCCGTGATAGATGGAGGTTCGGTAGTTAACCCTTCAACAAACTTATGTGCAAAATGGAGCCTTACAAGGATTAAGCCTTCGGGTTTTTCCATTAAGCTGGCTGATCAAACGATTGATCGTCCACGGGAAATGGTTGAAGACATACTTGTCAAAATTGTCGGAGTACAGTTTGTCATTACTTTTGTAGTAATGGACTTAACTGATGCACCAAATGTCTATCGAGTCCTATTGGAACGTCCATGGTTACAAGTTGCACAAGTGGTTCATAACTGGGGTACCGGAAAAATCACTTTTGAAAATCGTAAGCGTGCAGTCAAAGTGGATCCTATAACTTGGACTATCAGACCAGTAGCCCAAAAAGAGCCTGATGATTCATCAACAACGGATCATACCTATGACTGCTGACCAGTAAAAAATTGGAGAGTTCATTGATACTATCAATCGGAATCAAGCTCTTGCAACAATTGATTGTACAACAAGCTATATGTCTCAACAAGATAATCAGTCCATCAACTTGAGAGCGAGATTTTATTATTGGATCGAACTTTGGATAAACTGATTACTTTTCCATTGAATGTGCACAACGTAGCTTGGATATCAATGGAACCCATACCAGATCCGATTGAAAATGAACTTATTCATGTGAGTCATGCCTTGACTTATGATGACAATGCATAACTGATGAGCAAGTACTAAATCACATGGACCCTATAGATTTAAAGTAATGACATTCCCCATGAACCGACAATAAAATCGTCAAAAGAAGTTATATTGAAGGAAGACAAGATCACATGATTAATGACGAAGAAACAAGCTAAGCAACATTATAATACGGTCCTAAAATGGGAAAATCCACCTCAAAAGATTGATTCCAAGAATGTGCCACCTTTATTGGATAAAGGCAAAGGAAAAGTTGACAAAAATTCTTCAAGTTTAAGTTTTAGCAAGATATCACCATCTAGGAAATCTTCACCTTCAAAGAAGAGTCTATCTTCTCGGAAGTCATCGCTCGATTCCTGCTAAGAAAGCTAAGCGAAGATCCAAGACTAATCCTTTTGACAATGAACAATCAGAGGAAGTCCAGCATGATATGCCAGAGCATTTCAAATGCTATACTTTGGATGACGTGATGATTGTGTTACCAAAAGCACATCGTGAACCTGAAGAGAAAGAAGCAGAAACCAAGGAGGTTTACGATGGACCAGCCAGGATGCAGCCTATGAATCTTGCTGAACTAGGAGAACCAGATTAGATTGTCCAAGTTGGAGCACAACTCACTTTTGAACAGTTTTGAGATACGGACATTGCTTATCAATTATCAAGATTGCTTTGCTTGGACTTATAAAGATCTCAAAGGGATTCCGACATCAGTTATTGAACATACCATACCCTTAGTACCTGATGCAGTTCCAAAGGTCACAAGATTCTATCGTTGTAATCCTAATGTTACGTATTGATAAAGAAAGAGCTACAAAGATTGCTTGAAGCCGATTTCATTTATGAGATTGAGCACTGAATGGGTTTCACCAATTGTCATTGTTTCTAAGAAGATTAGAAAATTGAAAACTTGTGTGAATCTCAAAGCCTTGCTGCAGCGGAAGCTTACAATTTTTTGGATGGATTTAGTGGATACAACCAGGTCAAAATTGCACCTGCAGATCGTCATAAAATAGCTTTTGCAATAGAATGAGAAACCTATGCTTATAAAGTAATGCCTTTTGGACTTTGTAATGCACCTAGTTCATTTCAATAAGTGATGCAGTGCACTTTTAAAATTATCTACAGAAGTTTTTTGACATGTACTTGGATGACCTCAGAGTCCATAACACAGATATAGACCACCTGGATCGGTTGGAAAAAGTATTTGAACATTGTCGCAAGTACCAAATTTTCTTAAATCCAGAAAAGTGTCAGATATGGGTTTCTCACGGAGTTGTTCTTGGGCATGTGGTATCTGTTGAAATTGTCACTTCCAACTTGGTTAATGTAGCATGTTAATATTAAGATCTATGTTCATAGGTGTGAACTTAACTTTTGACTAGAATCTAAGAAAAAGCCATTTTGGTCAAAATCCTTGTAAATAGTTTGCACTTCCATGTGAATGAGTACTGCTCCCACATGTCAAGTGTCATGTGTCAACCTTAGCATTCAAACATCTAATTTACTCATTAAACATCAAATTACAATGGAAATGCAAGAAATCAAGAAACTAGTCAAAAATCAAGAAGATAGCTAAAAGTAGCAAAATTCCACCAAATTAGGCAAAGTAAGGTATCTTTATTCATGATTATTGATCATTCACAAGATAGGGCCTGATTTTAGAGCATGATCAAAGCTCTCATGTGATTTTAGCCACATGACCCACTTTCTCTATCAAGAAAGCTCTCCAAGAGAAGCTCCAAGATCTCTTAAAACTCAAAATTACAAAATGAACAATAGCCTCCAAATTTAGCATGACCTCAGCTACTTATAGTGGTCATTTGTGTCTCTACTATAAGTTTGGGGCCTTATTTGACTAATTTGGGCCCTACAACCATTATTACAAGTTCGCTGTTCACAAATATAGCAAGGTTGTTCGAGCCACCTTATTAACTGTCCTAATGACTAACTCTAGTCTACTTTAGCTCCATGGCCATATTTGGCAACTCATGGTCTAATTACATGCAGCACATGACACTCCCCCTATTTTAAGGATTTTTGCCCTAAAAATGAAGACCATGTAGTTCTTTTGTTGAGTGCCATGCTTCATGAATCCGTTGGTGGTAGTCGAAGATATTTGGCCAACTTGAGTAAGAAACATCTTTTCTTGTATTATTCTTGTCATTAGCCATCTACCATCAGATTTTGTTGCCTCAAATTTTTAGCGTAGGACAAGGTTGCAACGAGAATTCTTCATAAAGAACCTTTGATCTACAACTGATCCCATAGATTTGATAAGATTACTGAAGAAGAGATTGATGAAACACAGGAAAGTCTCAAGTTGCATTAGTTCTGCATGGGTTGACAGGATCCAAGCAACAGACATTCAAAAGTCTTCTTTCTCAGTATCTTCCTTGATTGGATGGGCTATCCAATTCCAGATGCATCTTTTTTTGTCCCTGCATCCGGTGTTATAGCCTTATGCATAGCTCCTTGATGTAGCATAGTGGTATCCATTTCTAGCTCCAAAGCAGTTATTAAAGCCATGCATCCCACATTCGGATTCAGCAAATCCCATGCAGTGTAGGGATCTTTTTGGTCATCTGTATACAAGGAATTTGACGATTTTGAATTTAGTTTCCAAGTTAACATGTTTTCCTTGTTGATAGGATTGATGACATTCTCCAATGCCAGAATATTCAAGGATTTTGCACCAACTCCTTCCATCAATATCACGTTAGATTCATTGATTGGTAACTCGGTGCAGATTTGCTTCAGATGTTCGGTTGGATCTATTATTATTGACTTCATCAAAGCAATGTTGATACCAATTTCTGTCAAGGATCTTACTGACAATATAGTTAGCTAATTTGCAAGCAATCTATCATCAAACAAATAAGCAGTAAAGAGAGATTACACACCAACCCAAGAGAACACTTCTGAACTGTATTTACAAAAGATACTAAAAGATCTATATACACAGTCTAATTTTTGTGGGGTACCGCTGCATGACAGTTTGGTCCCCGTTACGGGATGCGTGTCGCAACTTACACTACGTGTACCGTCAAATTGGCACACATGCATACTATCACAAAGACAGTAAAAAACTCGGTGTCTCACTTGATTATGGCCAAATGTGGCTCTATATATACAATAAGTGGGAGCTCATGGTACTGATCATTACTTTGATTCCACATGTGTGAAGGTGCTTTGTCATATGATGATTCATCATGCAAAACTGACACTTGGACAAAACCTTCTATTTTGAGCACTTTTGGTCCATTTTTCTTCTATATGGAGATCTACTTGGAAATCTTCTAGAAGTCGAAATTCGCCTACTTCAGCTTATTCCACACATGTGAGCTGTCCTCTACACATGTGATGTGACACCTAACCAAAGGATGTGGCTCATGCAAGCAATAGATTGATGCCATGTGTCATATGTCTAGAAAACTAGTTTTTGGCCTTTTTAGCCACTAGAACTTGAATTAAATCATATGTACAACCTATATGATTATGGTACATGACAAGTACACTATTTTCACACGTGGTAACAGGCTCCACACATGTGTGTTTATCTATATACAAGATTTTTGGCCTCTACCAAGCTTATTTTTGCATTTTTCACATCAACTACCCCATTTTGTTGAGGTGTATCAACTTGCGCAAACTCATGTTTAATGCCATGCTCCTTGCAAAAGTCAATAAAATCTGTGGAACGATACTCACCACCACGATCTGCCCTGAGTACCTTGATCTTAGCACCTGACTGATTTTCAACCAATGCTTTGAAGCTTTTAAAGCATCCAAATGTGTCAGACTTCTGCTTAACGGTGTAGATCCAGGCCTTCTGTGAGTAATCATCAATGAAGGTTAGCAAATAAAATGCTTTACCAATAGAATTACCTTCATTGGCCCACATAAGTCAGAGTGTATCAACTCAAACACTTGTTTTGCCCTTGTTGCACCTTCTTTGTTGAACTTCTTCCTATGTAACTTGCCTAGCATGCACTCCTTGCAAATGGACTCTTCTTTGTCATCCAAATTAGGTAAACCTGTTACCATCTTGAGCTTACGAAGTAGCCTCAAGCTTTTGAAGTTCAAATGCCCCATGCGCCTATGCCATAAATCAGTTTGTGATATAGATGTAGACGGTAACACGTTGCATTTCGTAACAACATTATTTAACTTGTACAAACCATAAGTTTTATCCCTAAAGCCATCAACAATCACCTTGAAACCCCATTTCACATCCTTGATCTGGCATTTCTTGTCGTTGAACTCCACCTTCAACTTATAATATGTCATTATACCAACAGATAAAAGACTCTTCTAAAGGCCAGGAACATACAACACATTTTCAATTACCTTCACATGTCCATCAGGAAATTGAATAGGCACTGCACCAACTCCATGGATTTGGCACTCGTCGTCATTCGCATGTGCAACTCTATCTCCATCATCAGTAAGCTCCAGATTTTTAAACCATGATTTGTTGCCAATCATGTGTCTCGTTGCTCCTGAGTCCACGTACCAATGTGTATGATCAATGGAATGTTGCGATGCTAATGTTGTCGCAAATGTCGTGCCTTGATCTTCGTTATCACTATCATTCTCTTCTTCGACAAATTGTCCCTCTTAATATCCGCCTTCTTTTTGCGACAATCTCTTGCCCAATGTCCAGGCTTTTGGCAATAGAAATAGTTGCCTTTCTTCTTCTTGCTTGATGTGGATCCTTGATTGTCATCTTCCACATTCGACTTCTTGGATTGTTTCTTGTATTTATGCTTCCCTTTGGCTAGCATTGCTTGATCTTCCGATGTGGGAAGTCAAGTTTTTACCACTTCACGCCTTTGTTCCTCCTGTAGGATGATGCCATGAAGATTTTCAAATGTTGGTAGTCTCTCCCTTGAAGCAATGCCACTTGCAAACATTTGGAAATTTTTGGGTAGCCCATTTATAGCTGTGTGAACCAGCTCACCATCTCTTATTGGTTCACCAATAGCTGTTAACTGGTCTCATAACTCCTTTATTCGTGTGAAATAGGACCCTATGCCCTCATTTTCCTCCATGCGAACACTTATGAGTTTGGTCCTCAAAAACATCATTCGAGAGGGATTCACCGTTTGAAATTACGTTTTGAGTGCATCCCAAGTGCTTCTTGCTGATACAGCTTCATTGATGTGGGCAATAACATGATCCTTCACTGACAAGTTTATCAAGGATAAGGCCTTCTGCGCCCTTTTGTCAAATGCACGAATATCGACTGGAGTTGTAGCTGGCCGTTGTTCCACCCCAGTGACAATGTCCCACAGCTCCTTTTCCATAAAAATACTTTTCATTTTGAATTTTCAAATGCTATAATTGGATACCCCGTCCAATCTACTAGCTTCTCCAAGCACGGATTCTCCCAATCTTGCCATTTCGCCAAAAATTGCTCCTATAGCGCCTTAATGAGGCCCAATGGCAAGCTTATAGAGCAATTTAGACTTCTAAAAGTCAACTTTAAGGTCTGACCAAAGACGTTTCAGGACCTCCTACCGCTTTTTTGCCAAATCGGAAGCCAAATCGGTGTTGTTCTCTGAAATACTCTTCGTCACCAACTCCCAACTACTTGTCCACTGGAATGGTGAAAAGACTTTTGGCGCACTTCGAACACCTTCTCCGCGGAAATTCCTCTATTTTTAGGTACGATACTTGCAGGGTACAGTCCTTTTCTGCCCTTAATTTGGAGGATTTTGGCTTTTGAACAGCCTTAAACGGAGAAATGAGCTAAAAGGTATGTGCCATTATAGAAAATGCACTGTTTCTTCACAATGAAACAACTTCAAACTTCATGAATTTGGGAACCCAACTCCAATTTCACATTGAAGATTTTTAAAGAAGTTGAAGTGTAAAAGACCCTTCAATTTCTTAAGGCCTTCTTCAGGGCATCTTTCAAGTCAATCTTCACCGTTAGACGAGATCCAACGGCCCACGCTGCTCCTTGAGAGGTCAATCTCAGTCATCTATCTTCTAAAGCTTTGATCTGATGGTTTGCAAGCGATGTGGGCACTGATCCACGCTCCCCTGGCCGCTAGACCCTTCCATACACAAAATGTTTCTCTCCTCTGGGCACACGCGACCTGTCCGTCGCGACCCTCTCCATCTCTCTCCTCTGGTTTTCAGACTATGGTGAACAACTAGAAGAGCCTAGCTGTAAATCAAGCCTGCATCTACACTCTTTTGCCGCTGGTCACAGCTCTTTGACAGCGGATTCAAACCTCTGAATCGCCCACCTGCACCCTTTTTTAGTTTCAAAAATATGCTTCTACAGGGAAAGATCCAAGCATGTATAGCTTGAAACCCTTGGCTACCTGCAATTGCCTGATCTTCACAACTTAATGCAATCCCTGCTCCACGGCTTGTTATAATCTTCTAGCATCTTCTTAAAAACTCTAGGGTGCCCACTGTCAATAGTTTACAGCTCCAAAACTGGTTTTCTACTGTGAGAAATCAACAACTTTCTCTCTTAACACCCTAGCTGAGGAAACTTCCATAGCTGAGAAGATGGACAATTGCACTCTGAGTGCTTCATGGCTGACCAAATAACATGCTCTGAGGTCACCCTATTACTTGCTACCCATTGCTTCAAACCGCTCTACAAAGGATTGCTTGCTTGACTAACCGTAAACAGTTCTTCTAATTTTTCCAAAATTCGGCTTCCAACTAACACTGAACTACTCCACTCCCAGTCTCTAATACCATGTCAAGGATCTTACTGGCAATATAGTTAGCTAATTTGCAAGCAATCTATCATCAAACAAATAAGCAGTAAAGAGAGATCACAAACCAACCCAAGAGAACACTTCTGAACTGTCTTTACAAAAGAGACTGAAAGATATATATACACAGTCTAATTTTTGTGAGGTACCATTGCATGACAGTCCGGTCCCCGTTACGGGACGCATGTCCCAACTTACACTATGTGTACCGTCAAACTGACACACATGCATACTATCACAAAGACAGTAAAAAACTCGAAATCACTGCTGAACATGGAAAGTCATGAACTGTGAGAGAAACTCGGGCTTAGTTATTCTAACAATTTCATCATCAAAAAACGTGTTGTTGTATTGGTATTTGAATTTTGCATCAATGTTATATCGCTCACTTGATCCATGTTCAGGAATAATTCCGTATAGATCATTATCAATAATATGGTTGTAACCACTGATTTGTGGAGTAGAGCATAATTCTCGTTAGTTGAATTGTACTCCATAATTTAACTGTAGTTGTAGAAGCTTGTTCTGCTCATAGTATACCTCCTTATTTTGACCTTGGTCCTAGTCATTACAACTGTCGGACAAGACTTGATCTAGATTCTCAAGTTGGTCTTCATCCACTTGTCCATTGGTGCTTTGCTGATATTGATTTGTCTCTGTGGAAGAGTACTTCAGACCCCTAATAGTCCATTTAGTGTTGGGGGCTAAATGGCAAGGTACCCTTAGGATTAAGGGTATGTGTCCTTGGATAAGGGCAGACAAGTGACTATACCTTAGTTGGAGGTATAGAGTCACGTGACTCTTGGATAAGGGGTGCCCTTAGTATCTTAGAATTTTTGCTTTCTTCCTTGAAATCATCAGCTTCATCAGAAGAATCATGATCTTTTTTGCTCAAAACATCTCGATCGATATCTGCCTTTGGCTTGGAAGTTTGCCCTTGGACTAGAGGAAGCGTTGTTCCATAGACATCAACAGGGGTACACAATTTAGGATTAGTACTTTGAATATCAATTGGCTATTGTGGAATACCAGCCAATTGCGAGATAAGAACTAGAGGCCATCTTGTTGTACATTTCTTCCCATCTTCGCTCTGACCTTCCTTGTGTGTGGGAGCGTAAAAACATCTCCGAATTTCAAAACTATAAATGCATATTGTGAAGAGACAGCAAGAGTAGCCTTGCATCTACTTTCCTTGAGTAGCTTTTGATTCTCTTCTATCACGAAACGCACGGCATCCTCAACATCAACCTTTGATGAGGCAAAGGATCACAAAGAGTGGCAAAGGGCAATGGAAGAGGAGATGGAGTCCAATGTGACTCCCGAAGAAGCATTTACAGGAATAAAGCCAAAAATTGACAAGTTTCGTGTCATTGGATGTAGGGCCTATGTACATGTGCCAAAGGAGGAGCAAAGAAAACTTGATGCCAAAGGAATCAAGTGTATCTTTGCCAGTTATGATGAGAGGACGAAGGCGTATAGGTGTTTTGATCCTGTAACGAACAAGATTCACATAAGCTAAATCAACCAGGATCTAGCACGCAAGAAGAAGTGAGAAGATCAACACGAGAAAGAGGCAAAGGATCACAAAGAGTGGCAAAGGGCAATGGAAGAGGAGATGGAGTCCATCCACAGGCATGGTACATGGGAGTTAGTTGATCTACCACTGGGAAAGAAACCCATTGACAACAAATGGGTGTTTAGAACAAAGTTTCATGCGGATGACACAATAGCAAAACATAAGGCACGTCTAGTAGTGAAGGGCTATGAGCAGAAGAAAGGAATTGACTACGAAGAGACATTTGCTCTAGTGGCTAAGTGGACTACGCTAAGTCTTATCATCGCCTTAGCATCTCATTTTGAGTGGAAGATCCATCAAATGGATGTGAAGTCCGCATTTTTGAATGGTGACTTAGAGGAAGAAGTTTACATGGTCCAACCACAGGGCTTTATGGCAAAAGGACAAGAACATAAGGTGTGCAAGCTACGCAAAGAACTTTATGGCCTTAAGCAAGCGCCACGCGCATGGTATGGACGCATTGACAATTACTTTCTTTCTCATGAGTTTGTAAGAACAAATTCAGATCCAAATCTTTATGTTCTCATAAATGAATATAGCATTGCCTTGATTGTACTTTATGTTGATGATATTATTATCACGAGCAATGATGAGAATCTCATTCATTCTATCAAAGCCAACTTGTGCAAGCAATTTGAGATGACAGATTTAGATCTTATGCACTATTGCTTGGGTGTCGAATTATGGCAAACTAGCAAGGATATCAGGTTATGTCAAAACAAGTATGTGCGTGAGATATTAGAGAGATTTCGCATGACAGAGTGCAAACCTTCCATCATCCCTTGCGAAGCTGGTAAGAAGTTGTCTTGTGTTGATGATAGTGCACAAGTTGACACTACTTTATTTCGTCAACTAGATGGGAGTTTAATCTATCTTACGACTACACGTCCTGATATCTGCTATGCTATAAGTTTGATTAGTCAATTCATGTCAGCACCCACTATGGATCATTGGAAAGTCACGAAAAGGATTTTGAGGTATGTAAAAGGTACACCTAACCTTGGCTTGGTCTACAAAAGACAAAGTACTTTACCTAAGTTGCAAGGTTATGTTGACGCTGATTGGGCAAGAAATATAGATGATAGAAAGTCAACAACAGGTTATGCTTTCAATTT
Source organism: Diphasiastrum complanatum (assembly GCA_029204225.1). Taxonomy (NCBI): domain Eukaryota; kingdom Viridiplantae; phylum Streptophyta; class Lycopodiopsida; order Lycopodiales; family Lycopodiaceae; genus Diphasiastrum; species Diphasiastrum complanatum. Next base: position 47,526,454 of record CM055096.1, read on the forward strand.
TTGTAGCAGTTGCTTTTCATGGTCTAGCAAGAAGCAAGACACCATTTTTCTTTCTTCTACAGAAGCTGAATATAAAGCGTTAAGTTCTGCCACTCAGGAAGCTATTTGGTTGTGTAAGTTATTACGTGAGATTGGCATGAAGTAGGTACATCCTACTATTATATTCTGTGATAGCCAAAGTGGGATACAATTGGCTAAGAATCTTGTCTTTCACGTGAGAACAAAACATATTGAGATAAAATATCACTTTGTGCGTGAAAAGCTACAATCTAAAGATATAAGTATTGCACACTGTTCTACATTGTTGCAAGTTGCTGATATATTTACAAAAGCTTTAAGTAAAGAGAAGTTTGAAACTTTTAGAACCAAACTTGGCTTAGATTTGGTTATGTAAAAAAAGTTTTTACTTATGATACTATCATGGAGGTATGTTCCATGAATAGAGTAAACTTTAAAATAAAGAGAGACGTTGATCATTGAAAGAGAGAGTTAAAATAGCAATGATCGACTTATACAGTGCTTTCTAATTTTGACGGCACCACATGTGCTCAGTTGTAGAATTATCGAGCCGTCTTTCTTTTACGAGCCCTTTGAGTGCTCTTAAGCAACTTTATCTTTTACTTGCTTATTAGTGTGAATATACAGTTTGTGGGAAAGCAATTATGTTGTCTTGTCTTATTGCACTTGACGTTGTGCTGTGGTGATTGATTCGATCGGTTCTTTTTAAACTAATGCAGAACTAACAGAACTTATGCAACTTGAGACTTTCCTGTGTTTCATCAATCTCTTCTTCAGTAATCTTATCAAATCTATGGGATCAGTTGTAGATCAAAGGTCCTTTATGAAGAGTTCTCGTTGCAACCTTGTTCTACGCTAACAAGTTGAGGCAACAAAATCTGATGGTAGATAGTGATAGATTAGAATCGACCAAAGACTATGATAAGCTTTAGTTTAGAGCTTAGGAACCCATCCCCTAGGTTAACTACATTAGGTCTAGATTAGACGATTGTCAAGATAAGATAATCTAATTAGCCTAGATTAACTTCGTTATAGATAATGATTCGATAGATTAGTCATAGAATAGATAGATCCGACTTCAAATATATTGATAACCTTAGATCAAATGGCCCAGACCTGATAGCTAGATCAGCTTAAGATAGGTAATTTAGATCTAAGTAGCCGGTCAGATTCATCCTAGAATAGCTAGACTAGATCACCTAGATAGAGTCGCATTAGTGTACCTCAGTCATTGCTTCATCAGACGGGAAAAGCTAGACTAAAGAAGTTCCACACGTGGACATTCTGGAGACATCTAGAAGTTCCTCATACTGTGGTATTTTAAACAAGGGTTATGTTCATGAACAGCCAGAATTATTGTTGATTGACCCTCTTGAAAGCATGCACACTCGTAGTAATCCCAAAGTACCTAAGGTAGAGGGCTCAAATGTGTTCTTGGGAACTAGTACAATTGAATTTATTTTGGATAAGCCTGAAAGTAGCATGCTAAAAAGATTTATTGTTCAAGTTGATATAGTTCGAATGGTCACCACAAAAAATTTGGAAAGTAAGATCTGCTATGACAGAGTTAAGAAAATGCATACCCCTATTGTTGATAAGTTCTAGAGGACATCCGAAACGAACGATAACCTGTTCATAGAGAAATTTGCGGTAGAACGAGCGTCAACATTGCGAGCATCTCTTGCTTCAGCCCATTTGGTACAATAGTCCATAGCTACTACGATATATCGTAATTGAGTATGTCTAGCAGCGAGACTAATGGGTCCGACATGATCAATTTTCCATTTATGAAAAGCTTGATTAGTAGTGACAAGGTGTAAAGGCATGTAGTAGGTTTTTCTGAAATCGTTTTGTTCATTGACAAACATCACATGCCTTAGTGTAGGTATGCATATCCTTAAAGAGAGTTGGCCACCAAAATCTGGCCAAGGAGATTTTCTCAGCAGTCATGTCGGAAGAGAAATGGCCTGCTCCAACACCTAAATGAGTGAGAGCACTGTCTTAATTAATTTTGGACTTTATCAAAATCCATTTTAAAAAATGGACATGAGAACTTCAAAATGTTAATTAAGCACAAAATAATTCAGACTTTGACAATGTTTGATACTTGTTTTACAATATATATATAGATATTTTATGGAGGCCCACCCACCGAAGCGGGTGGAGCCTCCAAAAAAAAAAATGAATTTTTTTTTATGGAGGCCCATCCGCCGCGGTAGGTGGAGCCTCCAAATTTCTTATTTATGGAGGCTTCAAACCACCGCGACGGATGGAGCCTACAATTGTTTTTTTTTATTTAAATAAAAAAAATTAGCCTTTTAAAAAAAAAATTATGGAGGCTCCACCTACCGTGGCTAGTGGTGTTCTCAATTTTTTTTTTAATGGAGGCCCCACCCGCCGCGACAGGTAGAGACCCCAATTTCTTTTATATTTTTATGGAGGCCCCACCCGTCGTGGAGGGTGAAACCCCCAATTTTGTTTTTTTATAGAGGCTCCACCCGCCGCAGAGGGTGGAGATCCTAAAATTTTTAAACTTTTTTTTTTTTTTTATGAAGGCTCGACCCGCCGTGGACCTTATCTTAGCGCCTTTCGTCCTAGCCCTTGGCCCTTAACCCTTGGTCCTTAATCCTTATCCTTAAATCCTTGGCCCTTAGCCCTTGATCCTTGACCCTTGGCCCTTAGCTCTTATCCCTTGGTGCTTAGCCCTTAGTCCTTAACCCTTGGCTGTTAGCTCTTCACTCTTAACACCTAGCTCTTGTCCCTTAGTCCTCAACCCTTGGCCCTTGGCCACTAAAACTTAACTCTTGGCCCTTCACTCTTAACCCTTGGTCCTTATCGCCTCTCTCTCTCTTGCCGCTTAGCCCTTAGCCCTTAGCCCATATCTTTTGTCCCTTAGTCCTCAACCCTTGGCCCTTGGCCCTTAAACCTTGGTCCTTAATCCTTGTCCTTAAATCCTTGGCCCTTAGACCTTGATCCTTGGCCCTTGGCCTTTATCTCTTATCCCTTAGTGCTTAGCCCTTAGTCCTTAACCCTTGGCCATTGGCCATTGGCTATTAGCCCTTCGCTCTTAACCCTTGGTCCTTAGCCCTTGCCCTTGGCCCTTAGTCCGTGGCCCTTAGCCCTTGGTGTCCTAAATTTTAAATCCTAAACCCTAAACTCTAAATTCTAGATCCTAAACCCTCAGCCCTTAGGCCTAAACCCTAAGCTTGAAACCCTAAATCCTAACATAGCCAGAAACTCTAAACTCTAAATTCTAAACCCTAAGCCCTAAGCTCTTAGTCCTAAATCTTAAACCCCAAACCCTAAATCCAAAATCCTAAACCCTAAATCCAAAATCTTAAAACCTAAACCCTAAATCCTAAATCCTTAGCTCTAAGCCCTTAGCCCTAAACTCTAAACCCTAAACCTGAAACCCTAAATCCTAAGCCCTTAGCACTAAGCCCCAAACCCTAAGCCCAAAGCCATAAGCCCTAAATCTTAAATTCCTAGCCCTAAACTCTAAACCCTAAATCCTAAGCCCTTAGCCCTAAACCCTAAATTCTACATCCTAAGCCCTAAGCACTTAGCCCTAAACCCTAAAGCCTAAACCCTAAGCCCGAAGCCCTAAGCCCTAAGCCCTAAATCCTAAACCCTAAAACTTAAAATCTAAACTCTAAACCCTTGGACCTTAACCCTAAACCCGAAGCCCTAAATCCTAAACACTAAATCGTATACCGTAAGCCCTTAGCTCTAAATTCAAAATCTTAAACTCTAAACCCTAAATCCTAAATCCTTAACCCTTAACCCTTAGTCCTAAACCCCAAGCCCCTAGCCCTAAGCCCTAAACCCTAAACCTAAATCTTTAACACTAAATGCTAGATCCTAAGCCCTTGACCCTAAATCCTAAACCCTAAGCCCTTAGACCTAAATCCTAAACCATAAACCCTTAACTTGAAACCCTAAATCCTAACCTAGCCATAAAGCCTAAACCCTAAATCCTTAGCCTCAAAACCTAAATTCAAATAACTAAGCCCTAGGCCCTAAATCCTAAACCCTAAATTCTAAACTCTAAAACCTAACCAATAAACCCTAAACTCTAGACCCTTAGCCCTAAGTTTTACATCATGAATCCTAAACACTAAACCCTAAATCCTAGATCCTAAACCCTATGCCCTTAGCCCTAAATGCTAAACCCTAAACTCTAAACTCAAAACCCTAAATCCTAACCTAGCCAAAAACCAAAAACCCTAAGCCCTTAGCCCTAAACCCTAAATTCTAAACCCTAAGCCCTAAGCTCTTAGACCTAAATCTTAAACCCTCAACCCTAAATCCTAAACAATAAACCGTAAACCCTAGGCCCTTACCCCTAAATTTTAAATCCGAAATCCTAAACCCTAAATCCTAAATCCTTAACTCTTAGCCCTAAGCCCTAAACCCCAAACCCCTAGCCCTAAATCCTAAATCCTTCCCCCTTGGCTCTTAGCCTTTGTTCATTTGTCCTTCGCCATTGGTCTTCATCCTTAGCCCTTGGTCCTTCGCCCTTGTTCCTTAGCCCTTGGTCATTAGCCCTTGTCTCTTAGTCTTTAACCCTTGGCCCTTGGACCTTAATGCTTAGCCCTTGGTCCTTAGCCCTAGACACTTGGCCTTTTACCATTGGCCCATAGTGCTTGGCGCTTGGGCGTTAACCCTTGGCCCTTGGCTCTTAACTCTTAACTTTTGTCCCTTAGCCCGTAGCCCTTAGCCATTGCTCGTTGGCCCTAAACCCTTGTCACTTGGACCTTAACCCTTAGCCCTTGGCTCTTGGCCCTTTACATTTAATTCTTAATCTGTGGTTGTTGCCCCTTAGCATATGTGTGTGTGTGTGTGTGTGTGTGTGTGTGAGAGAGAGAGAGAGAGAGAGAGAGAGAGAGAGAGAGAGAGTGTGTACATGAAATATACATATATATGCGAGAATGCACCCTCCCCATACAAAAAGAAACTTACAATTACAAAGTGTGTCAAAAGAGAATGTATGGGTGCACATTCTCATACATCTTCTCACCTCATGCATATACACAAATTGTTGTATATATTATGATATATATGTTAAAGGTGTGTGGAAGGTGCTCGACGTGGTCTCATAGTTGGTCTCGCACCTCGTTTAAGGGGAATATGATGCACAGCTACCTGGGGTGAGACTCCTTTCATGTTTTTATAGGACCAAGCAAAGACATGTCGATATTTACGCAGAAGCTTTTCAAGCCTTCTGTGTTGTTCTCGATTGAGAGAGTCCTGACGTTGACGATGTATTTGTTGCTTTCATTTGGCTCAATCAAGAAGAGAGTGATTATAAAGTTCTCAATCCAAGGATCCTATTCTAAGCAAGCCAATCACAAGCAACACAAGGGAACCTGATGGTGGATAAACCAACCCAACCAAACCTAGATCGAACGGATCTAGCCCCCAAGCTATGGATCAATCACATAGAGGAGTATGGCATCACACCAGCAGCATCCTGCCAACGGTCATGCTATCAAGCATACACTAGTGAGAGCCCAATAAGTATCCTTATACTCTCCAAGGCCCATGCAACAGTAATAGTGCACTGTGACACCGCACTGGAAACCTCTGCAGCCTATCTGGGCCACGTCATCCAATTCTCCAATGACTCACAGATAGACCCATACAAATCCACCATCAAGCGTTTAGACCTACAACCATTAATTATGACCATGTACACATAAGGGCCCCAATTCCCTTATTGTCACAATTAACTTACGGGTTGTTGGTCTACTGGTCCCTAGCGTGGACACGCTACCCGAGAGCAGTCATGGGCATGACAGTGATGGTATCTACTCCATGTTTCAATGAGAAATACCTTCCATGAGTTTAATGCATCCTTGAGCTCCTTGATCATTCTTGTTTCTTGAGTAATGCATTAATGATCTTGACCTTCCATCCCCTTGTGTGTGGTTGTGGATGTAGAGAGGACTAGATTTCTTGCTTTTGTAGATTAATGTAAGATTCAACATTGTGGTAATTTGTCTTGGCTGGGTTGTGGTGTAGATCTTGCAAATACTAAGATAGCCCATCCCATTGATGTTCTTGGCTGTCCAAGAATCAAGAAACGTGTGTTTCTTGATTCTTGGGCTCTCCAAAATGCTAGCTAGAGTAGTTCTTGCTTATTGTTTTGTAGATTAATGCATGCATAAATTAGTTTTTATTGGTGAGGATATGTTTCAATCTTGTTTTTATAAAAGTAGAGTAGGATTTCATTCATTGTTCAACAGTTCTACCTGCTGATTTATAGATTGAACATTTCGATTGCATGATTGGTTTTGAATATATGCGATACAGTTCAAGAGCGACCTCCTCGAGTGTCCTCTGACAGGAAGGACATAAAACACTAAAATGTCTAATCAGTCATTCTTCCTGACCTCGGCATTGTAATAAACAAAGAAACATCAAGTGAATGCCCAAAACGAGCCTGGTAACAAGTAGAATATATTTTGTAAGTAGTGAGTAAAGAGAAAAACCAGTTAATAGATCCTCTAGAGCAGGGGATCTGTCTACATTCTTTCAATACTATTTTGGATAAAAATCACTTATTTGGTTGTGTTTGACAAATTTAGAAAAACTAACCTTCGCGTGATTGATAATAGATAGATCTAATAATGGTGATGCTAGGGTAGAACTGGCGATGACTATTTGCAGCTTGGCGTGGATTAAAATGGACTTTTTGGATAATCTAGATGTAACTAACATTCGTCGACCTAAAAAATTATGGATTACTAAATTTGAAAACCTTAGACAAATTGGCGAAGGCTCAGACGAAGGTTCAAGAGTGATACTTTTATTTTTGAAAAAAAATAAAAACCCCTTTTTTTTTTTTTTTAACAAAATAGCTCAGTATAACAACTGACCTTAACTTAACTTTTGCGCAACTTACTGATTACCAAAAATAGTAAGATAGACTGACTATGTCTCTGCTGAAGATTCCTCGCAGAGAACTGATATTTTTGTAGAAAGGTATAAAACTTTCTACAAAAGGTTATCAACAACTAGTGGAACGGTTACTTTAGCCTTTTATTTTAAGAATTAACCGTCGCCAACGTGGATATAAGTAGATATGAATCAGATCTATATATAGTAGACCAGACAAAGCATGATTTTTTGTATTTTTCTAGTTTTAGAGAGTTTTGCACTTTCTTTGTGGTTTTTTTTCAGTTTCTGGAAATGCTTGAAAGTAACCTTCGCCCTTAAAACTGTACCTTCATTACATCATGGCAGTACTGCCTGCAAGTCATCGAAGGCTGGTTGCAAAGGAACAGAAAATTATCAGTGACTGATGTAGATTTTGTTCATTTTGTAACCAAAATAGTAGAAATGGATGATTTTTTTTTTGTGTTTCTCTGATTTTTTTCAAATCCAAATGGATCTTAGAAATGGTGATGTGTGTGGCTTCCCTTGCTCAACAATCAAAATATATTTCAAGCAAAAAAATCCACACAAATCAAGCAAAATATCTCCCAAATTAACCCTAAAATGCAATTTTAACACTATGCCAAGGCGATGCCTAAATACAAGCTAACATCCATCCATGGATCAAAAACATGCTAAAAATGAAAAATTGGTGTAGCTCCCCAGCAATGACACCAAAATTGTAGTAGGTATTTCGTATCCGCCTTCAACCCTACATCCAAGCACATCAAGCATTAAAGGAGATGAAGAGGATTAACATGTTGTCACGCGAAGATTTGTTCTCATGAGAGCGATAGCGATAGCGGGGAAAGGAAGAAGAGAAAGGACATCCATTTTCAATCCGTAAGAGGTTCAACTTGATTTTATTGAAATGAACACGATTGTGAGAAATGAGCTACAATTCACCACTCTATATAGTGGATTTTGGGGCTTTGGCCTCAAATCCTATTGGCCAATTTCCACCTCCCTTATTATTTGAAATTTAGAATTCGGGAGAAACCCTTTTATTATTCACTAACTTGTCATATTAGGCCTTGCGACACTAACTCCCGTAAAAAGGCCTAAAGTCCTTTTATAACTTTTAACTAACCAAATAACTATGTGATTATCGAGTTGGACTTACATAACAGTTCTCATGCTACGTAGTCCATTGGAATTCCTTAGTCCTCAACCCTTGGCCCTTGGCCATTGAAACTTAAATCTTAGCACCTTTCATCCTGGCCCTTGGCCCTTAACCCTTGGTCCTTAACCCTTGTCCTTAAATTGTAGGCCCTTACCCCTTGATCCTTGACCCTTGGTCCTTACCTCTTATCCCTTAGTGCCTAGCCCTTAGTCCTTAACCCTTGGCCATTGGCCCTAAACTGTTAGCCCTTCGCTCTTAGCACCTAGCTCTTGTCCCTTAGTCCTCAACCCTTGGCCCTTGTCCACAAAAACTTAACTCTTGGCCCTTCACTATTAACCCTTGGTCCTTATCGCCTCTCTCTCTCTCTCTCTCTCTCTCTCTCTCTCTCTCTCTCTCTCTCTCTCTCTCTCTCTCTCTCTCTCTCTCTCTCTCTCTCTCTCTCTCTCTCTCTCTTTTGGCCCTTAGCTTAGCCCTTATCTTTTGTCCCTTAGTCCTCAACCCTTGGCCCTTGGTCATTGAAACTTAACTCTTAGCGCCTTTCGTCCTGCCCCTTGGCCCTAAACCTTTGGTCCTTAATTCTTATTCTTAAATCCTTGCCCCTTAGCCCTTGATCCTTGACCCTTGGCCCTTAGCTCTTATCCCTTAGTGCTTAGCCTTAGTCCTTAACCCTTGGCCATTGGCCCTTGGCTGTTAGTCCTTCACTCTTAACACCTAGCTCTTGTCCCTTAGTCCTCAACCCTCGGCCCTTGGCCACTAGAACTTAACTCTTGGCCCTTCACTCTTAACCCTTGGTCCTTATCACCACTCTCTCTCTTGGCCCTTAGCCCTTAGCCGTTAGCCCTTATCTTTTGTCCCTTAGTCCTCAACCCTTGGCCCTTGGCCCTTGGCCATTGAAACTTAACTCTTAGTGCCTTTCGTCTTGGCCCTTGGTCCTTAAGCCTTGTCCTTAAATCCTTGGCCCTTAGACCTTGATCCTTGGCCCTTGGCCCTTATCTCTTATCCCTTAGTGCTTAGCCCTGAGTCCTTAACCCTTGGCCATTGGCCATTGGCTATTAGCCCTTCGCACTTAACCCTTGGTCCTTAGCCCTTGTCCTTAGCTCTTAGTCCTTGGCCCTTAGCCCTTGGTGTGAAAATTGTCAACATTTCCTAGCTAGTTTGAGGCCTAAATTGGCTAAAATTGTAAATAGTTTTGGTTCTGGAGTTTCACACGTGTGAACCAGGCCACAATGTTTTTATTTACTGTATTTTTTCAGTATGATGAAGTGTCAAACTTCATACCCTTCAAAATGAGACCATTTTGATGTATTTTGGTCATATAAGCCATTTTTAGCTATTTTTCCTATATAGGGAATATCTAGGGTCAAGTACCTTCTAGAGAGAGGAGAGAGAGTCATCTTCCTCATCCATAAATAGTAGGGAAGTCGTGGAGAACAGGTTGGAGAAACCTTTTGTATGCTTCATTGAGATCAATAGATCATTGTCATTGTTTCTTCCTCCATTGAGAGCATTGTTGTGTGTATTGTCTTCAAGCTATTGTGTATGATCTTAGGTGCTTTCCAAAAGTGATAGGCTGATGTATTATGGACTGTATAATGCTATTTTGGGCCGCACTTGATGTTTATGGAAGTTTCCATTTGTGATAAATGCTTTTTGATCAAGTTCTTTGCATTCTAGGTAGCATAGAATGTGTTGCCAATTCCTAGCTTATGTAGTTTGGAGTGCAAGCATTCAAGCCAATGATCTTGGAGTTTAGATCCACTTAGGATCTGTATTTTTCACATGGTATCAGAGCTGGTTGGCTTCTATTTACAGTAAGTATTCCATTTTTGGTGATATTTGGATGTTTGATCAAGTTCTAGCATGATTTTGCATTGCTTTGTTGATCAAATCTTACTAACCTTTGTTTTGTGAGTTGAACTTGTGGATCAAAAGCATATTTCAGGTCTATTGAAGATCAGAGGCTGAAAAGAAACTATTTTGGATCAGATCATAACACCTAATCATTTGTGATTGTGAGGCTTGTGCATATTCAATACTAACAATGTTCTTTTCAATCCTATTGTTGACAATCTCCATTCTTGGATGAACACTCTCCTTAAGTGGATGAAACTTCTCCTTAAGTGGATGACAAATGCTCTTTTGAGTGAGTTGTAATTCTCCTAAAGGCTGAGCAAAGCTCCCATTTGGATGAAAGATCCCCTTTTTTGGGTGAACATATTGTAAGCTCCATTGTGAAGAGCATATTGTAAAGATTGTCATCAATTTTGGCATAATTTTTGGTGTACTTTGTTGAGCATGTAAGTAACTCTCCTTATGTAATTTGATTGGAGCATTTGCTGGAAGGTGTTAACCATTATGCAAGTGTGTTTTCAGGTTCTTAACAGGTTGAGGAACATTCTCATGTGAAGTGATCTTAGATCTACATCTAAACACCAAGATTTGACAAGATAGTGAAGCTAGTCTTGTGATTCACTAAGTGTGCTCATTCATTCACCTCTAAATCTTGTATTTATCACTTGCTGGAGTTTATAAACTTTTAGAAGTGTGGTTTACATGTGGTTTTACAGGTTGAATCAATATCTTAGTGTGTTGATCATATGTTGATCAAGTTTGTTCATTACTAGGTAATCTTGGCATCCTAGTTTTGGGTATTTTCTAAGAATGCAAGTAACTCTTCACACCATAACTTGATTTGGTCACTTGCTGGAAAGTTTGAGAGCTTAAGCAAGAGTGTGTTCAGGTTGGTTTGATTTTGTAATCCATTCTTAGTGTGTGCAAAGTGTTGCATGTGTTTCAATCTTCCTTTCTATGCTTGGAAACCATCTAGGTTCAAGATAGAAGTGTTTTAGGGTCCTAAATCTTCATAGATCTCTTTATCTATCATTTGTTGAGAGAAAAGTGAGTGCTAAGTGCTTTAGGACAAAACCTAAAAGTTGAAGAAACATTAGAATCATGGCTTCCAATGGTGGGATCATGCTAGAGTCTAGTGAAAGGTTGAGTTCATCAAACTACTCTACTTGGAAAGTGAGGATGGAGTCCTTACTTGAGTTGAATGAACTCATGGACATAGTTGCAGAAATTGAAGAGAGAACTCTCACACTTCAAGAGCAACAAAGGTTTGATAAGAAGGCCAAAAGGGCTCTTCATATCATTAAAATGAATGTTACAAATGAACTTCTCAAGGAAGTTGGAAAGTGTCAAAGTGCAAGTGAGGCATGGAATGCCTTAAAGAAGCTCTTTGAATCAAAGTCCACATCTAGGGTATTGACCCTAAGGAGACAAATATTTTCTAGTAGGCAAAGAGAGGGTGAAAGTGCTCATGCATTTATCTTGAGAGTTAAGTCCCTAAGTGATGATTTAGCATGCATTGATGAGAACATAAAAGATGGTGAAATAGTCCAAGTTATGTTGAATGGTTTGCTAAATGAACATGCTAACCTTGTGCAAAGTTTTGCCATTCAAAGAGTCTTGCCAAGTGTGGTTGACTTGCAAGAAATCTTATTGGCTGAAGAACATAGGTTGCAATCAAAGCTTGATGGTGCATCCTTGCAAGGTGGAGGTGAAGAGGCTTTCTTCACAAAAGGCAAATTCAAGGGCAAAGGTAAAGGCAAAGGGAAATGGTCCAAAGGTGGTAACTTTGATCATGATGATCACTCTTCCTCTTCTACTAAGAACAATAAGTCAAAGTTCAAGTGCTTTTATTGTGGGATAAAAGGTCATTTTGCAAATGAATGTTATAAGAAGAAAAGAGAGCAAGGAGAGAGGCAAGGAAATCTTACAATAGATGAGGAAGAACATAACACATGTGAATCACTTGTTATGACTTCAAGTTTGTTAGCCAACATAGATGATAATGATCCTTGGTGGATTGATAGTGGAGCCTCATCTCACATGACAAGACATAAGGAATACTTTACATCCTTATTGTCTTATGAGGGAGAAGGTAACATCATCTACACTGCAAATGATGGTCAATGTGACATCAAAGGCATAGGCACTATTCCTATTTCCCTTTCAACAAATAGGAAAGCAAATCTTGAAAATGTTTTGTACATTCCTTCAATCACTAAGATTTGCTTAGTGTAAGTCAAATGATTGACAAAGGACTTGATGTGGAGTTCATTGGAGATGCATGTTTGATAAGTAAATGTGGATTCTTGATTGCTCAAGGTAGGAGGCATGGTAAACTTTTCAAGCTTGATGCATGTGTGATCTCTCTCTCTCTCTCTCTCTATATATATATATATATATATATATATATATATATATATATATATATATATATATATATATATATAAATATATATATATATATATATTGTAAAACAAGTATCAAACATTGTCAAAGTTTCAATAATTTTGTGATTAATTAACATTTTGAAGTTCTCATGTCCATTTTTTAAAATGGATTTTGAGAAAGTCCAAAATTAATTGAGATAGTGCTCTCACTCATTTAGGTGTTGGAGCAGGCCATTTCTCTTCCGACATGATTGCTAAGAAAATCTTCTTGGCCAGATTTTGGTGGCCAACTCTCTTTAAGGATATGCATATCTACACTAAGGCCTGTGATGTTTGTCAACGAACAAAACGATTTCAGAAAAACCTACTACATGCATTTAGAAGATTCATTCCTTATGTTGAACAACAAATTAAGGTGCTCATGAAGCTTTTAAAGGCAAAAGGAGAATTCCAATGGACTTCGCAACATGAGAACTGTTATGTAAGTCCAACTCTCTGATCACATAGTTATTTGGTTAGTTAAAAGTTATAAAAGGACTTTAGGCCTTTTTACGGGAGTTAATGTCGCAAGGCCTAATATGACAAGTTAGTGAATAAAAAAGGGTTTCTCCCGAATTTTAAATTTCAAATAATAAGGGAGGTGGAAATTGGCCGATAGGATTTGAGGCCAAAGCCCCAAAATCCACTATATAGAGTGGTGAATTGTAGCTCATTTCTCACATTCATGTTCATTTCAATAAAATCAAGTTGAACCTCTTACGGATTGAAAATGGATGTCCTTTCTCTTCTTCCTTTCTCCATCTCTCATACCAACTCGTAAGTTAATTGTGACAATAAGGGAATTGGGACCCTTATGTGTACATGGTCATAATTAATCTTTGTAGGTCTAAACACGATGGTGGATTTGTATGGGTCTATCAGTGAGTCATTGGAGAATTGGATGTCGCGACCCAGATAGGCTGCAGAGGTGTCCAGTGAGGTGTCACAATGCACTATTAGTGTTGCATGGGCCTTGGAGAGTATAAGTATACTTATTGGGCTCTCACTAGTGTATGCTTGATAGCATGACTGTTGGCAGGATGCTGCTGGTGTGATGCCATACTCCTCTCTGTGATTAATCCATAGCTTGGGGGCTAGATCTGTTCGATCTAGATTTGGTTGGAGTGGTTTATCCACCATCAGGTTCCCTTGTGTTGCTTGTGATTGGCATGCTTAGAATAGGATCCTTGGATTGAGGACTTTATAACCACTCTCTCCTTGAGTGAGCCAAATGAAAGCAACAAATACATCGTCCACGTAGCCCCCAGTTTTTTTATACTTTTATGGAGGCCCCACTCGTCGTGGCGGGTGAAACCCCCAATTTTGTTTTTTTATAGAGGCCCCACCCGTCTCAGCGGGTTGAGCTCCTAGAATTTTTTAATTTTTTTTTCTTTATGAAGGCTTGACCCGCCATGGACCTTAACTCTTAGCCCTTGGCTCGTGGTGGGTGGAGCTCCCAACCTTAAGCCCTTGATCCTTGGTCCCTGGACCTTAACTCTTAGCCCTTGACCCTTAACTCTTAATTAGTACACACATCTATTAATGTTGATAAATTTTTGTAATTCTAAGTGATTGCGAGATGCGTTTGAAATGAAACTTTAGAAATGCAACATCGTAGAAAAATATAATAATTTTAATTTGAAAACAATATATATTGACCACAATGGATCATTTTATGACAAAATTATTTGTGACATGTACAAACTTTATTCATCATCGCAAGATTCAAATTCATCAGCCAATACATCTTGCAACTCATCTCTGCTAAGATGATTTTCATCATCACTATTGAAATCAAAACCTCTCTCAATATTGTCCTCATGCAAAGAATCATTGTTGTCCTCTTCATCATCTGAGTCGTCGGAATCATGAGAATCGATTCTCGGGTTTTCAATATTTATAAAACTCGAAGATATATGTACATCTTCATCAAATATACTTGTTAAATTTAGATCTTCCATTTCATTCTCAACATATGCATTTTCGAATACATGTCTTGAGCGTGGCTTAATTTGAACAACATACCACCAATCTTTGTTTAGTCAATCTGGTTGAAAAAATACCTGCACATTTAGCAATGTTAGGATATAAATTTGTTATGCTCACATTTTAATTCACAATAAATAGATGTAATGAAAAAGTAGTGTAGATGATTAATATAACATTGATCACAATTGACAAGAAAAAATGTGAAATTCATGCACACATGTTCACAATGACGAGGCAACACCAATGTGTCTGAAAAGTCCATGCTTAATGTCTTGGTTGAATCGATAGCAAAAAATCCACTACAATCTTTTTTTACAGTTGCATTTGATCCTCTATAGTTGATTTTGAACCATTTCACGTCAAACACAAATATTTACCCATTTCACCATAACACACCTCATATATGGCTTGTATGGTTCCTGCATACTCAAGCTCTCCAGAAATTGGACTTTGATCTCGAGCACTACTCCGACTTCCTTGATGGAAGGATGCCATCACAACACAATCATGTTAGAAATAAATGACTATGCTAAAGTTAATCCATAGGTTACTTTGAGCCAAAAGGTCGAGATTTGTGTAACCATGGGTATTTAGTTATTTAGGCCATCTTAAGTTTGTCTTAAGTTCAGTTGGACCCAATTTTGGTCATGTACTGACTCGTGGGTCCTTAGGGATCTAATTTTGTTTAGGGGCCCTATGTTGACTTTTGGGGGTGCCCTACAATTAGTAAGTGGTTAACCTTAGGGTTTGGTGGCATTTGGTCACATCCAGGTAGAGTACTTAGATGCTCATTGTGTATTCCATTTTTACAGTTTGGCTAAGCATTGCTCTCCATTGCTCTTGTTGATGTTCTCTCTCTCTCTCTCTCTCTCTCTCTCTCTCTCTCTCTCTCTCTCTCTCTCTCTCTCTCTCTCTCTCTCTCTCTCTCTCTCTCTCTCTCTCTCTCAGAGTTGGGGGCCCAACCTCTTCTCTCTTGTTTTCTGTGGAGATTGATTGATAACTAGATCTTGGTGACTTCACTCTTGCCTTCCTACATGGTATCAGAGCTACCGGATCTGCAGCAAGCTTGTTTGTTGGCGCCCTACCAGAAGAAGAGCTTCTCTGCTTTTTGTTGTGAAATTTCAGCATCTTGCTGATCTTTTCAAGTGGAGTTCTCTTTTCAGGTTGAAGGAGGGCAGCCATCAGAGATCTTGGAGGAGCAATTTTTGGCACCCAAAAATCAAAATATCAAATCGGATTCTTATGCAACCAAATTTCAGCAAGTTTTGTTTGGATGAGGGCACCCAAAAATCTATACTGATTTTTGGTTGTGGTGTCTCCTTATCTTGCTGTTTTTGTTTTCAGGTTTGCATTTGTGTAGGAGGGCACCCAAAATTCAGCAAACCCTATTCAGGGTTAGGTCAACTTGTGGCTGGAAATTTGCAGATTCTCAGCAAGCAATAGGGTGCTTTCAACAGCCCTATTGGAGTGTGTGTTGATCACATTTTTTGCTTCCTAATTGGGTTTCGGTGGAGGCTTTAATCAAAGCTAACCTAATTTTCAAGAAGCTGGTTTTTTTGTGCAGAAAGACAACCATCTATCCATTATCTTTTGGGCACTTTGGTTGCAGATTGAAAGACATCTTGTGCTCCTAGTTTCAGCTCTTTGTTTGCAGCAAATTTTTGAGTAGATTTGGTTGTGGAAAGGCTCTCTTTCTATCTACTACAAGCTGAAATTTTGTTGGAGGTAATGACTAAAGAATCGAAAGCTATCGGTTCTTTGTTTAGTGAAGATCGGTTGGATGGCACAAACTACTCCTTGTGGAGTTACATGATGAAGAATCTTCTCATAGCAAAAGTGTCAGGGGTTTGGTCAATGGTGATGGGAAAGGCCTCCGTCTTTGGCACCTCCTACACCTCGTGGATCATCATCATCAACATCATCTTCTACATCTTTGGAAGAACAAAAGAAGTGGGATAGAAGAGATGCACAAGCACATTCTATGGTTGCTCTTGCTGTGAAAAGATCTATCTTATCTCATATTAGGTCTTGTAAGACATCTAAAAGTGCGTGGGATACAATTTATACTATGTATAGAGTCAAAAATCCAACAAGAGTGGTGTATCTTAGAAATCAGCTTTCTTTGTTGAAGATGCAAGAAGGGGATCAAGTGACCAATCACTTGACGAAGATCAAGGATCTTCGTGAGGAGCTTCTCAATATTGATGAGATAATTGAGGATGCTCAATTTGTTTCCATTACTCTCAACTCATTACCTTCATCTTATCTTCCATTTGTTTCATCTTTGAGTATCGCTCTCAGAGGACAACAACTCTCCTTTGATGAACTTGTTGGGCTGCTTCTTCAAGAGAAGCAAACGAGGCAAAACTTTGTGGGTGACATTCAACAAGATCAAGCTTTCTTCACGAAAGGCAAGGGCAAAGGCAAGTCAAAAGGAAAGGGGAATCCTCCTTCCAAGGATGAGCAAAAGCCCGTTGGAGGTCAAAATGTCAACATTCAAAAGTAGAAAGGGAAGTGCCATTATTGCAAAAGGTATGGGCACTTCATCAAGGATTATAAGAAGAAGCTTGCGAAAGAGGAGAGTAAAGGAATTGATACTAGTGCTTCACTTGCTACTTTGGAGCAAGAGCTTGAAGCTAGTGGTGATCTCTTCAACCAAGACTATGCTTTTGTGTCGAATATTGCTTCTACTAGTACTACTACATCTATGAGAAATTCAGATTCTGTTTTGCAAGTTGCTGTTTTTCAGCCCATTGAATGGGTGATTGATAGTGGTGCTACTCGTCATATGACTTCTTGTAAAGAAGCATTCACTAAATTACTGAAAATGCAAAATGGAAGTAAGGAACAATGTGCAGATGATGCATCTTATTCTATTCATGGAATTGGAATTGTAGCCATCATTTTGCCTAATGGTGAAGAAAAGTACATTAAGAATGTGCTTTATGTTCCGGGAATCAAGAAGAATCTTCTTTTGGTTTCAACTATGTTGAAGCAAGGACTAGTTGTTGAGTTCAAAGAAGATAAGTGTCTTGTGCATGCTGGCTTATTCATTATGAAAACCTATGAACGACGAATTCCCTCTACATGTCTTGTTGCATCTACATCACAATCATTGGAGTTGGCTGAATTGTGGCACGCCAGGTTTGGGCATCTCAACTTTGCAAGTTTGAAGAAGTTGAAGACATTTAATATGGTAGAAGACATTCCTACTATTGAGCAGCCATAAGGGCATGTATGCGAGGGTTGCATACTTGAAAAGTTTCAAAGGAAACCTTTTCCAATTGATGGAACTATAAGGGTTCTTGATAAATTTGATTTGGTTCATAGTGATGTTTGTGGTCCAATGAGGACTGAATCCATTGAAAAGTGCATCTATTTTGTGATTTTTATTGATGACTTTTCTCGTTTTACATGGATCTATCCTATGAAGGCTAAATCAAAAGTTTTTTAACGTTTCAAAGCTTTTCTAGCAATGGTGGAAAATCAGTTTGGGCATTCTTTGAAGATCATATGCACCGATTGAGGAGGGGAATACATTAAGAAGACGTTCGGTGCATTTCTTCGAGAAAAGGGAATTCTACATCAAATGACAACTCCCTATATGCCTCAACAAAATGGTGTTGTCGAGCGAAAGAATCACACACTTATGAAGATGGCCCATTGCATGCTCAAAGCAAAGGAGCAAGCAGTTATAACGGCAGCATACATAAGCAATCGTTGTCCTACTAAAGCATTGAAAGTATTACCTCCTTATGAAGTTTGGTATGGAAAGAAGCCTACAATCTCTCACTTCCACATTTTTGGTTGTACGGCTTATGCTTTTGTTCCAAATAAACTTCGTACAAAGCTTGAGGATAAAGAAGTTAAATGAATTCATTGGATGTGGACCCAACTCATATCTTGAAGGGGGACAACCCACATAGTGTGAATGTTGAAGTTTTTCCATATGTTGGACAGCCCAAAACAGTCCCACGATGGCTGTTGTCGACTTTGTGGAATAGCAAAGTAAGTTCATTTTATGATGGAAAGACACGTGCCTCTACAAATCAGTGGACTATGCTGATTTTTCAGATTTTGCTCTTACATCTCATGGAGATGTTGCAGAAGAACCTGTTTTCTATGAGCAGGTGTAGCGCAGGCATCCCAAAGGGAGTCGGGAACCACGACTTAGCTTCCCAGCCTTCAACTCTTGCCATCCAAACCCATTTGACATACAAGCAACCAACTCGCCAACAACGATCAGACTTAACCAACTTGAAGTTCCGAAAACCAACATTGAGATCCAACCTGGCGCCATGCCAGATCGGGGGTCCTGATGTGGGTGACTTCCCTCCAAGCAAGCCGCCCAAGATACAATAATTTTGAGCTATATCGCGTGATACGGGTCAATTCCATTGATAAGCGATAAAAAACAATCAATCTAAATGTACTACATGATGGAAGTCCAAGAAGAAGATCCAAAGCATGGCAAAAGTGATGATGATCAAGAATTAAGCTCTAAAGGAAAGAAGAAAGACAAAGCCAATTAAAAGTGCTTCTTTTGTGGAAGGCACTTTGCATCCCAGTGTTACAAAAAGAAGAATGCACAAGATGAGAGTAAGCAAGACAACCTTACCATTAAGGATTACGAGGATGAAGTTGATTCATCCTTGATGGCCCCTACCCCAACAAGCAAGAGCTACTCCAATGACACATGGTGGATTGAGAGTGAGGCTAGTTCCCACATGACATTCCAAAAGAAATTTTTCTCAACTCTTGTACCTTTTTTAGGTTGTAAAAAGTCTATTTTAACAGCAAGTGATCAAGAATGTAGAATAGATTGAGTGGGAACAATACCTTTAAGTCTTGGATCCTCTAAAAGATTGGATATAGAAAATGTACTCTATGTTTCTAATCTCACTAGGAGCTTGGTTGGTGTTGGGCAACTAATGGATAGTGGTTTAGATGTTCATTTTAAGAAAGGTGTTTGCTCTATTATGATACTTGCATTGTAAACGGATTTAAGCAAAGGAGGCTATTCTCAAAGGCTCGCAAGCACCATTTGCTAACTCTTCTACTAGATCTTCTAAGTCATTAGATCTCATTCATAGTAGATTCGAAACTAGTTGAGTCTAATCCCTTGATCAGCCATGTCGAGTGATCAGCATCAAAATCACACATTAGGCATCAAATTTGAACTATTCCAAGTGATAGGTACCAAATTCAAGCTATTTCAATGTCTTGAAGTCACTATTCTATTAGTTTCGTCACTCAATAGACAATCTTGAGTGATAAAGGCCAAAAATACAACTATCTTTAATGGTAGATAGCAAATTTGAGCCATTTGATGTGATAGGGATCAAATGTCAACAATAACTGGTGCAACAAAATATACTAGATTTGAAACTAGTTGATTCTAATAACTTGATGAGCCATGTTGGGTGATAAGAAAAAAAATTACACATTGGGCATCAAATTTTGGCATTCCCAAACGATAGGCAGCAAATTTAATCTATTTGGATGAAATCTCTCAAAGTTGATCGCTCTATGAGGAGCCTCAGGTGAGAAGTGCCAAAATGAGACTTTTTACATTGATAGACATCAAGCTGTTTGAGCTATCTCATGTGATGCTGGTTAATTATGATTATTCAATGGGCTATGTCAAGAGATGGGACCAAAATAGAGTTGTTTCACATGTAAGTATCAAATTCAAGTTACTTGATTTTTTCAAACTCGGGATTTTGAAGATTTTGATGATTTTTTAAAAATGACAAATATGTATTAATTACTGCTTAGCTTTCTAAATAGATAAAAGGAATCACACTTTTATTTCATAGTTTGCTTGAATCTGCTTCTTTTCTTCATGAATTAAACAATGTCATATTCGTTCAAGCAACTTGACATTGGTAAGGTATCTAAATGTTTTAGTGATAAAGTACATATCAATTTTAACTATATATTTTGACAAGTGTATTTTGTCAATATCATTAACATTCTTGTTAAAAATTGTAGATAAAATTTAATCCTTTATTAGTGAATATGTCTTCTATTGAGAAAATGTCTCAAAATAGGTATATTTATTAAATGTACAGTAGATATTATGTACTTAACATTTGGATTTGCAGCATTATGTGTTGAATATAACTTTTTTGTTTTTTTTCTATGATTGTTTAAAGCACGACGCCTCCACAAGATAGCAAAAAGTTAAAGAAGATGCAATATTATTTCAAAATGAAATCACGGAAAAGAGCAAAAATGCTTGAGCAAAGACTTAGTGGAACATCATCGTCATCAAGTTCTGGTGCCCAGCCTCGACCTAAATCGTAGGTACTATATAATTATTTGTTTAAAACTTAGGACTGTATTTATACACATATAAATTAGCTTGTAACATTAAGCTAATCATTTTTGTAATTGTAAACTGAAATTAGTATCAACAGAGGTACAATGAAAAGATATATTGCGAGTGCAAACAATGCAAAGGATTGAAAATTTGAGAAAGACGAATAGTGGCGCAACATCTATGGAAGTTTGGAAAGCACATTGAGGAGCCCGATGTGGATTTGGAGGTACATTTTGACTATTTAGTACTGTTCTAATCATACACATATTTATAATTTTTTTGAAAAAAATAAAGCTAATGCTTGTGTAGTGTTTCGCTCTTGCAAAATAATACATTGGTGTCAATGTCTTATAACACGTCGATTGACAATCTTATCAACAAGATAAAAAATATCGATTTTGGATCATCTTTGACATTAGACGAAGATCTTGTTGATGATCAGAATGATGTCACTAGTCACTACACACCTCACGATGTGGAAGTTATGCATCTTTCCATTTCGCACGTCACTCACTCCACCACACCTCACAAGATCTTTCCATGGAATCTATTCATCCCACAATATCACCACACATAGATTCTATTCATCCCACGACACCTCACATGGATTCTATCCATCCCACAACACCTCACGCAGATTCTACTATGGATTCTATTCATTCCACGATGTCACCACACATCGATTCTATCTATCTCATGACACCTCACATCGATTCTATCCATCCCACGACACCTCACATCGATTCTATCCATCCCACAACACGTCACGCAAATTCTACTATGGATTCTATTCATTCCACGATGTCACCACACATCGATTCTATCTATCTCATGACACCTCACATCGATTCTATCCATCCCACAACACCTCACGCAAATTCTACTATGGATTCTATTCATTCCACGATGTCACCACACATCGATTCTATCTATCTCATGACACCTCACATCGATTCTATCCATCCCACGACACCTCACATCGATATCCATCTCCCATCAACTCACATACCTTGTGTAGAATCTCCTCTTCTTCCTATTCCATCTAGATTTATTCCATTAAAAAAAAGAACACGACTTGGACGCATTTTGACAAGATTTAAAAATGAACAACCAAATTTACGTACTATTGACTTATCCAAGAATGTTTTAAATTCATTGACTGAGTCTCCCCTTCCTCCCTACCTAGAAGCATTGGTTAAGCCCTTTGATAGAAAGAAATATTCATATTGGCCTGATAGAGTACCACTACCATTATGTGGAACATCATTTTCATATTGGGGTCATATGTACATGATCAAGCTTTCGTGAGCACTTTCGTAATGCGGGATTGGGTTTATTTTCTTTGACTAGCATTGATGTCCCCTTGAATAGTGTTGTCACATTAATGCCTTATGCAGGACCTCAATACAATTGGGGTGATTGGCATGCTCTATGTCGTCACCAATGGAGAATGCAGGTTCATGGCTTGAATGCCAATGCTTGTTCTTTGGAAGAGCGACGTATGCAAGGAGAGAATGTTTTGAAATCACATCGTATGTACATTGATGGGCGTCCAGGAAAATATGGCAATATTGATGCATATATAAATAGTTCCATTGGGCACCCTTCATTAACTAATTGTGATTTTGAGGAACGCACCAATGGAAAGGAAAATACTTTTCTAGGAACTCAAAAAGTACATACGTAATGGTATGTGCGATAAGGCCCATTAAATGTGGTGAAGAGCTATTCATCAAATATAGCTTCAATCACCCTCTTCCAAGATGTGTACAAAAGGCTCTCAAGCATGTACCTTGTGAATATCAAAATACATTTTATCTATTTAGTGAGAGCAAGTTATATTGAGTGTGAATTAATTGTTTCTTTTATATTTCATATTGCATGCCTTAATTTAAGATATGGTGTTTGATTTGCATGTCTTAATTTTAGTTTTAATTTTCATCAATGACAATCTTATATGTTAATTGATGAATATGTTAATTTGTTTCCCATGTTTGAAGGACTATGAATTGTCATCTAGCTCTAGTGACAATGACAACAGTCACTCCATATCCAAAACAAGATTGACATACGATGGGCCACACATAAATCAACTATCACGTCGTGAGCGTATAGGATTGAGAGCCATGATGAAAATAGATGAACAACAACGTGCCAAAGCAAATCAGCCTTGATCTTCTTCTTCTTCTTCTTCTTCTTCTCCTTCTTCTTCTTCAGAATCAAGATCAAGTGCTGAAAATGATTTTTGCATTCAAGATGAAGTTGAAATCTTTGGTCCTAATTACTCATCATTGTTCTTTGAGTGCTCATAATTGACCAACATCACATCAGATAGCTCAATCTTGGTGTCTATCAATGTAAAAATTAGCCCCATTTTGGTGTCTCTATCACTCGAGAAAGTCAAAATTTGCTACCTAATGTATGATTTCGTTGCTTATTACTTGACATGGCTCTATCAAGTGACTAGACTCAACAAGTAATATATTAAGACAACTCAAGTTCAACCCCTTGTCAAACCTTTATTACACGTGATAACTTAAATTTTATGTCTATGCATGGTTTTGTTGCTTACCACCTGACACGGGTCATCAAGTGATCAGACTCAACCAATTCCAAGTCTAGTATATTAAGATAGCTCATATCACATGAGATAACTAAAATTTGATGTGTATATTTTGGAATAGCTCACTTTTGGTGCATATCACTAAAGGTTTCTCATAAAGTGACCAAATTCGAGAAATTGTGTGCTCATAAAATAGATTAAAGTCGATTCCCATCACTTTAGATAGCTCAAATCTAATGTCCAAAATTGGTTGACATAGAAGATCGAGTGACTGAACTTGGTCAATCTATGATTTAGAACAATCAATTTTGGCCTCTGATAGATTGAATCTAGTCCTTGGGCAGGATGATTAGTTTGTTGCTTGGAAGGACAAGAGAGCAATAGTTTTATTGGAGCATGAGCACTTCAACAGATGGACATTGCAAATGCTCAATTTTTCCTTGTCCCCCATCACCATCTCAAGAAAAAACCATTTTACGCTCTCAATGATCCTCTGAAATCAAATTCAACTATGATACAATCAATTAGTCCTGACAATCCTCTTAGCATTGTTGGTAGCACCTCTACACAAGATCACAGCCAAGGATTTCACAAACAAAGATGTTTGATCCATTCCTCAACGCTAGCAATCATCTAACAATGTCCGCCGAGTTATTTCCTTTCCACCCACTCAACACAAAGTTTGAAAACACCCCACCACATTCCTTTACACTCTTGTCAATTGCTCCCATCTCCATCCATCAACAATCCCTTCACGAAAAAAACCCACCTCCAATCCCTCCTCGGATTCCACCCACAGAGATTTCAGATCACTTCTATCCTTAATCTTCCTTCAACTGGCTTTAGCTGCACAGCACACAACCATGTTCCTCGAAATCTATTAGCTCATTGGTACCATACTTCATGGAAGTAGTAGTATATCTAGCGTCCCTCAGTGTATTACAAAGAAGAAGAAGGAAGATTGCGCCCAGTTTAACACATGTTTTTTTATTTTCAAAAAACATTCTGACCCAAAAGGGCCGAAAAGGGTTTCTAAGGGACACATATATAACAAATTAATTAATAGTTTATAAACTATATAATGTCCACAACTTATATGCGCCATCAAACCACATATTTACACTTGTCATTTTTTTTAAATCACAAAATCTTCTTAAACACATGATCATTTTGTACCAACCATATCAAATCATCTACTTGTCTTATATCAAATCAAAATATAATTAATACTCATTTGTCCTTTTCAAAAAATCATCAAAATCTTCAAAGAAAACATGGTCCTCTTGTACCCAAAATATGTCATATCAATCACATGCTTTTGTCCTTAAAACTTCATGCTTAAAAATATGTCATATCACCCACATGTTTTTGTCCTCAAAAGATATTTATAAAATTAGAGTCAAATCATTTTTTTAGTTCCATAATTTGTCTTTTTGACACCTTCCAAGCCGTAATCACGTATTTCTATGCAAACAAAAATTGTGTGGCACTGTTACGCGTGGCAGAGCCACATGACACTTGAAATCTGAAAAATGAATATAAATGCCCTCATTCAATATTTTTCCACGCTTTCTTGTGGAGTTCTTGAGGCTTACTATCACACTCAAGCTCTCACACTCTCACTCTCAAGCTTTTCAATCTCTCATTTCTCTCTCTCTCTCTCAATCTCTCACTCTTAATCTTTCATTTCTTTTCACTCCTCTCCACTCTTCTCTCTCTCTCTCTCTCTCTCTCTCTCTCACACACACACACACACACACACACACACACACACACACACACACACACACACACACACACACACACATCTTTCACTCTCTCTCACACACATACACACATCTCACTCTCCAATTTCCAATCTTGATATATTGTATCGTGAGTTTTCACAACCAAATCGATTTAACGACAAATGGGCGAGGACGAGTATGTGTACACATATTCGTCATAAGCGCCAATCATTAAGACAATTATGTAGTAAAGGCAAGAAGAGGCCGGGATAGGCATCTAAAAAAGATTGGGAAAAAGTTGTTTATGAATCCAAGCATCCTAATACCGAGCGCTTTAAGCAACAAAGAGAGGCAACAAAATCAAGGCTTAATCTTTTAGGCCAATCTCACCTTGGATCGGGAGGCAAGGCCAATATGCATGCCCAATTTGTAAGCAATTCTCTTCTAGCTAATTACATTTCATATGTTTATTGTTTACCAATAGATTTTTGCTTTTTTCTAATCATCGATTTGTGTTGATGTAGGTTGAATATTATGGGCGTAAGTACACAAATGTCGAGTACAATATTGAATATCGCCAAGGCTGTTGATCATCTTGCGGCACAAGGCGTACATCCAAGGGTAATTTTGTGCTACATAATTTGTATTTCTCTTATTTTTTATACACAATTTGTATTTCATTTCAATTTTATGACATGTGTTTGGCTAATAATTATTGATTTGTTTTGTGAATGTGTATGTAGAGGGCATCCGCTTCCTTTGTGGAAGAAAGTATGGGAGGAAACCAAGGAGAAGAAGGGAATGAAGATGAAGGGGACGAAGGCAAAGACGAAGGACAAGATTCGACTTTGGACAACAATGAGAGAGAAGATAACAAAGACTAAGAAGCCTACTATTACTTCTTAGATTTGATGTAGTTTTAGTATTTGCAAAAGTAGAAAAAAAGAGTATTAGTATCAATGCTCTTTTCATGAATTAGATACAAATATGTACACCTTTTTGAATTATGAATAAGAACTTTTGTATTTGGTCATCTCTATCTCATTATGTATGGAATGATTGTTTATTGTTTATGTTTTTCTATTTCACCTTGTATAAATTTGTTGTAAATATATACAAACAATAAAAAAAACAAACAAAAACATCAATTTAAGATGATAAAAACATACCTCGTCTATTGTTTGTATGATCTTTAATTCCTTCTAAGATGCATCTCTTTTTTTCTCTATAAACAATGAAAACCAAATCATTGTTAGATTACAAATCAATCAACAAAATGATAATTGTTAGAATACAAATCAAAGAATCATTGTTAAACTAACAATCATTAATCATTATTACATCAATCTCACCATGTTGAAGATACTATGAAAATGCATTTTATGACTCAAATGTAATCTACCAAAATTTAGAATGCATAATACAATGAAAAACTAACAAACAAAACTCTCTCTCTCTCTCTCTCTCTCTCTCTCTCTCTCTCTCTCTCTCTCTCTCTCTCTCTCTCTCTCTCTCTCTCTCTCTCTCTCTCTCTCTCTCTCTCTCTCTCTCTCTCTCTCTCTCTCACTCAAAAGCTTTTCTTGAAAATTTAGAATGCCTAACATACCTTATGCATTACCTTGGATTGTCTCCTTTCCTTAAAATTGCATAGCTTTTTTCTACAAAAGCCAAATAAATACAATCATTCACTAACCAATCAATAAACAATGAAAAACTAACAAACAAAACTATCTCACCTCTCTCCCCCTCTCTCTCTCTCTCCCAAAGCTTTTCTTTCAAAAGCTTCTCTTTACGAAATCTATTTGCAAATGCAGTCGACGCCCCCACTTTTTCCATTTCGTGGGTTTACTTTTTGTTAAAATATTTCTGCGTGGCACTGCCACGCGGCAGTGCCATGCCCTAAAAAAAAAATTCCAGAAAGATTGCCACGGCGTGGCAGATTTTTGCTTGCTGGAAATATTTGCCATGCGTGGCAAACTTCAAAAAAAATTTCAAGAATTTTGCCACGCGTGGCAAAATTTAGCATTCTGGAAAAAAAATGCCACGTGTGGCAAATTTTCAGAATTTTAAGCATGGCACTACCACGCGGATTTAAAATCCGAATTGCTCCTAGCCCCCTCCCCAAATCTGTTCGGAGGAAGAGCCGGTGACGAAAAACTTTGACGGCATGGCAGTGCCACACGTTCATTGCCACACTGTTTGCCACATGATTTCCACAGACATTGCCACGTGAGGGCCGTCAGGTCAAATCTAGTCCTCGTCTTATGTGCTTGGCAATGGGCCTATATTTGTAGTTGTGATTCAAACTGTACGGGTTAACCATTGATACAGAGATGTTGCTCAAATTCGGGTGTAAAGCACGGGTGGTTAGCTGCCGGTGCGGGATAGTTGCCGATCATTTAGCTATAAGGGTTATCGGCCAGAGTTGGTGGGACATGACTGAGGCAATGTGCTGCTTAATGGTGAAAGCACAGATGGTTGGATGGATGTTTTCCCGTGGGCTTATTCTATGATAGATTTGTGTGGGCACGGCTGGGCAAAGGTCCTATGTCCGGTCTCAGGGGGGGGGTGTGGCTTGAGAGGGATCCTCTGTGTTAGCTTTGGTTGGTATGTTCTATCTGTAGCATGCTTGCTTGGACACAAATGACTTGGTTCCTACTTGGCTCTCAAATGATGTGAGTGTGCTAGTTTGAGGAGGAGATACTTTTATATTGAAGCTGATTTGATTAAGAAGAAAAGAGAGTTGTGGGGCCCGGCCGACAGAGGGGTGAGTTTTCAAAAGACAGAGGAGACACCTGTTGAAAGTACACCTCTTATGAGAATGGATGACCACCTTGATGAGTTACGAGCATTGACAGACGGAGAGGAACAGGTACGAGAATATGGCTCCTGCATGCATCAAGATGGCACGAGAAAGAAAGAGCGTATGCACTCCACAGTGGTGCCTCCCCAAGAAGAGATGGGTGCCCCTTCTGAACCTACACCAAGAGATGAACCCATACTAGAGGTGCAACAAGACCTCTTTGAAGTGAAGATGTGTCAATACTTATTAAGTGCAATGATGGCTATGCTTTGTGAGGTGAAGAAGGAGCGAGAAACAAAAAAAAAATAATGGCAAGCATCCCTGCGAGCCATGAACCACAGTCAATTCGACCTTGCTAGAGAAATGAGAGACGGGCTAACACAGCTCGAAGCTAGGTTTGAAGAGCTGGAGACAACAAGAGGGAATGCAGGGGCACTTCCTCCACTCATACCAAGGGACCCACGATCGCGAAACACAGAAGGCCCGCAGAAGACTACCAAAGTAAAATCATAGCCTACTTTCAAAAGAGAGCGTGACATTCGAATTGTGGAAGATTGGTTGTTTCACATGGACCATTATTTATGTTGACAAGAAAAAGTCCTTTGTCTAGAGCTTTTGTGAAGATGTCAGCAACCATGTCTTTCATTCCGATGAAGGTGGTCTACAACATCTTCTTCTCAATTAGATCCCTGATCAAGTGATACTTGATCGTGATGTGTTTCATCCTTGAGTGAAACACATGATCTTTCGTCAGATGTATTGTAGATGTATTATCCATTTGCAAGACTAGAGGCTCGTTCCTTGTTTCGCCCAACTCGTCCAGGAACTCCCTGAGCCAAATTATTTCATTGGCCATCTTTGCTAATGCAATGTACTCTGCTTCGCAGAATGACTGAGCCACAATAGTCTGCTTCTTGCTGACCCTAAGAACTGCCACTCCTGACACGATGGTGCATCCTCCTGAGACGCTTTTACAATCGTCCTTGAGGGATGCCCAGCTAGCATCAATGTAGGAAAGCATCTTGAACCTTGGATCACGACAATAACAGAAGCCATAATCTCTTGTTAATTGAAGATATTGCAAAAAAAAATTTGCAATCTTCCAATGTGTCGAGCCTAGATTCGTGCAGAATTGGCTCATCCTGAACACTGCATAAGCAATGTCAGGGCGTGTGTTGTCTGCAAGGTACATCAGCGAACCTATCAGGTTCTTGTAAAGTGTGAGCTGCATTTGTTCTCTCTCTTCTTCAGTCCTCGGACAATCATCGTTTGTCAGTACCGTTCTTGTGAGCATTGGAGTATTCGCTCCTTTGTAATTCAGCATTCCAAAATCCTCTAGGATTTTCTGAATGTATCAGGACTGGTGAAGGTATAGCTTACCTCCCTCATAGTCCCTTTCAAATGGAAAGCCAAGGTAACATCTGGCTTCTCCCAGATCCACGATCTCGAAATGTTTCTAGATGTCTTTCTTCACTTCAGCAATCAGCTTTTCACTCTTGCAAAGTATCAGAGTGTCGTCCACATATATAGCCACAATAATGATCTGCCCATCTATGACGCTGACATACACATTGGAATCAGCCATCAGTGGCTTGAATCCTAATGATTTCATGGCTTGATCCTTCTTTTTGTACCATTGTCGAGCTGACTGTTTCAGACTGTAGATACTTCTATGCATTATGCATGCATAATCAGGAAGTGAATTCGAGACATATCTTGGGGGTTGATCCATGTAGACCTCCTCGTCTAACTCACCATGCAAGAAGGTTGTCTTCTTGTCCACAAGAACAAAGAATTTGCATAATTTTGATATATCCTAAGAAAAAGGTTAGAAATTCCAAACCCATACTCATGACTAAGATGAATCATGCAAAGTTTCAAAAAGGCGACAAAGTATAGGAATGGAATCAACATTATTTTTCAAGAATTAGAATTATGAGATTTTTGACGATTTTTATACAACCATATAAACCCTTTTCTAAGTAATAGTCCTCCAAAAATGAGAAGGTATAAATGTAGGTTCTTTTAGGATAACCCCAAAAAGGTTTCAAAACATTCTCTTATGTAGTATAGGCAAAGGATTGTACAAGGTAGAGGGGCAAATGGTTTCTTTGGGTGCTCCCTAAGAAAGACCAACAAATACAAACAATCCAATTTTTTAAATTCATTTTTTATTGCTTCATTTCAGATTTGTAAGTTTTTATATGACTCAAAATCAGATGCTTTTAGTTACAAATTTTAGGTTTCAAGGTTTTATTTTAACCTTTTAATGATTCCATTCCATAATAGGTTTGTGGTTTTTTTATAAGGTTAGTTTAGTTTGAGTCCTTTTTATGAGCACGCACTGTAATGAATATGCTAAGAATATTCTGTCATTTGGAAGTGTCAATCTCTCCTATTTAATCCCACCTCATACAGCACTCTCTCTCATCAGCATTTCGATTTTTGTGGGCACTCATCAATCACTCAGCACTCTTGTTATTTGCACTAGCAAGCACTCTGTCTAGTTCTTCCACTGCTTCCTAGATCCTGATGCTAGTTCCTCCACACGGTAAGCTGAATGATCCATGGAGCACAGCCTGCAAGGGCACTAGCTACTCACCATATTAACGATTTTGCACTTAGTAGCAGCTTGAACTAGAATGTGGAGCTAAAACTACACTCCTCCTTTTCTTCTGAGCTAATTAAGTGTATAATGTGGAGTGTTGCTGATCCATGATCGTTGAGGGAGCCTTTTATTGCTGCTGCTTTAAGCCTGTACAACAACAATGCATGTTTTCTTCTAAAGCTTCCACGCCTTCATTCATTTGGCATCTTATTTGCATTCAAGTGAACATCGTCTTTTTGTATGTAGTAAACTTTACTGATTTACGTTTGTTTTTGTAGTGTTTTGCTGCAATGCATAGAGCTCCAGAAACAGGAATGTACCGAGGAGTAGATGATTATGAATTCTATCGTTCGCCTGGAATTGGAAAGCATGCCGAGATGAATGAAAACTATAAAGTCTCACATAATCTGGGGCCTCATGCGTTCACTGACAACTCCGAGATGCTTCAATCGATGCAGTTGGCACACTATAGAGAGCCACAGCCAGATGGAAGGATTCGAGCACCACCATTTCTACCACTCCGAGAGTCAGAGGGAAGAAAGTATGTGCAGGCCCCGGTTTCTGGGTTCTTTAGAACAACAGAGCGTGGCACCAAAGTTTTACCGCGCTACCAGGTAAGGTCATCATAAATGCGCAGAGTCGGTTTGACTTCATTTTCAATATCTCGTAATTTTGGGACAATCATATGTCCTCTTCCCAGATCAGATAGCTGAAGATCTCAATGATTGAACGCAATACTGACGTTAGTCTTGTAATGTGCAGACTGTTGTATTCAGAGTCCAAATACACTGTGACGAATGCATAAAGAAAGTAAAGAGATCGCTCGTCAAACTTGAAGGTAGTGTAGTGTCACTGCCTTTATGCAGACTAAATCTCTTTCTTTTCAGAGTTAAACTTACAAATGGTGGATGCTCTCGTGTCATGTCAAGGTGTGGACTCGATCAGCATCGACATCAAGCTGAAGAAAGTTACAGTATCAGGCAACATAGACGCCCAGGAAGTGATGAAGAAGGTCCAAAAAACTGGAAAATGTGTCGAGCTCCTGTCCTCTTCGAAGGACTTGGGCAACAAGCCCTTGCCCATTGAGCAACAGCACGTTGCAGTCAATAATAATTTGGAAAAACAAAGGCCAAAGCCAGAATTTAACCAGATAACTCCGAATATGAGTGCTGACAGGGTTCCAAATATAAGTGCTGACAGGGTTCCAAATATAAATGCTGACAGGGTCAAACCACAGTTGACATATCCAGCAAGTCGGGATGATGGCAGCTACCTTTTTAGTGATGAAAACGCAAATAATTGTTCCATCATGTGAGAGGGTTCCATGCTATGTTTATAAAGAACGGTGTTTGGTAATCATGCACTGATTGCTGCCACTCCTAGTTATTAAATGAGACTACTATTGGATAGAAATTCCAAATATATATGTCAAGTTAGTGTGAGATGGTTGTTTGGATTTTTAAGTACCGTCCATGGATCAATTCCGTCGGTACAAGGCAACTCTTTGTGTATTTTCCTTGATCTGAGCTTAGAATTAAAAAGCATATAACAAGCCATGTGAGAAGGTTGTAAGGAGATGATACTGCTCTCGTATCTTGCTAATTAATGCGATGTTTGTTTAAGTTTCAAGATGTGACATTGAAAGACGTTTAGTGCTCACGCAAGCATAATCTGATACCAAGTTTGATTCTTCATACCCATATTTTAAGTGTATCAAGCATGATTGTGTCTTATTTGTGGCTGAAATAGGCCAATCTGAAACAAAATAACACAAACCAAACGCATTTCTCACTAGACTTTGAGACTCAAGGCAAGCACGAAAAAGAAATTCTGCGCTCTCGTATCTCCCATATCAATGCGCTGTTTGTTTAAGTTCTTAAGCTATTTCAAAACCGCTGAGTGCTCACGCAAGCACAGATCTGTATTTCTGAAGTCAATTAAGCACGTATTTTATGCCGATCCGATACACAGTAGCACAAATCCTCATAAATGAACCTAGACTCAAAGCAGGCACAATTTTTTTTTTCTGAACTTCGGTGAGGCAATATAACTAGATGCGTTTTAAGGCTTCCCAAATTTCCAGCAGATATGTATATATTATGTGAGCATTTAAATTCAGCATGCTCTACTGCAATACAGACCATACAATGCAGAATGCATAAGTGATCACCATTCCTACATCTCCATTATACACCGGATTACAGCCAATTGTTTCTCAGTTAGCTTGCAGAGACGTTCACTGTTGCACTCATCTAGCAATCCTGTCCGATATTATACATATCTTCAAATTATCTGCACCGACTCAGAGATTTTATAAATGGAATCGGTCCTAGTATAGTGACAGTATAGTGACGTAATGGATTCTTTGTGCTGATTACGCCCAATTTTTGGGATTTTGAAAAAGCATAAAATGTCAGTGGATTTTTTTTTTAAAATTTCAAAATTCTGAAGCACTTATGCTTTGTAAATGGCATGTGGACAAGTAAAAGACTCCATTACGCAATGGAATGAGCCGGGCACAGGCCATTCTGCCCGGTTCGGCTTTCCAAAAAAATTTAAGCTCGGCCCCTTCGGGTCTCGCTCAAATTTTTTGAAAATCCTTACCGGGCAAAATGGCCTGTGCCTGGCTCCTTCCATAATACATTAAGCTCCACCAGAGCCTGCTATCTGAAGAGAACTTTTTGTATGTATCCTACTTGCATACAATTCCACCTATTATAATCATCTACCTCCATAAGCTTACAGGTTTCCATAGGTGCATCATTTTTGGGTGGAACCTCCAGAAGTTAGCCAAGAATATATTTGCATGCATCCACGAACTCACTTAGGTAGATTTAGTTTACTAACCAGATATAGCCTAAATTTATTTCCTATCTACTATAGATGAAACCAAGGTATCATTAAGAGTTAAACTTGTCAAAGATAGGCAGCTAGAAGACTCTAAGCATTCTTGCATTAGCAAATCATTCATGAAAGCAGACAATTGATACATAGACACTGTATTCTTGTGCATAGCTCAAAATTCAGATTGCAAAACTTCATAGCTTGATTCATAACACAATAGTGATGACAAAAAAGCAATAGCAATGCTCAATAGCAAGAGTGGGCCATCAATGGCTAATTTGCAGCAGTAGAAGATAACACTCTATGATGGAAAAGGAGCACAATAACACTCAGCAACAAAGAATGTGAAGTCTAGTAATACTATGACACTCAAAGAAAGCTTGCTCATTAGCGTGAGCAGGGGATGAGATTACACAATATTCAGTAGTGGACAACAGAGAAAAAAAAAACACTAGCATTTCGCGAGCCAAGGAGCTCACATAGAGCAGATACATATACTGTCCTTTCCCAGTGTCAAAATACCCCTACCCCCTAACCTCAACAACTTGTTGAAGTGTGAACTTCAAACCCCTTCGCTTTTTTTGCACCAGCCGCCAAGCGATATTGACAGACAACTGCCCAAATAGCTAATCATATTGTTAAGACTAAGATCTTGTTTACAAGAATGGTTACAAGAGAATGTCAACACACTATATAGCGTGGACTGGCGCCAGTAGGTAATGTAAGGTTGCCATTTTGTTGGAGTGTGCTGTAAGCAGCAGAATAGAGAGTTAGCTAGAAGTATGCCAGTTAGTAGAATAATCAGTAGACATCCCTATAGTGCAGATCAAATGCTAGAACATGGCCATGAAGCATTGATTCAATAGTCTAGATTGGATAGTTTATCTCATCCTCCCGTAGCGCTTGAGTGCAAGTAGCCTACACGGAGTTTGGAAGGATAGGACTAATTTTGAAACTATAGTGTATTTTCGTTCAATACAGTAAATTTGAATAGAATTTGTTTACTAAAATCTATGGTGTTTTGTCTTGTTTGTTTACTCTATTGTTATGCTATGTTGTATGTCCAATTGATCTGAACTTATGTACAGAAGCAAAGGAACTGTATAGTGACTCAACAATGACCTAATCAGGGTCTGTGTTTGGTTGGCTACGCTTCTGCACTTCCTTGGTGCAGGTGTTCGCAAGCGGAGCATAAGGACCTATGAGCAACATTGTTCGCATTCACTCTCAAGTTCGCTTTAGTGGTATCAGAGCATCTGCAAACTAGAAACAACGAAATGACTTGCAACAATGGCGACCAATTTGTAACAAAGGGTTGTGAATGTGTTTGATGGTAGCAATTATGTTGTCTGGAAAAACAAAATAAAAATGCTACTCAAAGGAGAAGGCCTATGGAATGTAGTAGAAGGAATAGAGGAGTGACCACATGCAGATGTCGTGGAGTGGGGTAAGAAAAATAATATTGCCATGGTGCTCATCACCTTATCTCTAGCTGAAGATGTGATGATGACTATGGTGGATTGTGAAACCAGCCATGAGATGTGGCAGAGTCCGTAGACTAAGCACGAGTAGAAGATTGGTGCAGAGATCTTGCATCTCAATAATCAGCTACTCAACATGAGAGGGGACGTATTTGATTTAGATAAGCATACTAGCAAATTAAAGAGCATTTTTGATCAGCTAGCATCTACGAACCAAAACCATGCAATACCACTAAAGCAACAATTCTTGCACTTCATAAGTGACTCTTCCACTCTCTTTCCATAATCTGAGGTCTATACTCATGAGGGCACTAGATATGACATTCAATGATGCTATGAAGGCTGCGGTGGATGAGTTAATCATGAGAGATCGAACTGACCCCCAAGATGACCAAGAACAAGCATCATTTGTCAAGAAGAAGAAGAAAAGAACCAATATCAATGTACATCTTCAAGCAAGAAAGGAAGCAACTCGAGGTCGATTATAGTGTGTGCACACTGCAAGAAAAAAGGCCATTCAGAGAGTGAATGTTGGGTGAACCCCAACATCGTCTACATTCACTACAAAAAGAAGGGCCACTCAGCCTTTGATTGTTGGTTCAATCCTAAAGCAGAAAAGAAGGACAAAGCCAATGTAGCAAAATCCTCCAGTCAACAAGAAGGAGAGCTTGATCAGGCCATGACTGCAAAGGATGTGATGGTAGTAGCCCCAAGCTTGAGAATAGTCATTGATTTTGGAGCAACCTTACACATCAATTGTAGGAAGAAAGTTTAAAAAGACTGTAAGAACTCGAAAGGATCAAGAGAAGTCATTCTTGGATATGAGAGTAAATACAATGTTGAAAAATTGGAACTCTGCTCCTAAAGACTACCTCTGGATATAAAAACCTAGAGAGAGTACTATATGTTCCTACTTTAAGGATCAACCTTCTATCAGTCGCCAAGATCATTGATCTGGGTCTCAGTGTGACCTTCAATAGTAGCAAATGTCAAATAAAAGACAGTGGGACAAACTAGGTGGTTGCAACAACTAGAAGAAGAGACAATCGAATCACACTTATGTTCTAAGTTCGGCAGATCAGATCATGGCTATCCTGGATGAAGAAGCTAGCAGAAGAAAAGGTAATCTATATCACCTGAAGGTACGCCTGTCTGTAGATCAGGTGCATCAGACTCATGATGATTCGCCAGACACTCTGTGGCACAGGAGACTATGCCACATAAACTCAATGGCACTTTACCAAGCAAGCCATCATGGAGCAATAACATGCATCAGCATCTTGAATACAACCAGTTCGACCACTTGTGATGCATGTTTGAAGGGTAAGATGTCGCGCACCCCATTTGTCAAAGACACGTTAAAAATGGCATAACTTTTTAGTAGTAAGTCCGAATTTAGCAAAGTTTGGTGCATTGAAAAGCGCTCAACAAGAGCTTTCCAATGATATGTTAGATGACATATTTTGAGCTACGATTAAAAAGTTATGGCAAGTCAAATGTATTAGTGTTATAATATTTTAATAATATAAACTACATCTTGCACGAATTTTTAAATGGTCTTTTTGGAGCTCAAAACTCCTCTAATGCAAGATTCCCTGTCGTGTTCTGGATGTATGCGGTTGTAGCTACTGCTTCAGTCCATAGTACCCTTGGAGCCTTCGATTAGGCCATCATGCATCTGGCAGCTTCCATCAGGGTCCTATTCTTTCTTTCTGCAACAATGTTGTGCTGCGGTGTGTAGGTTGCAGTCCTTCTGTGAATGATGTCACGATCATTGAAGAAGTCTGTGAAGCGATTCGAGATGTATTCGCCACCTCCATCTGTCTTGATCTGCTTCACTTTGTTGCATGTGCATCTCTCTGTCCAATTCACATATTCTGTGAATTTATCAAGTGTTTGAGATTTATTTTAAATAAAGTACACTCTGGAAAATTCACTATGAAGGTTATATAATATTTTGAGCCTCGTACTGAGATCACAGTGAAAGGCCCACAGATGTCAGAATGCATACTCAAAAAGTTACGTTACTTAGATTTCAATTTTGAGTGTTTTGATTGGTCCATGTGTAAGAAAAAATTGAGAAAAAATATAAAAAGAATCTTTACAAAGGGTCTTTTTGGATTTAGAACTCCTCTAATGTGTCCCTCACATGACACTACACGAGTTATGGTGGGGTAGAAAGCCCAACCTGTCTCACATCAGAATCTTTGGCTGTGCATCTTATGCACATATTCCTTATAAGCTTCAAAAGAAGCTTGATGAGAAAGCTGAACAGGGATTTCTGGTAGGTTATGACAGCAATTCGTCATACTACAGAGTCTACATGTTAGACACAAACATTGTGAAAACAGTGAGAGATGTTAGATTTGATGAGAGCAGGACAATGGCCAATGATGATTCTATCAGCTATGAGGTTCTGGAGAGATAGTACTATGATTGCCACCAGTGATGGAGGGAGCAGAAGATGAACACGAAAACGAAGATTTTTGAGTCGCTTCCCATTCAAGTGACGAATCTGAAGATGAAAGATTCAAGAGATAGCCTACTACTACAGTTCCTGTAAACTAGGATGGTTTTGGAGCTAGCAGAGCAAACAAAGACAAGGCCTTGTTGTCCCAAGAGGATCTCCTAGAAGGTCGACAAGACCACGAAGAACGCCAGCAAGATACATGTCAGACAGCTCTGCTTCTACATCAGAAGAGTTCTGTGGATTTAGTGGCGAATCACAGACTTTTGAGGAAGCGATTGAATGTCCAAAGAAGGACAAATGGATTCAAGCCATGAACGCAGAGATGGGGACGTTGCAGCCATTACCACATAAGCTCAAGACTGTCAAATACAAAATGGATTTTCAAGCTCAAATGTGGGCCAGATGGGAATGTCTCGAAATACAAGGCAAGACTAATAGCAAAGGTATTTTCTCAGAGATATGGTATTGACTACTCTGATTTTCATGGATGCATATGGGTCAGATCTAGTGACTACCCAAGTTTCAAGAGCTATCTCCCAAGGGATCTCCAAAAATCATAAAAAAAGTGCTCTTTTAGAGTGTTTTTTGACGAGATCTTGAGATTCTCTGATTTTTAACTTTTGCAAACTGGTAATCAGCTTCATCCATGTTTGATTTGACTGTTGGCAGTTCTCTGAAAGTTCTGATGGACATTTGGTAACAGATCCATCAATTTTGGGTGAATTTTGCCCTTAATTTGCCATAGTTACTCAGATCAAGGTCTCTGATCTACAAATTTGGGGAGCTTATTGGCATAATCTGATGATCTGCTTCCTTCTTGATCCCATATGGATCTGGCTCCCTCTTGGATTCTGATGGATTTCCCCGATCTTGCCAAATCTAGCTGAATCTTGATGGATCTGCTTGATTTGGCTTGATCTTCCTAGATCTAGTTGTGATGTCCTAGCAGAATAGCTTTTCGTCACATGCCACCACCAATCTAAATCTATCTCACTGCGGTGGCCAATACTTGTGCAATCGGCTACTGTTGATGGGTGTGTCGAACGGTGTCCCATCTAGCTTCTCTAGATTCATGGCTCCATGATTAAGAATTTTTTTGATCCGATAAGGACCTTCGCCTATGAATTTTAACTTTCCCTTGATCGCCTTGGTTTTATACATCAGGACCAGCCAATGATTTCTGAAATGAAGATCCTTCTTTTGTAATCTACGATTGTGCCATGCTTTGCATCTTTTTTTTTCAGCTACCAGTGTGTGCACAACTAGTAAGCGTGTTTCACAGAGTTTATGCAGAGCTTCGTGGTGTAGTTGTAGAGATTTGGATTCATTAAGACGTTGCGTTGTGGCAATCCTTAATAAAGGTACTAAAAACTCTACTGGCATTATAGCATCATGACCATCTACCAATTGGAAAGGTGCTTGATCGGTGCTTCCCTTATACGCTGTCTTGAATGCCCACAGAGAAGCATGCAACTTATGTTCCCAATCTGATTTGCTAGCTTCAACTGTTTTCGTGAGCACGCTACATAGGATCTTATTGGATGATCCTGCCTGTCCATTACCGTGAGGATAATAAGCGTACCGGTTCTATGGATCACGAAGAATTTCTCCAACGGGACCTTGATGGTTTCATTGATGAAATGACTTTCGCGATCGCTAACTATCTCCACCGGGCATCCAAAGCGCACAATGAAATTTTCATAGCATTAGAGGAGTTCTCAATATCAAAAAGACCCTTTGTAAAGATACTTTTATTTTTTTTTCTTTAGTTTCAACCGTCACCAGGCCCAATCAAAATGCACAGATTTGAAATCTACGTAACGTAGTTCAAATTAACTAAAAAATAAAAATGCAATATAGAAAACTTTGAAATTTGTGTCCGGGCAGCATGGACGTATATAGTATAATGAAATTTTCTAACTATACTAGTTACAATTATAGAAATATAGTATGTACAGTTACATAAAATATGGTATACGCAATAACTATGACTATGTTGGCATTCACATTAGATTAAATGTGATAAGAAAAACTAAAATTAAGTAACATATAAGAGAGACTTTTGGCGCCCAAGCTTTGAAAATAGCAATGGCAAGGAGACCCAGATTTACAATCGATTCTGTGATTTTTTACAATGAGAAAGATGAAGCTGATAGCTGGAAGCCAACAAAATATACGAAAAACTCATGGGTATTGTTGCATCCATCATCAAAGGGCAATTTTTGACAAAAGAAAAGAGCAAA
Organism: Diphasiastrum complanatum; assembly: GCA_029204225.1. Classification (NCBI taxonomy): domain Eukaryota; kingdom Viridiplantae; phylum Streptophyta; class Lycopodiopsida; order Lycopodiales; family Lycopodiaceae; genus Diphasiastrum; species Diphasiastrum complanatum. The sequence continues at coordinate 47,565,865 of CM055096.1, forward strand.
AATGACCTATAAATCTTATTGGAAAGCAAAAATTTTGGAGTTTAAGACTACCCCGAGAGGTCAATCGATATCAGAAGTCTTAGTGCAACATATATATATATGCATTTAGAAATCAAAGTACATGATATCAATCCCCATGATCATCAAAAATGTAATTGTAAGTATATCAAAATATATGCACTCTACAGCAATCATAGGTGATTTTCTTTATTGATGCTCTTCAGATTATGATTTAAATGCCTCAACATATATATATCCATCATGCATAAGTGAATGGGAGCCCGCACAATCACTTGCAGGAATATTAGATGTGATTCACTCTGATGTTGGAAAGCTGCAATACAGAGGAAGAAGTCCAAAGGAACTTGCAGATTGTGGTATCTATTTTTATGAATCTTTATATACGCCACAAACAAATGGAGGTTTTGGCAAGCTCGAAGCAATTCCATTGCCTAGTTTTCAAAGTAATGAGTGGCCTACTCCTGACAGCATTGTTTTTGAATCCTTGAGATGCAAGCTACTCATTGATATTAAAAATGCTATGAAAATAAGCACAGGTTCGAAAATTGTTTACCTAAGTTGGTTTATCTCATTGCATACATTTGTTGATTTTTTTTCGAGTGCTAGTGTTCGTAGGACACCAACTTTATTTGTTTGCAAGGATTTATCAGATGAGACTTTGTCAGATCTCATGGATCAAGGCTGGGATAGTAAAACAAATAATGACATAGAATGCAGGATTAAAAAGTCCTCAATGATCTTTCGTTATCATATCGAAAAGCAAATGCTCAATCTCACATTTAGCTACCAGAGATACAAGAAAATTGAAGGTACATGGCTACCACTGGATCAAGACTTTGAAATAAATGGTCACACAAACCGAATGGAGATAAGCATTATCTACAATGAGGAATATTTGACTATGGTTGAGGTGGAAGAGCACTGGAAGCTTGATTTTATCAGAATAGAGCTCATGCTATTACAAACCAATCTACCAACATATTTCAAATTTATCATAAACGGAAGACTCGTAAGTACTTTATGTTTATTGCCATTCCAAAATAGAACAAAATAATAGAAAATGTCATCATTTACAATTGCACATTCACTAATATTTGCCATGTCACAGATGCGAAAAACACAAGAGCTGATAACGTGCTACAAAGATTTACCTACAACAATCACCATTGTGGGAGAACAATAGTTTCAGATAAACTTTAGTAAAAATCTGTGTATACACTCTTTCATTCAATAAATGAAAGCCCAAGTTGGGCATCTATACATGTATTTTGTGTTCCCAAATTCATAAACTGGAGCAGCATTTGATATATCAATGTATATTTTTCTATGAAGTCTATACATGTATTTTTCTTCTATGCTATCTATATTTTTTCTGATCTTAATTTAGTACAACTACATCATCTTTTGCACCATCATCAATAACGGGAGGCTGAAGCCTTGCCCTAGACAATATACTCAGGATAATTTCTTGTCTAAATTTGTACACCTGGTTTGATGTGTACTCAGGAAGTGTAAACTGCAAAATAGAACATTCATGTATTAGTAATGGCCAATAACATCACCAGAATAGAAAACTAATCATGATTCCAAAATGAGTATAAACAAAATTTTTTACCTTAGAAATATCAACATCTTGTTGAAGGATGAACCACTCAAAAAACAACTTGGCATTGTATAATGTGTACCACCCACAGCTGAATGAATCATTTTGCTGGGGTGACTGCAAAATAATTCAGCACACAAGAAATTAATTATGAAACAGAATGAATTAGATTGAAAGTATTTCATTAGAATACTGATTTCAAAATGCTATTAAGAAAGACAGAGTTTACCTCCAAGCTGACGATCTGCCAGTCCACGGAATGGGGAACGTCTATAGGAATATATTTACTTAGATATGGAATGTATATATCTACATCCTTATGCGTATTTCTCGCCGAATTCATCTTGACACAAAAACGTTTAATAATATTATTTACAGATCTCTTGATAGAAATCAGGTTTAAACTCCAGTGGTCACTACAAAATAAGGTTGAAATGTTTTTAGTTGCAATTCTGAGAACTATTTTCATTGACAATGCCAATGTTAATGCATAAAACAACAAGAAGCATTTAATATAACTTACTTCGTATGATAAGATATGAGCAGATACTTTGTTGCTAGTGTGAAGCCACTTGTCAGACACTGTGACAATGTGTCATTGTTCTCCTTGAAAGCATGAAGCAGGAAGGTACTCTGCACCAGCAACTCATTTGATGAATCTCTTGCAATGTCATATTGCAAGAGTGTAAGTCCGGACTCTATCACAGGATCACTGATAGAAGCATGTCTGTCTTTGAGATCCAGGCAATCTAGAACTCTAAAATTAATACTAAAATCAAGTTCATCTAGTCTAAAACAAAAAGGAGTACCAATTGTATCTATAGCATTCGATATGTCTTTCTCAAATTTAAGATAATCATCCGAATCTATATATGTATCAAAATTGGGAGGAGGAGGAGGTGGTGGATGTGTAGTATCTACAGCAATTATAGGAGTATCCAAAACATAGGTAGCTATATTTACAACATTATCAACAGCAACATTATCTACAATGGATTCTGGGATAGGCTTCACAGAATCTGAAGGGTTAGGCTTCACTTTCTTAGGAGCACGCTTGGGGGCTGTCTGCTTCCTAGGACGCTTCGTAGGAAGATTAGTCCTATCTACAGGAGTTGGTCTACGAGCAGCAGGTTGAGATACATGTAACTTACAGTACCTATCCCTCGTTCTCATCAGAAGCTGAAAATCCTTGGGCATTATGGTAACCCTCTTAGTATGGATGGCAAGCAAAAAAGAATCCTAAAAAAAAAAGCTAATATAATCTTCAGCAGCCTCCTGAAGGCACTGAAGAGCACTCGGTGTGAATCTAACGTGCTGTCCGAGATCATTTCTTGTTATGTTTAGGACAGCACGGTAGAATGGAACTCTTGGGATCAATAGAGCTGTTGACCTCTGATACTTGCGTATCTCAGAGAGCCACCTTCTACGGTTGTGCGTTCTAGGTCTAGCAGGTGGTGTGATGACAACCGCAGGAGATGAGGATGAGCCAGGAGAGAAGAAGTCCCTCCTTGTCTGCTTTCTCCTATCCATGGGCGTGAACTATGTGATAGTGGACTTGTGCGTGAAGGTTAGGATGAGAAGGGAGGGATGATAAAGAACTCATAGAGGAATGCTATGTATGGACAGAATGTACGGTATATCGGACCTATGCGAGCCGAATATCAGAGAGAACGATTAGATTTGAGAAAAGACGCACAAGTGCGTTATGGGGTGACACGTAGGCAGATGTATCGGACCTGTGCACATGGAAGACAGTAGGAGGAATTTCGATTGTGAAGGGTGCGCACAAATGCGATATGTGGAGCGAAAAAAAAAGTGAAAAAAATTCATCGGAATTTGTGATTTTATATCGGGGTTCGCACGTGCGAAAGAACGTCCTGTCACACGTGTGGGAGTTGTACGGACAAATGCGAGAGCGACATGTATCACCTTGTCAGATTACACGTGTGGGATTTGTACGATCGAATGCGAGAGCGGTACGTGTTTATGAGCAATCGAATGAACACGCGACACGTGTCCAGGTGTCATTTCACGCGTGTGCAGGTGTCATCTCACACGTGCCTGCGCCTGTTGTCCAATTGAAAGTAGACACGTGTCTTAAGTCCGTTGACCACATGTGCAAAAATTTAGTATAAATGGCACAAAAATCGAATAATTTTTTACCTTTTCCGTTCTCGAAATTTGTGACATATCGCTTTTGTGTGCGCTCATTGCTGTTCGTTTGCTTGTAACTATACCTACTCGCGCACAAGTGCGATATTTTGTATCTGTCTGCCGTACATATCCATCTTCTGTGCCATTTTGATAGTTAGTTTTGGTTCAGTTCTCCCGCGCGCACAAGTGCGATATTCACGTTACTGCCATGGCCTCTTCCTCATCATCCTCACGAGAATTAGGCTTGAGTTCATTTCTGAGTGAATTTGGGATTACTGAAAACCTAGACTACTTCCACAGTCTATTCAGGCCATATCTACATGTTTTCAGGACTGCACAACCAAATTCTGACGTATTTTATGAACATTATGTCAAATTCAGAGATATACTTAGCAAGCCTGTTTTCTCCATAGGTCCACTCCAGTACATGCATTATACTGATCTTGTTCATTTCTCCTCAACTTTTAGACATAGACTGGATAGAATGTTCACCAAATTGTTTGATCTTTTCAAAAGTAGTTCAATGTGTCCGTATTGCAACAAGAAATGTTGATTGGTTGAATATCAGAGTGGTTTCGTACTTTTTCTGTTAGTTCAGATCCCAGATGATGATAAAGTTCCTGTTGCTGACCCTCCTTTTGCACCCTTCTCTGTTCAGTCAGCCATTAAGGATATCAGTCACTTTCTTATCGACACTCCTGATAAAGAAGGTGACTTCATTGATGTAAATACTGATGTTCTCCGGGATTCTTTTATTGGCCAAAATACATCTGATGATGAATCCAAATATATGGAGGATTCGACATGTCTTTTTAATTTGTTTGTATATTATATTAATGACGATGTATATTTTACTACTACTGATTTATGTAAATTTTTTGACTATTGCGAGGACGAGATTCTATGTTTATTATCCGGCACAATTTCTGAATTCTCCGACTTTGTAGATTTTGAGACAGATGACCTTGTTGCTGGTATTGATTTTGATGATGAGGAGGGACTTATGACCGATGAAGAATGTCTGAATAAGACTTTATCAAATATAGCTGAGGATGGGAGAGACAGACCATCCGATGAAGAATTCACGGCATTTCAATCCCAGATGGGCTTCCCTCGTCCATCATTAATGCACTTCACTAATGATTCCACTTCAATACGTGGTAATTATATTAATCATCCTGATCTGGTTGCTGCTGATGATGAAGATTGTGTAAGTGTTTAATCTTCCTTGCATTTAAATGTTTTTAATCACTGAATGTGTTTTTGCTAACATATTTCCTATGCAGGATGCTCTCACAATAGATGATTTTGCTGCGAGACGAGGTGGTTTCAGACAACACGCATCCTCGTTCCAGAGGGACAGTGGACTGGGCCACTATCTTAGGCATTTCTTAAAGAATGAGATCTGTATTGCTCATTCCAAGCTGAGCCCAGTCGAGGAGAGTCTTATAATGACAATTAAAGCTTTATCATTTTATCTAGGAGGACATAAATTTATTAAGACAAATAAGATCATTTTTGTCAAAAGATTTTATGTTTTGAACATTTTAGGCTTTACTGATGGGAATGTTCCTTTAAGGAGCTCTCATTATTCATTGTATTCCACTTATATTGAGCTTAGTGGAAATAAGGATAATGCACATCTATTAGATGCATACGCTAGCAGAGAATTTCTTCATGACAATACTACCATAGAATCTGATACAAGATCTTATGATGAATAACTGACACTTTGTATTTTGGTATAATACAATCAATACATTTACATTGAATATTTCTCCTCTCTTGTTCAATGAATTTGCAAAGCAATTCTCAGCATGTCATGATGATCTTCTACTCAGCAATGATGATCTTCTATTCAACAATCATCTAATTTTCTCTTCCTGTATGAACTTGCATGCTTTTCTAAACTTGTTGTATTGTGTGGACTTTGTTATATGTCGAATATGAACTCTGCGGTAGAACCACTGAAACAATGGACAAATGTAGTTTCGATTTTCATTGGTTCCCTCATGTTGTGTATTTCGATGCAATGCTGCTCGTGCTTGCCAGTGTGACTTCTCCATCCCTTGTGATGACCATACACTCAAGCTTCCATATGTATTTTCAAAAAATGTTGTATGATCTTTTAGTATGTGCTGCATATGTCAAAATCATAATGCTAGTCTTATGTTTGGATCTAAATATATATGAAAATTTTATACTAACCATGTAATGAGTGATGTGATCTTCTTCCCATGCTTTTGATATTGCATTAACAAACTCAACACAAGTCCTTTGGACAGTTTTCTTATCAATATCAGAGTATTTTTCTTTTTTTAAAATAGCAATCATACTCTCAAGCTTTTTCCATACATCAACTTTTAGTACTCTGGTTTTGCCATCTTTCTCAAAGTCCTGAGTGGCAGCAATAATATCTGTCCAGACTGAGTGTTGAATATTAGAAGCCTTACCAGTATGATTTGATAGAAAACGACGTGCTTTTGCTCCTACTATGCTTGGCTTAGTTGGCATGTTCTCATTCTTTCCTAAAAGCTTTTCATCTTTTTGAATTTTGACATGTCCTTTATGGAGTCCTGCTTTTGATAAAACATCTTCTAATCGAGAGATAGCTTCCTTTTCTAATGATGTTGGCTTAATATTCCAAGCAAAAATATATGAAGATAAATTATCTTTTCTATTAATCTAACTTCTGCATGAAGAGTGCAAACATGCACATTTTTTAAGGGGATAGGCAGCACAGGCTTCCAGTTTGGATTTGCATATTCTCTAGTAATTCATGTACTCCTAATTACATCTTTTGCCATTTTCATGCAGTACAAACAAGGGCGTTTTGATGTAGCACCGTGAGAGACATTATACATACATTTCAATGTTTTCAAATCACCTGCTAAGTGTCATTCAACGTTGAAGTCTCCAACTCCTGGAACATTGAGAAGTCCTCCATCCATATGGTCCTTGATGATCCTAGGATAAAATGTCCTTGAGAATATCCATGATAATATATCATGATCCTCTTTCAGCACCTGTCCAAAGAATTAATCAGACTTAGTTTACAATGTATTAATACTATTCAATGAATGTAATGTAATAATGAGGCTAGTTACCTGAAACGCTGCCAACCACCATATATCATTTTCTGACTGGACACTGAATTTGAAATCTTCTTGGTTCTCTGTTTGTGATAGGGCACCATTCATGAGAGTTATACTAATCATTTCCATCTTCTGCCCTTTCACAATTTCTGACTCATCTAACTTAAGTACTATGATTATTTTGCCATTCACCTTTTCATAGGTTATAACATAGAATGTGACGATGTATCTCAGCAAGTAATTTAGATCAACAAATAAATTGTTTGATGAATTATAGAATATCAATCTTCCATCAGTTTCATACACCTCCTCAATATGAAATGGAGTTCCAGTGATCTTATGCATACCTATGTTTAATGTATCTCTCTCTTTCTTCAAGTGATATGTCCTAGGGATTGGGACTTTTCTAATTTGAACTTGCTTAAAAGCTTCTCTAATTAGTTTAAATATTGTTGCATATGCTTCCCTACTAATACCTGCAAAATCACAAGCACCCTAAATATAGTCTTATCTAAAATATTTTGAATGTCCACCATCAAAGACTCTACTATTTTACACTTTACATTTGAAATCCTGTTGTTCATCATAATACGCTCAGTGGATTTGCAAGTCAATATTGTGCCCAATGACATTCCTAGTGAAACATTGTCTTTAATGTTCCGAGGAGCTACTAATGCAGATTTGCAAAAAAAATAGATAGTTAACAGAATATCACCATAGCTGAAATCCAAATGTCATTGAAAAACTTACAAAATTTAGAATATGCTTACTTGAATGCACAGATCCTTCTATTTCGATAACCTCCTTTAAAAGCGTTTGAATATCCTTGCAACTTTGTCACTTTCGCTTCTTACTTTCAGCCTTCTTCTTTACCAAATCCACATCCTTCAGTAATTGTAAGTTTTCAATATGAATAGACTGTAAGACTGATTGCATTTGTTCTAGTTCTGATTTATATTGATTGTTATCTTCTGTAATGATTCATTATTTTTTTTAAGTTTTTCATTTTCTTCTAACGTCTTTTGGAGATGACAATCTCTATTCTGACAATAAGAGGATATCTGAATTAACTCACCTTCTAAAAAGTGAACTTTATTTATATAAAGTTGTTTTTCATGGTTTTGCAATCTTTCACAATATCCTAGTAATCCACAATGCCCATTGCATATCCATGTAACTAAATGAGTTATTGAAGAGAATGTGGGATGTGTCAAAGTGCTTGGATCTTGTGGATATAATGTTCCATCTGTCCACAAATCCAAGTTTTTCTTTCCTTCTGCCCTGTAACAAGAACGATCTTTAGCAGATATTTGAACTCCTTTGCCTCCTCTTCTATGCAAAGGTGCCAAATCAATAGGGATATCCACATGTAGATGATATAATGTCATCATCAAAATAATAATAGAGTAATCAGTTGCATCAAAGTACTATGACCAGATTCTATGAAGCAAAATAAAATACTCATCTTTGATTATATTATATAATAAGTCCGATTAATCCAATATCCATGCTTGTATGCTTGATTCAAATTTGGAAATGGCACTCATTTTTTCATTCCAATAGATAGTTGGCGCTCATATTTCCATTCTCATGGAAGGAATGCATATGTAAACATTTTGCTATTTTTCCTGATTTGAATTTGGGGATGGCGGTCATATTCTAGATCCAGTGAAAATACTGCTCTTTTCATAACCAATGGAGGGAATATTTTTGAATTTAGTCAAGTTATACTGCGAACTGTTAATAGTTCTTAACTGTGACTATCGACATTGTGGTTAGATCATTGGGAGTTGGAGAGGCCTTAGGAGTGGTGTGGGCAAGCAAATAAATAATATCGTTTTCTTTTATTTTAATATTTTTGTATATCCTACATGGCATTCCTTAAAGGGTCTTTTTGATATTGAGAACTCCTCTAATGAGGAATTTGGCAGTTGTCCTAGCATCAGGTATTCTTACTGCCTTGCCTTCGACCCAGTTGGTGAGATAGTCCATGGCTACGATTGTGTACCGAGCGTGGGTACTTCTTGCTGCAGGGTGAATTGGACCCATGTAATCCAATCCCCACTTTTCGAATGGTGCTTGGGCTAAGACCGGGTGTAGTAGATCATAATTCAATCTCGTTGGTCTCCTTTCCCTTTGGCACACATCGCACTTCCTCAGGTATTCCTCTGTATCATTATGAATTGTTGGCCACCAACATTCTGATTGTAGAATCTTGCGAACTGTAATGTCGAATGCAAAATGGCCTCCACCTATGCCTTCATGTGAAAGCGAAATGATTTGGGTGGTCTCATGTGGAAGAATACACCGCCGAAGAATCCCATCTAGTCCTCTTTGATACAATTGGTCGGCAATCAACTGATAAGGTCTAGCTTTCGAGATCAATTTCTACTGATTCGCCTCTGGTAGTGACTTGTCTGGTTGGCCTCGCATTAGATATTCAACAATGTCAGCAGCCCATTCCGATACTGTTTCCACGTAAAATAAGACAGCATCAAAGCCAGCTCATCGTCGGGTTGGGTTGCAACCTCCTTTCCCTTGATTCATGACACATGATCTGCCATGTAGTGTTGTTTTTCCTTGCGGACTACTATCCAAAAATCAAACTCCAACAACAGAAGTAACCATCTAGTGATTCTCTCTGTGTTGCAAGTTTTGTTAACGAGATAGAACAAGGGTTGATGGTCTGTATAAAAAGCAAAATGTGTGGCCATCAAATAGTGCCAAAATTTCTTAACCGCATAGATCATTGCCAATGCTTTCCGCTCTGTGGTTGAATAATTCATTTCTATATCACTGAGCTGTCAGCTTGCAAATCGGATTGGAAAATCCTTTTTGTGTTCTCCTGGCTGGGTTAAGACTGCTCCAATTGCATACTTCGATGCGTTCGTATGCACATGAAACTCAATGGACCAATTGGGTGGACATAAGATTGGTGTTGAACTGAAAAGCCTTTAAGGCTTCCTCGTATAATAGGTTGCATGACCCATAAAGATGTAGACTTTGCGGATCGCCCCCGGTGGTGGTAGATCAACAATGATCTTGATCTTTGATTGGTCTGTGACGATCCCGTGTCTTGACACTATATGGCCGAGAATCAAGCCATGTGTAACCCAAAATTGACATTTTTCTGGATTCAAAAAAATCTAAAAATTGTGACATTTTTGTAGCACCTTCTCCAAATTGGATAAGTGTTCTAAGTCTGGTCCATGCATGCACAGATCGTCCAAGAAAATTTCCAAAATTTTTTGCAAATACTCTTTGAATTCCACCTGCATGACACGCTGAAAAGTGCTTGGGGCATTGCAAAGTCCGAATGGCATCACCTTATAGGCATAGGTTCTCCATTCTATGGCGACTGTTCTCTTATGCTGGTCTTGGGGTGCTATCTTCACTAGTTGTAACCGCTGAAGCCGTTTAAAAGACTGTAGGCTTCTCTCTGTCAAGGACACTTTTCGTAAATGGTAAAGGAAAATGATCCTTTTTGGTGACTGCATTTAGTGCCTTCAGATTCACACAGATTCGCATTTTGCCATTCTTCTTGGGTACTATAACTATCGGCAATACCCATTGTGTGTTTCATAAATGAAATATGCATCTAACAACTTCTACAACTCCTGCTTGATTAGTTCCGTATAGTTTGGGTTGCAGCAGTAGTAACGACTCACCTTGGGGATTGCTCCATCCACCAAGGGTATGGTGTGTTGGACTACTGTTGGTGGAATGCCTTTCAGATCACTACAACTCCAGGCAAAACAATCTTTATACTCTACCAACAACAATCGTAGTCTCTTGAACTGTGTGGGCGTTAACTGTTCTCCCACATGCACTATCTTTTCTTCTTCACCTGACTCGGCAAGGTTCATCAGCTATGTTTGCGCAGGTCCCTTAAAGACTTGTTTTGTTGGTGCCTGACTTTGATCAGGTTCTCTCTGGACTTGCGACATCATAATTACCATGTCGTCCAAGGTATAATTCTTGAAAGTCTAAGACATTTTGTGAACTGGAGCTCGTCAAGATTCCTCTTTCAACATATTGATCTTAGCTTGATTGGTCATCTTTTGGTTTTCTGTCATCTGAGTAGAGAATGACGCTGTATCTGAGTCCATCTTGCTTGACTTTAAGGAATCCAACACCTTCTTTTTGCTCTTTTTTGTCATTTTGGTGTGGATTTGTTCTTGTTGTCTTTCATCGGAACTGGTGTAACATTCGCCTCGTGGTTGCGAATATCAACATCCACTGTAGCTATAGCCTCTTCGGGTAGATCGCTCCATCGGATCACCTGATTGTAGCGTTGTTTCAACTGATTCTTCTTATTTGCAGGTGTCTTTGGTGGATCTATCCTTGAGACCTTCGCCATAGCAGACTTTTGCGGCAGTTGAGCTGGTACTTTCTTGATTCTGTAATGATCTGGGTCCATGTGGTGTAGGACCTGCTCATCAGTCAGTTCAATCTCCTTATTATAAGTTAGAGCATGTTGCCAAGGTACTAAATCATTGCCACTGGGTCCTCAGTAGGTTCCGCTGATAGCCATGCTACGTTTATCATATTCATCCCAAATGTGATTGGTGTGTCCATAGTATAACATTAAGATGTGCTGAGTTCAGAATTTGATTCATATTGACATGCCTGACAGTCAATCATTGCTAATGCATTCGTCCATCTCACAACATCCATCTCTGAATCATAGTGACCACCCTTGGCTGGCCTTGGGCGATCAATTGTGTGATCTGTCGTGGATGATTCATCATCAGCCTTGGGTACAATAGATTTCACCGCCCATGTGGTTGGATCAACCTTTACAGCCTGCTCTCTGTTCTCAAAGGTGAGTTTTCCCGTATCCCAATTGTGTACTACTTGCGCAGTCCTCAACCATGGTCTTCCTAGTAAAACACAATATGCAGTTGGAGATTCAGGTATATTCATGACTACAAAAGTAATCACAAACTGCATGTCTGCTATTTTTACAGGGATATCGGCAACCACACCCTTTAGTTTTACACAGGATTGATCTGCTAGCTTGATGGCAAATCTAGTTGTCTTCAGCCCTTGTAAATCCCACTTTTCATATAAAGTAGTGGAGATCAAATTGACACCTGATCCTCCATTTACTATTGTTGCCTCGTCCTCGTATCTCTTGTGTTTGATTGGCAAAGTGATATTGTGTTTCTCACTTTCCCATGTTGTCCCGATGTGGAGGACGTTACTTGTTTCTTCATAGCCGTACAATATATGAGCTCAGGCGCTACTGGCTCCTCGTCCGTTTTGGCCCATTCAACCAAAAGGATTTTAGCTTGTGGTGCAATCCGCAGTAATTCCCCGAGAGGTAAACTAACACGGCTTGCCAATAAGATTGTGAGCCTTTCAATGCGTGGTTTCTCAAGCTCCACCATGTGAAAAGGTGGTTCATGACGATGCAACCAATCGTTTTGATCAGTGCGCAATGGTGAGCCCGCTTGCAGTTCCTGTTCGCTGTCAGCTGGAGGTTCCATATGATTGTCCCTTTCTTGCTCTTTTTCCTTCACTTGTGCTCTCTGTACCCAGTGTCGTATTTTCTGGTACTGTCTTCTTTCTTCTCTCACATTCGGATATGGCACTGAAGTTGAGGGTTAGTCATCAGTGACCGATGGTGCTGGTGAGGGAGCCAATTCCTTCCTCTTTTGTGCTCACGTAACAACTAACACAGGAGCATGGAGTTGTTGCCTTTTCGGTGGCATCCCCGCTGGAACTGCTGGTTATTGTATTGCAATGAAGTTTAGTGGTGCACTGGTTCCAGCTCTCAATGGACAATTCTTGAAGCAGTATCCATAACCACATTCTCGGCAAAAGAATGTATATTGACCATTGTAAGAACATTCTGCAATCATGTGTCCTTCGCCGCATCCATAGCAGCCGTAATTTCTTCCGTCTTGACGTTGAGTTTGAGCTGTATAGGTCACAAAATACTCATTTATGGCAGGATCCATAAATGGCTCCTCCGATCCATACCATTGTTGTTGCTCAGGTTGAGATGGTGCTTGCATCTCTGGTTCTGTTGTTGTCAGGTTTACATGGGCCACTTGTTGATTGGTTGGCCCTGGTGGTGCAGATAAGGCCATACACTGTTGTTGATTCGGTGCGCCGTACCTCAATACCGCGTTTGGTGCTCCTTGATGATATGGATAAGAAGTCTGATACGGGCTTCTCTTTTGTTGAACAATGCGGGGGTTAAATGAGCAAAATGTTGTATCGTGCGATGTTGCATTGCACAGGTGGCAAAATCTATGTGTCAATCTCAGATTTTGCTTTAGGAATGGACACTTGTTTGTTGTATGCTTTTGTGTGCATATTGAGCACCATACATTCTCACGTCGGGGATACTGTAGCTGGGTTGGTTCCGGTACATGTGGCGTTGTTGCTACAGCTCCTTGTAAGGCCTTCAGTTTCTGATCAAACTGCGCCGTAAGATCTGCTGTTTGTGTAATTTTGTCATTGATCCAATAGCAATTCTGTGGATAGAGCGATGCGTTAGATGATGATGATGCTATCGAGGGGGTAGGTGTATGGGTGGATGGATATTCGTCATCAAATCCCTCATCCTCTTCCCTGATGGCATCTTCCATAGCTTCTTGCAGAGTAGCGTATTGCTCCCGTCATTTCAGTTCTTCTGATGCTCTGTGGTAGTCCTGCTAGGAACCACATTATCACCACATGATCGGGAGTTAGAGTTGCACTGCACTCGGATCGTAGATGTTTCCTTTTTAAAAAAAAAAATTTATGGAGGCTCCACCTGCCGCGGCTAGTGCTGTTCTCAATTTTTTTTTTTTAATGGAGGCCCCACCCGCCACGGCAGGTAAAGCCCCCAATTTCTTTTATACTTTTATGGAGGCCCCACCTGTCGTGGCGGGTGAGACCCCCAATTTTGTTTTTTTATAGAGGCCCCACCCGCCACAGCGGGTGGAGATCCTAAAATTTTTAAACTTTTTGTTTTTTTTTATGAAGGCTCGACCCGCCGTGGACCTTAACTTTTAGCCCTTGGCTCGTGGTGGGTGAAGCTTAAATCGACTCGTTCAATATAGTCCCTGACCCTTTCTCATTTTCCCATCTTGACTTTGCTCAGCAGGAGAAACAGGTCTTCTAGAAATTTCCTTGGTTTAAAGCGTGTAATGAGAGCCGCTTTAACTGCTTCCTAGGTAGATTTTTCTTCCTCTGACAAGTTGAAAAACCAATCCTGAGCCACTACTAATAAGGACATGGAGAACAGCATCAATTTTTCTGCAGGTGTCCATTCGCCGTAGATTTCACAAGCTTGCTCATAGATCTAGAGGAAGCGGATGAGATTTGATGATCTGTCGTATTTTGGTATTTCCATCCGTGGTGCTCTCTGGATTGCTTGCAAGGGAGCGACAGGTTTGGGTTGGCCCATTGGTTCCATTGGCGCTGGTTCCGGTTCTGCCTCTTGTTGCGCAACTGCTAATCTGAGAAGGTGTGGTTCTTGATTTGCTATCCTTCTTGCTACTGATCGTCCAGATCTCAGATTCATCCGATGGTGAGTTTCAAAGTAGTTGGATCTTGCTTGTACAGTGGGATGTCGTCTGGATCTTAAGAATCTGATCAATCTGATTGATCGGAAGTGAAATTTAGGCCTTGTACGATGGTTTTTTGTTGATAACTTTTTACTCCTTGCACTGGTTGACCTGAGATTTTGACAGTAGCTGGATCTAGTGCAGATCTTTCCACTAATATAGTCTGCAAGGTTATCTTGTGCGAGGGTTGGATGTGCGAGGGTTCTTTAATTGTTTTTAAACTTGATATCTTTCAGATCTCGCAAGGATCACAATAGCTGAATCTGGGTCAGTTCTCACTATGGAATTCTCTGCGAGAGTTAACTCTCGCACTAAGTAAAAATTTCACTGTATTTAAGGGTTCTGAACCACTATTTTGGCTTGACCAAATCTCTATACTAACTCTCACAGGCTTCATCACTGATGAAAATTGACATTTTGAATCGATTGAGGTGGTCTACGAGAGTTCTTACTGGAAAGATTTGTTGGATCTTCACTGTTTAGTGATTTTTTATCACTTAAACCCAGTTTTCTATTCACTGGAATCAAACTAACTCTCGTAGGCGCTTCTGTGTCCTTGTCTCATTGAGATGGAACTTTAGAATCCTCTACGAGAATTCTTGCCCACTGGAATTGAAAATTTTGGTGTCTGTGAGGGTTCTCTGGTACTTTCTCGTCTTTTTCTCACTGGGAACTCTCGCACAGGCACTTAGACATCAAACTAACTCTCGCAAGTTTCTCTGTGTCATGGTCTCACTGAGATGGAACTTCAGAGGGCTCTGCGAGAGTAGTGGTGAAGATATGCATTTTTTAAATTTTTTCAAGGTTTTTTTGAATTTCTTTTATGATTTTTCTCTGATTTTTGCAATCTGCTTAGAATTAACTCTCGCAGGCTTCTATGCAGGTCTAGGACAATACCTTGGAGCTGCTACCCGTCATGCAAGGGTTAACTCCCACTAGTTTTGGAGAAAATGAAATCTGATAGAAAATTTGGCTCTTTTCCCTCCAAAATGCAGATTGGTGTGTTTTTTGGGTTTTTTGGTTGGTTGATTTGGGTTTCAAGCCCTTAAAGGTTGTTCGGGGCCTCCTCTACCCTCTCACACCTCCTCCGCTAGCTGTGAACAGTCCAAACACAAAAAAAATACAGAAAACTAACTCTAAACTCCCAAAATTCTACCTAAAACTACTCTAAAAGCAAGAAATAGCTAAATTGCAGCTATACTAGTTAGTGGAAACCTATCCCCGGCAACGACGCCACTGTAGGGTCTTCGATCCGACGTAGTAATAGCCCTCCCGCCTGTCAACAAGGGTTAGTTCACTGGATAGGCACCTAACTATGCATAGGTGCTACTTTTAGTTAGTTCCCTACTTTTCATCTATCTCTACCACTACTAACACTACTCCAACTAACTATACTTCCCTAAACTAACTTCATCATGATTGTTGGTGAAAGGGAAGGGAAGAATAGAAGAGAAAGAAGGAGAAGAGAGAAAGAGAGAAATAGAGTTGAGGGGGAGGCTAGCTCAAAAGCTCAAGATGCATGCTAATGGAGAAACCATAACTATTAAAACAACAACATAGAGATGGAAACAATTAGAAACACACAACAAAAAAGCATTAGCATGAGTGCCTAGCAAATGAGGACGCTTGGCTTTCCAAATTGGTAGAGTTTTCACCTTGCATGTGTAAGTCCAACACGATGATCACATAGAGATTTGATTAATTAGAAAGTCAATAAAAGGACTTTAGGCCTTTTTGGGGGACTTTTATTGTTGTAGGGCCTATATGTCAAGTTAGTGAATAAAGTTGGGACTCGCACCAAAATTGGTTCAAATTTAAATTCAAATTGGTTCTCTCTAATTATTGAATGAGTTTCCACTCTTTTTTTAATTTGAATAGTTAGGGAGGTAGAAATGGGCCAATAGGATTGTGAGGCCATGGCCCTCCTCTCTACTATAAATAGTGCCAAACTTGAGTTTGGAAATCATGTTCATATCATCATTTCAATACATGCAAATTGGTTCTCTTATGGAATGGATTTGTGAATGTCCTTGCTCTCTATCTTTTATGCAAGGAACACTCAGAACCACCAGCCGCGACAGATATGGAGACAACCAGTTCCTGGACCAATTGGTCCCGACAGCATACCGCTGCCGCCACGGACCGAATGGTCCCAACGGCATACCGCTGGCGTCCCGGGATACGACCCTCAGCTATGTGCCAACTTAAAAATTTTGAAGCGACCTTACAACTGGCGCTTTTACCGAACACTGAAACCCAGAAGGTAATTAGAGTCATTTTGAGACAAATCCCACTTTATTGATAAATCTGAGAAGGTTACATTTCAAGTGTGTGACTGACCCTAGTCTCCGGGGCGCTAGCATGCCAAGGTGAGAGCCATGACAACATTGTAAGGGAGGCTGAGACTTGGTTGGAGCTCGCCCTGAGTCGCAACCCGCACTCTCCTATAGTATTGGTGGGATTCGGCACCCCCCCCTCATACCAAACACTCTACCTAGGCTGGTAAAGCACGTTTTTCTCTCTCTAGAATTTTCTCTTTCTAGAAAGTCATTTTCTCTCTCTAGAATTACACGTCTTGTTTACCAAGTAAAGTAACGACTGGTGATCCGTATAAAATACAAAATGCATTTCCATAAAATAATGTCAAAATTTCTTTATAGAAAAAATCATTGCTAATCCTTCACGTTCCGTTGTGGAATAATTTATCTCTGAATCTGTAAGTTGTCTGCTTGCAAATCGCATTGGATAGTCTTTCTTGTATTCACCTGGCTGTGTCAAAATTGATCCAATAGCATATTTCGAGGCATTCGTGTGAACATGAAATTCAATCATTCAATCTGGAGAACGTGTATCAGTGCCGAAGCTAATGTTTTTTTCAAATTTTCAAAAGCTTCTAATGCCTCAACTGTCCAAATAGAAACAATGGTCAATTTGTGTATAGGTCTCGCCAGATCAACAAAGAATATAATGAAAATTCGATAATAATTCGCATGACCCATAAAAACATAAACTCCACAAATTGTTCCTGGCGGTGGTAATTCCACAATAACTTTGATTTGGGAATAATTCGTCACAATGCCATGCCTTGGTACCACATGCCCAAGAACAACTCCATGAGAAACCCGTATCTGACACTTTTTTGGATTTAAGAAAATTTGGTACTTGCGACAATGTTCAAATACTCTTTCTTTGAAAGCAAACTGCATCACTCTTTGGACTGAACTAGGTGCATTACAGAGTCCAAAAGGTATTACTTTATAAGCATAAGTGCCACATTCTATTACAAAGGCTGCTTTATGGCGATCCACAGATGCAATCTTGACTTGGTTGTATTCACTGAATCCATCTAAAAAATTGTAAGCTTCTGTTCCAGCAAGGCGATCCAAAATGCTTTTGGTAAAAGGTAACAGAAATTGATCCTTTTGTGTCACTTTGTTCAAAGCCTTGAGATCCACACAAATTCTCAATTTTTCATTCTTCTTAGAAACAATGACAATTGGTGAAACCCAGTCAGTGTGCTCGATCTCATAAATGAAATCGACTTCAAGAAATCTCTGTAACTCTTTCTTTCTCAAATTCGTAACATTAGGATTACAGCGATAGAACTTTGTGACCTTGGGAACTGCATCAAGTATTAAGGGTATGGTATGCTCAATAACTGATGTCGGAATCCCTTTGAGATCTTTATAAGTCCAAACAAAGCAATCTTGATACTTGATAAGCAAGAAACTGTTCAGGAGTAAGTTGTGCTTCAACTTGTACAATCTTTTCTGGTTCTCCTGGTTCCGCAAGATTCATAGGCTACGTCCTAATTAGGCCATCATAAACATCTTTCGATTCTGGCACTTGTTCTATAGGTTCACGACGTGCTTCTGGTAACATGATAACCACATCATCTAGAGTATAGCATTTGAAATGCTCTGGCATATCATGTTGGACTTCATCTGATTGTTCTTCGTCAAAAGGATTAGGCTTGGATCTTCGTTTATCTTTCTTAGCAGGAATCGATTGTGGAGGCGATGACTTCCGAGAAGATGGATTCTTCTTTGAAGGTGATGACTTCCTGGATGGTGATGTCTCACGAGAACTCCGACTTGAAGAATCATCCTTGACTTTCCCTTTGTCTTTATCCAATAAGGGTGGCACATTCTTTTTGGGCTACTGGTTTGATAGTCCAAGTGATCGGATCAACTTTGACTACATGTTCACGATTTTCAAAAGTGATTTTTCCGGTATCCCAGTTATGAATTAATTGCGCAACTCGTAACCATGGGCAGCCCAATAGGACTCCATACACATTTGGTGCATCAAGTAAGTCCATTGCTACAAAAATAATGACAAAATGTACTCCAACAATTTTGATAGGTATGTCATCAATCATTCCTCGTGGTTTGATCAGCTAGCTTAATGGCAAAAGTCACAACCTTAATCCTTATAAGTCCTCACTTTGCACATAGCTTTGTTGAGATCAAGTTTACTCCCGAACCTCCATCTATCACGGCTGCTTCTTTGGAAAATTGTCTATGTTGTATTGGCAAAGTGATATTTTTTTGAACACTTTCCCAGGCTGCTCCGACATGGAGTACCTCATTAGATTCTTCAAATCCAACACAAAAAAGTGGTTCTTGATGGGCTTCTGGTTCAGTTTGAATTAACTTTTGCGCTAATACTTCTTTTGCTTTCAGCACCAACTTCAGAAATTCTCCTAATGTAATATTTATCCTACTAGAAAAAACATTCATGAGTAACTATGTTTGTGGCGCTTCTGGTTCAGTCATCTTGAAAGGTTCTTCATGATGAGAAAACTGAGTATTCATATTGGTCCATGAATTATTCAGTGGCTGCACAGGTGAAGACTGGATTCGGCTGCAGCTTTAGCAGCTTCAAGCTCCTCTTTTTCTTACAAATGTTTAACCCATTGCCTTATATCCTGATATCTCCTCTTTTCTGCATGGAGATTTGGATAGACTCCGGATGCTGTTGGTATATCAGTTAATGGTATATAATAAGCAAGTACTAGATCTGTTATCGGTTCTTTCTGCTTTTGAGCTCTAGTAACAACCACCAAGGGTATACTTGGTTCAGATTGAACTGCTGGTCTTTGCTTGATTGTTATGAAATTGACAAGAGTTGTGGCCAGTGGCGGCTTCGGTCTTGTTGGACACTCCTTTTAGCAATGCTCATAACCACAGTCACGACAGAATGTTACAAATTTGTCTTTGTTTGGACATTCTGCAACTCTGTGATTTTCTCCACATGCAAAGCATCCAAGCGGCGCTCTAGTCCAATTTATAGATGCTTGTCGTTGTGCGACAACATAAATAGCATATTGTTCTGAAGGACCACTCTCATGATCATTACTATAATTCCATTGCTCATTGCCTAATATCCTAGTGGTTTGTCCTGCTATATAAGGCAACATACCGACTATTCATTGATCTTTGCAAACACACAAAGGTGTATAACATTGCAATTTTTTTATTAACAAATTAGCTTAACAAGCTACCACACGGCTCTCAAATGTAAGGTACTTAGCATCCTTTCAAATGCATATTAAGCTCACACTTATATTTTTATCCATTAATACCATATTGAAATTAATGTCAAATTTTGATTATAAAATTTTCTCAATATAGAAACACATCATAATGTCCATAAATACATAAGATAGCATGTAATATTCACCTAATAATTTCAATTCGTCAGAGCATAATAATTTGAGATAATGATCATTTAATTTTTAGTCCACATTTTATTATAAGTATACACTTATTCAAAATCTAAAAACAAAATCTTATTTGCTTTTAAATTAATCATAAAGTTGTTGTTTATTAACATGTTATTCATAACAGATAAAAAACAAAAATTACAACAAAGTAATTTTGCCATGCGTGGCACTGCCACGCGTGGCAAATTTCCAAAGCCAAATTTTTCTACGCGTGGCAAATTTTTTGACAAATTTTTCCATGCGTGGCAATAAAAAAGGCCATCGCTCTGGAATTTTCTCTGGAGATTTGCCACGCGTGGCAAATCTTAAAAAATCATGTCAGATGAAAATTGGTTAAATAACAACCGTACGTGGCACTTCCATGCGTGGCTGTGCTACGCCGACATATTTTGGCGCTCATATTTTAAGTTTTAGCTTAAAAAAAATTTGTGTGGCACTGCCACGTGTGGCAGTGCCACGCAAAATTAAAATTTTTTTGTTGGACCTCACCTCCAACCTAGATTTCACCGGCAGGGTCCTCGAAAACATTTTGGCGTGGATATGCCACACGTGGTAGTGCCACGCATAAAAAAAAGTCAAAATTTCAACTAAGTATCGGGTCCGCGTGGCAGCGTCGCATGGCAAAGCACACATATATGTAGTTGTGAATATGTCGTCCCGCACCCCACAAGGCACAGACCACGCTATCACCAACCTAATGACAACAACTTGCCTCATCTATCCTATACATGCAAATGGTGCCAGGCCCGAACCGCGGGAACTGACCGTGCTTACACCTCAAGGGCAACACCTTGACACATCAAGTCCCCCATTCTGCCAATCACCCCGACCGTGGACGCATCTGTGCTTACACTGTGGGCAACAGTTTGCACAACGGCTGTCCTGACAAATCCCAAAAAGTAGCCATCCCTGTGAGACTTGCATAGCTGACCGGTTAGTCGACTCTGATACCACATGTTGTGCCGGCGCCTCAAAGGGCGTTGGGACTTGAGCGGTTTTCCCAACACGCGCTTAAGTCTAACATTCATCCATTCTGCACTTACGTAAAAGCCAACTTAGAATCTGTCCCCAGAATGTAACCATAGGCAAAGACAAGCCGCACATGAAACCCAAGACATAGTTGTCGCCAAACTAACCAAATGGCATAGCGGCGAGCCACACATCGGTGACATGGACCCTTAGGCGCCGGTGATACAAACAGGTTGTAGTAAGGGTCCTTCCACTTGGACCAGTCCCGGAGGCGAAACCAAAATGGTAATCATCTCCAAGGATCAACTTTATTAAATTTGGAAGAGGTTACATTCATACATAGACTGACTGGTCTCGGAGCCACCAACACGTGCTGGGCATAGTGTCTGGCTCGCGCTGGTAGAGGGAGCTGAGACTTGGTGACTAAATTTTTGGTGCTGGTTGAGTTTATCAAGTTTCTGTCTGTCGGACTCCCCCTATAGTTCTGGTGTGATTCGGCGTGCCCCCTCTGTCCTGGAATATAGTGCTTTCTGGTAAAGCACGCTTTTCTAGACTTAGTTTTTATTTTGTTGATTAAGCCTGGCAAGCCTGACAAAATCAGTCTGGCTCCTGGCGGCAAAATCAACTTGGTTCCTGACTAGGTCATGACTCGAGCTCCAGAGTTAGCTCATGACTTGTGACTACTTGATTGGCTCACCAAAGGTCGGAGGCTCAGTCCTTGGCTATCTAACTTGCTCTAGGACCTTAGGGAGCGTCACCCCTTAGAGTCTTACAGGGCACACTGGGTGCACCCGAGTCAGCTTTACAACAGACATATATGCAACATATGTATTCTCTATATGCAATGTGCAAAAGAAAATAAATGTGAAACAAACCTATGTATTGAAGCATTTGCCTTGAGTGCCAAACAAGTTGCTATCATAACCTGCCTTTTGAGGCAATAAGTAGATTTGGATGTCATTACATGAATACATCCATAATAAGCTTATAGATATTTGATTGATCACAAACATTGCATCAATGAGGAATGAAAGTCTACTAGTGGTATCGAATAATAGTGTCAATCCCATGCCATTGCTTTTGATTGTAGCAAAATCAATTACGAACTTTCAAGGAACATATTGGGTGCAACACCGAGAGAAAGTCTATGTGCAAAGACCAAATAGAGAGCTATGATAAGCGGCTTTCATTCTAAGAAAAATGAATTCTTAGCTGAAAAAACAACACCAAAGAAGAAATATAATGGGGCATGCCAAACGGAAAGGAAGGACAGGGTGGTGTCACGCCAAAATGAAGAAATAAGACGCTGAAATTCGAGCTAGTCACGCCAAAAAGGCTGCTTGGGTTCAGCTTCCCAAGCTCGGCGTGCAAGAGCGAGCAGCTGCCCAAGGACACATTTGCCAATGGTTGCATCTGCATCTGCAACCAGTAGGGGTACGCATGCCTCCCATACCCACCACCAAATCCCATCCATCCCACCACCACATCCCATCCGATTGCCCAAAGACTGAACGGACAATCCGCACTACCACCCAGCTGAGTGCTGCCGCATGTGAAAGGTCATTCGTGTCTCTTGTGGGACTGAACGACTGAACTCTGAAGTCGTCTCTTCAGAGCCATCTATTCTAAACTTCTCTTGATCTCTGATCTTCAAGCTGCCGTCAGTGCCGTGTATACTTCTGTAGTTCTGTACTGAGAAGATGAATGTTAATGAAAATGGTGGACGACTGTGGAGTTTGTGCCATACAAGATCTCAGAGAGGTGTGGTGGACCTGGGATTCTGGAGTCAGGAGCAGCGAGCTGGCTGCTGAAGCCTCAAGGATAGCTCTTTCACAGTCTTTCAGCAGGCTTCACGAATCACTGTTCAGCATGCACTTTACAGGCGTGCTAAAACAGCTATCCTTGATCTTTTTGACTTATCGGATCTCCAGCCTCCATATAGGCCTGGCCGCCTGAAGTTCTTGTCAAGTGACAACGTACCAGCCTGGTGCAACAATGAGTCATGACTGTCGAGCAGGGAGCCGGACTCATTAGTAATTAGTAATTACTCAGGGGTCCGGAAATATCTGGCCAACAAATTTTATTGAGCGTACGTTTCATAATTATTGAAGTTCTTTACAATTTGAGCCTAGCATTAAATAGCCAACAAAATCTGCTGGGATTAAGGCTTTGAGCTATTTTCAACTTTCAAGTGTTGCCAAGCCGTAAATACACAGTGCACACTGCACCGAACGCAACGCAGACGGCAGCAATGCAGCAGATCAGCTCAGCAGATATATTCGTATATAGTGCTCGCAAAAAACCAACAAATACAAACATCCAATTGTTGAAATTTATTTTCTCTGGCTTTATTTTAGATTTATTTACTTTTTGATGGTAAAAAAGCAGCGGCCTTTATAAATTTCAGCTTCTAAGGTTTTAGATTAACCTTTTATCTATTTCAAAAAATAATTATCTGGGTTTTTAATAAGGTCAGTTTACAACTTTTTTACGATCGGAGCAATGGTACATACAGACTGTACTATAGATTATTGGTAGTGTAGAATACTGTAAATTCATTATACAGCTTGGGGCTTATTGCATGACGTCTCTCAGGAGTCACGACTCAGGAGCTTTAATCTTATGTCACCTACTCTATATGAGACCCTGTCATGGGATTTTACTGTTGCTTATACACATTGCATACAGCATTTCTTCTGAACAATATGGGTTATAAGTTGTTATAATTATGAGTTATGGGTTGTAGCACTATAGTTTGTGCATGTGAGTCGTGAGTCGTGACTACATATCGTGTATTCCAGTCTACGTGGAATCAGGACCGTTCTGGTCAAATTTGAGTCGATTACAACAGGTAACATTAACAATGAACAGCACGTCCCTGACTCCTGGTTTCGTCCTCCCAAAAAGCCTTGACCGGGGCCCCGGGTGCTGGCCATGGAGCAGCCTGAAGGGTGGCCAGTAGCCAGTACTGAGAGTCTGAGTATCCGCTTGGTAATTGCTAGAAATCTCCTATCGAGTCTCATGAGACTCTCAAGTCTCGACTCTCATCTTCAACCAGTTGCAATACGATGAGATATTTCGGATTTTGGGTACATGGGCGTTAGGAATTTATGGGCTTTGTCCCAGGCTGTAGTGCAGACTCCACACTTTTGAAAGTGATTGTAAACGAGGTGGTGTGCCATTGAGCTTGAAATATCATTGGCAAGGCTGGCAACTAGTGTGAATCATGTAAACGGTGTCCCTACATAGTTTTTGATAAGGGACTCCCTGTCTTTTTGGTGTCGTGGGCAAATATTGTAAACAGTGTAACAAATGTCTATATCACACAACTACCTTAAACATCAAGAGTCTTGAGACTTGCATCATACGACCTAGGTGCTAGACATGATCCGCTTTCCACCAACCCTTCTCTTGAAATCTTCAATGAATGTTCAACCAGCACTAACCTTCTGGACTTCAACTAGGCAAGGAATCATTAGTTTATTGAGCACTTTATTGAAGCTAGTTAATTATCTTGGGAACATCAAGTTATCTATAAGCTGACTTTGGAAGGTCACGCTGGTTCATTTTTGTGTGGTCTTGACTCTTGTAGCTTCCCTGAAAATTGTTGCCAGCTAGCTATGAATTGGTGGGTAGACCGATTTTGAATTTATATACCATGGGGAGTTGGGGAGGGTCAAATGTTGTAAACTTGGCCCACTGGCCACGGGCACGCGTGCAAGCTGCCAGTTGGGATCCCACCCGCAACCGCGTAGCCACCTGCCTATATGTGACCCTAAAAAGGTTGATACCAGGGGACATGAGATAATGTGCAACCACTTCTTATATGGAAAGGAACCCAAGGACCCTTTCTGTTATGGGACAATGATGGAGAACAAGCATGCGCTTAGGCACCTTCATGCAAGCAGGCAGGCGCACAAGCCTCCTGTGTGTGGATTGACCAAACTGTTCAACACCAACAATGGTAAGCATAAATTGTAATGTTGTAACCCACAAATAATAAGACATTCCCTAACTTCTAACGTTTTGATATCTATGAGAGACAAATAGCCTTAGTGTTGCGCCGGCGCCTCAAAGGGCGTTGGGACTTGAGCGGTTTCCCCAACACGTGCTTAAGTCTAACATTCATCCATCATGCACTTACGTAAAAGCCGACTTAGAAACATGACAAGCTTAACCATTCAGACTTAAGAAAACTGAAATCCCAACCAACCCGAAAGCCAACTCAGAATTCGTCCCCAAAAGGTAACCAAAGGCAAAGACAAGCCACACATGGGACTCAAGGCATAGTGGTCGCCAAACTGACGAAATGGCATAGCGGCGAGCCACACGTCGATGATGTCGACCCTTAGGCGCCGGCGACGCAAAAAGGTTGTAGTAAGGGTCCTTCCACTTGAACCAGTCCCGGAGGCGAAACCGAAATGGTAATCATCCCCAAGGATCAACTTTATTAAATTTGGAAGAGGTTACATTCATACATAGACTGACCGGTCTCGGGGCCACCAACACGTGTTGGGCATTGTGCCTGGCTCGTGCTGGTAGAGGGAGCTGAGACCTGGCAACTGGATTCCTGGTGCTGGTTGAGCTGCCCAAGTTTCTGTCTGCCGGACTCCCCCTATAGTTCTGGTGTGATTCGGTGCACCCCCTCTGTCCTGAAATATAGTGCTTTCTGGTAAAGCACGCTTTTTAGAACTTAGTTTTTATTTTGCTGATTAAGCCTGGCAAGCTTGGCAGAATCAGTCTGGCTCCCGAACATGGGTCTCGGGAGCCGTCCCGGCGGCAAAATCAACTTGCTTCATGACTAGGCCATGACTCGATCTCTAGAGCTAGCTTATGACTTGTGAGTACTTGACTGGCTCACCACAGGTCGGAGGCTCAGTCCTTTGACTTCCTAACTCGCTCTGGGATCTTTAGGGAGTGTCACCTCTTAGAGTCTTACAGGGCACGTTGGTGCACCTGAGTCATCTTTACAACATCCTCCCCTCATTTAAAAAAGTTGATGTCCTCATCAGGGCCAAACTAGACCTAGAACACATGGCACGGGCTTAATTCACCGGCCGTAACAACTTTAAATTAAAGCTACATTGGCAGTAGCACAGGAAAAGTGTAGATCAAGTTCACTTACGTAGAACCTATGTAAAGCTGCAAGTGATTTATTGACAAACTAAGAAAGATACCTGGAAGTTCCTTGAACTTCAGAGTGGTCGTGAGTGTTCATACATGAGACATGCCGCTAGGTAGTGCATTGTGTGCCAATATGGAAAAATGGCTGTTGCGTTGATTTTTCTGCAAGTAATCTTATAGCACTTCCGGGGCTCTCGCCTTAAATTTGTCTTCGTACTCCCAAGAAGCCTCAATGAGTGGAGCCCGTAGCCACTTCACTAGATATTCGCGTTGAACACCAGTTCGCTTTCTATGTGCCAATATTTGTTCTGGTACAAGTTGTCTCTTTGTATCCTCAAGTGCAGTTGGTGGGTGACGGAGTTCGAGTTGTCGATCAAATCGCTCATCCAATTTGTCTCGTTTGAGTAATGAGATGTGAAACACATTGTGGATATCCAAGCTGGATGGCAGCGCCAATCGATAAGCCACTGGGTTGATCTTGTTTGTGACATAATATGGCCCAGCATAAGGTAGAACAAACTTATGAGATAAGCCTTTTGGCAACGTGATATTTTTAGTGTTCATCCAAACTTGATCTCCTTCTTAAATTTCAGTTCTCGTCGATGTGGGTTCACATCAGCTGCCATGCTTCGTTTTGATTGCTCCAAGAATGCCTTCACCTCTGTAAGCTTTGTGTGCCACTCATTGATGAATTCCTCCACAGTGGGTACTGGAGTTTCTTGCACGCCTGTAAGAAAAGAGCTCGGAACAATTGGTAACCGATCATTGCTTATCTCGAAGGGTGCCTTTCCAGTAGATCTGTTCACTTGGTTGTTATGCGCGAACTCGAGGATATCCAAGTAGCTGACCCAATCAGATTGGTCCCAAGCGACATAATTTCGTAAATATTGTTCAATCTGTCGATTGACTCGCTCAGTCTGCCCATCTGTTTGAGGGTGATAAGCAGTGCTGAAATTTAGTCCAGTTCCCACGAAGTGAAAAAGACAAGTCCAAAACTTTCCTACGAACTTGGTGTCTCGATCGGAAATAATCGTTCTAGGTAGGCCATGGTATTTGAAGACACATTTGAAAAATAACCTTGCCACTTCTTCGGTTGTCACTGAACTTTTAGTTGGTACAAGGTGAGCTTGTTTTGAAAAACAGTCAACCACCACATCTGTGTCTACCTTGAGAGTAGATGTAACATTTCTGGTTGGCAAGCTGAATTGTTCCACTACGCTCCTTGAGATATAGTTATGTGAAGCTCCAGAGTCAATCATGAAATCTGACTTCCTCCCTGCGATCTTCCCTGATAAGAATAACAATCTTGAACTAGTCTTGGGAGTTGCCCCATGGAAGTTCCTTTCCATACTTGTGTGTCGTCCACCCACAAATGTACCTCAAAGGGCGCTGGGACTTGAGCGGTTTTCCCAACACGCGCTTAAGTCTAACATTCATCCATCATGCACTTACGTAAAAGCCGACTTAGAAACGTAACAAGCTTAACCATTCAGACTTAAGAAAACTGGAATCCCAACCAACCCACAAGCCAACTCAAAATCCGTCCCCAAAAGGTAACCAAAGGCAAAGACAAGCCACACATGGAACTCAAGGCATAGTCGACGCCAAACTGACCAAATGGCAGCAGCGAGCCACACGTCGGTGACGTGGACCCTTAGGCGCCGGCGACGCAAAATGGTTGTAGTAAGGGTCCTTCCACTTGGACCAGTCCCGAAGGCGAAACTGAAATGGTAATCATCCCAAAGGATCAACTTTATTAAATTTGGAAGATGTTACATTCATACATAGACTGACCGGTCTCGGGGCCACCAACACGTGCTGGGCATCGTGCCGGTGAAGGGAGCTGAGACCTGGCGACTGGATTCCTGACGCTGGTTGAGTTGCCCAAGTTTCTGTCTGCCGGACTCCCCCTATAGTTCTGGTGTGATTCGGCGCACCCCCTCTGTCTTGAAATATAGTGCTTTCTGGTAAAGCACGCTTTTTAGGACTTAGTTTTTATTTTGCTGATTAAGTCTGGGAAGCCTGGCAGAATCAGTCTGGCTCCCGAACATGGGTCCCGGGAGCCGTCCCGGCGGCAGAATTAACTTGCTTCCTGACTAGGCCATGACTCGAGCTCCAGAGCTAGCTCATGACTTGTGACTACTTGTCTGGCTCACCACAAGTCGGAGGCTCAATCCTTTGACTTCCTAACTCGCTCTGGGACCTTTAGGAGTGTCACCCCTTAGAGTCTTACAGGGCACCTGAGTCGGCTTTACAACACAGCCTAAGGCTTTTTCCATTTGCAACGTGCTCATACCTGAAGCTTTTAATCTGTGAAGGCCAGGAACTTGGAATTGGGAAGCAGCTTGTCTGGGTTTCTAGTTGCCAATTGCAAACAACTGAGGAGAATTAAGATGTCTCCGTGACACTAGAGACTCGAGAGTAGGCACTAAGCAAAATGTTAAAAAGTAGCTGGATCATAGTTTTTTATATTGCATTCTGGATCACAATTGTAAAATAGTGTTAGCGTTTGGGTGTTTTATAACTGAATTAAGGTATAAAGCGATAACACGAGACCCCGAAGCTAGCACGTCCTTATAGTTTACAAGCTGCAAATTGAGATGTATACTTCTTTTGATAACAACGACCGTGACAAAGGCTCAACTAGTTTTTCTCTTCACCATATAGCAATGCCCCCAAAACTATGCGCCACTGACGAGCACCGTCCACCAATAGTCTAATACCTATCTTTTCCAAACTTTGCTGGAAAAGTACTGTAAAGTTTAAACTGTGGAGACTGAGTCAGAGAGCCTCTACTCAAATTTTGAAAGTCAGTCGCCACCGTAAGACTGCAGTTGCACGATAATTCAAGCCTCAAGGAATCTGACAAGCTGCGCAGCTAGTTTCTCGCTGATTCAGCTTTCCATTATCCGACTTCCAAGTTCCAAGTCAGTCCTTTGAAATTTGTGCATCAGTGAGTGTAGCTGCTCATGCTACCTGACACCTGACTAATGAGTGATGAGTCAATGCTGGCGATGAGGCATAGATATATCATGTTAGAGAGCGGGTGGTGGATGTCGGCGGTTGACTGAAATGACTCTCAATCTGGGGATATGACTAAATGGTCATGCTCACCCCAGCCTCCAGGACTAAATACTTTGTATTCAACTGATAAAAGTCAGTTTGTTTAATTCGAGAGCACAGATTGCCAAGCTCATGATTTAGTCTTAACTTGAGGTTACCTTGCTTTTCTAAGGATACCAAATGGAGAGAAAAAAAACTTAACAAATTCAATGATGGAGACGAAGCTCCCCAACAATGCATCTTGGGTTAGCATTATTGGACTAACATACATATATATATATATATATATATATATATATATATACACATACTAGCATAGTGTGCTCACGGACGTCCGATGGTATGTATGTGTATGTGTATGTGTGTGTGTGTAAATGTATATGTGTATATATATGTATGTGTATGTATATTTATATGTATAGTATGTGTATGTGTACATGTATATGCATACATGTATGTATATGTATGTGTATGTATATTTATATGTTTATGTGTATATGTATGTGTACGCATTTATATGTATATATATATGTGTGTGTGTGTATGTCTACGTGAATGTGCATATGTATGTGTGTACATGTGTATATGTGTGTATATATGGATGTATGTGTATGTGTGTGTATATATGGATGTATATGTGTATGTATTTATATGTGTGTATGTATATGTATGTATGTCTACGTGTGTATATATATGTGTGTGTATGTGTGTATATATATATATATGTGTGTGTGTGTGTGTGTGTGTGTGTGTGTGTTTGTATGTATATGTGTGTCTGTAGATGTGTATGTGTTGTATGTGTGTGTGTATGTGCATGTGTATCTGTGTGTGAATATGTGTGTGTATCTATACGTGTCTATGTATGTATGTGTAAGCATGTGTATAATCAGTGCTTGAAAGTCAACAATTACGTCCAGACAAATTTTAAAGTAGAGTTCAAAACTATCTACCATTACCCTTTTCAAAATGCTTATTGAAGACCATCCCTTTTTTTTAATAACAACTTATAAAAATGTTTATTGCACTGTCAATTTCACATTGAAATAGTCGAAGTGTAACCAAAGGTTTAACCAAAAAGCAATACACTTCAAAGGAAACCTCGTTAATGAAAGTTAAGCATCAACGAGAAGTAAATTCATGATCATTTCATGGCACTTCAACTCTTCATACCCATAGCAACAACCATATTGAGGGGATTAGAAGACTGTTCGGACGAATTTTTTCATTGTTAACATTCATAGAGTTGTATGAAGTCTGATCAAAGAACTCAAGACAGTTTGTTCATTGTGTTTCATAGTGACCGAAACAAGCAAATAAATCATGAGAGCATTTCTTAATTAGAAGTGTGTGTGTGTGTGTGTGTGTGGATAGTAGACTGGGCTAGCAACACCCTTACATTCTCTCTCTAAAAATATATATTTATATACTAGTTGAGTGTGCCCATCATTGACGCAGCCGACAATCTAGGCCAACGATCTAGTGGGTATGCCCATTGTTGATAGACGGTCGACAATTTGGGTGACGGACGATGATTTGGATGGCGGCCAATGATTTAGGAGGAAAGCCAATGGCAGTTGACGGATGACTGACGAAGTCGAATGTGGTCGCATCTTTAAACTGGCCAATGTTGGTTATGGACAATATTGAGTTTCAACCAATAGTCTACATGGCGGCCGATTCACATGGGTCAGGAGGGGAAATCACATGTTGTTGGGGGTGGAGTGCGGGTGTGCTCGCCGAAAGAGAACAAAGTTAGATGCAGCCGAAAGTCAGTGGTAAAGCAAGGCTTTGGGGGTGGGACTCTCGATGGATTTTGTAGAGCGAGGGAGGATATGGGGTTCCCCCTCAATGTCATAGGCGGTCGATGGTTGGGGTAGCGGTTGATGATTGGGGTGGTGCCTAATGGTTGAGGTGGCAATCGATGATTTGCAGACGACCATTATTTTGGGGTGTTTTGGATAGGCGGCCCATGGTTGGGGTGGTGGTCGATGTTTGACGGCGGGTGCGCCTGTCGTTGACGGGCGACCAACGACGGGATGACAGCTTGTGGTTGAGACATGTGGATGATGCTCAGAGTGATCGGTTGATGATCTACTTAGCCATCCTCTCCCTCCCCGTGGTCTGTGGCATAGCATTTCTTAACCATTCTCTCTCTCTCTCTCTCTCTCTCTCTCTCTCTCTCTCTCTCTCTCTCTCTCTCTCTCTCTCTCTCTCTCTCTCTCTCTCTCTCTCTCTCTCTCTCCCACATGTGCACAGTCCCCAAAAAAAACGAAGAGCAACAAAAACCAGAGGATTTGAACCTTTGCATTTGCGTTTCAGGTCCTTGTCCGAAAACAAACTCATATCCTTCACGTGATGTGGACGGACGCAGACTGGCGGCTCACACAGCGTAGATCAAAGAAGAGGAATTTAAAAAATAGGTGGTCCAAAGCCTCAAAATAAGTCTTTCGACACATCGTTTCAAGTTTCTGATGTGCCGAACCAAGCATTAGAGGAGTTCTAAATCCAAAAAAGACTCTTTGTAAAGATTCTTTTTATGTTTTTTTCTCAAATTATTCTTACACATGGACCAATCAAAACACTCAAATTTGAAATCTACGTAACATAACTTTTTTGAGTCCACATTTTGATTCCACACTAAAAATGGCATAACTTTTTAGTGGTAAGTCCAATTTAGCGGAGTTTGGTGCATTGGAAAGCGCTCAACAAGCGCTTTCCAATGATATGTTACATGACATACTTCTGAGTTATGATTAAAAAGTTATGGCAAGTCAAAAGTATTTGTGTTATAATATTTTAATAATATAAAGGACATCTTGCACGAATGCTTAAAGGCTATTTTTTGAACTCAAATCTCCCCTAATGTTATTTCAGAATGACAATTGCAAATCCATAATGCTCCGAAATGATGTTCCGACCCTTCTTACTTGAAAGAAAATGTTGTTGATGTGCTTTCATTAACTTTTGTAAGCATTAGAGAAAATATGGGCTCAAAGAGGGCCCTATAAAAAATGCCATGTAGGAGAGAGAAAAATAACTATAAAGTAATTATAATATCATTTTCTAACTTCTTTACGCATCTGCCCGCACTACTTTCCATGTAAATGAATGCACCTTAGTTTAGTCACATCAAACTTCACTGGTGCTTAGCCATAGTTAAAATATATTTTTTTAAAATGCTGAAATATTTCAGGAATATTGTATCCTATTGATCCATATTCATTGCAACATCCAGATTTTCATTTGGTGAGTCAGTTAATAATCTATGTATCATGGTAAAAATGGCCTTTTGGGTTACCGTGAGAATTTGATGCTCTATGGGAATGCACATTCAATGCAAAGAATATATTATTTCGAAGAGGAATCAAGAAAAATATCAAAGAAGTTCGAAGACAAATCTACAAAGATGAAAACTTGTTTGGATGAAAATGAGATGCTCAAGGAGGAGATCCAAAGGTTGAAATCTTCTTTGCATCATTATACAACTAGTAATGATGAGATAAAAATTGCATTTCAATCCATGCGTACTCATATTTGTCTCTTGTTAAAGATATAGATGTGCTCAACAAAAATGTCGAAGCAACAAGAGGAAAAGACTGGTAAACAAAGATATATGTAATCTATCATCCAGAGGAGGTAATAGAAAAAGACGAATCCGTGCATTCAAATAAGTTATAGCTTATTTGGTATTGAATATTGCTTGAACTTTTTGATTCATTCATAATCACTAATTTTGTTATTTATTCATTTCAACTTTCTGTTGATTTGCTTATTATATACTGCTGTGAATACTATGAGTGTCCTAATTTATACTAACATTTTCATGAACATTATGTTTGCAATTGCAAATCAGCATTGGTTGTTGAAGACCATTTGGCCGATGAGATTTCGATTGGAAACTCACTAGGCTCTATCTTGACTTCTAAATCTATGAAATCAATGTTAAATAATAACAAAATGAAAAAGATTAAGACTTCAGTTACTGATAGCATTATGGATGAAGTTGGAAAAATATTAGACACTACATTGCTTCATGGGGCATGTGACTTTTCTAGCATCAGTAGGAAGTATATGCAACAATGTTTAAGATGATAAAGGAGGCATTTGCACAGGTAAATATTAAAAAGTTTCCAATCCCACGACCATTTCATCTTTTTAAAAAAAAGGACATGTTAGACCAAGGTATGCAGACAATAGTTGGTAATCCATCTCATATCAATAAAGTGTATTGCTCGAAAGGAGAAAGTCTAGCTTATAACAATCCCAACAATTTATTTATTGACATTAATCAGTTATTAACATTCATCATAAATTTTTATGGTATTTCAAATGAGAATGTCAATAACAAGTTGATAGTTGTTCTCAAATTAGATGAGTATGAAATTATAAAAGGACAAAAAATTGAAAGATTCAGTCTCACAATCATGAATGGAGCACTTTCAAATTCAGAAGACTCAGAAGGCCTCAATTTCAGTGTTCAATCAAAAAATGTTATCTGGTGGTTGGCAACATTTCAGGTATAGCAGTTTCTTCGCATAATAAATAGGAATAATCATTTGAATAATCTAAAATGAGTTTTGGTCTCATATTAACAATTTACCAAAATATGACTAAACTTGTTGAAATCTCTCACACTCCCTCTTCAACTAGTTTTGGCATAGTTTTAACCATAGTACTGTGATCCAACTTTAGAATGATCTTCATCCTAAGTATAGATCTCATTTTTAAGGTTCTAAAGTATCTTTCATAATTGATATAGAGAATAGTGTCCAAATTGGATGTTTTTCAATTTTACACATCAAGATATAACTAGAACATGAAGAACCAAATAGAATGTAAATGAAATGATTCCTCCATGTTTCAAACTTTGAACTCTTTGAAAAATTACAGCAACCAAACAATAAATGTGAGTGATGACCATTTGCTTGCTTGTCTCCTCCAACTTTGTCCTTTCTTGATATGTGTCCACCATAAAACTCTATGAATGAGCCTCCATCTCCATCTTGCCACAAGATATCATCAACACTTGATGACTTGTCCATGAATGAGTGAAATAATGAACCTCCATTAGCTTCATTTCCATCAGCAAAGTCATCCAAGAATGCTAGTAAAACTCCAACAATAAGACATTGCAAGACAATGTAGTTAGTTTATCCATATATTAAACAATTTGCACACATCCACATAAAATTGGTCAAACATGAGATAGAACAAGTAAAGTAAACCTGAACAACACTTCCTTGCTACTCCTTTGAACTTACTTGAGTCTATAACCTACAAAAATAGATCCATAACATCTTTTCCAAATAACCTTCATTTGATGCTCTTGACTAGATCCAAATTGCCACCTTTCCTTTTGTATTGTTGAAGCCCTTTGAGACCAACCTCTTGATCATCAACTTGACCATCAAAATCATTGAAAAAAAAATTGTTTTTCATATCCATTACTTGATTTTATAGCATGATAACCATGAGAACCAATATCTACTTGCATAGCATCATCTACACAAGAAGATTCTCCAAAACATGTGAGTAAAGCAAAGTGAGTCGCTTCCACTTGCTTTTCTTTCTCTTGAACATCAAAGATATCAAAGATATGAATATCTTTAGACCTGAACCTCTGAAAATAATACCTCTCAAACATATGACCTAGATCCAACAAGTTCTGATCAATGCTTGATCTCGATCTTTCATAAAGGTTAGTGAAAAAAATGTCACCAATGTCACCATCATAAATCAAAAGATAGATTCCAAACTTTCCATCCAACATGACATAGAGTAGGTGAAGATGAGTATCAAACCTAATAAATCCAGCCTTCTTGAGTCCATAACAAACCTCAATAAGCTCACCAATGAGATCTCCCTTGCCTTGAAAAAACTGTCTCTCGATTTGTTCCATGTATGTAGTCTTCTCCAACCAACCTTTTGTCATCTTGATCATGAGTGATCAATTCATAATCATAGAGTCCTTTGAGTTGATAAAGAGATGTGAGATCCATGCCTTGGATCTTCCCAAGAACCAATCTTTCATTGCTCTTTCCTTAATAAGTCTCTCTCTTAATGATTGCATCATAAGAAGTAGAAACCTCAAAAACATTAGAATCCTTGAAAAAAATTATTAGTACCTTCAACATAAAGATGATTGAAATACTCTCTTTTTTCAAAAAGAACTTCTACTCAATGTTCTAGGTAATGACTCATATGATAATGATTCTTCTTCATTATCATTCACAATGACATCATTCAAAGTACATTCTACTTTGAACTCTTCACATACTTCTCTTCTTCTTGACTTGTGACTATCTCCCTCACCAAGTCTCTTGATAGAACCATTTGATCTATTCTCTTTATGAAGACATGCATGCACCTAGCAACATCTTTTTCCATATGATCAAATAAATCATTAACAACAATCTTTTCCAAGGAAGAACCTTCACCTCCATTGATGAAGTTAGCTCTTTCCTTACCTTTTTCATGCTTGCACTTGCCATGAAAAACCATTAAAACACCATCATTATCCTCAAGACTAGCCAAGTTAGCACAAAGATGAACGTCTCCAAGAAGCATATTAGATCTTGACCTAGATCTAGCATAAGAAAGTTTTTTAGACTTTGCATAAGATCCACCAATCTTATTGATACTAAAAGGTAACTTTGAAAAGTATAGACCAATCTCCTTTTCCATTTCATCCTTTTTGTTAGCCATAACAAAAGCATCAAGCTTGAAAAGTCTACCTTGTCTATTGCCCCTAGCAACCAATATTTCTTCCTTTGTAATGAAACAAGCATCACCACCAAACTTTACCATGTATCCTTTCTCTATCATTTGACCAACACTTAGCAAATTTTTTGAAAGTGAAGGAATGTAAAGAACACCATCAAGTCTTGTTTTCCTATTAGTAGAAAGACAAATACAAATTGAACCAATATCTTCGATCACACACTCACCACCATTGGCCATGTGAATCACTTTCTTGGCTCCATCATAAGTGACCAAAGAAGTAAAGAACCCCTTGTGACTAGTCATGTGTGAACTAGCTCCACTATCAATCCACCATGAATCTTTGTCACATTTACTTGATATTGGACTTGAAGAACACATCAAAAGAGAATCACCACTAGATCCTCATCATTAGTAGTAAAGTGAATTTGTTTGCTACCTTCATCTCTTTGCTTCTTCAAACATTCATTAGCAAAATGCCCTTTGATTCCACAATAAAAACATTTCAACTTAGGCTTATCTTCTTTTTTGCCAAAAGAGAAAGTCTCACCTTGATCTTGCCCTTTAGACCACTTGCCTTTGGCTTTGCCCTTGAACTTGTCTTTGATGAACATAGCCTCCTCTTCATAATGAGATGTCGATGTAGATCCACCTCCTCTTGATTGAGGCCTAAACTCCTCATTCACCAAGATCTCTTGCAAATCCACAATACTTGACAAAGTCTTTTGAATAGTAAATCACAAAGCACTCTTTTGAATGTCAACAAATGAACTCAAGAAGAAATCACAAAGATATGGAACCTCTCAAATCTCTTCTAGCACTTCTAACTAGAAAATCAACACATAGAATAGTGAAATCTTGATCAACCTATGATCTATCCTCAATCTAATGATTCTTGCCACTTCCTAAGTTTGAAACACACTCAAATGAAGTTCAGTAACCTCACAAACTAGAGATCCAATCAAAATTAGGGTTTTGACAAATTAAAAAAAAATTGAATATGTCAAATTTTACATGCAATTTCTAAAAGCTTGATATATCATCTTGTAACCTCCAACGAGACCTTTCTAATGCACCAAAAATTGGCTAATTATAGTAAACTGAGTCCGAAATCAGAATTGATCAAGTATATAACCTTATGTTGAGTTTTGACCTACAAAAGATCAATTCTACAGATGCAAAAATGCTGATTTTTGAGTAGAAATCAATCTAGCATGTTCTAGCATTGGTAACTCCTCCAAATCCTTGCTAAATATGGCTGATCCTTTCATAATATGAAATAAAAGAGCTCTGATACCATGTGAAGGATTTCAGATCATTCAGCATCCAATCCATGTCCTGATCTTTGGTTACAATAAGGAGCAAACCAACAATTCTACCAATGTAAAAAAAACCAGCATCTACATACAAAATGAGATGCAAACTTACTGATCAAACATGAACCAAAACATAATATATGATTGATGTCCATACAATTATAGTACCCTACTGTATTTCACACGTGTGAAAAAAAAAATAATAACAAGATATGAGCATTCTACACACAAGATTGCAAGATATTATCATGAGAGTGCACCAATGAGTAGTAGAACCCAAAAAGAACCATGTAAAATGATGAAATGAGAGATAGAGAAAATGAGATCCCTTTATCCATGAGTTACAACAATATATAATAGGTCCAAATCCTATTTGGCCACTTGGCTTTTCCTCCAAAATATAAATCTTACTATTTTTGGGTCTAGATTCAATGTACCCAAAGTTCAAATTTGAATCTCTCTCAAACTCGACTACCAACTTTCTCACACTTTCAAAAAGTGTTTATTGAATGTATTTTAAACTAATATAACTTCAAAAAAATTTATCTAAGTCTAAAATGAGTTATGATCTCATATTAACAATTTACCAAAATATGACTAAACTTGTTGAAATCTCTTACATTTATCTTGAGGAAAAACTTCGCCATAGACTTCACTTGGCCTCAAAATCCTATTGGCCCATTTCTACCTCCTTAACTATTCAAACTTAAAAAAGAATGAAAACTCATTCAATAATTGGAAGGAACCAATTTGAATTTGAATTTGAACCAATTTTGGTGGGAGTCCCAAATTTATTCACTAACTTGACATTTAGGCCTTGCGACATTAAAAGTCAAACAAAAAGACCTAAAGTCCTTTTATTGACTTTCTAATTAATCAAATCTCTATGTGATCACTGGGTTGGACTTACACACGCAGGGTGCCAAATCTCTCTCACTTATTAACTAGGGTTAGAATTGTCTCGAGATCTGCAAACCCTCCAACACTTGAAGTTAGCCAACAATTCTATCATCAAACCAGAAGCTGAGTTGCGTAACATCCCTATAACTGTAGCCGGAAAGACAATTTCAGTGAATTTCTATATAATGCGAATGTATGCTGGAAATAGGGGGTACTTTATGTTGTTAAGACGACCATGGCTAAGACTAAGTGATTGTATGGTGGATATCCTAGCAGGGGTACTCATTTTTGGGAGAAGTAAGGAGCGAGTAGTGGTAGATGGTTACTCGGAGGTGCCTCAATCTGAACGAGCCCCACTACCTTCCACCGAATGGGAGGAAGTGACAGACAGCGAAGAAGACCCTACCGAGAGTGATGCTGAAGAAATATTAGAATTAGAATGGAATGCACCCGAAGAGAAACTCCCAAAAGTGTGCCACACAGATGTAGGTCTGATAAACATAGGAACACATGACAACCCAAAGAACATAAAAGTGGAGGCACACGTGACCAACCTAGAAAAACAAGCGTATAAAGAACTATGTGAGAAGAATCGTGACATATTTGCTTGGGATTATGTCGATTTAAAAAAAATACTCTCATTCCTTGTTACTCATAACATACCACTCCTTGAAGAACGTAAACATGTACGACATAGACAATGGAGGTTGCCACTACACTTAAGAGCCGAGGTTTTTACGGAGTTGGAGAGGAAAACTGGATTAATCTTCCTAGTTGAAAACACTGAATGATGCTCACCAATAGTGCCACGTCCTAAAAAGAATTCCACCCAAATTCGCATATGCGTAGACTACAAGAAGTTAAATCAACACACCAGGAAAGATTATTACCCCCTACCATTTATCGATCAGGTACTAGAGGAGCTGGCAGGGAGACAGATATACTCATTCATGGACTATTTTGCAAGGTATAATCAAATAGCCATCGTTGAGAAAAATAAGTTGAAAATTACCTTTACGACCACATTTGAAACCTTCGCTTATCACGTCATGTCATTTACTAACCAATACTCCCGCGACGTATCAACATTTTATGAATCAACACTTTGAGGACATTTTAGATGCCAAATTGAAAATTTTTGTTAATGATCTTTGTGGTGCTTCATCCCTTTCAGAATACCTAGCTGTACTAGAAAATTGCTTTGAGAAATGCGCAACAACGTAAATGCCAACGAATGTCTATTTGGAATCCCTTACAAAGTTTTACTAGGGCACGTAATCAGTCGATATGGGATGGCCATTGACCCTGAAAAAATCACAATGTTGTTAGCTATAATGACACCCACCAAGGTGGAACAACTACAGTCCTTCCTAGGTTCCTCTGGTTGCTACAAGCGATATGTGATGGCAATGAATCACACGTATCTATCCCATGATTAGTTTGCTCCAAGAAGATACAAAGTAGGATTGGACCAATGAATGTGAACAAGCATTTAAAGACTTGAAAAAAGCACTAGCTGAGGCACCAATCCTGAAACCACCTATGTATGACAGGCCATTTCATGTATTCACCAATACCATTGTTACTTGTATTAATTGTTGTTTATCCCTAGTGTGGACAAAGTTTATCACCCCATAGTGTTCACAGGAGCAAAATTGAAAGCAGCCGAACTAAACTATTCCAAAGCCGAAAGAATATGCTTAGAAGTAGCCTATGCCGCTATGAAATTTAGACACTATTTACTGCATAGGAAAGTGACATTCTACACCTGAGGGGCTCGGGCCTTCCCCTGCGTAATGACATGTCTGAGATTTTAATCTCTGATATATTCTGGACAGAATTGATGATGCCTTTACTGCAAGATGAGAATTCCGGACAAAAATATCGATGCAAGCAAATTCCACCTGATGCAAGCAAATTCCAACTCTGGAGGTGCATCAAAAACACACGGAAAAATTGAAGACTTGGCATTACGATTCCAAAACAAACGTCAGCTTTGAAAAAGAAATCAGCGGAACGATTAAAAAACAGTTTTTGTTTACAGTTTTTTTGATGCTATCTTTTGATGCTATCATGAGGTCCGTGCACTAATTTTAAGCTTTTTTTTATCTGAGCTCCTCTGAAGCTTCACGTTGCTTTTTCAGTGGGGGCTTTATGAAGGGGATCGAATGAGCAAGGGAGGCATCTCAGAAGGTGGTGTAAGCATGCGATAACATCATGGCAACAAGTTGCGCCTGGGCAGCAAAAACAAAGCGTAAAAAAATGATTGTGATTGGGTAGCAAAACAAAGTATAAGGCACATGATTGTGACTGGGCAGGAAATTATTGCTAAGCAGGGAATTGAGCCGAACACTCCACGCTGCGAAGGCCAGAGTTGAGAAGGCGGATGGGGCCTCAACAGGATCCTGGACCAGTTGAGAAGGCGAATGACACCTCAACAGAATCCGTTGATCATGGACGATGATAACTACTTAACACTTCGCAGAACAAGAACGAGAAAAAGGAAATGGTCTGAATAGGGCTCAGCCCCAAATACACATTCTGAGGCAACTTGGATTTCACACAACATTTTCCCGTTTACTGCTCTGATAAGGCTGTTTGTACCACCGTTGTAAGTAAATTCTCTTAACGATATTAGTCATTGATCTAGATTCCTAATCATTACAAACCTGGATAATCATCAAGGTTACCAAAAGCATGGTAATCATAACGTTTCCCACATGGACCATCATTATTTCTTCACAAATCACCTCTAAATCAGCCCTTTAATTTGTTTCGATAAGGTATTTCCACATTAAATATGGTCAAAGCAGAAGGTTCTTCCATGAAATGACTTGAAGAAAACACGACAGACGTCAATGTAGTTCACACACAATTTTCCCGTTACCAGTTCGTATTAGAACAATGATACAAAAACTAAAATGTGCTTGTTGGGAACTAACAAATACTTTTTCCCTTACATCCATTCTTGTAACCGTCTTCTCTCAGAAGATTCTGATGCCTCTTCAAGGAATCCAATGGATTCATTGTGGATGGTCTTGAGCATGAGCACGATCTCTGAAAAGAGCAACACAAATCTGAAGATGGCAAAGCTTTTTTCTAGATCGACTAAGGAGTAATGATAGTTTTCTTAATGTTGCAACAATTATAACATAGAACATAGGACTTAATAGAGATTTCAGTTTCTGAAAGAAAATTAAGAAAAATTTTGAGTCTTCAATCTGTTCATGTAGCTAAGAAAATACGTTCGAGGATTCAGCCACATCTCTTTGACATAATATGGGTGGTATCTGTGCAGGAATGGAACAAAGATTTTGAAGTTTTGAAGATGATTGTTAGCTGGTTCAGAAAGCAATTTGAAGTTTGGCCAGCTTTTAGTAGTCCCAAGCCCTTGTGAGATTGTATAGCTTAATTAAATCCAAAACGATTGGGAATATTTGTCTCAAAAAGAAAAACTAAGCTTCACGTCTTGTGAAATCAAACAAATTCAAAAATGATGCAAAAATCTCAAGGTCAAGAGACATTGTAAAAAAGCTCTCATCCCTGATCAATTGAAGCAGAAGAGAATAGGTGACAAGGCTGAGAAGGACATTGACAATCCATTTTGCTTACATTTGAATATTGTGAAACATGTCATTTTGATATGTAATAATCAACGATTTCTTACAGCCTATACATTGTTTCAATATGTAATTTGTTGCAAATTTCTTACAGATTATTCCAGATATAAACCAAGGGCTAGCTTCCACTTTCAAAATTTGAATCAAGAATAGGAGACAAACAAAAAAATTAAATCAACGACGTAAACTTTTCATTTTGTGGGTTATGAGATGAGTGAAAGGGATGAAACTTGTGGTGTGCTTATGAAATGCATCATGCTAACTTCAAAACGCACCTTCAAAACTACCGGTTATGAATGGGAGATAGCAATTTCCCTAAATCAAATGTGAATGGATCAATTCATCCAAACTTTGAATGACAGCAAAATTTTTGACATGTTTAAAGGTAGAAATTGTTAAGATCACTTCAAAACCAAGCTAGTGTATAAGGTCAACGTCTCCCTTCGATAGACCCACATGGAACAATGGTACTTTCTTAAATGGTTTTAATACTTTTGTTCTACATTTTTGGATGTTGGGTTACTTGGCTGGCACATGTTGTCATATAAACAGATTTAACCTACTTGGAAAATCCTTCAATTGTCAAAAACATGAAAGTCCTTATATGTCTACCTAACTTTAAAGCAAAGAAGTCATCCAGCTTTAACACGGACAAAATGACATAAAAACCTTGTTATAAACCTTTGAAAAATAATAGATGATCATGAGAATTCGATAATCAAAGACGGAATGAGTGATGATAAATTCAGTAAAGGCAGAAAGAGAGAGCCGAACAAATTGACGATAATTTGAGATGAGCGGACAGAGGGTGGGAAATTCCAGAAGGAGAAAAAAATTCGGATTGATGGAGCAAGCACAAAGTCAGCAAAGGAGAGCACCGACACAAGTAGACACGAGCAAATAGCTTCAAGCAAGCTTGTCAACTAAAGAGGATTGCAAAGAGTAGTGTAACTACTGCTTGAGAGGAGACTTCAAAGGAGAGGATGAACATGCTCTCAACCAGGAAGAGATAAGAAGACTACTAGAAAGGATCAAGAAAAAAGGCACACAATTTTATCATGAATTCACAAGAAGCTTTAACACAAGGTAAGATCAAGACAACACTGTCACAGAAGAAGGAACAAATAGAGAGACAGTGACAGTGGATAAAGAACAAATGAGTTGGAGGGAGTGAACAAGGAGAGGACCTCTAGTTATTGAATAAGAATCTTGGAGGTCTATCCAATAAGAAAATCACAGATATTGTGGATCATGATGCAATTTGTGAGATAATTTGCAAATGCTTTGGGGATATGACAGCTTGCTAACATTCTTGGTGGCAAGATCATTAGCGATGTCTGGAGGTATTGTCATGGTAATGTGAACAAGAACAGAGTGGTAGTAGTTTAGGAAATGGGAAGGACATATGAATGATGGAAAACCAGCTAGTTGTTGCCCAAAACCACGGATTCAATGACTAAGCTACAAGCTAGCTCCTCGTCAGAACAAACCCTGACTCTACAATGACACATAGACCAAGAATCTTTCCTCTCACCATCACAAGTTTGGAAAAAGAGCTCTTGCAACATCGGCATCATCACCGGGAGCTACTAGCTCTATTTCTTTTC
Source organism: Diphasiastrum complanatum (assembly GCA_029204225.1). Taxonomy (NCBI): domain Eukaryota; kingdom Viridiplantae; phylum Streptophyta; class Lycopodiopsida; order Lycopodiales; family Lycopodiaceae; genus Diphasiastrum; species Diphasiastrum complanatum. The sequence goes on from CM055096.1 coordinate 47,609,350, forward strand.
CATGGTTGTTTTGGTCATAAATTGGATTGTTTGATCCATGGAAGTGGTTGTTGTTGGATTTAATTGCACGTTATGGTTGGTTGAGTTGATTATGAATTGAATGTACTAATTTTTAATGCAAGGATTGATTAAAATCCTGTCAAAATCTAAAAAGGACAGCTCTCACGCTGTACAACAACAATTTACAGCATCATCACATCTTACTCACAGACCCACTTTTTGACTGTAGAAGCCATAGGTTACTATGACCCTCAAGGTCGAGATCTGTGTAACCATGGTCATTTATTATATTAGGCCTACTAAACTTAGAGTTAGCTAAGTTAGTATGAAATTAACTTGGTAGGGACTCATGGGTCCACTAGGCCTAATTGTGACATTAAGTACCCCACTTGAAATATTGGAGGTACCTTGCAACGTTTTCAGCCACTACGGAGTGTATATGGCTGAGACAATTACTTGTCGATATGAAGCATGGCCAGCCCTCAGCCACTCTCCTATTTACGGATAGTCAAAGTGCTATTGCCATTGCACGAAATCCAGTATTTCATGCAAGAACAAAGCATATCGAGATCCACTATCACTTTGTTCGGGAGAAGCTTTATAATGGCGACATCACGCTTGAATATTGTCCCATGGAGGATAATATTGCAGATGTGTTCACTAAGGCATTGCCTAGAGTTCGATTAAAAGCTCTTTGTAAAGCTTTAAATTTAAAGCAACATGCTGATTTTCTTACTTAGTGAATACATGTCATTTTCATTTAAGGAGGGTGTTAGAAAAATAAATGTAAATGATGTAGAAGCCATAGGTTACTATGACCCAAAAGGTCGAGATCTGTGTAACCATGGTCATTTATATTTTAGGCCCAAGTTAGTATGAAACTAGGGACTCGTGGGTCCACTAGGGGCCTATACATGTGAATTAAGTACCTAACTTGTTATTTGGGGTACTTAATTATTTTATGTAACTTATGGTAGCTAGATAGCCATTAGTCTAAGTTATTGGACAGCCAACAGTCATGAAGGTAGATAGCCATCTTGGACTACTTATATGTAGCCATTCATTTGTATGAGACACACTTTTGTAAGCAATACTGACTATTCTCCTTGGCTGTCCACGAGTTTCTACAAGAGGGTTTCTAGCCATCTCTCTCTTTCTTTTGAGAATGCTTTGTGTGATTGAATAGTTAAGATCCTGGATCCTTAGGCTTCTATTTCCTCCATTGACTTCTTTTTTTCCTTGCCGATTACACTAGTGCAATCAGAATAATAAAAAACCGTAAAATTTGAGCCAACTCAAATATTACTCACATGGTTTTAAATTAGAGTAATCTATACGCAGTCTGTACAGATGTCATAAATAGCACCAAAACTACTAAAAAAAGGTTACTAGAACCTTACTTGCAGCCTGTACATATGTCATAAATAGCACAAAAACTACCCAGAAAATCTCACTCACATCTTGCTCACATGATACTCGCTTGTGCCAAAACCCAACTTATTCACATAGTCCTTGGAAGCAAATGCTTCTGAATCTTGGTATTGTCAGGTACCTCTCTTTTCCCCAACCACGGTTTTCTCTCAGTCCGTCACCAATCACGACCACAGTCAGACTGATTTTTGTTGTCTCAATCTCGCCCTTTATTCCATTGTTTTGAGCATATCTTCTGAATTTTTGCCAGAATCATGATCCAACCCCAAGTCTTATCCCAGTTTTCAATTCTATCTTCAAACTCTATCGAAATCCTTCTTAGACCCACCCCAAGTGTTGACAGGCTCTGTACTCCCAACCTGCGCTCCAATACTCAAGGGTTCTTAATTTGAATTTAACCCTGTTGCTTGCGCATCCGAACTAATTTGAGCAACTCCTGAAAGATCTTCTTTCCCTGAAGCAGTTCTATTTCTTTCATCCTGCTCAATGTTAACGTTTTCAAGAAATTGCTCCTCACCCCTGCCCTCTGTTCTACCATCTCCGTCTGTTCTTTGTGAACCTCGGCCTCTAATAGTCAGCCCCCATCCACTTTCGAAATGGTCTTGATCCCCCCAACCTTGACTCAATCCAGACTTTCCAACCCTGTCCTTTGACTCTCTGTCCTCTTCTTCCAGAACCCCTTCTGCCTCTACCTGTTGTTGAATCTCCATTCCAACGGTTTCCTTCCTCTTGTGCCCTGCCTCTTCCTTGCTTCCAATCCCACCTTCCGCTTCTGTCTGAGCCTCTTCCTCTACCAGTCTGCCTGAATTTGTGGCCACTGTGAGCCTGGTTTTTATCTGGCCAATCCTCAACATTGTCCCATTGCCATGACCCTGAGTTTCCACCCCTCTCTTCTAAGTATTTTTCAGAAATATTCGTGGGCTGTGTGCTCCCTCCCCATACTCCAGCATCTGAACCCGCTTCGTTAGGTTTATTCCAACCACCATCATTCTCGCCCGTCACCTTCGTGTTATCCCATTGACATGACCCTGAGTTTTCACCCCTCTGTTCTAAGTTTTTGTTAGACATGTTCTCAGACTGGCCCCACTTGTTGTCACTGGGCTCTCTGCTCCCTCCCCATCCTCCAGCATCCGAACACTCTTCGTTAGGTTTATTCCAACCATCATAATTCTCACCAAACACCTTTGTGTTATCCCATTGACATGACCCTGAGTTTCCACCCCTCTCTTCTATATTTTTGTCAGAAATGCTCTCAGACTGGCCCCACTTGTTGTCAGTGAGCTGTCTGCTCCCTCCCCATCCTGTAGCATTTGAACCCTCTTTGTTAAATTTATTCCAACCATCATCATTCTCGCCAGTCACCTTGGTGTTCCAACCACCATCCCAGTCACTCTCACCTCTCCCTGAAGGCTCTCCTGTGGAGGTAGCGGCTCCATCCCATCCATCACTCTCATTACAATCCCCTCGATTCCAGCCTCGTCCACCTCTTCTTCCTGATCCCCTTCTGCCTCTACCAGTGGTTGAATCTCCATTCCATCGGTTTCCTTCCTGCTTGAAAACACACCCTTCAGGAAGTTCCTCTTGTGCCCTGCCTCTTCCTTGCTTCCAATCCCACCTTTCTCTTCTTTCTGAGCCTCTTCCTCTACCAGTCTGCCTGAATTCATGGCCACTATGAGCCTGATTTTTATCTCGCCAGTTCTCAGCTTTGTTCCATTGCCATGACCCTGACTTTCCACCCCTCTCTTCTAAGTTTTTGTTAAAAATGTTCTCAGAATGGCCCCACCTGTTGTCAGTTGGCTGTCTGCTCCCTCCCCATCCTCCGGCATCTGAACCCTCTTCGTTAGGTTTATTCCAACCGTCATCATTCTCACCAGTTGCCTTTGTGTTATCCCATTGACATGACCCTGAGTTTCCACCCCACTCTTCTAAGTTTTTGTTAGAAATGTTCTGAGACTGGCCCCACTTGTTGTCAGTGGGCTGTCCGCTCCCTCCCCATCCTCCAGCATCTGAACCCTCTTTGTTAGGTTTATTCCAACCACCATCATTCTCACCAGTCACCTTCGCGTTATCACATTGCCATGACCCTGAGTTTCCACCCCTCTCTTCTAAGTTTTTGATAGAAGTATTCTCAGAGTTGCCCCACTTGTTGTCAGTTGGTTGTCTACTCCCTCCCCATCCTCCGGCATCTGAACCCTCATTAGGTCTATTCCAATCACCTTCAGTCTCGCCAATCACCTTCGTGCTATCCCATTCACATGACCCTGAGTTTCCACCCCTCTCTTCTAAGTTCTTGTTAGAAATGATCTCAGACTGGCCCCACTTGCTGTCAGTGGGCTGTCTGATCCCTTCCCATCCTCCAGCACCTGAACCCCCTTCATTACATTTATTCCAACCATCATCGTTTTCGCCAGTCACCTTCGCGTTCCAACCACTATCCCAGTCACTCTGACCTCTTACTGAAGGCTCGGCTGTCGTGGTACCAGCTCCATCCCATCTATCACTCTCATTACAATTCCAGCCTCGTCCACCTCTTCTTCCTGATCCCCTTCTGCCTCTACCAGTGGTTGAATCTCCATTCCATCGGTTTCCTTCCTGCTTGAAAACACACCCTTCAGAAAGTTCCTCTTGTGCCCTGCCTCTTCCTTGCTTCCAATCCCACCTTCCTCTTCTTTCTGAGCCTCTTCCTCTACCAGTCTGCCTGAATTCGTGGCCACTATCAGCCTGGTTTTTATCTCGCCAATCCTCAACTTTGTCCCATTGCCATGACCCCGAGTTTCGACCGTTCTCTTCTAGGTGTTTGACAGACATGTTCTGAGACTCACCCCACTTGTTGTCAGTGGGCTGTGTGCTCCCTCCCCATCCTCCAGCATCTGAACCCTCTTCGTTGAGTTTATTCCAACCATCATCATTCTCGCCAGTCACCTTCGTGTTCCAACCACTATCCCAGTCACTCTCACCTCTATCCGAAGTCTCTGCTGTTGTGGTTGCAGCTCCATCCCATCCATCACTCTGATTACAATCCCCTCGATTCCAGCCGCGTCCACCTCTTCTTCCTGAACCTCTTCTGCCTCTATCATTTTCTCTCCACCCACAACCTCTGCCAGACTGGTCTTCACTGTTCCAGTTTCGTCCTTCATTCCATTGAGCTGATTCTGAGTTTTCTTGACCTTCTTGAGAGCCAGAAAGATTGTGATCAGAAAATCCTTGTCCTTCACCTCCACGACCTCTTCGGCCCCTACCTCGAAATCTGGCCCTTCCAAATTCCATTTTTCTTTCTGGGAATATTGGAAGAGGCAAAATAGGATCATTGAAATGTTTTTGGAAGTAATTAACAATTTTATCAGGAGTTTCAAATAGTACTTTTCGAAAACGGAAACCTGAAGGTGACATGGAAATATATTCATGGTGCAGATTGGCACTTATACTCCTGGCATATGCCAATGTAAAAGCCCCAGGGTGCTCATAACATATGGTGAAGTGGTAGGGTATGCACAAAGGATTGTCTCTCTTTTCTTTGCAAATCAGCTCATCAACTTCAGCTTTCGTTCCACTCATGAATTTCCTATGTTGAAGCATCTCTCTCCAGTGGCTCATGAGGGGGTTGACATACTGATCAATTACCTGGCAGCATTCAACTCAATGTCAGTAGCCATCTGCTGATCACAATCAACAAATCACATCATGACGAACAGATTTTATAGTCTCCTTTGAAACCGACTACAACTTCATATGATATGCTAAGATTCATGGTAATTTGGACTTTTCAAACAAGACTAGAAACTAGACCACACTCTGACCTGATCAAGATGCTCAAAAGTTTTACCACCAATTATAAGGAGATTTCCTAAGCGCGAAAAACTTGCAAGATCGTGTATATCCTTTCCACGTTCCAATATCTCTGTATGCATATAAATCTCATCATATAGCTTCAACGTCATGGACAAGTAAGATGGTCCCCTTGTGCTTGGGTGAAACAAGAGACTTCCTGCATCCCTTTTTGAAAGCTCCTACATCAAGACAATGAGTGTTTCATTCTGATGATTATCCAAAATAGATTACATTATCTCTCACTTGCAAAATGTTGATGGCCTACTGCCCTCAAAAGAAGTTTATAGCGAAACGATGCAAATAACCACATATACCAGAAGTATAAGGAAGATGGACAAAGCTTTCACGATTTGTTAAATCTAAACGAATAACTCAAGTACCTCTCTAACTTCTGCCAATGACATATTCTGGAAGCAATGGTGGATAATTGTGCGCTGTTGAAAACATTTTGGTTTCTCACTCTCAAACTTGCTCTTGTTGTCCTCATTTGTTTTTCTTGCTTCCTCTTGCCCAATGCACATTAAAGAGGCATCATAAGAAGCTGTGTCCAGCTTCTTGTGCTCTATGCTTGACTCCTGTGGACAAACAGTCAATTCTACCAAGTACTTCTCTTTATCAATCTCCTTGACCATGCATTCAATGATACTGCCTTCCGATATATGCTCCATGTCCAATGCTTGCATTTCGATATTCCCTTTGTTAAATTTTCCAAGCAACCCACATTCCAAAACACATAAAACTTGGCGTTCTTGTACCTTGCGGACTGTTGCTTTGATATGCTTCCCTACTGCTAAGGAATCTTCATTTTCACCTGTCAGCAGCCAAAAGTTTTCATTCTCGGTCGGTTCAGCATACTGCAACCTCCAATCTTGAAAACCATGTTGTAACTCTAGTTTGATGTCTCTTAGAGTTGCCAATTTTTTTCCAAAGCCTCTTGCTTCAACAGTAGTGGCATAACTTTCAATGTCTAGGTTTTGCAACTTATGAGGATTCTTCCTGATATGTAACACAGGAATTTTGATACTGTCAGCTTCTAGCTCTTCTGAATTATTGACTGGGTCTTGACAACATGCATCCTCAGCCATCCTAATTGCCAACTCATATGATTCGGGGTGAATTCGGGTGTCATCAAGAATATTAATGCTTCCTTCATTGACATTGGAAGGCTGCCCAATTCTACGGACACACATAAACCCTGACACATTTAGAAAGATATTCTGTTTCATCAAACCTAAAGACTTGAGCAAGTCCTGTCTTGAATCTAAGGATTCAGTCGACTTAAGAGCCTGAGTAAAATAAGCAGATTTTCGAGGACCCAGGCCAGAAATGAATTGTAAAGGAGCCAAAAGCCATTCATGAGACAAAGCTACGTTCACATCAAGACCAACCTGGTTGGTCACAGTGATCATCACACATTCAAGCATCTCATAGAGTTCTTCGGGAACCAGTGAGTTCTGCGATATGTGCAGCTTTAAGGACAATATATCTCTAGACGGACCAAACAAAGACGATACCAGAGCCAGTGGGTTCTGAAGATATCGACCCAGAGCTACTGCACGTCGTACAATGCCTGTCAAGCAAGGCAAATTTTCAGCATATAATTGATAATAACATGCTCCATGAAAGAAATGGTACATGAGATGAAGCAATCCTCAATAATGAATGGACCTGGTTGCTGTTGAAGCTGCTCCTCTGCAGCATGAGAATGTTCATAAAGTCTCGGTATGACTTCATCACCATATACAATAGGAAGAGTACCCATTTCACCACTGTGAGAAATAGAATCCCGAAGCATATAAACCACCTGCAATCACAGAAAAAGCTTTCATAAACTTTTGGTAGAAACCTAATAACCGAATTACAAAAAAAAAAATCTATATGCAACTTAAAATTCAATTTCCATCAAAAGCAGATGCAGCCACATACTTCATCAATATCAGCCTTCAGATGGCGGCAAGACAAGTTGGCTGCACCTAAAACTATCACATCAGGATGATTGCTCTGTAAAAATTGCAAAAGTTGTTGTTGATCCTTCTGCTTCCTTTGTTGCTGCTCAGGACTAGAGGCGAGAAAACTTAAGTAACCAGTATGAAGTATATCTGTTAAATTTCCCGAGGAATCCAGCATTACAAATGTTGTAGCTGGCTTTCCAGGTCCCCAACAGCATGCCATCACCCTGTGCCCCTCTTTCTTGGGACCATCAAATTCTAAATTTTCTAATGGATTTGAATACGGAGCAGCAGAAACCAACTTCCACAAGCAATTGCCACAATGTGTAAGTATCGATTGCTTTGCTTTACGAGACAAACTCAATCTCGTTTCCTTTTCCAGATTAGGCAAAATAAGATTGGTAACAGAATCATGAAGGATTTGTCGTCGTTGCTCGTTCCAAAGTTCAGCATTTTGATTTACTCCTTTGCTCAAGTAAAATGGCATGACTTCCTGCATCAAACGACTTCTGATAAACTCTTCATCCAAGCCAATTGTCACTTCTAAAAGCTTCTCTTCTTCTGCATTTTGTATCAGCAACCACCGACCGTCAGCAAAATCATCCAGTGGGTTATTTTCTAAAAATTTCACGCCAGCACACGGATGGAAGGAATCGATTATTTTGTGCCCTTCTGAGGTAGGTCTTGTTGTCACAGTACCACTTTCTGCATAGATCTTCCTGGAGTAATCACACACAGTTGGTTCAACACTGATCTCTAAAGCTGCCTGTGAAAACAACCAACAGTGAGTACACAGAATATGTCATGCTTTTGCTGGCCTACAGCCAACCAATAGTATGCGAACACTTCCATTGATTCTTAAACCAATACATATAAAGCGTAAACCAAAACATACCATTTCTCGTGCACATTCAAGGGCCAATTTGGGATCAGGAAATTCAGCAGAAATCTCTTCAGGCGTCAATGTGGAATCTGTCACCATATGTATCTGCAAGAAACACAGCCGGCCTACGAAGATATCACTCTGTTAAATAGCAAGAAAACGATGTAGTTCTTCAAGCTCTTACAAACAGCAAGATCAACCAACCTTAGACATAGCTTGCAGATTTTCTCCAAAATGTTTTGGACTTAGACCAAAATGTTTGCTTATAAGTCTATAGCCAGCCTTATAGAATTTGCTATATTGAGTTATCAACTTGGGTCGCTTATATTGCCCCTCTCCAGCCTCAACGTCATCAGGAGAAAAATACAGCCTGAATTTTTTTTCGACATCATCGACTTCTTGCTCTGACTGAGCACTATCCAAAGTTTCAATTATTTGCTGGAGCAACTCATGCTGATCAGTGTGTTTATCTGCTAATTTCAGACTTGCATAAGCTGCACTCAGATTTGCTCTCCTCCACTGTAGAAGCTGCCACTTGCGATCCGAATGCCAAACTGCCCACAAGGCCTACACCAGGTATGCACAGCAGCAGACACAAGATATGTAATGTGAATGACAGGAATATATCGAGGAAGTGTTTCTTGTAACCCAAAATGAGCTTCGTTATTCAAAAAAGATGGAGGACAAAATGCCTGACCTATAGTCAGCAATAATGTACCTTGTAGTATCTTAACGTAGACCTCTCCTCTATATTTTCCATCTCAACTGAATTTGCATCAGAATCCATCAGAAGATGCAAGCACATTTCCTTACGATACATTGCAATGAAAGGGATCTGCCAGAACATATTTAGCCAAAAACAAGATGTAATTACAACAAGAACTTGAGAAATAGAGGGATCGCTTGATTCTAGCAAGAAAGTCAGATCTCCTCATACCAATCCTTGACATAACGCGAAGATCGGAACATTTATATACTAAAGTAGGAACTGGAAAACACCTCTTGTTTCTTGGAAATAGGACAAGGATTCAAATATTTATACATCAGCCTAGGCTTGCAATTTAACTCAGCAGATATGACCTTAAGATTAGAAACTAATATTTCTAGCAGCTTGCAGAACAATGCCACTGAGGTCAATAGCCAACCCTAGACTGTTTCCCACAGCAAAATTTTGAATCTTCAGGTCGTGGGCAAAAGCCTACCTCCACCTTTTGATCGTGCAACAGTTCTAACACATTCGTAATTTGTTCCACAACCTGTGCCCTCTCCAGCTTTGCAATCTGGCCAAATTCCACAGGCATTGGGGCTGCAAGGTGACCAAATACTGTTTCATAGATCCATTCTGCTTCCCTAGCTCGTAGACACTGAGTAGATTCTCCAAACTTCTCGATCCATAACTGCAGGAAAAAATAGACTTCAAGAATGAGCTGTCTAATTAAGAAGCAAGGTACAGTCTGGCAGGCATTAGTAGATTGGAACTTAGTTCAGCTGGAACAACAATCAAAGGGACAAAGAAGGGATCGACAATAAGACCTTCACTAGCAAGCTTTTGTGGTTCGAGGCTCAAAGGAAGTAAATCTCACATGACCAGGAAGCAGGCACAGCTCAGGCATACCTGAAGCCTCTCAGGCATGTCCGCCTGACAGATTAGGTAGTCCTTTTCAGTCAGATATCTTTCCTCAAGAACAGTGGGCTCAAACTCATTCTCAAGCTCTCTCTGTGACAATACATGAAATTTCTGGTGGCATCGCACACTTTCTTCCTCAAGCTCTTGATCTTCGATCTTCTCTGCTTGAAAATTGTGCCCATCGCATCCCCTAAAAAGTTGACTGACATCACGAAAAAGCTTTCCAGCTTCCTTTTGTGCAGTTGTAGAATTTCCGGTGCCTTTCCTAGGCATTTTCCCTTTTGCATGTGTCGTCCTCCTGTTGAAGGTGAAGAAGAACACTACTCAATGCCTCTCTCTCTCTCTCTCTCTCTCTCTCTCTCTCTCTCTCTCTCTCTCTCTCTCTCTCTCTCACACACACACACACAGCACAGCACATATAAGGCCAATGCAGGGTCCACCCGCTCTGTGAACTTTAAGAAGCCACTTACATTCAATGCCTTTGAGCGGAGTGAGACTTGGACGTACTGCACAATCTAGGCTCGCAGTTATAGCTTTGTATGCAAAATTCAGCAGGCATTTCAGTTCCAGTTCAAGACTACCCAGTGAGGTGGTCAGTAACCATTTAAAAATGACCTATCACGTATGACACACTTACAGAGTTTTACACAGATTAGCTGGAGCATGCCATAATGGGAAGTGGTTGGAGATGCTTGGATGTTGGCAGGTCCTGTTATATATTCTGTTATAGACAAACAGAATGATTATTATAATCACGGCCAATGTTATAATGTTCATGCTTTTAAGGTCTCTGTGACCGGTTGGAGCATAGAGATGAACCTTGAAAAATACCAGGTGATGTTCTTTAACACCTTGAAAGCATTCATGCGTATTGTAGAGATTTCTCTTCAAAGAGTACGGAGCTAAGGTGGTTTGATCTTGTAAATAAAGGGTTAGTTCTCTGGACCTCCACAGAGAAATGGCTGACATAGCCCCCACTAGGGCAGGGACAAGTGTCCCTCTCCTACCTTGCAAGGAGCTACACATTTGTGGTACTTCTCAAATATGCCCTGCCACCCTTGCAAGGAGCTACACATTCATGGCACTTCTCGAATATGTCACAGTTGGCTCTGGAGGGTTCAGAGTACCATGCTAGCATGTTTAATATACAAAGTGAGACATCAGTTCTCCACTAAATCATCTTTGCAGGGTTTGTAGATCCTGAGGTTGTATGAGAGAGCACTCTTGGGATCAAATCAAAGTTACTCCTAGTTCTACTCCCATTACTGCTTTTATCTGCTGCTTCTCGTATTCTTGCACCCCACCCTGGTTATATTCGCCCTTATTCCCCAGCTGAGTATGCTAAGATGTACAGTAAGCATTTGTGTTTTCGCTGTAAAAGTCCTGATCACCTTGCTCGTGATTGTCAACGGCCCCCTACTGCGACCACTGTTGTCTACTTTCATGAGGGCAAGGATATTGATGATTCTAACATGTATATCCAAATCTTTGAAGAGGCCTCTATTTTGTAGGCTGCTGATCCATCTCCCACTATATGCCATGCTCAACTCGCATATGCAACTTGGGACAGTACGCCCAGTCCCCATTCTATTTGAGTACATGTGCACATCACTAATCGTGAGTTTATCGCTTTGGGTGACACAAGCAAAACCCACTATTTTACGAGCAATCGCATTTAGTCACGTATCAGGACCACTCCTATTCTTTCTACTCATTCATTTCAAAAAAAAGAAACCCTAAAAAAATTTCTCGTTTCAAACTTGAACCTCCCATTTCGAACGTGTTTCGAAATGACGAATGAAACGGACCCATGAAACATTGCTTTCAATGAGAACGGCAGCTGTCTTTGAGCATAAATCCTGGCTATTGCTTGAATAGAGGAGAAAGAAAGCATATGAACAACCGGCTGAAAGATGTCAATAGACTACTGATGAAGGTAACATTGTCTATACTATCTGTTGGATAGAGTCTTTATTGTTCTCTTGGATACTTTTAGTCCAGTCAGTGAAATGTATTGTTGGTTAAAACGACGACATTTGTATCAACCAAATAAATGGTCCCCTCATAATATCTACTCTTCTCTTCAGCTTGAAAGATATGTTGGTTTTTACAATCATTTTGTTAGTCCCTTCCGCCGCTTTTTATATGGTCAAACGGTCAACTGTGACCCATATGGCATCATGCCTTCTGGGTCCTAGGCAGGCCTACTATGTAGGAAATCAAAGTGCCAAGATCCTTCTAACATTCAATCTCCATATACAAGAAGACGAAAAAGAGGAAGAAGAAAAAGAAGAGGGAGAGGGTTAGGCGCCCTCAAGGAGAGAGAAAGTAGTAGCAATGCTTGAAAGGGAATGAATTACAAATGAACACTGGGTACATATAAATAGGCCTTCCAAGGGCCTAGACTCTTCCAAACCCTAAGTTCTAGAACCTTCCAAGATGCACTACTAATTATAGGGCACCCCCAAAAGTCAAGATAGGGTCCCTTAACATAATTAGACTTTACTTGGACCCACAGATTACTGCTGGACCAAAATTGGGTCCAACTCAACTAAAACTGACTTAACATGGTCTAAATAATAAACCTAACCCATGGTTACACAAGTCTCAACCTTTTGGGTCAAAGTAACCTATGGGAAACTAACATTATCATTTATTACTTCTAACACCCTCCTTAAATGATAATGTAAAAAACATAACATGACATGAAGTATGAAAAATTGCAACAAAAATGCAAAGTGTTGCATGCTGCCCAAAACTCCATGTAGCCGAAAAAGAAAAGATGTAGCTTGTTGTCCAAGCTTAATGCCGCCAAAAAAAACTTCAACTTGAGGTAGTCGAAGTAGCCAAAATCTCAACCCCAATCATGCCCGATGTAGAAGAGATGTAGAATACGAAGTGCAGTAGCATCAAGTCGAAGAGTGAAGACAAGCATTCATCCAAAGTAGGTAACCAAAAAACCAGCCACAAGCCGAAATATGGATTTGCAATCCATCAATGGTTCCCACATGATTCCATAAGTCTTCTTACCACAAGAAACATAAAGAAGAGTATGATACTCTTTTACCATCACATCCTCCCGAATCTTACTATCAATGATCTGCTCACCAACACTAGGTAAGACAACACCGTCATCATAAGAAGTAAGCATCAAAACATGAAAATTAGCATAAGGTACTGATTTTGGTGAGGCATGTGTGTTTCCTCCAAGGTAAAAAGATGCTTTGCTATCCCGCAAAGACTCGGACAACCAACAAGAGGCTGTAGCAGGCTGTCCAACAGCCACAAAATCACCAACACTTTGCTCTCCAAAGTGTTTCAAATGTGGACCTTGCTGTCCAAAAACCTTCCACAGGCCGTTCCCGATGCATAATAGGATGCTCACGATGTAACATAGACTGAAAATGATCAATAAACCATGGCTGAATCTGCTGTCCACCATCTTCAAGAAAAAAACCAACAGCTTGCCACTTTGAACACTCAAAAAATCCAGCAACACGCCACTTTGAACCAATGTACAAATTGACATGATTTTTTCCCCTCCTCCATTAGTACAAAATGGCTTCAAAGAATGCTTGATTTCAGCCTTTTCCAAAACATTATCTTGAGAAGCTTGCTCATAAAGTTCTTCAGTAATGCATCCATCATTTGCAACAAATGGCTCAAGAGAAAAAGAATGCTTTACCATACCAACATTCCGATGCAAACTTGTAGAAAGACAATGATCAAACTTTGCATGACTTTGCTCTTCTACCTTCAAAGATGAATCCTTTATTTGGTACATCTTTAAAAGTGTTTCCCAAGCACTTTTAGAGGTCTTGTAAAATCTCAAATGATATAAGATAGATCTTGTTACCAATAAAATCTTGATCATCACGTCGATGCAAAATCTCAGCTTGCAACTCCATGAAGAATAGTTGGTGCCATCCAACATATCTTCACATGAACAAGTACGAATCGCTCCCAAATCTCTTGCCATAAGAACCAGCCAAGAAGATAAACTTTTTCAAACCCTAAATGTGCCCTAAAAGACACAAAAACCAGCAAGTATCAAATCTGACAAATCAGCACCGGAATGTATCGAAACCACACATTAGATGGATGTAGAAACTCACCCTCCTACAAGCCTTGTGTGCTGAAAATTTCAGCCTGAAATTGCATTACAAACTCAAAAACCAGCAAGCAAAGAATCGGGTTAGCCTCCAACAAAGCTTTTTTTGGAACCCTTCTTTCTTACCAAAAAGTGTGAACAATACACACACGGATAGGGCTGTTGCAACACCCTACAAATGGTAATATGCTGTCCAATTTTCAGCCTCGAAATGTGATCGGATCATCAAAAAAAAATTAGCGCCTTCTTCCACACCTGGAAACAAGCAAAAAGAAGCGGATCTTCACTTTGTAAAATCAGCAAGGGTGCTGATTTTTCAGCCAAATCAGAAGAATAGAAATTGCTTGTAGATGGGCGCCCTCCTGCAAAGGAGCAAATCTGAAAAATAGGGCAGCAGCGGACCAACGGAAGTAGGATAAACCTACACGGATGTGGGCGACCTAAAAGAAGCCCCAAAGAAGATAATTAATGGCGCCTTCCTGCAACCTGAAAAATCAGCAAACAACAACCTGATTTTTGGGCGCCCAAAATCCTGTTATCTTCTTTGATGTGTGGCGCCCTCCTGCAAAATGGAAAAGAGTCAAAAAACGGATCTTCACTCCAAAAAATCAGCCAGGGTGCTGAAATTTTGTGATCCCTAAGTATGGACGATTCACTTTTGGTAGGGCGCCCTAAATCAAGCATAGAAGATCCATGGCTCTGATACCATGTAGGAAATCAAAGTGCCAAGATCCTTCTAACATTCAATCTCCATATACAAGAAGAAGAAAAAGAGGAAGAAGAAAAAGAAGAGGGAGAGGGTTAGGCACCCTCAAGGAGAGAGAAAGTAGTAGCAATGCTTGAAAGGGAATGAATTAAAAATGAACACTGGGTACATATAAATAGGCCTTCCAAGGGCCTAGACTCTTCCAAACCCTAAGTTCTAGAACCTTCCAAGACCCACTACTAATTATAGGGCACCCCCAAAAGTCAAGATAAGGTCCCTTAACATAATTAGACTTTACTTGGACCCACAGATTACTGCTGGACCAAAATTGGGTCCAACTCAACTAGAACTGACTTAACATGGTCTAAATAATAAACCTAACCCATGGTTACACAAGTCTCAACCTTTTGGATCAAAGTAATCTATGAGAAACTAACATTATCATTTATTACTTCTAACATACTATAAAATCCATGAAAATACTTTTCCATTTGCCAGTTGGTATTTCTAATGCTAGTAACAACCCTCCTGCCTTTAGACACTCTGCTTTATTTATTTGACACTGGTTACATACTGCTGGACGTCCCTTTTCATATTGGGCTAGAAGAATTGCCTACAAAGAAGCTCATAGGTCTTCTTTATTCTTGGGTGTCCTACACTAGGGCTGTCATGACATTCATACAATACTTGGCGCCTAAAATCCTCTAAGTCGGGAACACACATTTTGTTTCGATAAAGTAGATACTCATCCTAAATGGAATACTTACTGTCTCCATTTGAATCCTTGAAAACTAGATCTCGTATTTTTCCACAGTTTGGAAAACAGTCCAAAACAGAGATGTATAGCCTGGGGAAGATCCATCCAATTATACGACAACTTTCATTGAGGATGAAGGGTCCAAGCATATGCTAGATTGCGTTGAGGATCTGAGTTTGTAGACCGCAAGCATAGCCAGTGCTAGGAACAGCATAACCACAAGGAAGGCAAAGCTACTATGATCCACCCAGCCAATGCATCCTCTCTCCTAGCCCAATGTGGGTTTGCATGTGTTAGGTGGCAGTTGCTACTGACACTCACCGATCATGTTGCATGCATGAGGTTACTGATGCATGAGGAGTCCCAGTCCATTGATGAAGTCATAGTTACCAGGGAACGTGGGAATGTGGCTTTTAAGACGTGCACGCGTTCCCAGCGTTCTCTTGTTGGGAACGTGCTCGGGAACGTGGGTTTGGGAACATGACTAGGGAACACATTCCCAAGGAATGGGAACGTGATTGGGAACGCGTTCCCTGGTCACAGTGTCTGCAAAGACTAAAAAACAAGATAAATGGAGGAAGCTTTGGGAACGTGTTCCCTGGTCACAGTGTCTGCTAAGACCTAAAAACAATATAGATGAGAGAGGATTGTTTATATTATGTGTAATTTCAACGTACAAAATTCTATAAATTTCAAATTTATGATGTTGACGTGGCATTCCCGTTCCTGTTCCCATTTTTTAAAGGGACGTTTTTGTTCTCGTTCCTCGTTCTCGTTCCCGTGCTCATTCTCGTTCCTTGGTAACTATGGCTGAAGGGCTGCATGGCTCCCTACTGTCATGCATGTGTCTGCATGGGCATTACTGGCCCTCATATCTACGCATGCCATTGACTCACACTGTCGTCTACCCTCCGGTGGTTAGCTGCACCTAGAAGTACTGTTGGGTCGGTATAGTTACGGTCTCATAACGACTTTACCTTTTGATGTCATCAACTTTTCAAATAAAACTTGTGAATTTCGATATATTCCAACCTCACAAATACATATGTTATAAGAGAATCCCAACTTTTGATGATCATATTGCAGTCTCCCTTTGAGATCACTATTCAATCAGTCATAAGTTGAGTGTCAAATGAATTGCAAGCCCTCCTTCAGAAGAATGCATATGGGGTATGTGACAAGGAACTCAAGGAATCAATGTAAACTCAGTGGAGGTTACTAATAATGTTTAAGGGGCCCTTAACCTTCTAGGAAAATACGAGATAGGGTTAGTTTTATGTCCCAAATTTGACCTAACTAGATTGGAATTTGCCTTTGGGGATCACACATGAGGCAAACAAGGATAGACCTTAAACTACCCATCTTTAAGGGTATGTGTCCTTAGAGTCCATGGTTCAGGTTATAAAAAAATGATAGTTCTTGAGAGAGACTTCATTCTTGGAGAAGCAATTCCAACAGGATTGAGGACTTGAAGGACAAGCATGAGATGACTTGTTTGTTGCGAGTGACTATGGTATTGGACATAGAGGCCTGGTGTATGGGATCATGGTTGAGGTTGTTGAAGTCTTGGCTTGGAGGGAACCTCACGCATGATGCTTATGGCTGGGGTGGAGAGTCAACTAGCAAGCATCTGTATTGTCTCCAAGCTTGGATTATGGTTGGGCTATGGAGTACCTTGTGGAGCAAAGAGGAGTCACACTAGGCAAGATTTGAATCCATTCTAATTTGGTTGCTACAATTGGCAACAAAGCTTTGCTCTACTTTGTTCATCCATTGTTGGCCAGCCACTAATTCCTTTGCAGGAGGTGATTTTTTTTATTATGCATGTGATGCATGTGATAATATTAGTTTATATGCAAGTAGGAGATCTATCAGGTGCAATGTAGAAAGCTTGTGGAGATGCCTCTTTTGGCTTAACAAGCCATGCATGCGATTGCTTGCTTTTTTGTATAAATGTCATCATGTATTGTGCTCTTGAGAGTTGCATGATGTTGACTTCACTTCAAGCTTATGGGATTGAGTAAATTATTTCTTCTCTTGAGAGTTGCATGGCATTGACATTTGCTCTATTAGTGTGGCCAACATGCAATTTTTGAAATGGTCCAAAATATCGTTGAAACTTGAAAGTAGTTAGTTGAAGGCCACACTTTCAAAATTCCTTCAATACGAAAGCCCCCTTATGCATTCATACTTATTGTGAATCAAGCGTATTTTACTTATTTGCAATTGTCACATATTGTAGTGGTAAAACTATTAACCTATTCAAGAAATGGACAATGTTCAAGTTGCATGGGACCGAGTAAGATAGCTATTATTTTTTCTCTAGAGATTTGTGTGGTGGCTTCGTTAGTGTGGCCAACATGCAAATAGGCAAGAGAAAGATAAGATTAATGCAAAGAATGGTCTGAAATACTATTCTAAGTAGTTTATGAAGGTTGCATTTTTGAGATTTCCTTCAAATGTGTTTTGTGTATGAAAGTCAACGTATGCATTGATATTTGTGGATTGAACGTATCTTGCTTTTTAGGTAATGTAATTATAAACTCATTAGTCTTTTTTTTTGGGTCCAATTCTCAATTTTTTTTTGGAACGTTATGTTTCCAATAGTAAGATGCCCCTGTTGCACTTTGCAATTTGTGAGTTTGATTCTTTGTAGTCAAGGTACTATAGGTACACATTTTAGGATATTTTGCTAGCTTTTGTTAATGTTATCACTTTGACACTCGATGTGATATTTTGCAACTTTTGTAATCATTCATTTTCCTTTAGTAAGTTGTTTTTGTTGCACTCTGAAGAATTTACCTATCTGATACTTTGGAGTTTGTTTAAATCAATGATCTGCTATTGAAGCAGTTTTCAGCGGTACCTATTATGGGACCAGGTGATTGTTACCACTTTCCCAGCTCTTGCTATGTAAATATTGTCATTGTGTGAATAATATTATTGCCCATCTAGGCAACTCAACCACCGAGGATCAATCATAGCATAGCGGAGGTCACGGCGAAGAGCAGTCCACAAATGCATACCCTCTCGATCAGGCTCAGTATGAAAGACACGCCACCAAGTAGCAACTCATCCATCCAAGTGTAGGGCAACTAACTAGATCTTCAGGACGTTAGTCTTGGGATACATCAGAAAGTATGTTTCCAACTTAGCAAACCAATTTTCTAATAGATTCTCATCAAAGGAACCAGAATAGGTAGTAAGTTGGATCCTATCACGAAAGTCACGAGCAAGGTGAGGCTTGTATACTTAAACTAGAGTTTTAGCCATCATTGAGGGTTTTTAGCTAACAACTTGAGGTTTCTATTGACCATCAACTATTCCTTCATTAGTTGTTGGGAGTAGTTTCGTTAGTCATGTCTCCTACATGAGCTTCGGCCAATTTCAATCATGCTCTCTCGTGAGAAAGTTATTTGATCAATGGCAGATCCTGAAGCTGCTCATAGATCAATGGTAGCAGCGTTCAATGAGAGCAGGGGCAGAACCATAATGTGCAATGCTGGAGGCATTGCAGGCCCTTTAGCGGCTTAAAAATATTTCGCCGTTTCTTTCCCGATTTCCCTTTTTAAATGCGTTTCAAACATGTTGCGAAAAGGCTTCGAAAAGGTCCACGAAACATTGATCACTACATGGCATTAATGGGCTATATGGATAACTTGGGATGCCGTTGCTCTAGTGGACCTTATATATGCTGGTGTACCAACACGTCTACTATAACAACTTATCATTCATTATGACACTTCCAAGAAGAACAATTGTGATATGCTTGGACTTAGTTATGTTTTTTGGTCTAGCTAATGGTTAGGATCTCATATTCAGTTAGTCCTACTACTTGTTTTTTATACTTAGTTGGTTGATGAGGATTGGCATGCATGGTTTCGTTAGTTAGCTTGGGACCCGTATACATACCTCGCTCTGTTCACTATTAATAACGCAATGGAAGCATGGTGGTACTCTTCCATTGATTTTGATACTTTCTGTTCATTAGGTTGGCTTGGCATGTGATGTGTATGACTAATGAAGCTAGCACGTTGCATGGATACCTCTATTGGTATGTGGCACTAGAGTTCTTATCACATATTAGCAACATACTTTTTCTTGCCATGTGGTAGTATAGTTTTATGATACCTCTTAGTAACATGGTGCGTGTCAGGAACATATTAATGTCTCTTGGTCCCTTGGCATGACAACATGTTCTACAAATTGTAACAGAGTCTTGATCTATGTACCACCAGTATTAAGTGTTGTTTCAATCCTTTCGTGTTGTAGCAACATAAATAGGCTTGCCAATTCATACCTTATAGCTGCATACTTCCCTTTCTTGGTAGCATGCCGATCCTCCATAAGATTTGCAAGGACCTCACCATCTTCATCTTCCCCTACATACTGCCCAAAACTTGTGCTTGCGACACCTGTGCCCATGATTAAAAAAAATTCAAGAGGTCACAAGCAGGTAAAAATGAAGCACTTTTCCGTTTTATTAGAAACATGTGTAGGATTAAACAGTCTAGTGGTCACCGCTAATATTCTTAGCACACGTCTTACTTGACTTTCTGCACATTCTTGGCAGATTTTAATATATAGCTAGTACGCTAAACCAGGTGCTACTAAGATGTACATTTCAGCTAGAAAATCAATCTGAATGATACTTATAAGGCCTGCTTCCTTGACCGGAACAGAAGACTAAACTGTCAATAACATGTGAATATGAAAAAGTTTATACAAACAGACATGCATATTAGATCTTTCAATCTACATAGATCCTCCCTCCTGGAAAAAGGAAGCATGCCTTTGCATTGATCAGATACAAGCAAGTTGGATTTCAAACCAGCAACTTGGCCTTGAACCCCCTTCATCTTTTTTGCTTGAGGCAAAATATTTTCGCCAGCATCAATCACTTCTTTGTCACCGCGTATATTTGCTTTCTTGCCACTTTTGCATCTCTTCAAACTCTGCTGAATTCGGCAGGATATGCAAGCTATTAGAAATTTGCCAGGCTCACAATGTCTACTAATTCCACGAGTTTGATAACAAATTACAAGAATTTCATGTTGACTTACTGATCCTGAAAGAAGCCCAAAGATCTCCTCTTCAACCAGCTCATAATCATTATCAAGTAGGTCCTTTAGAGATTTCCTGTACAGAAAGAATTCATGATTTATGCAAGAAGTAGTTCAAACAGAGCCCTATTCAAAACTGAATCCACTGCCAGCTTCTTAAACAGTACTCAAACGATAAGTACAGCTCTCTCCAACTGCCCTTATATCTATTTTACTCCCCAAATCATTGAATGATAAGAATATTATAAAAATTTTAAAATCCTGAATCGGATGAAGAAGAAAAACTTGCCGCTTCCTTCTTTTCTGCTTTGGTTTTGAAGATTCATCCTCATTATCAAGATCATCATCCACAATAAATCCATCAGCTTCAAACGCATCCATATTTTCTGAAATATCTCGTGGGATAATAGGTACAATCAAGTAAGACTGAATCTCTGTTCAAGATTGTTTCTTTGACCTTATCACTTGTTATTTCTCATATTCAAAGCAGTCCTTTCATGAAGAGACTATGCTTGACTAAAATAGAAACTACAGAAACCAAAAAACGCAATAGGGAGCCAGGGACAACAAAAAGATGATCAGGTCAGAATGTTAATTCAATTTAACAATTTTTCAGCTTATGGTGTTATTTTAGGATCCTACATGCTGAAAATTTAGATTGATGCCAATCAGACGCATAAGCTGTGAAAAGGCTCAGTCATCTATGAACCACACAAATGAGCCTGTACATGAAAATTGTTGTATATCCAAGCTAAGTGAGATTTTATTATTAATCTGCAAATGGCGAACGTGCAGTTGATAATGAATACCTGCACCGGTATCTCCGTCATCGTCATCGTCGTCTGATTCCATCGTAGTATTATCCCCAAGGTGCTGTTCATGTTCTACATCTGGACATCAACTTCAAACTTGAAATAAAAGCTTCAACAATGTCAATAGGATTGGGTCCAATTTGCAGTACTGATAATCAATTTAAAAAGGTAAGTCTGCCAATTCCAAATACAACCTATACTAGATTCTATTCACATTAGGTCACATTTTCAAAGAATGAATGCATTCAACTATAACACACAGACATCCTCCATAAGTGATGTGTTGGTAAAGACTTTCTTTCCTCTACTTGAGATTAGGCGTTTTGACTCCAATCAGCCGCAGAAATACTGAGACTAAAAACTATAGACTAAATACAGAGTAAGTGAATTACATCGGCATGGAATTCAACTTGCATAGTACTACGAGTTGATTGTACCATACTTTTGCATAACAATCCCCGTGCTAGATTAGAATGGTGCTGTTAGAACATGAAGCTCTGCCGAAGGAAAAGTGCTCAAATGTATCTGATACGTATTCCATGCAACTCATTGCAGGTAGGCACCTTCCAAATCGCCTTAACACGAACTGGTTTTCCCATTATAATGAGTTTTAATAAATTTCGGGACAGCTGCCTCTAACGTCAGAATATAGTTATACTGCAAGAAATGATAAAACATAACTTCCACACGAACCTGCAGTATTGATATGGTACCTTTCTTCGAATTAACAGATTATGAACTTGCGATGCAAAATAAGGGTAAAGAAAAACAGAAAACGTATTCATCTACCTTCATCCGAGCTGGTAAGCTTGAATCTCATGATTTTTTTACTGTACAGTACGTTTATCGTGTGCAAATAAGTTCACAGATCAACGAGGACAAAAGCACAGCTACTGCTCTTTGTTTGAAGGAGCTAGGCCAGGCCTCTTCCGAGTAAACAATCGCACTTACAACGCTCAGCTGCAAGAGGAAGCCGAAAGACTTATTTATGCATAGATACATGATAATCACTGTGAAATGAGCTCAAGCCTTTATCAAGGAAAATGAACACAAGGATCACCTACCTATCATCTGACGCCCTCCATCGTCTACGTTCTTACAGAAGCTCCTCAACTTTCAGCCAACCACCCTCGAAATAGCTTCCCTTGTGCAAAAAAAAGCTCACAATTCTGTAAAGCAAATCATAAACTAAACAGAAAAGTACAAATCCACAGAAATTGCATGCAAATTCGACACCATCTCCATCATCCTCAGCAGCAAACCTTCACGCAGTGAGCTTAGATCGTCGCTCTCCCCTAATTCTACTGCTGATTCGAGAGAGAAAGAGAAGAACAGAAAAACGGAGAAGACAAATGCGGCAGAGGACGGATGCAATCTATTGTGTCTCCCACATGGAACGAAAACAGGCCTTTGGGATCCGAGGATTGGTGGGCTTTGTGCAGCTTTTCATTTACGAGGGTCTTATAATTAATGCTAATATTTAATTAATTATAATTGAATTGTGATTTGACAATACTTTGCCACTAAGGATGGGTGGTACCTGGTACCTGCTAATAACCATGGTGTGTATACAAGGTACCCAGTTATGGACATTGTGGGTATGAGGCTCTTGAGTCTCTTGATGTCCAGTCACTTATTGTCGCATATGACATGTTTGGCAAGGATGTTGATACGGCAACTACATTTAGTCCCATGGCTACTTGTGTTGTGTAAATGACACACTCATTTTTTAATCTTTTGGTCATGTTCATGCATTTGAGCAAAGACCACTAATCTCTTTAGTGAGAGGAGAGGCTAGCGTTCGAGGGCCTTCTGTGCTGGGAGGGCGTTTCAGCCTTCTCTTGCATAATGTGCATGTACCAAGGCGAGGTGCCTTGTTTCCAAACAAAATTAGTAGAACTTCTTCTATAGTGGGTTGTGTTGGGAGAGAGAAATGCTTGGCTATGGCATTGTGGTGGCTCTCATCACGATGGTGGTGATGGCATTATAGAGCACTTGCTTATGCATTCATTTTTCTATGAAAAACTTTTCGGCGGTTGTCGAGCTTTGGCTCTATTTTATTGTTCCTTTCATCCATGACATTTCCAATAATCAATATGTTGAAGAACTTGAAGCCTATTAGGACCAATATGATGCAATTTGTAAACGTTGAAGTCTTTGATCACAGCCAGAGTAGGTCTCACTTGTGTGGAGACCTAAGAATCACACTGGTGGTGCCATGTGAGATTGTGAGTGAGGTACCTTTCAATGTCACAAGAACCACCTAAAGTTTTCTCTTGCCTAGATGATCAAAAAACGTCATTGAATCCTTTGACATTGTAGATGTGATGCTATCATAGATGTGCATTTCATTCAAAATATCTAGTTAGAATACTCGAGTTTTTCTATTTATGGTGCTTGAAGTTTTGTGATTTGAATTGACATCACAATAAATTCATTGTGTGTGTGTGTGTGTGTGTGTGTGTGTGTGTTTAGGAAACATGTTTTCTTTATAGAATTGTCACTTATGTTTCATTGGAATATTCTAATAATTGTTTAAACTCTTTCAACCATAAGGTCACTTTGTGTTCCGTTGGTTTTCCTTATTTCATTCTCTTCATCATAAAGCTAAGACTCTTTTTGACTATTTCTCCAAATATTTGGACATTTGAATGTTGTTTAGCTTTTTGGAACTTCAAGAGTATTTGCAAACATTTTATTAAATTTTTAGGTATTTTTTTTCTCCTTGCTCTTCTCCTCCTGTCAAGGCTCCCTCTTTCTTATTCTAGCCTTTTGCCCTATGAGGCCCCTTGTCCAAAGGCATCTTTCAACTAGGCCCTGTTTAGTAGAAAATGCAACCAAAAAGCATTAATACTACCAAAGAGTGTATGCATGTTTTGAAATGTCTCCCATGGAAGTCCATCTTGTTAGAAAACCATGACCATCAAATGGTGTTTGAGGAGCAAGTTGATGAAA
The DNA here is from genome assembly GCA_029204225.1 of Diphasiastrum complanatum. Classification (NCBI taxonomy): domain Eukaryota; kingdom Viridiplantae; phylum Streptophyta; class Lycopodiopsida; order Lycopodiales; family Lycopodiaceae; genus Diphasiastrum; species Diphasiastrum complanatum. Next base: position 47,633,472 of record CM055096.1, read on the forward strand.
TTGATATTCTTGTCCTAAAACGAGCTCGTGATTGCTCTTCTCCTCCTGTCAAGGCTCCCTCTTTTTTATTCTAGCCTTTTGCCCTATGAGGCCCCAAAGGCATCTTTCAACTAAGCCCTGTTTAGTAGAAAATGCAACCAAAAAGCCTTAATACTACCAAAGAGTGTATGCATGTTTTGAAATGTCTCTCATGGATGTCCTTCTTGTTAGAAAACCATGACCATCAAATGGAGTTTGAGGAGCGAGCCGATGAAATTGATATTCTTGTCCTAAAATGAGCTCATGATTGCTGAGGAAGCATTGTAATTACCATACTAATAAAAGTATTGAAGATCTTAGTGAAAGTTCTGAATTAAATGGGTTTATCAATCTTCTTGTTTAGTTCATGTTACAAGTGCAAAAGAAAATGACGACATGTATCATCTTGAGAGGTGATCACTTTTCTTATGTTATTGTGTTATTCATTGATATCTTGTATGCATTTTGTTATTGCTATTTTATATTTGTTGATGTGATGCCACGAAATTGTTAAATATTGAAGATCAACATAAATATGGCATGATATACTCGAAAATGAAGATATGAGCCGGATAAATATAAATCATGAAGAGACCTAAGTCATTTTTCGGGAATATATCTCCTAAGTACTTGTCTTGTATTTAAGGACAAGACCTTTAAAAGGGAAGACATTGCCTTGGATAGCCTTTACTAGGTCATCCACGCGAAATGACTAGATATGAAAAGACATGTTAAACTGGAGTAATTTTAACTCTTAGTTAAATATATCTCTTATGGTATAATTGAACGTATATTCAATCTAATTGTTAACTAGACCTTTTCGCGGGAGCAACGCACCTGTTGTTTTAGAGGTGTGTTTGTTTGCCCCATAGAACATATATTGATCTCAAACTTCAGTCTTGAGCATCGAGAGAGAAGAGTTTATGCATATGTAAGAGGTTGAAGAAGTGAATAGAGTGCTGAGAGTTATTCTCTCTTATCTCTGTTCTTCGCACTGTTGAGTGTGAGTGATCTTGAGTCTACTAGCAATCTCTGACGCATTACATGAATTACTCTTTGATCAGACAGACTCTCCAGTGCATTACAATTGTTTGCTGTGTATCTGTAAAACATGTTCTAAAGAACTATCTTAAAATCATCTTATTCGTCTGCCGCAAATACTTTCTTTTTGGCACTCGAATAATGACTACATTTGGTACAGTCTAGCACGATCATTGAATAAAACTATATGTATACATATGAGATGATAGTCCCTCTCTGAAGAATTGAGTCTTTGATCTGTGTTCCTGATCGTAATTGACATAAGTTTCTAACGTGCTCTAAAACTATTCATGTTCTTTAACCATAACCTTAGACTTAAGTTGTTGAGGACTTCTGTCTAGAAACGAATAGTTCGCGAATGCGATTAACTAATTGTCTGCACAACCACGAATACATCGAACATTTCTCGACTCTCTGTTGACACCTTATTCAGCCGGAGTGTAGTACTGTTGTACTACTCTGATAACATCTCACCTGTAGAACGCATTTCATTCGATTTGATAGAGGCCAGATTGTTGTTCTGAAATTATTAACATTACACACCCCAAACGCAAGTAATACTGGCTACTTTCTAATGTTTGTTGACAACCAGAGTAACACTCGAAACCACTTGTTATAATTGTATTGAATATATAACTTTTAAACGCTATCCTCTGTGGGAATGACATTATTTACTACAAAATCTATATTAACCTTGTTGGTATAGTACGACATATACCAATTTTTGGCGCCGTTGCTGAGGATAGCTTAGGAAAGTTATAAGAATACCGACACATCCATCTCCATCTCTAGTGTATGTCAGATAGAGAATCCCGATTAGAACGATACTGTAAGCTTAGAGAGGAATTTTGATGAAGACAGAGTGAGAGTGCGAGTCAAAGAAATCTCGACGAGATCGCTGGCCAGTTACTTGAACTCCTAATTAGCTTCGGTATGGAGGGTCCTGCTGCACGTTTCACTTCTATCTCAAAAATTAAGTACGATTATTTTAAAGAAACTACTTCCGATGATGCAAATAGCTATGTCTCGCAATTTGAGTCAATCGCTAATGCAAATAACGAAGGAACTGACATAGACAAACTACGAATCTTCCCTGGTCTGCTAAGAAAGCAGGCGCGCATATGGTATAGTCAAGTTGAACCAGGCCGCGTAGGAACCTAGTTACTACTGAAAGATGCGTCTCTGAACTAGTTCAGAGAAATCGGTTATAAATCTAGAATTCTCAGACGTCTGAACAATGTTCAGAAGAAGACTAAAGAATCCTTTTGAAAATGTACACGAAAGGTTAAAAATTTTATAGGAAAACTAACCGGTGTATATCTTGTTGATATGCAGATCAAATGGTTTTTGGCTGGTTTGCCACCAAAGATTGATTGGTATTGCAGACAAGGGGACATGACCTCCTTAGCAGCAGTAATAGCTAGTGCCAAAAATTTTGAAACCTCGAAACTAGCACGAAAGCGACGCTCAACTAAAAGATCTCATAAGTCTAAGACTGTTTCCAATGACAGCGATTATGATTCACATTCTGACTCAAGTACCAGTTCTTCAAGCTCGGAGTCTGAAAATAGCGATTCATCTGAATCAGAAGCTGATAAAGGAGATAAAAGAAGTAAACGACGATCCAAGCGAAAAGATGACACGAAAACCATCGAGGATAAGTCGTCAACTTCTAAAGTTGAAAAGCTTTGGAAGAGTAATATGGCTGACTTTAATAAAAAGTTTTATGATTTGAAAGTGCAGATCTTTGAAGTTGCAGACAAAAGACCTAAAGCATCTTCTTCTAACTCAGGAATGTGGTGTACGAAATGTGGAACTTCTGGACCTACTAAGGAAGACTGCACCACTGTGAATGTCAAGTATATTGAAGATCCTGCCCAGGAGATACTTTTTGTTTTTCAGAATGATGCGACTACTAACTATGTTTAGGGTCCTGTAGCATCAGCCCAGCAGAACAGACCAAAGTTCGCACCAAGAAGACACAATCCTCCTGAATTTGTTGGGCCAGCAAAGTCTCAAACCGCGACTAAACCAGTGTCGGGCAACTGCTACAATTGTGGAGAGCCGGGACATTTTTCTCCTGACTGTCCTCAACCGCAAAAGCTGATTGGTTATGTACCGTTATGCTCAAACTGCAGGGAGCCTGGCCACAAGTATTCTGACTGCCCTCAGCCGCAAAAGCCGCAACCCAAATATCAATATGTAGCAACACCAACTGCTGCAGACTCAAAAGCAAAAGCTTTGTTGTGCAGAGGATTGATGTTATTGAAAGAAAATTAGCAAAGACAGAAGACCAGTCCTGGCCAAGTGACGTAGAGAAGATATTCAAAGTCACAACGAGAAGTAAAGGCCCCTCGAAACCCTGAAAAGAAATCTTCAACAACGTGCAGAAAATCTTCAAAGAAGAAATCTTCTAGCAAGTCAACGAACAAATCTACTGCTAAAGAAGATCTTAAAGATGACCCCGACTATGACCGCGATGCTGCAAAATTATTTGTAAAAGACATCTAAGCAGAAGCGAAAGAAATTATCAACACTGAACTTCAGTCAGCTGCTGCAGAGAAGGTGGTCACGTTCGAGGAAGGGGACAATGAGGTACCGAAGACTAAATTGTCTAGTGCTGTTATTGACAAGCCAATCTCGAAATCGAAGATGAAGGACTATGACATAGTGACTGATATTGGATCTTTTTGTCCGAACATCACTTTTGAGCAGTTGTTGGCAAATAACACTTATTACAAAAAGCAACTGAAAGGTCTTTATGCCCCTAAAAAGAAAAAAAAAGTTTCTTTGCCAGATGCTGGTGTTTTATCTATTGATTTAGGTGATCTCGGTGCACCTGAAATTGATATTACCATTGTAGGATGAGTGCCGATAGACTCTGGTGCCAACATGAACATAATAACAGAAGACACAGCTCATGCTTTGGGACTGACTAACATTCAACCGACACAACGAAATATCAAGTTAGCTGATTCGACGCGACAAAAACTTGTTGGAGAATTGAAGGATGTCACTCTTTACATTCAAGCCAAGCCTTTCATAATGAATTTCATAGTTATCAAACCACTTGGTTTGTCATCTTATTCTGTGCTAATTGGACGGCCCTAGCTTTATCAATCAAACACAAGTGTTCATTGGAAATCCAGAGAGTTGAGATTTCAAACTGGTGAGACCAATAATCTAGGTAAGCCAGCAGAACAAATAATCACATGGAGTCATGACAAATATGAAGGTGAAACTCCTTTGTCTGACACCAGTTTTACCTCAGAAGAATCTTCTTATGCCTTAAATGTCTTTTCTAATGCATCTGACATCGAAGTGCAATATTTCGAATGCTATGAGAATACTGACGAAGAAGAATTCTTTGATGCCTGCAACGCTGAAGCGGATGTTTTGAATGAAGAAATTAAAGTTGCAGACACGAACTCGAAAGAGTCTGATGATTTGAGTGACGAATCTGAACACAAATTTGGTAATAAGAACCAGGTTGATGACAATAATACATCTATAGAGTCAACCATGCGCGAAATTCATGGCCATACCAAGGCCAGTATGACAGAAGGTATCATTTTACCAGATTCTACTGAACTAATTGAATTTGCACTTGGCAAATTTGTACATGTTTCAAAGTCACTTGGAGAATCGGAATTAGCGGAATTTACAGAATTATTAAAGGAGTATCAACATGTTTTTGTCTGGTCGCTCGACGATTTGAAAGGTATATCTGCAGAATTTGGAGAGCACCGTATTGATCTTAAAGAAGATGCAGTACTTGTTCGACAGAGACAATATCATCTCAATTCAAAGTACTCCCTCATGGTTAAGGACGAACTCAACAAGCACCTTAAGGCAGGTATTATCTATCTCGTCTTAAGCAGTGAATGGGTTTCACCCATTGTTGTCATTCCAAAGAAGAAGACTGGGAAAATACAAATATGCCAGGATTTTCGCAAGCTCAATTCTACTACAAGGAAGGATCATCATCCTCTACCCTTCACTGATTCTATCTTAGATCAGGTTGCTGGTCAAGAGCGTTACAGTTCATGTGACGGTTTCTCTGGTTATAATCAGATTGGAGTGCGAAAGGAGGATTGTTCAAAGACCACAATCACTACGGATTGGGACACTTATGCCTACAACAAAATGCCCTTTGGTCTTTGCAACGCACCAGGGACTTTTCAGCGAATCATGATGTTAATTTTTGCTGCCTTCCTAAGAACTTTTCTTGAAATCTGTATTGATGATTTTTGTGTATATAGTGATATAAAGACACACCTACAAATGCTGAAACTAACATTGCAACGGTGTCAAGGTACTTTTTTATCCCTTCATCCAGAGAAATGTTTTTTATAAGGCCAGCTAATACCCATTTTAAAGTTCTTTGGAAGGAGAAAATTCCACATCGGCATTGAAAAAAAAAAACAAAAAATCCACGTCATCAATTTTTTTTTTAAAATGATGACGTGTCATTTTCCATCTATCTATCTCACCTTTTACGTATGCCCATTCAGGTGTGTCTTTTGCCACTTGACCCTTTGTCATATATCACGCCTCTCTCTTTCTCTATCTTTATCGCGTAGTATCTTTGTCTCCCTCTGGATCGATCGATCGATCGTGCTAGTTCTTTCTGTGTAATAACGATTATGTCTCAACGATTTCTTTGGAAAGCTTCAACGGAGGTCTAGACTTGTGGTGAAAAAAGTGTGGTGATCAAGCGATGGCATTATAGGTCACATATCTGCTGTTGAATGTGCAGTCTATAGATGGGACTCTGCGAAAGTTTGTAGAGGAACATCTGAGGTAGTTTCAAAAATATGATATGCCTATTTTTTTGCTCTCTTTCGCATTAGCGAATAATGACATGTCCGTGGAGAGCTGCAAGTGCCAGATCAAGGCTTTCCTTTTTCAAACCCTATCTGCCCTTGCTCCCAAAGCACATCAAATGTTTGCACATGTAATCACAAATATAGCTGCCATAGAACTCCTATACGTTGAATGGCTAGATCTCATTGTATCGCTCCTCAACAATATGGGAGGATCGTAGGCTGAGCAGGACACATCCCATGTGAATCAAGAGACACTGAAAGCTCTTGGCTATGTGTTTGAGGAGGTTTCAACAGAGGTGCTAACTCAAGAGTAGGTGAACTCTATCCTCACATATTCTCTTTCAGAAAGAGAGAGAAGAGAGAGCAAAGGAGGACTTATTGGTGCCAATAGCGGCAGACAACTCACGGAGACAAGAAAGAGAGATAAACGGCTATGGGAAAAGTCCTCTCTCTCTCTCTCTCTCTCTCTCTCTCTCTCTCTCTCTCTCTCTCTCTCTCTCTCTCTCTCTCTCTCTCTCTCTCTCTCTCTCTCTCTCTCTCTCTCTCTCTCTCTCTCTCTCTCTCTCTCTCTCTCTCTCTCTCTCTCTCTCTCTCTCTCTCTCTCTCTCTCTATATATATATATATATATATATATATATATATATATATATATATATATATATATATATATATATATATATATATATATATATATATATATATATATATATATATATATATATATATATATATATATATGTATGTATGTATGTATCGATCTGCATTAGCATAAAGAAGAAGGCCATGGGATTCTGTTGCTGAAACCAAATACTTTGGTAATGACTCTCTTCTACATTGTTGTTTTGTTTTTCGAGGCAGAGAAGCTACGAGGTCGATTATCAACTTGACCTATATTTTGTTCAAGTTGAGATTTTATGCAGACATTGCTTGATGATGATGATGATTCTCCTCTTCTTTTCAAATAGGCAATAGCCATTTTTTTCGTATGACGTTTGAATTGTGCATCTGTGCATTCGATCTAGTTCTATTGGCCTCTCCACAAGCCTCATCATGTACAACTTTGGATTGTGGTCTGTAGTGAATATTGACGCTTTTGAAAGTCAAAGCACCTTTTCCACTTGTTTGGAAAAACTCTTGAAATTACAACATCTGTCTCTGACAAAGTTGAAATTCTTATTCTCTGAAATAACACTACAACAAAGTAGCAACATTATGCTATGTTTGCCTAAGTGAAGTTTGCACTATCTAAGTCTTGTGTTATTATTCTAATTGTATTGATTTTTATGCTCATGTTGCTACTTTAGATTGTCAAGTTTGCTATTTTGTTGTACTCTATGAGGCATTTTTGGTGTCTCTCTGTTGCTCTTTTCCTTCGTGGAGGATAGTGTCTCTTTTCAAAATATTATGCCCCTTGCAAAATATTCTTGGATGCCAATTTTTTGATCTGAATTGTTCAATAACAAATTTAGCACCTAATTTTTCTTAATGCATTGAAACGTTCATTTACCTCAAAGGCCCTCAAATGTGGTTCTGGGAATGCAAGCGATCAAATTCTACGTCTTTATCTAGTAAATGTGTTCTGTCACGAACTTTTTTCTTATTTTTTTGAGTTTTGTTCGCCAAGGTATTATAGTTGTCATAGGAAAGAAAAATTTCCCTCTTATAATTTCACTGATTTGTATCTATAATGTTAGTACAATGGAGGATTTTCATCGTAGATTTTTTCAACGTAATAAATCTTATGTTATACCAATCTCTCCTTTGTAAACTTCAACAACACAACAATGAAAAAAACAACAATAATTCCATCAACATAATAGATGTTTTTCATGAATACATGTGAAATAGGACCCAAAAATACATGAACATTTATCAAACATGATATATGCTATTGCTACTATCAATGAAGAAAAAAATGTATGAGATAAATCTCAAAGTGATAATAATGGTCGACCAATCAAAGTTAAATATATATATTTCCGTTTCTCTAACGTGGATTCTCAAGAAAAACCACAGAGCGACAATTCTAACTAATGTGTGTAGAGAATTAGCTGAAGTTGTTAAGCATAACCATAAAGCAGAACTTCTTTCAATTTGAGCTATGTGTTCAGATAATGAGCTTGTTTGATGCTTTGTTATGTTTGCTTCCTGTGATAAGAACTATTTCTCTATATTCGATTAAGAGGAATCATTAGCCAATACGATTCTGTTTGATGGATCTATTTGCTAGTTGTTGTCTATATGACTGCTTACTATTATCCGAAGAGCCTAAAAGATAAAGTAACCTTTTTAATCACAGACCTTGACCAAATCGTTTCACCATTGGTGTTTCTAGATGCCAATTTACCCAAATATCTTTGGATAACCGGATTATGTCGCTCTAATATTCATTGTAAATATTACATTTTACAAGTAGAGGTGAGGAAGTCCTCCAAATCCAAGGTAGAGCCTCCAAATGTCCTCCAAGCAACCTGCAAGCTTCAAGATGCTCCCCAACTCCAAGCTAGGATGCCTCCACCTGCAAGTAAAGATCTGCAAGCCTCCAAGGATCTCTCCTCCACCTGTGTCCCTACTCTTTAAACACAAAGATAGATAACAAGCTGGCCTCAAGTATTCACCACCCAACTATAGCTAGATCCAAGCTCCAAGCAAGCCCTATCTAGCACCCCCTTGCTAACCATAAACAAATCACAAGCATACCACAACACTCCATAGCATTCTCAAGATCCAAACCCTACTTATGTCCCATACCATAAGCAAGATCCAAACCTTAAGCATACTACCACAAGAAAGCACTCTACAAACTAGTAGCAACACCCTCCAATGCACTATGGAGTTCCATGCTCATCCAATGAGAGAGAGAGAAGCCTAGGGGAGTTAAAGAATCTCCAAGAGCCTCCATAGGCTTATGGAATGTCAAGAGGCTCCTTCCATAACCTATGACTCGGGGATTTGGGAACTCAATGGACACTTTAGAAGGGCGCCCTCCTACTAGGTCCCATTGCCCAAGTTGTGCAAGTATACTTTGGTCCTAGACCAATAAAGTGATATGGTTCAAGGTTGAGGCCCAAGGTTTAGAAAAATAGTCATCCAATAACTTTCTAGCAACTCTCTAGGTTCCATACCTCCATCCAAGGCATAGACACCTACCTGTCCTTAACCGAGGACACTAGTACCTTAATCTAAGGCACCTACCCTTAATGTTAGAAATGGTGAACTCCTGAAACTTTGTCGCAGATCGCCAATGATTAGTATTGGTGCCGAAGTGACACTTTTCTTAAGCAACTCAAAACAATTATTTACATCCTCCGTCCACACCACTAGTGGACTCTTAGCCCTCCGGCTTAGCTTCTTATAGCCTTTCAAGGCCTAGGTAAGGGAAAATGCAAGTCGAGCAAATTGGGGAATATGCCGACGGAAAAATCCTACAAACCCCAAGAAAGACTTGATTTCTCGAACTGTGGTGAGAATAGGCCAATCAATAACCCTCTGGATACGATCAACCTCAATCTCCACTCCCCGTTTGGAAGTCTTATGCCCCAAGTAGGACAATTTCTTAGCAGAAAAAAGTCACACTTAGACTCCTTGGCAAAGAGCTTTTCCCTTCTTAGGATGTCCAAGACAATCCTAAGATGCTCTTTATGTTCTGCCAAAGTCTTACTGAACACTAGGATATCATCTAAGAATACCACTACGAATCTTCCAAATATGGCCTGAACAAATCGTTCATCATCTATTGGAAAGTTGTTGGTGCATTGGTCAAACCAAAAGGCAACACCAAAAATTCGTAGTGACCAAAGCAAGTCCGAAACCCGGTTTTTGGTATATCTTCTGCCTTAATAAATATCTGATGGAATCCCGATCTTAGATCTATCTTGGTAAAGTACCCAGCACCACCAAGATAATCTATTAGGTCATCCATCCGTGATAGTGGATATCTATTCTTAACGGTTACCTTGTTCAATTTCTTTACTTTTAATGCACTTAAGGTCATTAGGTCCAAAGACTAAAGAACTAAGAAAAAAATACATCCATCTCATTACTTCGAGATAGATTACCTGAGGTAGAAGCTGGTTATTTGACGCAATCTCGTGCAACGTAACCCTCGCCATTGCACTTGAAGCACAGGTTTTTCTTACAAGCTTCAGCTTTATCAATGCCACCTTGATGGTTTTTTAAAGTTTTTCTTAATTTTCTTAGGATTGTTGGAATTGGGATGTGTTTCACTAACAGCTTCCCTATCCTTCCTCATGAGCAGAAAACCTTTTTTCTGCTCATTAGGCTGTTGACCCCTAGGTGGCTTAGGTGTGTCATCAAAGTATTTTGCAGCCCTAATAGCATCTTCTAGGGTTTTTGGATGGTTCCTATGAACATCCACTTGATAATATTTTGGTAACCCATCAATAAACATTAACATTTGTACCTTAGGTGGAATGTCACTATAAAGTGGATTCAGATACTCATGAAAATCTTAAATAAATTGTTCCAAACCTTTATTCATGGTTAGATGACTCAACTTTTGGAAGTGTTCATAGTCATCTAAAAGTGGTAGAAAATAATCCCTAAAAAGCCTTGCAAAAATCATCCCATGTACAAGGTTGATTGCCCTTTGCAACTAAGTCATCCCACCAAACTAAGGCTCTTCCTTCAAGGAACATGGTGACAGTGGATAACTTTTCAGATTCAGGGAATTGGTTCATGGCAAAGTATTTGTTCCAAACATTTAGCCAAGAACTTACCACTTGTAAATTCCTATCTTTCTTCTCTCTCTTAAACACTTTTACGGGAGGTGGAACTACATGCTTCTTCTGATTGGCTAGACTAGACATTAAGTCTTGGTTTCTTTGATTAGTTTTAAAAAGCTGCTTATTAGTGGCTTGATTGTTGGTATGAAAGTTCAAGAGCTTGTGCCACATTGGATGGGTTTGATAGATCAAATGTTGGGTTTTCATTGGTTTGATCCATTGGGGTTGCTTGTGTGTTTTCCTATAATGCAAATACAACAACAAGTGCTCAAATTAGAATGATAGAAATGCTTTTATTCTTACATACAATGCAAATAAAAAGTATTTATTTCTACTCATTCAATCTTATTGTTTATAAGCTCAATCCAAGCCTACTTTTGCAAGCTCAATCCAAGCTTAAGAGGAAAACAACAACAAGCTACATTTGCCTTAATCAAAGGCAAAATTGAAAACCAAATCTTTATGTAAATAACTAATCCAAGCTAATGTTTACATAAAGTTCTCATTCCAATTCCAATTCCATTTGTCATTTAAAAAACAACCAAAGTTTTCACATTTCTTACTATTCTAGATCTCCAAATCCATGAAACTAGTGTCTAGAAATGGATAACTAATGAAGCTTTATGAAAACTTCAATTTTCCGATCTGATTTTCAGATATACAGGTCTGAAAATCAGAACTTCATAATGGCAAAAAAAAGAACTTCAAAACTTGTTTTATGCACAAAGTTACACTACCATTTCCTTCCTACATTGCCATTTTCATGAAACTAGGAAATAGAAAGGTGTAACTAATGAAGTTTGAATGAAAACTTCATTGTTCAGATCTAATTTTCAGATTTACAGGTCTGAAAAATAGAACTTCAAAATAAAAATCAGAACTTTGAACACTTCATTTATGCAAAAAAAAAAAAAAAAAACACTAGTTTTGATCAAAACACATAGCTAGAATCAATCTTTTTGCCAAAAAAAGTTTGTGTATGTAGAGGAAGACTTCCTCTACCCATCCCACAAATCTTTTTTCAGAACTTTTAAAAACCCAAAGCCCACTTTAAAACTTCTCTAACATGATCAAAAAATCAGCCCCTAAACAATTCTATAAGCATCACTACACTCTTCCAAAGAGAACTAGATTCATTGGGTATTTCAACTACAAGCTTCCTACAACTAGAAAAGCCTATAATCTTCCCCAAAAAAAATTTAGTTGGTGATCTTAATAGAACCTGAAGAAAGTTAGAAAGGTTACCATCCTTTGTCTAGCTTTGATACCACTTTTATAAGTAGAGGTGAGGAAGTCCTCCAAATCTAAGGTAGAGCCTCCAAATGTCCTCCAAGCAACCTGCAAGCTTCAAGATGCTCCCCAACTCCAAGCTAGTATGCCTCCACCTGCAAGTAAGGATCTGCAAGCCTCCAAGGATCTCTGCTCCACCTGTGTCCCTACTATTTAAACACAAAGGTAGATAACAAGCTGGCCTCAAGTATTCACCACCCAACCATAGCTAGATCCAAGCTCCAAGCAAGACCTATCCAGCACCCCCTTGCTAACCATAAACAAATCACAAGCATACCACAACAATCCATAGCATTCTCAAGATCCAAACCCTACTTATGTCCCATACCATAAGCAAGATCCAAACCTTAAGTATACTACCACAAGAAAGCACTCTACACACTAGTAGCAACACTAGAGCATAAGAAAAACAAACAAGAGAGATCTCCCCCTCCCAATGGGCGCCCTACTACACTCATATAGATGGCCCATGGACCTCTCCAATGCACTATGGAGTTCCATGCTCATCCAATGAGAGAGAGAGAAGTCTAGGGGAGTTAAAGAATCTCCAAGAGCCTCCATAGGCTTATGGAATGTCAAGAGACTCCTTCCATAACCTATGACTCTTTGAATGCCTTTCTTGTAGGAGTTGGGAACTCAATGGACACTTTAGAAGGGCGCCCTCCTACTAGTTTGGTCCTAGACCAATAAAGTGATATGGTTCAAGGTTGAGACCCAAGATTTAGAAAAATAGTCATCCAATGACTTTCTAACACCTCTCTAGGTTCCATACCTCCATCCAAGGCATAGACACCTACTTGTCCTTAACCAAGGACACTAGTACCTTAATATAAGACACCTACTCTTAATACTAAAGGTACTCTTTATCCAAGGGTCATGTGACGCCATACCTCCGACTAAGGCATAGTCACTTGTCTGTCTTTACAAGGGCACATACCCTTAATCCTAAGGGTACCTTGCCATTTAGCCCCCAATACTAAATGGACTAATAGGGGTCTGAAGTACTGCTAGTTACATAGGTATGTAACATTACACATCACATTACATTCACCTTCTTACATACACTTATCATACAAAAGAAGAGATTATTCTCTCTCTTGGAGAACGATCAAGTATTTTATACTACTTCATTGATTTTGTGGAGATCTATAACGACTAGGCCACCACATGTACTCCAAGCCACCCCCACATACCCATCGCCATCAACTTTGCCCCCCAGAGGAAACTTATGCAGAATGTCTCAAACCTCCTACTTTGATGACATCCAGCAAGAGAGGAACTAGATTAGGACATAATAAAGTGCTTGAGCACTAGCATGTAAGAAAACTCCAAAACCCATGGGAATGCCAAGTAGTCTAAAAATAGTGGTTCCCATACATGGAGAAGAAGGGGGGCAATTTCTTCTTGAAAGAGAAGGTAAAATTCAGCACCTAGCCCATCCACTCCAGGTGCTTTCCCTCTCTTCTGCTCTTTGATTGCTTGCTGAATTTCTTGAAGAGAAAGGGGTTCTTCAAGTCTAGCCATGTCCTCCTGTGAGACCACTCTAGGCACCACCTCTAGGGTCTTCATTCTTGGCTTTTCCTTCTGCTCATCAACTATCTCTTTTTTTTCCCATGAGGCCCTGAAAGTAACTCAAAACAATGTTTACATTCTCCTCCTCATCCCTAGCATACTCCCCATTCTCTTTTTCTAGAAGGGAGATTTGGTCCATCTGTTGCTTTTCTTTTAGTGTTTTGAAGACCTCCTTAGCAGGTCTATCCCCCTTGTCTGCCCAGTAATCGCGAAGGAATTTCTGTAGATGCTCTAAGCTCTCTTCCTCCAGGGCTTCAAGCTTGGATTTTTCAGCCACTACTTTAGCTCCCAAAATCCTCATTGCCTTCCTTAACCTGAGCCTCCAGGACTCTCACTTTCCTGAAAAGTGTTGCTCTTGCAATTCTCCTTCTCAGAGAGATTTCCTTGTTGAGTTTGGCAAGGTAGCTCTGGGTAGCCTAGTTAGAAATCAGTTTTGATCTAATTCATTAGTATAAGCTCTAAATGTGATGATGTAATTAGTGTACAGTTTATTTGGTTTACTATATATGGTTGTGATTGGAACGTGGGTCCGACCTTAGTTTGACAGGTGGTAGGCCAATTTTAGGACACCTGCCTTTTCATGCAGTTTGTGAATACTTTATATGTACAATGTTTTTTTGTAATCTATTAACTTTTGTTGTGCCATCTATGAGAGTTTGTGAGGAGTGGCTATGGTGATTGTGTGATGTGATCTGCATACTGCACTAGATTCTATCGGAATTCCAACTTGATATCAGAGCGACAGAGTGTAGCAAGTATGCACGATCCGGTGGAACTATGGGAAAGCATCTTCCACCAGGAGAAATGGCACTCAAAGCGTCTCAGGAGAGAGGACTCCATACAGGGTATAGGCAGTCCGAATGGTAGGAGACAACAAAGTTCTTTGATCGGAGCTTCGAGGAAGATCAAAACAATTGTCGTAGGTGGATTTCGGGGAGAATTCATAGAAAATCTTGCAGTTCGATGGTTTCGGAAAAATCATCAGTGTTTGCTACGTTATTCACTGTGTGGACAGCTGTTTGGCGCAATGGGGCTTGCATGGCAATGCAAAGAGTAGTGACAGAGAGCCATAACAATTTATAGGAAGCAATTTGGTTGAAAATGGAGAAATTTGAGAAATTTCCAGTTTTGTGGGGTGTTGACGGTTTTTTTTGGAAAAATCAGCTTGTCTACAATCAATACCACATCAATTGGAGAACTGTAAATTGGATCAGATCACTGGAAGTAGGGTGACCTTAGTGGTTGTTGGTTGATTCTGTCGAATCCCCAAGATACTCGGATAGAGAACTCAAGAGCACCTCTCACCTTAGACTGAGGAGGTCTCTGAGAAGACAAGACCAACAAAGATTGAGAGCCGAGTATGAGAGCCGAGAAATGCCAGTTAGGAATGACAAGCAAGAACTGTGTAAGCCTCATGGTGAATCCCGTAAGATGGAATGACCATGTAGGAACTAGTATTTCTAGGCAAATGTAATAAATGCAAGTAGACCCCTCTTTAAAAAGGTAGAGTGAGCCACCTTTTGATGTGACCTCTAATGGAGAGCATTATTCCACTTGTAATTTGTGAAATGTGGAAATTCCACTAGGATGCCACCTAAGGAGATCTCTTGCTTATTTAAGGGACTCGCTCTTTGTGAAGAGGAACTTTTTGTGAATTGTATCAACTCCACGCTGAAATGAGAAGAGCCTTCACAAGTTTGTGCATCCATTGAGCTCCTTGATCATGCTTGTTTCTTGAGTGATGCATTTATGATCTTGCCCTTCCCTCCTTTTGTGCGTGGTTGTGGACTGTAGAGTGGATTAGATTTGTTGCTTTCGTAGAGTAGATTAGTTTCTTTCCTTGTTTGTGGATTAATGTAGGAACCAGCATTCGGGTAAACTAAATAGGCTGCATCTGTGGTGTAAATCTTTCATATTCTCTGACAATCCAGTTTTTGATGTTCTTGGGATGTCCAAGAATCAATACATTGGTTGGTTTCCTGATTCTTGGACTTCTAACATGCTGTAGATTAGTTCTTGGTACTTGTTTTGTCAATTCATGCAAGTGTAGCTCAGCTTAATAATGCTTAGGCTTTGATTCAGTTCATTTTTAGGAGTAGATAGCTATAGAATCTTTTGAATGTTCATATGGGCTGCACTTTGATCTGTGAATGAGTGTTCTTGGCTTGCATCTCTGTTAGAATGTAAGTGCGTTCAAGAGAGTTCGACCCTAAGTAGTCCTCTGACAGGTAGGACAAAAAATATACTACAATGACAATCTGTTCCCTTCTGTCTGGTTTGGCATCGTAATATCAAGAGCACACATAACGAATGCCCTGAAGCCTGGTAATAGGCAGAATACCAAGCCGTAGAAGCTGTAAGCAAGAAGAAAAAATATCGTAGTAAACAAACCCAAATCCTATGGATCTGTCAACATTTGGCACCGTTGCCCATTGAACTCCAACACCTTCTACATTAGAAACCCACAACCTTGTCCACGCTCCGCCCATCTTCTCACGATCACATCTCAACCGAAGCCCCCCCCTGTGTTGAAATTTCAACCAGAGAGCTCGTGTCCAATCTCAACCGATGCATTCTATTGAATCTCAATTGACACTCTCTCTCTCAGATCTCAATGGAGATCGCACGGGGTGTGATCGGAGGGCAAACACTATGGTGAATGTTTTGTTAGCGATCTACTGTAGGAGACACTGATGGCAAGGACTTCATGATGTGCTTATTTGGGAGTACAAGTTAGCATTACAACATGGGGCCAGTTTTGGACATTGGCATCGATGGGGAGACATCTACCATCACGGGCGTGGATAAGCTACCTATAGCTTTCATGCAGTTGGCTGTATTTGCAGGAGTCTAGGCTTGGCACAAGTGTTGGAATTTCCATGGTGCAGATTCTCAGGTGGTGAGATCATGGATAAGCCTAGAGGGAGTCACTCAGAGCCATATACCTCAGTACGATCAGGGAGACAGTGGTCTTAGGATCCCGTGAGCGATGACTCATGGATGAGCTTGCGTTGGCATGGTGTCGAGTGGCACATAACCAGAGAGAGCAAGCAGATGCTAGGAGCCAGGTGGAGCAGGTGATGCTTTGGAGTTCGGCTTGTCTAGCAGGATGGTGCCCATGATCGGAGACATCAGGTGAGCATAGTATGTGGATGACGAGTCCATTGGGGTGGCACTCATGGAGATGCTACAGTTGCTCAAGTATGATATGTCATTGTATGGACGATGTTCTTCAGCTGGTGCATCATGTTATGACCTAGGAATGGGTCATGCCTACTTGGAGGTAGGTGGCATGGGAGGTGGTATGTATCCTGAGGGCATGGAGTGCATTATGGGGTGATGTGGATCCAACATGCCCATGGTTGTGAGCCAACAGGGATGGAGATGGTTGCTCAGGGAGTGACAGCTGATACTTTGACGAGTGATCAGGTGAGCTGCATGGTTATATGCATAGTGGTCTCCAGGTTGGTGTCACATGTTATTTCTATCCATCATTTATCTAGTAAGCAGGATGCAGTTTTTGGTTAGATCCAGTTGGAGTCTAGTTGCAGTGAAGGTGGACAAATTTTTGAGGAGCTATCAATGGGTAATGGATACTTGGTGATCAGATGGTACAGGGTACATGGTTCTGGAACTATTCTACCTGATATGCTATGGATCATTGGTGAGTTATTCATCACGATAGTGGATCTAGTTTGCATTTGCTTTGGCTTGGATGCTATGATGGATGTGTTGGTGAGATAGGCTCCTTGGTGGGAGGCCTATATACTGGTCAAATCAGAGTTGGCAACGTCAAGCATGGGAAGTTGAGCCTACATGGGATGTAGGAAAGGTAGATCATCATCAGTATCTCTGGGAGATAGGCGATCTACCCAGGTATAGCCTATGGTGAGGTTTGTGTACATTCATTCATTGAGTCCTTGGTAAACTCTTGTGCTTGGAGCATGTGAAATGGATGGAGATCAACTTTCAGGACTTATTGGATAGGATGTTAGGACAAAGCGGCTTGGAGCATAGCTTTTTTTGGGAGATACATCAGAGATGAGGCTTGGAGCGCTCATTGGTTCGAGATGGTTGACATCTATGTGATATGCTTGGATGTGATAGCATCTTGGTATAGGTGAAGGCCATGGTTGAGGACCTGATTTGGTGACCAGTGGTGTAGCAGTGGATCTACAGGTGGCACAAGTGTTGGTACGACAGGATACCACTTATGGGCAGGCCTTGGTCATGTCTTTGACGCTTTATAATTCGTGTTGATGGGCATGTTGCCTTGTCACGAGAGTCTAGATCTGAGTCGGAGTTTTATGTGGTTGTGCATTTGCTACAGTAAAATAAAGTAGTCATTTTATGCTCTTTGACTTGTCATTGTCTACTAGTTGTCTATCTGGTGAGGGTACAATCTTATGGTGGTAGTAAGAATTCCTCAGGTTGAGTCTCAGTTGTTCATTTATGTCAGCTTTACAGGTCTGTGCTTGTAAGTGTCTGATAGGATGTCAGCCTAGCTAGATGGAGGATGTAAGTCTCATGGTGGTAGTGGGATTTCCTCAGTTAGAGCCATGTCGCTCATGTGGTCCACTTGTGTTCAAGTCGGATTGGGGACGAGTCAGTTGGTCGATAGTATGGTACATGTATGAGCATTGTGTTTACATGATACTTTGTGAGTCAAACCTGGTGGTTTGTTGGTGTGCTTGAGTGCGAGTCAAGTACATAGTAGTTATGATATGCATAACATCTTTTGGACACTCTAGACGCTGCTTCAATATATTAATTTTCACTCTTATCACATTTGAGCTTAGAGAGAGAGTTAGATCATTTTTTATCTGATTCATTAGTATAAGCTCTAAATGTAATGATGTAATTAGTGTACAGTTTATTTGGTTTACTGTATATGGTTGTGATCGAGACGTGACCCGTCAGGATATATTCATCGGGCACTGATCCCGTAGATGGCTACTTGGGTTAGCCAAGTAGCCACACGTAGAAAAAATTAGCCTGTACAGAGTTATATACAGTACTTGCTATACTTGGGAGCATGTCCCAAGTTTTTCGGTCGAATTTGGCCATATTGGGCCCAACCTTAGTTTGACAGGTGGTGAATACTCTATATGTACAGTGTTTTTTTTGTAATCTATTGACTTTTGTTGTGCCATCTATGAGAGCTTGTGAGGAGTGGCTATGGTGATTGTGTGATGTGATCTGCATACTGCACTAGATTCTATCAGAATTTCAACTAGCCTTGATTGCACCTATCCATCTTTTTGTGGCTGACCCTCTCATGCTATAGGCCCTTTTCCAAATGTCCTGGATGTTTTCTTTGGTGTCCTTCTTTTCCAGCAGTTTAGGATCAATCCTAAACCAACCATAACTCCTAGGCCTTGCTTCTTGTGCAAGAGTCAAGAGGATGGGCTTGTGATCTGAGAAGAGGAAGTCCTGATAGCTCTGATACTCCATGATGTCCCACTTGTCTCTCAAGTCTTTAGAGAGGTATCCCCTATCCAGTCTAGCCATCTCGAGGTTCTCCTTGCTTTGTTGATTAGACCAAGTGAATTTCTCATCTCCTTGCAATTTTACCAGGTTGAGGTCAGCCCTTCGTTTCAGCCATTTTTCCAACTCTAGGCCCCTTATGATATTTTCTTTCCCTTTGTATATGTCTCTCCTGAATTTAGCCATGTTGAAATTCCCAATAATAACTAAATCTCTTCACATTTTAGCCGGTTCTTTTCATAAAACTGCTCTCTCTTGTGGGGTGTTTCTAGCATACACAAAACAGAAATTTGTTGTATGTGTGTCATCCTCCAGTGTGATAGAGACCCAATCATGATTCTCTCCATTCTTGACTTCAAGAATCCTGTCCCTCAATGATGAAAGTGTGCCCACTGCAATTCCTCTTGAACCTCTAGGGTGATCAGTCTAGTGCCAGTCATAATCTTTGGAAATAATCTTGAGGTTGTGTTGTAGGTCCTCTTTGTCTACCGTCATCTCCTGTAAGCAGATGATCTCCAGTTTTACCATGTTATTCCACATCCAATTCCTCCAGGCCCTTGCCTTTTGCATCTCTGTGAGGCCCCTAGTGTTGGCTGAGAGGATCTTCATGACAACCTAAAGATGGACATAGGAACACAAGAGATGAATTCTCCACAAAGAAAAAATATTATGATGATTATTTCTCCATGTAGGTACAACTATTTATATCTTCCAAAATGTCATTTGGCCACGTGCCCCAAACTTGACCTAATTTGGAAACTTCTAGATACTTCATCAAAAACCTAGAAAACCTAGTCTAGATACAATGTACCAAAATTAGCCCATTAGAATGGGTCCAAATCTGACCTCATCCCCTTATCTACTTGCCAAAAATAGTAAATCCACTATATAGGCCCTTATTGACAAATATGAAACTCTCTCTAAGTTGAGATTTCAAGTTGGCCTCCAAAAATGCCAATAAACCAACAAAACTAGTTGACAATTTTTCACAGTTACTATAATGTACAATGTCAGACTTCATCCAACCTTGATATGGCAACACATCTAGACATCACAGCTTGATTGCCTGTCAGGCGAAGGTTGTAGTGGCAAGACTTAGACTAGCAAAGGTTCTTTCAAACAAGAATTAGTATACTTTTCAACAATTTTGCTACCAGGATTCCAAAGTGATTCTATTCTTCACCGAATATACATCGAGTATTGCACACTCAAATGTCAATGTATGCGTGTATCACAAGCTTTTGAATCTACCATATGAAATCTTTCTAGAATATAATTAGCATACTTCTCTTGACAAATGAAAGTAGATTGATAAGTCCTAACCACCTCTATTCCCAAAATTTAGTGTAAGTCACCAAGATCATGCATCTCAAATTCCTTCTTAAGAGCACTCTTGATATCCTCCAGATCTTGATTGTCTCCACCACTCAAGATGATTTCATCCACATAGATTAGCAAGATGGTAACAAAATTTCCAGCAAGCCTATAATAAAGTGAATGATCACACTCACTCACAACAAACCCTTGAGAGAGTAAAAAAGTGTTGAGCTTAGCATACCAACTCCGTGCTTGCTTAAGACCATATAAGCTCTTTTGTTGAAGATACACATGATTTGGCTTTGAAGTAGAAATGTATCTCTTAGGTTGTTCCATGTACACTTCCTCCTTAAGATCACCATTCAAGAATGCATTTTAATGTCCAATTGCCATAGATCCCATCCATAAAGAGTAGCAAGTAAAACAATGACCCGAATGCTCACCATCTTTGCCATGGGTGCAAAAGTCTCATCATAGTCAATGTCATGCTCTTGAGCATATCCTTTTGCCACTAACCTTGCCTTGTACTTGTTGATAGATCCATCTTGGTTTGTCTTCACCTTGAAGATCCATTTGCATCCAATATCTTTCTTGTCCTTGAGTAACTTCACCAATCTCCATGTTTCATTCTTCATGAGAGCTTGATACTCAAGATCTTGCTTGGATCCACTCCTCTTTGTTCCTTGCTTCATCTACACATGTAGGTTCATCAAAAGAGGTTAGGAAAGCAACACAATTATTAAAAAATACTTGCTTATTCTTTTCATCATATGGGAGCCTTGAAGGTGTTTGCCTTTTCCTTGATGTTCTTCTTGGCTTTTGACTTGATGAAGGTCCTTCATCATCACCATCCAAAGTAAGATCCATAACATCATCATCAAGATTGTTAGATCCACCCACATCATCAACGTCAATAGTACTTGAAGTCACTTTTGTAATGTTTCCCTCATAAAAAATGACATCCCTACCAACAATTACTTTGTTAGTAGAAGGAATGTAAACCTTGTAAGCTTTACTCACCTCACTATATCCAACAAATATACCTTTCCTTGAAGATGAATCCTCCTTGGTCCTATCATCAAGAGTAATGTTGACATAGCATGTGCATCCAAAAGTTTTGAGAATGTTGACACTCGGCCTCCTCTTGAATAATATTTCAAAAGGTGTCCTTCCATCCAAAATAACACTCTGCCACCTATTGCACAAGAAATTGGCACACAACAAAGCTTGATCCCAAAATGGTTTATCAAGGTTAGCATTAACCTCATGGCTTCGACACTCTCACAAAGATTCCTATTCTTCCTTTTAGCCACTCCATTTTGTTGTGGGGTCCTTGGTATTGTATACTCCCTCTTGATCACATGCTCATCACAAAAAGCCTTGAACTTGGTAGATATGTACTCTCCACCATTGTCACTCCTCAAGCACTTGATCCTTGTGGAAAATTGATTCTCCCTTGCATTCTTGAACTTGACAAAAACATCAAACACTTCACCTTTTCCCTTTAGTAGATAGATCCAACAAAATATACTAAAATCATCAATGAAAGTTACATACATCTTAGCTCCACTATTGCTGATTGTAATAATTTCATGAATATCTGAATGTACAACCTAAAAAGGCTTTTTAGATCTAGATGTAGATCTAGTATAAGGTAGTCTATGTGACTTTGACAAAGCACAAGACTCACAAACATGACTGATGCTACTTGAGGAACTTGGAAGACCAACCACAACCTTCTTTCTTGCCATTACCTCCAATGACCTAAAATTGAGGTGTCCAAGTCTAGTAACCTCACTATCTAGAGATCCAATCAAAATTAGGTTTTGACAAAATCACAAAAAATTGATTATTTCAAAATTTATATGCAAATGCTCAAATCTTGATATGCAATCTTATAGCCACCACTTAGAATTTCCTAATGATCCAAAAATTGGCCAAATCCAGTATGTGAATTCAAAAATCAGAATTGATCAAGATTATAACCCTAAATAGAGTTTAGATCCACAAAAGATGAAATCTACATATGCTGAAAACTCAATTTTGGTGCAGAATCCTAGCTAGTATGCTCTAGCATTGATATCTTCTCCAAATCATTGATGGATGTGAATGTCTCCTTCATAACCTAAAACACAAGCTCTGATACCATGTGAAAGATTTGGGATCAATTCAGGTCCAAATCATCAAAAGATCTTTGGTTACAAAAACAAGCAATTCACCAATCTTGCCAATGTAGAAAAATCAACATCTACACACAAAATAAAATGCAAATTCTAATAGAACCTGATCAAACATAAATAAAAACATAAATATAAGATATTGTCCATAAAAAAACAATACCCTACTATATTTCGCATGTGTGAATCCGAAAAATAACAATAACAAATCATTCTACACATAAAATTGCAAGATATCACAAGTAGAGTGCACCACTGGATATTAGAACCCAAGAGAACCATGTATAAGCATGAATGAGATAAGAGAGGTAGAAGATCAGCCTTCTCTCATGTGTGTACAGCTATATATAGTAGATTCATTAATATTCAAAAGCTTTGTTTCCCTCCAAAATGATAAAACCCTAACATAGAGTGACTAGGTTCCATGAACCTTATTCAAATTTGAATCTACTAGTATTTCGACTTTCTAGATTTCCCTCCAACTCTAAAATGAGTAACTTCAAATGCATCTAGACATATGACTATAAAAAGTAAATTTCTAAGTCTAATATGAAATTGGCCTCAATTGCCAAATAAACAAATGTAGCATTTGACTCAATATTGATCAAACTAGTTGAAATCTCTCACACTATATGACTATTCTAAATATTTCACATGCGGGAATAGGCTCCACGCATGTGCATTTATAATATGTACACAGATTTGGCCTAGATCAAACATGATTTTGACAATTTCACACTCCTCAAAATCTAGCTTGGTAAATCTAACATGCATCTATCTACAAATCCAAGTGCTAATCTTAAATTTACAAATGGATCCTTTTCCAATGGCTTGGTAAGTATATTGACAATACAATCTGAAGATGGAACATGGATGAGCTTGACCTCCTTTGCTTGCACTTTCTCCCTCACAAAATGGTGTGAAATTTCGATGTGCTTGGTTCGAGCATGGAAGATTGGCTTGTTGGCAAGTTGTTGGGCTGCTTGATTGTCATTAAAAATGCATGAAATATCTTCATACTTGATCACATGAAGCTCCTCCAAAAGTCTTCTTAGCCATAGGATCTCCTTTTTTGTTGTTGTCATAGCTTTGTACTTGGATTCTGTTGATGAAAGAGAGATGGTATCTTGCTTTTTGGAAAACCAAGATATAACTCCTCCACATAATAACCTAGCAAAGGCAATTTTAGATCTTCTATCCACTTTGTCACCTACAAAATTTGAGTCCGAGTATGCTCTCAAACAAATATTAGTCCCTTGATAAACAATGCCAAAGTTTCTTGTAGCCAAGAAGTATCTTAACACTGTTTTGGCACTTTTTCAATGACATATTAGTGGACTTTGCATGTATTGACTCAATTTGCCAACACAAAAGCTAAGATCTGGTCTAGTGATGGTCAAGTAGATCAAAGAACTAATAAGCTTTCTATAGGTAGTGATGTCCTCAAAGGATGCTTCATCACTTTCCTTAAAAACTTTGCCTTATACTTATGAATGGAACCATCTTGATTATACTTCAATCTATATCTATTTACAAGTAAGAGCTTCTTTCCATAAGATAGGTAAACAAGATCCCAAGTTTAATTTTCCAACAAAGCATCAAACATAACTTGCATAACATTCTTCCAACTTTGAGACTTAATTGCTTCTTCAAAACAAGTTGGTTCTTCAAGAATAGTAGTCAAGAAATAATAAGAGGTGTGTAGTTGAGAATCTTCTCTTTGCTTCCCTTTGTCAATATAAGTGAGCCTTGATGGCTCGGCCCTCATCCTTGTTGATCTTCTTGGCTCCTTTGGATCTTGAGCAAGATCCTCTTGGTCTTCAACTCCTTGAAGCTCCTCTTCGGCCATTGCATGATCATTGACAAGATGAGAGTTGTTGGAAAGCACCTTCTCATAATAACTCAACCTTAGAGGGGGCCAAGATCAAGGCATCTCAAGATGCATCACAAGTTATTTCTATTGAAAAAAATCAAGATGTAATGGGGTCGAGGTTTGAGGAGGAGTATCCTCAACACATGGTTTCAAGGGGATCTCCAAGAGGCATAGCCAAGTCTTTATGGCTCATTTTTCATGGTAAAGAGAGAAAAGTTTCAGGTGGTATCCACTCCAACATTATCACTTATGCTTCCCTTCCATTACTTGATGTACCGTCTTGCTTTATTGAGATTTCTACATCTCATAATTCAAGCAAGGCAATTCTAGTTCTAGATTATGCCTATTGTATGGACACATTTCTTGTCATTGATGGCTTAGATATGTTTCCAAAACATTTTGAAAGCAAGATATTGTGTCATCAAAAGTATGCTCTTAGATCTTGTAAGAGCAAGTATGAGGTTGTAGCTCATAGTTTGAAAAATCATGTTTTTACATGGTTTGAATTTGTAAACTTCTCTTGAGATTAAGTGAATCATCCTTGAAGGACACTTACATCCTTGAGCAAGTGTTTAGCCTCAAAAAGATCAAGATAGTATTTGATTTCAAGATTAGATCCATTATGGATAAAGCTCATAGTATGTGGACTAGTCAAGCTCATAGTATGTGGACTAGTCAAGCTAGTAGGCTTAATCTTGATGATCAACACATTTGCTCAACTTACGATCTTGATCTCTATGATCTTTGTGATCGTTATGAGGCATGGAAGCCTCAGATTTCTCTATCTACGGTGCAGTCTTCATGCAAATGGATCTTTCAAATCAAATATCATCATCAGGCATAGAGGAAGCACATAGACATAGTGGCAAATTGGTGGAATAGTATTCAAAGGTGTTGGCAAGAGATTTCTACCAATATGAATACCAAAGGATCCACTCAAAAAAGTTTCACAAACTCCTTGATCGATCTAGTACCTTACCAAGCTAGTTTTTGAGGTGTCAAAAATTGTCAAAATCTATCCTGGTTATTTTTATGTCTCTAGTTTGTGAGTGAAATTCACACGTGTGGAGCATGTTCCCACGTGTGTAAAATAGTCAAAATAGTTTATTCATGTTGAGTTTAGGGGTGTCATAAAGTTTTGTAGTCAAGCATCTTGGTGTCAGTAGTCGAAAGGGCCAATTTTGTCATTAGAGGTCAAATAGTCAAGTACACATGTTTTGTCATCATTAGGTAGGCCAAAAGTCAAATTTGACATAGGTTGAGCTAGTTAGACTTGTGACACATGTATAGATGTGATTTTGTTGAGTGATGCTCCCAAACATATGTGAGAAAATCATTAGAAGGGTCCAATCAAAATAAAGGGATGTGAAGTCACTCATCCAATAGGACTAGAGAGGTGCTAAGAAGGGGTCCAGTAGCATTAGAGGATGGACTACCTCGTGTTACTACTTGTAGGAGAATCCACTTCATTTGATGTACTTGAGATTTTGGGGATCTATGTGATTTTGAGAATTCTAGTCATCTTGAGTGTCTTCTCTCTCTACCCGAGGCTTATTGAATGTATTCTCTCTCTACCTGAGGAGAGGAGCTTTTCATTCCTAGGTTTTTCAAAGTACATCTTCCTTACATGTGTGTGTACTTGTATGATGAATATATGCATGTTGTAATGTGCCTATGCCTTTAAAATTGAGATAGATCTTGATTGTCAATCTATTCTTGATCATTGTGCAAGCACATCACTTAGGAGATCCTTGTGGCATTGAAAGGACACTTCACACGTGCTAAATTTTACACATATGAGTGTATAAGCTCAAGAGGAGAGTTAGATTTTGTCAAAGATCTCTTAAATGATTTCTTATGAGATTTGGAGAGTCCACAAGCTTCACAAAGCTTGCCACACTTGGATATGGCTTTGGGTAGTCCAATTGCAAGCTCCTTTGTCACCATGGTCTCCATAGCTTTGAAGTTAGGATGGCCTAACCTCTTGTGCCACAATTCCACTTGAGTGAGCTCCTCCCTTGCCATGTTCACACTTCCAACCATCACATTAGCATCCAACTTGAATATCCTTCCATGCTTAAGACCACTAGCAATACATTTTTCATCTTTCAAGATGGAACATGCCCCATGCTTGAAATGTACATTTAATCCACTATCCAAAAGTTTTCTAGCACTCAACAAGTTCTTTGTAATAGATGGTACATAAAGAACATTTTCTAGATCTACTCTCTTAGATGATCCAAGACATAATGGAATGGATCCAATTCCTACAATCTCACATTCTTGATCACCAGCTGTGAAGATAAACTTCTTAGATGGGAGTAAGGTAGAGAAGTAGTCCTTTTGGTGAGTCATGTAGGAGCTAGCCCCACTATCAATCCACCATGTGTTATGATTAGATGTTGGTCTTATGGATGTCATTAAGGATGAGTTGCATTCATCCTCTTCCTCAGGCACAAGGTTTCCATCGTTGTCCTTCTCTTGGGCATTCTTCTCCTTGTAACACTCAGATGAAAAGTGTCATTTCTTACCACAAAAGAAGAACTTTAGCTTCTTCTTGTCCTTCTTGCTCTTGCCTTTGGAAATTGATGCTCCATCCTTGCTCTCGACCTTCATGTCTTGGGTCTTCTTGGATGGAAAATTCTTATTCTTGTCTTTAAGAAAAAAGTTAGTTTTTTCATCATCATCATTCAAAGATTAGGAACCAATACTATTCTTGATATGAAGCATTCTACTCTCCTCAGATACAAGCACACTATGAAGCTTTTCTATAATCTGAAGTAGATCTTGAATAGCAAAAGTTTGAACTAGATTAGAATACTCATTTCCTAATCCATTCAAAATGATTTGAACTAACTCATTGTCTTGGTTCTTATCACCTATAGAAGATAACTCTCTATTCAAAGATTTGATCCTAAGAACATAATCTTGGGCACTTTCGTTACTTCCCTTCATGCTTTGAAGTATTTGATTTCTTAGCATGAGTATTCTTGAAGTACTTTTGGATTCATAAATAGATTCTAGTGAATCCCATGTATAAAGTCCTACACACAAGATACTAGTCTAAGCATATCAATCAAAGCAACAACACAAGGGAATGGGTGGTGGATAAACCAGCCCAATCAAACCTAGGTCGTACAGATCTAGCCCCCAAGCAATGGATCAGTCACAGTCATGGAAAGAGGAATCACACTAGCAGCATGTAGCTACCAATCACAGAATTAAGCATACACTAGTGAGAGCCCAATAGGTATACTTATACCCTCCAAGGCCCATGCACCACTACGGTAGTGCACTATGACACCTCACTGGACACCTCTGCATGTTGGAAAGAGGTGTTTAGAAGATAGATCTAAAAGAATCGAATAAAAATAATTCGAATGACAAGAAAGAAAACTTATCGTGTGCAACAGAATAAACTATCTTCCTCTTTCTTCATGCATGACTACACCTATCAATTTCAAACAAAACAATAGTGATAAAAATCACGTTCGATCTTATACTAACTAACCTTTGAAATCATTAGTACTACAAGTTAGAATTAAAGTAGAACTATTGTGTTACTGTATTGTGGGTCCTATCAGTGGATAAGGATCAGTTGGCCTCGCCATGAGGCAAGTCGACGGGACACGCGTCCCGTCAACGACAACCTAGGCCATGCATGGGTTGCCTTACTGAAGAACTATATGTACAATGTATTTTCATTTTGAGAAATACAATTGCTACATGAGCTTGATGTGGAGAGTGCTTTCTCTCTGTGTTACTATGTAGCATGATTTGGGTTCCTGTTTGAAGCAAATTCTAAGTTGGTATGAGACCCATGCAGGGAGTGTACACAGTACAGTGTCACCGTTGAAGAGAGCTTTGGGAGAGAAGACTTTTGAGAGTTCGAGGTCTACGGTGGGTTGAAGGTGGAAAGTACAACACTGGTGCATAGCTTCTAACATACGCCAAGCTTGGAACTGTGAGAGGATTCAGAGACAGGACTTGTCAGTTGAATCTAAAAAGCAGAGAGGGAAAATTCTGAGAATTTCATAAAGAAGCTGCTTTGGGTTTCTGATTGGTGTGCATTCAATTGGACACATTTTGTCAAACAAATTAAAGCATCAAATTCCCAGCAATAGGGCGAGCTCATAGCAAGAAAATTTGCCTGTCGAAGAGCTGAACAAAGGCTACTAAGTGCCAAGAATGGTGCAGAAACCCTAGCTTGGAGTTTACAAGTGAAGAAGTGTGGATCTTTCTTCGTGGGCACCATTTTTGGAGCTGTAAAGCTACAACTATGGGCGCCCTGGGGAAGATAGCACGCTGGATGAAGGTCGTGGACAGCCGTGGAGAGGTTAGTGTGAAGGAGAAGTTTTATTCTAAAAAACCTAGCAGGCCGTGAAAGAGGCAAAAGTTGTCATAGCTCCAGATACCGGCGAGAAAAAGAGCTCGGCTCGTGTGCGTCCCCAACTATGCTGAATGCGTAGTGGCCTGAAGGGGTTAGCATCTCCAAGAGACAAGTTTGGCACGCGGGCAGGTTGGTGACTGCAGGATAAACTCCTACGTGGATCGACGATGGTGATCTAAAAAAGGAGGATCGTCGGATCAAAACTGATCGTTGGATGCTCTTGAAATGGACCCATGAAGGTTTGAAGGGCCATTTTGAAAATTCTTCATTAAAAATTTTCATATGAAATGCCATTGAAGGGGCCCAACATGTGAATTTTGTTTTGAAGGGCAAGAGGCTTCAAAGTGAAGAACCAGTTCAAAACTATGAAAAGTCCCTATTTTCTAGTCCTTTATCCGTTTTGACCCAAATGAAGGACTGAGGACTCTAAACGAAAGGCACCTAGACTGTACTTGCAAGTACGATACCGCAAAACAGAGTGATTGTAGTGGAGAAATCCCTTTGTGGATGTCAAATCTCTTTTGCCCCTTGCAGGGAGCGGGTAGTCGGGAGTGTGAGGTAAGAAGAATTTCACGTTTGGAAAGTGACTTGGCTTGTGAAATGCCACCTAAGCAACGGGATGTCTTGGTGCAAAATTTTAGCAGGTCATCAAAACAAGTTACTGATGTCACCATTGTACTCAAAACATCTCTTTTAGCCTATGGTTGCAGTTTTAGACAGTTTTGGGATGACAAACATGGGAGAGTCCATTTTGAGTGAAAATAACAAATTGGACGGGATGGGCCAACTATGCGGTGTGGAAATTCAATATGAAAGACATACTGATAGAAAAGGAACTGTGGGATGTCGTCACAGGTGATGAGAGAAGACTGCCAAATGAAGTGGAGATAAAATCTTTGACAGGAAGGTGAGGAGAGCTTTGACCTTCATCAACTTGTCAGTGAAAGACCACATCATTATCCACATAAGTGATGCCATTACACCTAGACAAGCATGGAATGTGCTAAAGGAACAGTTTGAGACGTCAAATCCATCAAGTTGAATAGTGCCCGAATGGAGCAAGGAGAGCACATTTAAACTTATATGACCAGAATCAAGACAATGAGGGATGAACTGCATTATTGAAAGTAGAATTTTTCCACGATTGTTGCTTTGTGAAAGATGTGAACCATAAGTTCAAAGTCATTGCAGATGGTATAAGGGAGCCCAACACTAAATTGTACAGGTTGAATGCTACAATCAAGAGGCAACATGGACTGTGGCATAAAAGGATGCAAACTGAATGCCTTCTCGTCCATTCCATCGCAAACTGAACTGTGGCATAAAAGGCTTGGTCATTTGAGCCTAGGAAGCCTTAGCTTGATGAGAAAACTGGAAATGGTGAAAGGATTGCCTATGATGGAAGACCACTTGAAGACGATGTGCGAATCATGTGTGTATGGGAAGCAACATCGTGAGAAATTTAACAAAGGTGATTTTGCACGGGCGAAGAACATCTTGGACTTGATTTACACAGATCTATGCGGGCCTATGAGGACTATGTCCATGGGTGGAGCTTTTTATTTCATGACCTTCATAGATGATATGTCACGTAAGACGTGGATTTACTTCTTAAAGAAGAAATCAGATGCTTTTGTCTCTTTCAACAACTTCAAAGCATTGGTCAAAAATCAAACAAGTAGGAAGATCAAAGTTCTAAGATCGGATAGTGGAGGTGACTTCAATGATCTTTGTGATCAATGTGGGATCAAAAGACAATTTATGCAAGCTCATACTCCTGAACTCAATGGATTGAAATGGGAAGCACTTCATCTCCTCCTTTTCTGCCTTAGTTTGAGGAGACTGTTCCTTTGATAGCTTTAGTCCAGGGTCGAGTGGAAAGAGACTGGGTTTGTAGTTGGCCATGCCATACTTTTCTAGCACGTTGTTGAGATATCGTTGCTGACTGATAAAGATCAGTCTGCTGGGTCAATCTTGTTGAATTTGGATTTTGAGACAATAGTGAGATGTCAGTCATCTTGTATTCTTGGGCCAACATGCATTTTGTATTCTTCATCAAATTCAGATTATTACTGAATAAGAGTGTATCATCTACATAGAGAGTGATGATGATGAAGTAATCTGATATAGACTTGAAATAGACATTCGAGTCTGTTGAGCTTGGAATAAAGCTATTATCTATCAAAAATACGTTGATCTTCTAGAACCAGACTCCGGGGGACTGTTTCAACCCGTAGAGCACCTTGTGAATTCTGCATACAAGGTGTTGTTGCTTGCCATTGAGTTCATATCTCTCTGGCTGCGTCATATAGATTTTCTCTTCGATGGTTCCATTGAGGAAAGCGATCTGGACATCCATCTGGTGGAAGGAGAGTAGGCGGATTGACGCATGTTTGACGACTAGGCTGAAGGTTTTTGAATAACCTAGGTCTAAAATCAGAGAAAAGCCTTTGGTGACTAGCCTGGCCTTGTAACGATTTAGCCTTCCTTCAGCATCGTACTTTGCCTTGAATATCCATTTGCATGGAATCGATTTTTGATCCTTTGGCAGCTCAGTGAGTGTCCATGTTTGATTCTCCATAAGAGAATTGAATTTGGTGTCCATCATTGCTTTCCACTGGTCAGCATCAGCAGTAGAAATTGTCTCAAAAACGATCGTTGGTTCCTGCACAAAGTAATAGGTTGGATCATCCATAAATCTGGATGGAGGCTGTCTGGACCTATTCGACCTTCTGGGTTGAAGTTCGGTCCTTTGATGTGGGTTAACTCGTTGAGGTTCTAACTCGTTGTTTGAGTCATCGTTGTTATTCAGCAGTTGAATCTCTGGATCAAGATTGACTGGTTGTTCGATCCGTGGATCGAAATTATCATCAACTTTTTCTTTGTGGTCGATGAACTGGTCTTCCACGAAAATGACATCTCTATTGGTGAATGTCTTCTTGGTATCCAGATTGTAGAGCTTGTATGCCTTGTGGTCTGGGGAATAGCCGATGAAGATTGTTTTTCTGCTCTCGTCATCTAGCTTTCTTCTTAGATCCTCAGGGATCTGAGCAAAAGCGATGCATCCAAACACTCGAATATGTTTGAGTGATGGTTTTGATCCTGTCCACACCTCATAAGGTGTTTTGCCATTTAGGGCTTTGGTGATGGATCGATTCTGCAAGTAGGCAGCTGTAGTAATAGCCTCTATCCAGAATTTCTTTGGAAGAGAGGCATGGGGCATCATGCTCTTGGCACTTTTGATGAGTGTCCGATTCTTGCACTCAGCTACACCATTGGACTGAGGTGAGTAGCTAGTTGTGTATTGGTGAAGTATCTCGTTGGCCTTGCAGAACTCCTTGAATTCTGTGGAGATGTACTCTCCCCCTCCATCTATGCATAGGCCCTTGATCTTCCTCTGGGTCTGGTTTTCTGCAGATGCCTTGAACTACTTGAAGGACTTGAATGCTTCAGATTTGTTTTTCATATAGTAGGTAGCAGTCCTTCGAGAGAAGTCATCGATGAGGGTTAGGAAATAGAGAGCTCCCCCCCATGGAAGCAGTCTACATCAGGCCACAGATGTCGCTATGTACAAGGTCAAGCAAGCTGTTAGATGTATGCACTGAGTCTGAACTGAAGGGACTTCTAGCATGTTTGCTGATAATACAACTTTCGCATGGAAAATTTGGCTTGTTGACTGAAGATAGATCTTGTACTAGACTCTGAGCTGACATCTGCTGAATACTGTTGAAGTTGAGATGGCCAAGTCTGAAATGCCACAACATATCAGCTGATTCAGAAGTGGTTGTGTGAAGAGCTTTGACTGTTAGAAGAATAGCAATGGCCGAGTTTGTAAAGATAGCCGCTTCTTCTTCCATAGGCTAGCACCTTCCGGGATTTGTCAAGAATTGTGTAGCCATATTTATCGAATTTGACCCTCTGACCTGAATCGGTGATTTTGCTAATTGAGAGTAGATTCTTAGTCAAATTTGGAACATGGAGAACGTTGGACAGCAACTTGACCTCATGTCTTTTGAATTCAACTCTGATTGTTCCTTCACCTCTAATTGAATGCGATGAGTTGTCTCCAAGTTGCACAACTCAAGAGTGGGTGAATGACTTATAGTCTTTGAACTAGTCACGATGGTGAGTCATGCATGGCCATAAGATTTTTGAAAGTGTTGAGGTGGCTCGAAACACTATCTGCTTTAGACATTCTGAGGGTGAAGAATTTTTTCCTCAAATGGAGCTTGGATGTAACGTCTCTAATGTCGTGGAGAGTTGCTAGGATGTCCCATGCATCCTTAGCGGTCTGAGTAGCACGTATGTGGCTGATTTGAGTATCCTTGATGTTGAGGGTGATCATGGCAACTACTTTGCCATCTCTTAGTCTCCACTTGGTGATGATGGCCGCATCACCTTCTGGTTTGAGCTGTGCCATCAACGATGTCCCACAGTTCTTTGGCTAGAAGTATAACCTTCATCTTGAATTTTCAGAGATGGTAGTTATCTCCATCGAGTTTGTCAATGAGAGATGAACTAGATGATGGATCCATTCTGGTTGAACGAGATCGTTGGTAGAAACAACAACTATCAGAATACTGTTGGCTGCGCGTTTGCTAGAAAGACATCTTGATAGAAACAAGATTGATAACCTGTAGTAGAAATGCGGATTACTAAAATGCCCGCTCTGAAACCATGTCGTAAAATCGCATGTGCGTGAGCGGTAGCGGAAGCTCGAGGATTGAGTGTGGCATGTAGGAACAGAAACGCAACAGTTAGCAGTAGAATTATTCAAGTAGAAGAATTCATATAGAATGTGCAAATGAACGACGTAGTAGTGAGACAAAAATTGCACTCTGATTAATATCAATAGTAAGTACAATAGCTTGAAGTAATAACTTCAGCTTGTTGAGCGTGATAATGCTGGCTACAGAAAACTCTGATTGAAAGAGAATGCAACTAACACTTACATAGCTTGATTCAGCTAGTATATATATTTACAAGTGTTGAGAGACAAATATCTTACAAGCTTTTAATGCTATTTATGCCAGTCTTTGCATATGTACAAAGTTGGTAACCGTTAACCGCCTTTGGGATATTTGATTGTCCAACTGTTTTAGGGTTGCTGATAAGTTGGCGACGTCGGTCTGCCAATGTAGTAAAAACGCGAAAAAGCCAAAAAACCCGAAGGTGCCCTTAGACTGAAGGTATGCAACCCCTGAAAGTGCCCTTAGACTAAAGGTATGTAGATCCCTAAGGTTCCCTTAGATTTAAGAAAGCGAAGAAGGCGAAAAAGCCGAAAAAGTGCCTTAGACTAAAGGTAGCGAAGAAGGCAAAGGTGTCTTAGACTAAAGGCAATGAAGAAGCTGAAAAGGGCCTTAGTTTAAAGGCAGCGAAAAAAGTCAAAAAAGTCGAAGGTGTCTTAAAAATGGTTTTAAGGCATTCTGGCCGCTTTGTCACATTTTTCGCGAAGGGGCGAAAAAGGCAAAAAAGAGAAGGTGGTCCAGAAATGGTTTTTAAGTCATTCTGGCCACTCTGTTGCATTTTTCGCGAAGGGGCAAAAAAGATGAAGAAGGCAAAGGTGGTCCAAAAATGATTTCTAAGTCATTCTGGCCAATGTGTCACATTTTTCGTGAAGGCACGAAAAAGACGAAGGTGCCTAAAAAATGGTTAAGGCAAAAATCTAAAAAGGGGAAAATGTGAAGGTCCGAAAACATGTAGTCGGCTTTCAGTTTTTAGGATGCTGATTACTGGAACAATTTGTTCAAGACTAAGCATAAGAAATCTATCAACATCATAGAGTCTTCTGTCTTTGCCATTGGTGTTGAGCCACAACACTCCAGTTCCATTCACTTGGTGTCTTGATCCATCTCCGAAGATTATATATTTGGAAGAATCAATCTGTCAAAAGTCAGCTATGATCTGCCTTGTCGTCACAATAGCTTTGAGTCAAGAACGACATCTTGAACATCGGCTGTTGATGTAGCACAAACATATGCATAGATAAGCAGTTGAGTTTCTGTTAGCTCTCTCTTTGGCCATCTTCGAGGATTCTGGTTCCTCTACGTATGATGTGTTGCTGGAGCTCTCTTTTTTGTCTTTTGTCTTCTTGTTTCGTGGATTTTGATAGCAATCCATGGCTGCATGACCCTACTTGTAACAATGTACACACTTGATCTTTGGATTCAGCCAACATTTGTCCACCGTGTGGTCGTTGCGTTTGCATCTATCGCATGTCTTCATGTTACTACCTTGCTGCTTGTTCTTGTTCGTTCTTCTGATCTCTCTCTTTCTGTCGACTTCGGTCTTGTCTTCATTTTTACTCCCTCTTAGAATGAGTTTTCTTCGTCGATTGATCTTTGTTTCTGTAGAGAGCCTAGTTAGATTTCTTCAGGGACAGATTTTTAGCAAGCTTTTCGGCAATTTTGGTGAGCTTTTTGGCCAAAAGTGAAAAAAAAATCAAAAAAATATGATGATTTAGCTTTATTCAGTTGATTCTTTTGTTGTCACAGAATCAAACGAATGGGGAAGAGAGACGGAGTCCGTGGTCTCTTGCATGGTGACTGCAACTCGAAAAATACCACATGTTTCAGGTTATCACAGAAGAAGATGTAGCATCAACAATTGCCACAAAGGTAAATCAAACTTTGTTCATCTAGTTCATTTCCAAAAGTTTACTCCTATGCAATTTTACAAATACATACATTAGATTGTTTGAATGCAGCAAAACAAACCTCCACCAAAAAGAGCATGAAGAACATTCACATCTACAAGTTAGAATACACCAAAAACAAAAAAGTTTACATTGGACAAACAACATCGTTGAAACCCTCCTTCAGAAATGTTGGCAAATGCACTCTTATATGTTGGCAGATGCACCTCTATATGTTCTTTTTAAAAATAATTTTACTATATCTACAATTTGTACTACTCATGACAAAAATATTGCAAATAATTTAGAATCATTCTATATAGATTTATTTGCTTCATGTTCAAATGGTTATAACATAACAAAAAACCCAAGCAATTCCATTAAATGTTGGTACTTAAAAAGACTTCAATACATATAAGTATAATAATAAAGCTAATTGACAACTATAAACCATTAAATTATGTATTCTAAAATCATTAAATAATCTCCAAACTGAAGTGTTAGTCAACAAGATATGAAACATTGCAATGATTTCCAATATACCTTGCCACTTATATCATTTTCAAACTATATTGGATAAAATTTCAATATTAAAATACATGTTTAGTGCATTCTATAACATTGAACCTTAGATGTAATTTTCTAGGCTGGCCTTTGTATCAAGTTGGGTATGAAAGAAGGAATATTACTTGGACATAGAATATTAAACAGAGGAATAGAAGTTGACAAAGATAAAGTCGAGCTTATAAAGAATCTTCAGATACCAACCAATCTACGTGAACTAAGAGCTTTCTTAGGACATGTTGGCTATTATCGGAGATTTATCCAAAATCATGCTTCTATTGTTGCCTCTCTTACTCATCTACTCAAGAAACAAGTGGAATACTTATGGACGAATGAACAGCAGAAAGCGTTCAAAGAACTTAAGCAAAGGTTGATCAATGCTCCTATTCTGAGACCACCCAACTGGGCTATTTTATTTCCTAGTTATGTTGATGTTTCTGCATTTGCTATTGGCGTCTGTCTGAGCCAGAAGGACGATCAGAAGAATGATCATCCCATATGCGAGTCGACAGCTTAGTGCCTCGAAAAAGAATTATTTGGCTACAGAAAGGGAAGCACTTGGAATGATTTTCACTGTTAAGAAATTTCGGCATTATTTGCTGGGATATGTTTTTATTTTTCATGTTGATCACTATGCTCTAAAGATCTTGTGAATAAACCAGGTCTATCAAGACGAATTGCTCAATGAGTTCTAATTCTTCAGGAATTCACTTATCAAGTAGAACTTCGCCAAGGAAAAAATCATACGAATGCTGATTATCTATCGTGACTCAGCACGAGAAAAATTGAAAAACCAATTAATGATGATTTTCCAAACAAAAACCTATTTGAAATTTCTTCCACAAATTTGTTATATTCTGATATTATTACTTATCTCAAGAATCAAATATATCTGGCTGATTATGATTTGGAGCAAAAGACAATTTTTTAATATAAAATAGCACCTTATACGATTATTAACAATATCCTGTACAAGCTTGGTGCTGATCATCAACTCAGAAGATGTCTCGAAACAATAGATATTAAAAAGGTTGTTCAAGCCTTACATTCAGAAGATGCTGGAGGACACTTTGCTTTAAAAAACATTGTTAATAAAATATTGACTGCCAGATACTGGTGGCCAACCATGTTTAAGGATGTATCAAATTTTATTCATTCGTGTGATCCATGTCAGAGATCTGGCAAGCCTACAAAAGCAATGAATTGGCCGTTGACACCAATCCTACCTCTTGCAATATTTGAGAAGTGGGGGATTGACTTTGTCGGTCCAATCAAACTTGTGACTCGACATACTAAATGTCATTATATTCTTGTTGCAACGGATTATGCTACAAAGAACGTTGAAGCAGAGGCGACGAAACGAAACGATGCGAAAACTGTCAGTCGACATCAAAAGTTCCCTGAAAAACTCCATATGAGATGGCTTGGACCTTATAGAGTCATAGAGGTGTTTGAGAATGGCTCTGTACAACTTCAATCACTTGAAGACGAACTATTACCTACACATATCAATGGGTCCAGACTCAAGAAATACTACCTTTGACTAGAATTTTTTTATTTTTTATATTTTTTTTAGTATTTTTCTAGAATTGATTGCGAGTTTTCTCCTATCTTTTCTAGAAATTTTTGTGAATTTTTTTTCCACTTTCTAGCATTCTTCCAAAATCATTCTTCAAAATCTTTGAGAATCTTTTTGAGAATATTTCTAGACGCCTTCCAACATTTTCTAGAATCTTTTCGAAAATCTTTTCGAGAATTTATCCCGACACTCAAATTGTAATCAACGTGTTTTAATTTTCGTGCACCGTTTTCGAGATTTTTTTAGAATCTTTTCTAGCATCTTTCTCCAATTTTTTGAGAAATTTTCTAGCATTCTTTTGAGTGATTTTTATAATTTCATTATTTTTCGAGAATATTTCTTTTCTAGTATCTTACTAAAAAATTTCGAGAACTTTTCGTTAGTTTCTGTATCATTTTCTAGGATCCTGCGAGAAGGTTTCGCGAAACTTTCTAGAATCTTCTAGTATATTTTTGAGAATCTCTCAACCTACTTTTTGTATTCATCCATTTAAAATGATGGCCACATGAACATTATTCAAACATGTATACGCCCACAAATCAAAACAGATATTGTTTCTTATCAATTTATTTCTTTTCCTTTCACAAACGGTCTTCCGTCATTAAGATTGATTTGTCAAATCATAGTTTGAAACTCTGAGCCATGCACGCCCTTAATAATGAAAATGACAGATGTCATGTCACCATGACACATCATCATCCTCTCCACACCACTACTGCATATCACAAGTCATTTTCTATCACAAGAGAGAAGAAAATCTCTACCAGACCAAAATAATCAGCAACTCTGAAAGCATATTAAAGGCTTCAGAGAACGAAGATCAGCTCTGGCATAGAAGAATGTATCATCTGAACATGCGGAGCCTGTATGACATGAGCAGAAAGGACATTGTCACAAGTCTCAATATTTCAAGGCCAGATGCTGAGTTCTACGAAGCTTGTCAGAAAGACAAGCAACATCAGAATCCATTCACACACAAGGGAAGAAGAGCCAAAGAAGTTCTTGAGCTCGTCCACTCTGATGTGTGTGGACCGATGAAAACAGATTCGCTCTCAGGTTCGAGATATTTTCTAACGTTCATAGATGATTACAACCGAATGACCACGATCTACTACTTGAAGAAGAAATCCGAAGTATTTGATTCTTTCAAGGAGTTATTGGCATTTGTAGAATGAGACACCTCGAAAAATATACAGATCCCTAGATCTGACAATGGAGGTGAATACAAAAGCACAGAATTCTCAAGATTCTATGAAGAACAAAAGATCAAACACCAGTTCACTTCTGCATACACATCAGAATACAACGGCGTGACAGAAAGAAAAAACAGCACGCTAGTCGAAGGAGCCAGATGCATGATGGCACAAGCTTAATTGCCAGGTCAATTCTGGACCGAGGCAATAGCTGCAGCTGTACACCTACAAAATAGATCTACAACGACAGCGCTGGAGAACAAAACACCATATGAAATGTGGACATGCAAGAAGTCTGATCTGTCATACGTATGAGTGTTTCGATGTGCAGCATACAAGCACATTCCAAAAGAAAAGAGAAGTAAGCTCGATGACAAATCCAAGCAAATAATCATGGTTGACTACTTGAATCGAACACATGTGTACAGACTCTACGATCCAACCACGAAGAAGGTTGTTTCGAGCAGAGATGTGAAGTTCGAGGAGTCCACATTTTCTGGACTGATTGACGAAAGAGGCCATGAGATTTTCACATTGATGCCTATTCAAGAGGGAGATTGAGGACATACATCAAATCAAAATGCAGAGCCCTAGACTCCAGAGCAGCAGGAAGCAAAGGATCGACCCCACAAGCAAGAAATGTTCGAGCAGCAACGAAACGAACCTCGAAGGTCACCAAGACAAAGAAGACCTCCAGACCGCTATTCTGACAATCTTCAATGGAGTGAAGACACGCAGTTTGAGTACTGCAGCTTCACAGAAGAGCCAACAACATACCAAGAGGCTATCTAGAGTCCAGAGGGAGAATTCAGAAAGCAGGCAATGTCAGAGGCGATCGAGTCAATGAGGCAAAATGAGACATGGACATTAGAGCCACTGTCAGAAAACAGAAAAATAGTCGACTGCCAGTGGGTGTACAAGAAAAAACTGAAATTAGATGCCAGAAGATGGTGATCAAGCAAAGACATGGAAGATCAAAGATCAGAAGGCCTTAGCAAGTATCACACTCAATCTGGCCGACTCCCAAATATCCCTCGTTACCACATGCAAGACCTCTAAAACTGCATTAGATTTGCTATCAAATCTCTATGAGACTCATGATATAACCACCAGATTACATCTTAGAAGAAAGTTTTCTACTCTTAGCATGTCTGATTCTACTGTCGTCACTTCTCACATCAACAGCTTCAAATCTTTATTGGATCGATTATCAGTTGTAGGATGTTCTATTCAAGATGATGATGCCATTATGACGTTACTTTCTTCTCTTCCAAAGTTATATGAATACTTTGTGGTGATGATCTCCACACAACCCGACCTCACTCTTCAAAAGGTGATTGGTCATCTTCTTCAAGAAGAAATGCGGAGAAAGACCAGCGGCCTGTCCATCAAAGACAAATCCATGGCTCTATACACCAAGAAGAAAGACTACTCCAAGGGCAAGAATCAAGTGTAGCAGCAACAATAGAAGCCTCACACTCAATGTGAGCATGGTGGATCGTGCAAGAATCTTTTTGAAGAAACAAAATGTTTTTGTTTACAAAGCCTTGCTAGCTTTCAGCCCTCTACCTGACGAAGATGTTTGCGAACATGAAGTCAAGAGACACGAAGCACGAAAGTTTCACGAACACATGATGGGAAGACATGAACATGAAAGATTTGTGAACGAGAATCTTTTGTGGTCCAACATGAAAAAGTCAGACGACGAAAACGAAACCAATGACGTGACATGAAAAACGTCGCGAAGCTTTTGTTGCCGCCCTCACGCTCCAAAGAGTACCAACAAAGATCATGCAAGTACCCATAAGTACAGATATCTGACCTGACGGCATGACGTCAGCAAATATACTCTAGGTCGTGGCTAATCTGCCACTCTTGTAATTTCCTGATTAGTTATAGATGTTTAGTCACTCTAATCTTAAAAGTTACATAGAATGACTATATATTTGGTAGATGATACTTGACAAAAAAAAGATGACAAAACACACATATAGTGTAGGAGTTTGATGCTAGTAAGTAATCAAGACGAAATACAGACAAGAAGTCCGCCTGCGTGCGAGACGTATTCTGTGATCGGGATCCATAGTGATCCACAAGTCCACTAGTAAGTGAGACATCCACTCGTGAGAGAACTATATTTCTCTCATGCCAACGCACTGTGTGGATCTGTATGCAGTGCTTGAAGAATCAAAGAAAATCAATAGATGATCTTGTAGCCATTGTGCACGTCTTCTTTTATGTTGTATGATCTTGAACGCAAATGTGTCTGCTATTATTCATGGGTCTGATTCTCCCATTCATTTCTATTCTGCACATTGGTTAAATTTGTTGAATGCTGCATTAGTTTATAAATGTAGATCAGTAGTGCTTGACTACATTCTGGAGGATTGTAGGAGTGATTCAACTAGCAGTGTCCAGCGACCACATCTGAATTCCATCCAAATCGCAAGAGAATCGTGGTCACGACAGTTTCACGACCGATTCACAATTTCTTCTCTCTTCACTTTTCTGCAGATATTGCAAGAGAGCCAATCATGACATCAAGGAGTGTTGTATTCGGATCTATAATGAGGAAAAGAAGCAACAACAACAACAGCTAGACTCCTCCAATGTAGCAAAATTTATGGAGCACAATACACACTTGTTAATGGCTTACAACAACACAACGAAGACTGTGATTAATGGTACTTGGACAACGACGCTACCCAACACATGACCTCTCACAAGGAATGGTTTACCGAGTATGCAGCTTACAATAGAGATCAATTCATCTATCTCGGATATTCAAGCACCATACGCGTGGAAGATACAGGAACAGTCAAGATTACATTCAACAACGATCTATCTATTTGTGTTCCCAACGTCCTTCATGTTCCTCAGCTATCAAAGAACTTGTTATCAGTCTCTAAGATAACTGATGAGGCCTACACTGTTACTTTATCATCTGAGTAGTGTACAATATTCGAGGAAGATACTACTCTGACTACATGCACTAGAGTCGAATATCTTTATGTACTCTCTAATTCAGTTGCATTAGCTAGTATCTCTAATGAAAATGTAAACGACAATGATGTTCTGTGGCATAGTCGATTTGGACACGTGAATACAAGGCCACTTTCTTATATGCATTGTAATAATTTAGTTGATGGATTGAATTTCCCTTCTTCATTAGATAGGAGACCTTTCTTTTGTGAATCATGCATCTATGGGAAGCACTCTAGAAGCAAGTTTCCAAGATCACATTACATCAAAACAAATCATGTATTGGATCTTGTACATAGCGATCTTTGTGGTCCAATGCCAAGTCTGCAGATTTACATTACTTTTTTAACAATCTATAGAAATACACTAGGTGTCGCACAGTTCGCATTTTTTGCACTTTCCCAAAAATTGCGACACTTGCCTTCGACTTCTTCCGTTCAATTATTTTGAAGAAGTCAACTTGTTCACAGTTCAACAGTTTAACTATTTTCAACACCTTCGGCTTTTTCACATTTTTCCAAAAAATGCGAAGAGAGAGAAAATTCCAAGAGGTCCTTTAGTTTTAAGGGTTAAACTGTTAATGACACCTTCGCCAACTCTTTAAGGGTACCTTAAACATGTTTTAAGGGCACCTTCATTGTGTTTCATTGAAATATAGCAGTAGTAGCTTTTCTATCTATGTATAACGTAGATGAATGCTTGTTGTGATTGAATGCATTTTATCGTTGTTTGATCACGCTTGTTTACTCACTCTGATCAAAACACGGACATCTACGACTCCTCAGTTTCTTATCAGATGATGGTTGCCTTTGACGCCTGAGGAAGTCGCGGTATCATACTACTCTTCCATCTATTTTAGAACTAAACTTCGCATTGAATCCATTTTTCAGTGATACCACACACAAACCATTTCTAATCTCTTCGATGGACTTTACTCTTGGTTTTTGAGAGTATGAATTAATTTTTAAGATCCTGTTGGGCAATTAGAATACGTAAAGTTGTGATTATGTTTAGCAGAAACTTTCTATTAGACTGTTTTTGCAACTAGCAACTGACTGTAATGAGAGAGCTGTTCCGCAATATTCCTGCTCTCTTCTCCGTCCGCGTTCTTCTATCTCCCTTGCCCCATCAGTGTGATATTTCACAAAATATTCTGACATGGTTTTTCTCTTTTGGTCTCATATATTAAAAGCT
This sequence comes from Diphasiastrum complanatum, assembly GCA_029204225.1. Taxonomy (NCBI): domain Eukaryota; kingdom Viridiplantae; phylum Streptophyta; class Lycopodiopsida; order Lycopodiales; family Lycopodiaceae; genus Diphasiastrum; species Diphasiastrum complanatum. The sequence goes on from CM055096.1 coordinate 47,676,358, forward strand.
ACTCTTTTTCTAATTAAAGCTTTTCTCATTTACAGTTTTTATTTTTTAGATTTGGACAGCTTATACAAAGAGTAACATAATTTATTAAAAAATTGAGCTTAGCTACCAATATGGGCATTTTAGAGTGGATGAACATGCAAAAAATCCACTCAACAGAGTTAATTATGAGTGTCCTCTTAAAAGTACAAATGGACAACTCTCCTTGGCTGAGATGGGCAAGGAATTTCATCACAATAAGTTCTAGTTAGATTTCAGACCTAATCTAATTTATATTGTATAAGTTTTAAATGTGATATTGTAAGTATTGTACAACTAATTGGTTTTACTATATTTGGTGGTGATCGGGACGTGACCCACTATCGACATATTAGTCGGGCACTTGTCCCGTAGCCTAGCTGGCTACTTGGACAAATGTACAATGTTATTTATAGTAATTTCTATACTTGCATGTCTCTAGTTTGTTTGTCGAATTTGGCCATAGTGGGCCTGACCTTAGTTTGGTAGGTGGGAGGCCAATTTTAGGACACCTTCAGGGACAAGCAGTTTGTGAGTTTCCTATATGTACAGTTTTCTTTTGTTATATATGGACTTTTGTTGTGCCATCTTTGAGAGCTTGAGAGGTGTAGCTATGGTGAATGTTTGATGCAATAAGCATGCTGCACTAGATTCTATTAAAAAAATAACTTGGTATCAGAGCAGTAGACTGTTGCACATATGCACGATTCGGTGGAGCCATCGTCGCCATCGTTCACCTAGAAAGCTAGCATGTGAAGTGTCTCAGGAGAGAGGACTCCATATGGGGTATCCATAGTATGGATGGCAAGAATTAGCAAAGTTCCTTCGATCTAAGCTTCGGAGAAGTATTCAGGACAGTCGAAGTAAGTGAATTCGTGGAGAATTCAGAAGACTTTTAGTTCTAATGGTTTCAAAGAAGTCATCGATGTTGGCTTAATAATTCACTGTGTGGACAGCCATTTGGTGCAATGATATTGTAGCAGAGTTTATAAAGAATAGTGCTACATAGCTAGAGAAATTTACATGGATTAATTGGGTGGAAGTTAAAGAAAGTTTCAAAAAATTTCGATTTTATGAGGTATTGGCAAACTTCTCGGTGGCGATTTTTGTAATATCAACAATATCTATATCAACAATTCACCTTTGTTTAGGTGTGAGCTCAAGCACTACACTCCAATTGGGCTCTATAATGCTGCAAACATAGAAGACTCGATGTACATGTGAAGGCATGAGAAATGGCTGATCAATAATACATGTTGATCTCAAGTTTTATCATGTCCAACTTTTGAATGCCACATTTGTCTCTCTTCAAAAAAATGTGTTTTTTCGTAGTGCCTGATTTGATCCCTTGCAATCAAATAGAACTACTGAAAATGAAGCAAAATCAAAACAAAATATGCATTTGGAAATGCACTGCTTATGTTGCCTACTTCTCTCCTCTCTAAATTTATGTCTACACTTTTTGAACCTATGGTGTCCCAACCACAACCATGGCCAGAATGAATTTTATATGTTCCATGCTTTTTTGTCCAATATCCAAATTTGTCTTCTAAATTTCATGCAAAATCACTCTTTGCACATCCAAATTCTTATTTATGAGACTCGTACTCTCCTCCCAACTTGCATTACCCAAAAGTTTGTTCACTTCATTGACCATAGCCTCTTTTTTTAAAGTTTCCCTACAAATCATTAAGGTTTCCCTAGTGATCATTTGTATGTTCCTTGAGTATCTCATCCTATTTCAATGATTTTCTCACCCTCATCATTAGTCCATCAATTTTACAAACCCCCTTTGGCTCTCCTATCACTCCCTCGTCCCCAAGCACGACCACCTCTTCTTCCTATATCTCCACCTCTATTAGTTTGTCCCCACTATGACTACGAATAGAATGGCTTTCAACTTGTCCTCCATTCCATGGTTGTTGCCACAAACTATCCTCCGAGACTTTGCCATCATCCTTAGACGCAACCCCATTATGGGATGAGGCTTATTCTTGGAAGTACTAAAACTAAAACAAAAGTTATGTGTATCGTAAAAAACATCAAATGTGATGCCACGAAATAGGTAAATATTGAAGATCAACATAAATATGGCATGATATACTCGAAAATGAAGATATGAGCCAGATAAATGTAAATCATGAAGAGACCTAAGTCATTTTGTGGGAATATATCTCCTAAGTACTTGTCTTGTAGTTAAGGACAAGACCTTTAAAAGGGATGACATTGTCTTGGATAGCCTTTACTAGGTCGTCCACGCGAAATGGCTAGATATGAAAAGACATGTTAAACTAGAGTAATTTTAACTCTTAGTTAAATATACCTCTTATGGTATAATCGAACGTATACTCAGTCTAATTGTTAACTAGACCTTTTCGCGGGAGCGACGCACCTGTTGTTTTAGAGGTGTATTAACATATATTGATCTCACACTTCAGTTTCGAGCATCGAGAGAGAAGAGTTTATGCATATGTAAGAGGTTGAAGAAGTGAATAGAATGCTGAGAGTTATTCTCCCTTATCTCTGTTCTCCGCACTGTTGAGTGTGAGTGATCCTGAGTCTACTAGCAATCTCTAATGCATTACATGAATTGCTCTATGATCAGACAGACTCTCTAGCACATTACAGTCATTTGCTGTGTATTTGTAAAACATGCTCTAAAGAACTGTCTTAAAATCATCTTATTCGTCTGTCGCGAATACTTTTTTTCTGGCACTCGAATAACGACTACATTTGGTACAGTCACATAAGTTTCTAACGTGCTCTAAAACTATTCGTGTTCTTTAACCATAACCTTGGACTTAAGTTGTTGAGGACTTCTGTCTAGAAATGAATAGTTCGAATGCGATTAACTAATTGTCTACACAACCACAAATACATCAAACATTTCTCAACTCTCTGTTGACACCTTAATCAGCCAGAGTGTAGTACTACTGTACTACTCTGATAACATCTCACCTGTAGAACATGTTTCATTTGATTTGATAGAGGCCAGATTGTTGTTCTGAAATTATTAACATTACACACCCCAAACACAAGTAACACTGGTTACTTTCTAATGTCAGTTGACAACCAGAATAACACTCGAAACCACTTGTTACAATTGTATCAAATATATAACTTTTAAATGCTATTCTCTGTGGAAACGACATTATTTACTACAAAATCTATATTAACCTTGTTGGTATAGTACGACATATACCAATTTTGGCGCCAAAATTGGCATATGTCGTACTATACCGACGAGGTTAATATAGATTTTGTAGTAAATAATGTCGTTCCCACAGAGAATAGCATTTAAAAGTTATATATTTGATACAATTGTAACAAGTGGCTTCGAGTGTTATTCTGGTTGTCAACTGACATTAGAAAGTAGCCAGTATTACTTGCGTTTGGGGTGTGTAATGTTAATAATCTCAGAACAACAATCTGGCCTCTATCAAATCCAATGAAACACGTTCTACAAGTGAGATGTTATCAGAGTAGTACAACAGTACTACACTCCGGCTGATTAAGGTGTCAACAGAGAGTCGAGAAATGTTCAATGTATTCTTGGTTGTGCAGACAATTAGTTAATCGCATTCGCGAACTGTTCATTTCTAGACAAAAGTCTTCAACAACTTAAGTCTAAGGCTCTGGTTAAAGAACATGAATAGTTTTAGAGCACGTTAGAAATTTATGTCAATTACGATCAGGAACACAGATCAAAGACTCAATTCTTCAGACATGGATTGTCATCTCATATGTATACATACAGTTTTATTCAATGATCGTGCTAGACTGTACCAAATGTAGCCATTATTCGAGTGCCAAAAAGAAAGTATTCATGACAGACGAATAAGATGATTTTAAGACAGTTCTTTAGAGCATGTTTTACGCATACATAGCAAACGACTGTCATGCGCTAGAGAGTCTGTTTGATCAGAGAGTAATTCATGTAATGCGTTAGAGATTGCTAGTAGACTTAGAATCACTCACACTCAACAGTGCGAAGAACAGAGATAAGGGAGAATAACTCTTAGCACTCTATTCACTTCTTCAACCTCTACATATGCATAGATGCTCGAGACTGAAGTGTGAGATCAATATATGTTCTATGGGGTGAACAAACACACCTTTAATACAACAGGTGCGTCACTCCCGCGAAAAGGTCTAGTTAACAATTAGATTGAGTATAGGTTCAATTATACCATAAGAGGTATATTTAACTAAGAGTTAAAATTACTCTAGTTTAACATGTCTTTTCATATCTAGTCGTTTCGTGTGGACGACCTAGTAAAGGCTATCCAAGGCAATGTCTTCCCTTTTAAAGGTCTTGCCCTTAAATACAAGGCAAGTACTTAGGAGATATATTCCCGAAAAATGACTTAGGTCTCTTCATGATTTATATTTATCCGGCTCATATCTTCATTTTTGAGTATATCATGCCATATTTATGTTGATCTTCAGTATTTAACAATTTTGTGGCATCATATATCCCCTTCCTCAAATGTGAAACATCCTCGTGAACATATAATCTTCATTTTCGAGGATCATTTGCGAAGCATTATGTTCTTCAGATTTTCGTTCAGACGAAAAGATATTTCTTCAGCTTAGAGAATATGTGTCTTTGTTGTTTCTTTAAATAGGTTGATTTGATTTGATCTTTGAATTGTTGATAAGAACTAGAATCAAACTTCAAAACATCTTCAAAACTTCAAAGATTTGGATTCAGCATCACATAGAAACATCACCACAACATAGGCAAGAATGAATATTTATGAAGGATTAAATTGTTCATGTAGTTTTTAGGCGAACTCCAAATTTTGTTGAGCCTTAATCAACATCAAGTCTTCCTTTGATTTTGTACAACGGTGAACTGGTAGGTTGCCAAATTCTTGAATCTTAACCGGGAGCAAGGTTCCATCAAACAGCTCCTAAGTTAGCTTTCTATCTACATCTGAATCACTACGAAGTGTGAATTCTTTACAATAGCGAGCTGAAAATCTTATGAAAGAGCTTTTAGCATAAAGATTCTGAACGAAAAACAATGTCTTTGCCGCAAAGGTGCCAAACTGCCAAAATGAATATGTACAGAATTGTTTATAACATATTGACTTCCTTCGGTCTTGCAGATTGTGTCGAATCTCCGCAAAATAATCTGCAAGGTTTTGCTCCCAATCCACGTAAAGATTGAAAAGTTCAGAGTAGGCCATATTTACATTGATCAGCAAACCTGCATCGTCGAAAGCGCCTAGATCCGCAACACTTTGTGGTTTGTACAGTTGAAATTGTGACTTTCGCTTCCAAAGATGTCGCCTATTGTCTTCGTTTTGCAAAAATTGAAATTCTTTAATTCGAATGTATTCGAGAGCATACATAGCAGAAGAGCCTATGTATACATTAGAGGAGTTTTGAGCTCCAAAAAGACCCTTTAAGAATCCGTGCAAGATGTAGTTTATATTATTAAAATATTATAACACTAATACGTTTGACTTGCCATAACTTTTTAATCATAGCTCAGAATTATGCATCTAACATATCATTGGAAAGCCCTTGTTGAGCGCTTTCCAATGCACCAAACTTCGTTAAATTTGGACTTACCACTAAGAAGTTATGCCAGTTTTAGTGCGGAATGAAAATGTGGTAACGTTACGTAGATTTCAAATTTGAGTGTTTTGATTGGTCCATGTGTAAGAAAAAATATAAAAAGAATCTTTACAAAGGGTCTTTTTTGGATTTAGAACTCCTCTAATGACTCTGCTGAACCGAAAGGCACGACCTGAAATTTCCCCTGGATTATGCCCCAGCAGAGACATCATTTCTACTCAACAGATAATTGGGCCCATAACCAGAGAAAGTCGTCCTTGTCTCATGGTTTCTTCCAATCGTCAAAGGCGATGCCTACTACGCCTGGTAGCATCATGTAATCCACACGCCATTGTAATTCAATATTAAATGCATGGGGACACCACTTCCAAAATCGTTTAGCAAATGCATGGAATCTTTCAACACATATCTTTGACTGGTTTCGACGTGTTCGCTTTGCCTAAGTAGTTGTTGTTGCCAAATCTTGAGTTTGCAACTCAGCAGCTAACTTCTGGTCTTCCAACTGCTGCTTGAGATCTGACAACTCTTGTTTGAGCTTGTCGATCTTCACGACTGTCTCCAAATACTCTGGATGGTCAGTGACTCCCGAATAGACATACACAGCTTGAATTTGTTGCGTCAGATCATCAATGCGAAGCAGGGACTGAATGTATTCACCATTTCTGACACTCCCTCTTGAACCTTGTAGCTTTGTTCGTTCAATCCAATTGCCTCTCTTTGCTTGGTAAAGAGTGAGATGTTGAGCAGTTTCATGAGGAAATCTCCAATCATACTTTCTGATTTTATGAACTGGACCTGGAGCTCTCCTTTCGAGATCAAATCTCGAATGTGATGGTACTTCAGAGGAATGTGCTTTGTCTTTGAATGGAAGACAGGATCCTGGGATAGATAGATGGCACTCTGGGAGTCCATCATCATCATGCTTGGCCCCTCTTGTGGTATCCCGATTGCCTCCAACATCATCCGCAGCCACACTACCTCATTCGCCACTTTTGAGACTGCGACATACTTAGCTTCGCAAGAGGCTTGAGCTACCATGGTTTGCTTTTTGCATATCTAGCTGATTGCAGTTCCACATGCTATCGTACATCCTCCAGTAATGGACTTGCTGGCTCGCCCAGCTCGCATCACTTTAGTGATGCAGCTCGAATCATTTCTCTTCGTTTCTAGCTTTGTAGGTTAATCCAACATTCTGGGTACCCTTCAGATACTGTAGGATTCGTTTGGTGTGCTAGACCAAAATTGGAACAGAATTGGCTCAATGCGTAGACAGAGAAGGCCAGATCGGGTCTGGTACAAATTGTTAAGTACATCAGACTACCGATTAAGTTCTGCTAGGGTATACCTGCAATCTTCTATTCTACCTCTTCTATTTTTGGGCAATCCTGTTTCGTGAGCTTGGCTCCAGCTATCATTGGTGTGGCTTTCTCTTCATAGTCCATCATGTGGTACTGCTTTAGTACTTTTCTGGCATATTCTGACTGACTCAAGTTCATTTCACCATTTGTTCAATCTCTTTTGTTCTCCAACCCTAGGCATTTTGTTGCTTCTCCAAGATCTGTGATTTCGTAGTTTTCAGAAAATCTGACTCTTCGTGTCTTTGATCAACATCAAGGAATTTTCTGTCATCAGCGAATCATCCACGAAAATGGTCAGTATCACAAAATCCTTTCCTACTCTTTTGATGTAGACATTACAGTATGGTTGAGTAGGATTGAATTCTAGAGACTTCAGAAGACCATCAAGCTTTTTGTACCAGGCTCGTGATGCCTGTTTTAGACCGTAGATGCATCTCTACAATCGACAGACATATTGTCAGTTGTCAGGGTCTTCATAGCCTTCATGTTGCTTCATGAAAATTTCCTCCTCTAGATCTCCATGGAGAAAGGCTATTTTCACGTCAATCTGGTGAATTTCCAGATTGTACTGTGTGGCGTATGCAAGGAGCAATCTTATGCTTGTCATCTTGACCATGGGCGAATATGTGTCGAAATAATCGACACCATATCTCTGCGTGTAGTCCTTCGCGACAAGCCTTGCTTTGTAGCGACCAATGGTGCCATCTGATTTCAGCTTCTTCTTGTACACCCATTTGTAGTCGACTACTTTTCTATTTTCTAGCAGTGGCTCTAATGTCCATGCCTCGTTTCGCCTCATCGACTCGATCTCTTCTGACATGAATTCTCTCTCTGGACTCTGGATGGCTTCTTGGTATGTAGCTGGCTCTTGTGTGAAGCTGTATACTCGAACTGTGTGTCTTCGCTCCATTAAAGATTGTTAGAATAGCGGTCTGGAGGTCTTCTTTGTCTTGTTGACGTTCGAGGCTCGTTTCGTCATTGCTCGAATATTTCTTGTTCTGGGGTCCTACATTTTGATTTGATGACTTTCCTCGATCTCCCTCTTGAATAGGCAGTAGTGTGAAGATCTCATGGCCTCTTTTGTCTTTCAGTCCAGGGAATGTGGACTCATCGAACTTTACATCTCTGTTCGAAACAACCTTCTTCGTGGTTGGATCGTAGAGTTTGTACACATGTGTTCCGTTCGAGTAGCCGACCATGATTGTTTGTACGGATTTGTCATCGAGCTTGCTTCCTTTGGAGTGTGCTTGTATGCTGCACATCCAAACACTCGTGCGTATGACAGATTAGGCTTTCTGCCTGTCCACATCTCGTATGGTGTTTTGTTCTCCAGCGTTGTCGTTGTAGATTTGTTCTGCAGGTACACAGGTGCAGCTATTGCCTCGGCCTAGAATTGTCTTTGCAATTGAGCTTGTGCCATCATGCATCTGGCTCCTTCGACTAGCGTTTTTTTTTTTTTCTGCCACACCGTTGTATTCTAGTGTGTATGCAGGAGTGAACTGATGTTCAATCCCCTGTTCTTCGCAGAATCTTGAGAATTATGTGCTTTTGTATTCACCTCCATTGTCAGATCTAAGGATCTGTATTCTTTTTGAGGTGTGTCGCTCTGCGAATGCCATGAACTTCTTGAAAGAATCAAATACTTCGAGTTTATTCTTGAAGTAGTAGATCGTGGTCATTCGGCTATAATCATCTATGAACATTAGAAAATATCTCAAACCTGAGAGCGAATCTGTTTTCATCAGTCCACACACATAAGAGTGGACAAGCTCAAGAACTTCCTTGGCTCTTCTTCCTTCGTGTGTGAATGGATTTCGATGTTGCTTGCCTTTCTGACAAGCTTCACAGAACTCAGCCTCGGGCCTTGATATTTTGAGACCTGTGACAATGTCCTTTGTGCTCATGTCATACAGGCTTCGCATGTTCAGATGATACATTCTCCTATGCCAGAGCTGATCTTCGTTTTCTGAAGCATTTAATATGCTATCAGAGTTGCTGATTATTTTGGCCTAGTAGAGGTTTCCTTCTCTGCATCCAACTGTCAGCAACTTGTTTGTCGTCTTCTTGATCATACGACAAGTGTTGCCATCGCACAAAACTCAAATGCCTAGATCTACCATCTTGGAGACAGAATGTAGATCTTTTCTGAGTGAGGGCACATAGAGTGCTCCTGGCAGTTTTGCTTGGCCTGACAGTGTTCATAGCTGTAGAGAGCCGATGCCCTTGACATCGTGTCTGCTTCCATTGCCTAGAATCACCACTCTGTCGTTTTCGAGTTTGTGAATGTTGATCAAGATCTTCTTGTTGCAGGTTATGTGAGATGTTGCTCATGAATCAATGTTTACATCGTAGTCATGTTCGGAGTAGCTTGTCGAAGCTTCATCAAGTATTGTAAAAGCTTCGTCACCTCTTTTTGCATCCTTAGATGATTCTGCAACGTTTGCCTTTTCAGCTTTGTTTTTTTTGGGTTGAATCTGCAGTCGTATATAGAATGCCCTATCTTCTTGCAGTGCATGCAAGGTATTGCTGGATTGAACCAGCATTTGTTGGCTGTATGGCCTGGTTTGTGGCAGTGATCGCGGGAAGAAGATTGTTGATTCGAGGACTTCGTCTTCTCGAATCTTGTCTTGTTTTTGTTCTTTTTCTTTCCTTTCGTGAAGAAAGCCTTCTCTTGATCACTGCTTCCCTCTCCTTCGTCTCTCATCAGTCTCTCATCAGTGACAAGACTGACTGATTTGTTGAATGTCATGCATGACTGAAGCTGCAGTCCTCACTTCATAATTCTGCTTTAATCTTTCCCATGCTGCATGGCTGCTTTCACAGTCTTCAATATGCATGAGTAGATCTTCATTTATGGACAAAACGATGATCGCCATTGCGCGCTCATCCTTTCTGATCCATCAGCTCTCCTCGGGTCTCCCTCTGGAGGCTGCACCTCTGAGAGCTCGGTCACCGACCAGATGCCTTCGTCCTTCAGGAGTGTTTTGATTTTGAATTTCCAGATTCTGTAATTTGCACCATCGAGACTGATTGCTACTCTGGTCTGGATTGTCAACAACTTGTTTGTCGTCTTCTCGATCATACGACAAGTGTTCCGGTCAAGCAAAACTTGAATGCCTAGATCTATCATCTTGGAGAAAGATAGCAGATCCTTTCTGAGTGAGGACACATAGAGTGCTCCTGGCAGCTCTGCTTGGCCTGACAGTGTTCGTAGTTGTATAGAGCTGATGCCTTTGACATCGTGTCTGCTTCCATCGCCTAGAATCACTGCTATGTCGTTTCGAGTTCGCAAAAGTTGATCAAGATCTTCTTGTTGCAAGTTATGTGAGATGTTGCTCCTGAATTGATGACTTCATCATAGTCATGTTCAGAGTAGCTTGTCAAAGTTTCGTCGAGCATCGTGAAAGCTTTATCACCTCTTTCAGCATCCTTTGATGACTCTGCAGCGTTTGCCTTTTCAGCTTTGTTTTTTTTTTTGGATTGAATTTGCAGTCGTATGCAGAATGCCCTTTCTTCTTGCAGTGCATGCAAGGTATTGCTAGATTGAACCAGTATTTGTTGGCCGTATGGCCTGGTTTGTGACAGTGATCGTAGGAAGAAGATTGTCGATTTGAGGACTTTGTCTTCTTGAATCTTGGCATGTTTTGTTCTTCTTTTTTCGTATCATGAAGAGAGCCTTCTCTTGATCATTGCTTCCCTCTCCTTCGTCTCTCATCAGTCTCTCATCAGCGACAAGACTGACTTCTTTGTCGAATGTCATATCTGGTAGACTCAGTATGAGCATTCTCAGCAACTGATAGGATGTCGGTAGAGATTTCATGAAGTACATCAGCTGCTGCGGTGCTGGGACCTGGTGCTCCTGTCCTGATGCAGCGAGTTGAGCGAAGATCGTTCTGATTTTCTCAACATGCTGATCTAATCGGTTGCCACCCCACCGTATGGATTGCAGCTGATTGTGAAGGTGCATGACTGAAGCTGCAGTCCTCACTTCATACTTCTGCTTTATTTTTTCCCATGTTGCATGGTTGCTTTTGCAGTCTTCAATCTGCATGAGTAGATTTTCATTTATGGACGAAACGATAATCACCATTGTGCGCTCATCCTTTCTGATCCATTTAGCTCTCCTCGGGTCTCCCTCTGGAGGCAGTACCTCTAAGAGCTTGGTCACCGACCAGATGCCTTCTCTTTTCAAGAGTGTTTTGATTTTGAATTTCCAGATTCTGTAATTTGCACCATCAAGACTGATTGCTACTCTAGTCTAGATTGTCGTAGCCATATTGTGTTGTCTAGAAGAATCACTGCTGGGATATCAGTAGTGATAATCTGTTGGCTCTGATACCATGTCGCAAAAGCTTTTACGGGATCCCAGACACTCGACTACGTATCACAGAACATATTTTATTCTAGCAATCAAGAGACACAGTACAAGGCCAAGAGATACACGAAATAAAACGATTATATAGCCAGTTTGGTTTTAGAGCGAGATCGACAGTGTCTAGCTCATTGGCGGATTGACTCTCTGCTCTTTTGTTGTGTTCTGCTGGTTGGCAGACTTTCATACACAACTATGGTATTTTTGCTTTCTTACTCTATTCGCTACGTCTCTCTCTGTTTCTTACAGATATCTTTTTATTCTATCTCTCTTCTTTTTCTCTTCTCTTGGTCTACATAGTTATGATCCAGAGCGGATTGTTTATACCTCCACTGTGTGGAGTTTACAAGATAGCTAGAAGTAGAATCACAAGACTAGTTAACGCTAATCAACTAGTTAGTTAGTCTCCATCGTTGCTATTCGTTTCAGCTGGGCATGAAGCCCGTTGAGCTGCCAGCTGGCAGCGCGAAGGATTTCTCTTCGTTTGTTTCATTCTTTTCATTTTGCGGTCCTGGAGGTGTGTTTACGATTCGCGATTGATTCGCGAATCATTCGTGCTTTGAGTCAAAGACACATTGACTGTCACAAATTGTTCTTGTTCGACCTTCGTATCTTGTTCGTGCTGCGACAAAGTTGCAGGAGTTCACCATTTCTGACATCAAAGGCATGCCCATCTCAGACCCATGCATGGAGGGGTATGCAAATGCAATTCTCAACGTTATTGGCGGGATGACATGGATCCAGGTCACCAGTATTGTGTCTAATATTGTGTGATTGATGTGTGTACATGCATTATAGATCTACCAATTTCAACAAAATGTGATTGACCAGATCTAGACTTATGAAGATTTTAACATTTAATCTCTATTTCTAATCTGAATCGCTAGGAGATCTATGAAGAATAGATTGTACACTACCCATAAAAATTTTTCACACATATTGATGACTAGAGTTGCACTCGTAATACAAGTGTGTCACTCAAAGAAGTCTTGATCATAATGGATCTACATGAAAATCTCAAGTGTAAGTTGTTGGGATCTTTTGATTGAATCTAAATTGTGTAATCCACTAATTGATGTCCACTGAACGAGATCTATGCATGGAATCTGAATAATGAGCTATAGGAGATCTAGCTCTATTTGAGCTTGCCTACTAATCAAATCCAATCAAGTATAGGGAAGAAAGATGTCGGACCTCACAAATGGTTATGATCTGATCTGGAGTAAGCATCATCAAATCGTTTTTTTTTTCCAGTGCTTTATCCATAATATGGGCAATGGAGTCACTCCCCTCCCCACTACAATGTTTTCATCCCCAAATTTTTCCTCTCTTAACCCCCCATATGCTTCTATATCAATCAATTATATGCCTGCTACAACAATGCACATTGCCCTATGCAGGTCAGAGTATATGCAGAGTGCATGAATATGGACGCATTCACTCAAGCTTGCAACAAATGTTTCAAACATATTGTGTCTAATATGATGCGGATGGTGGGTGCAAATGATTTTGACTTTTGGATATCTGATTTCTGCATTTCAACAAGTGTTAGTGCATACAACAACAATAACTTTTTTTTTTCCTTTCTTTTTTTATAACATATAGACAAGAAGAAATTCACCAAACAACAAGATTAGCAAAGCAGAAAAATGAACAAATGAAAATAAAACATAAAAGTCTTTATTTTTCCTTTATCCCCGAGGTAAAATCAAGGATAAGGGTGGATTTCCATCATGTTGCCTACCCAACATCAATCGTGATATATCGAATAGGAGGCTAAATTATTCAGATCTCTCAACTGATGTGGGTGATTTTGGTGTATGTTTCGGTTCCATGGTACAAATGGAATGTCTGCATTTGTAGCCTGAAATATCTTTCCCATATCATAGGGTTCATTCCCATTATTTATATCCATGGTTGGAGGTAGACTATTCCTCATCTCTTCTCTGATTTCTGGTTCATGCCCTTCGTTCTTGATACCGACTTCGGAGATATAGCCCGGCATGTCCTCTTCCCAATAGAATGTGTCACTTAGTACCTCTTTGGTTTTTTGGGAATAGTTTTGGTACCCATCCTCGCTAGTGTGTATCGAGGTAGGCTTGCTAGTCACATTTTTATGTTCTTTGAATAGGTTCTATATACCATATGACTCCTCCTGATTAATGTCATCAGAGATAGGTGATTTAATAACTCCACTCTCCGGAATTGGTGGAGTTGGATCTATGGTTCTGAATCTAGGGGGGTAGTCTATTGGGGTTGTCCATGTGGGTTCATCTATTTTTGCCCATTCTGAATTGCTATCGTTGTCCTCGTCTGGAGGTACAACTTGATCAAGTTGGTCGCTAAACATTGAGGGTGCTACCTCCTCAGACTTAGTGGCCTTCCCACGACTCACCTGCCTATCACTCTCTTGCATCCACACTTTTCTAGGGGGGTCTGCCTGTAACTCACCTCGGGTTATCATCAGTACGCTCGACCTAGCCTCTCTGGGTATGCGTGGTTTTCCAAAATGTGTAGGGGGCCTGTTGTCACTGGTCTCAGCTCGTCTATCCTGAGGGGTGTCATCATGATGCTTAGTCCATAGGTGTATATTTCTATCAGTTTGTATTCCACGATTGACTATCCCATAACAATGTAGATCTGACCTATAATCCTCTTCTTGTGTCCAGACACAATCTTCTAAATGATAAGGTTCTTCTTGAGATATCTCAAGATCCTCGATTGATATTCTATCTACTTCATCACGTTCTAGTTCAGGTAGTTCTGAAGGTATAATTCTGGCAGTAGTCACGTATCCCATCTCATAGGCATTTTCATTTCCATGGTGTCTTTCTTGTGTACTAAAAGGCCTGATATACCTTTTAGTCCCTTGGTCTTGAGTGTGACAATTCGGCATCACACTATCTCTCTCAGGTGCGTAGTGTGGTCTTGATCTTGGGGGTTTGAAGTTATGATGTAGCTCTCTCATAACATTCAACTCACCCCTTACTGTCTGTCGGCTACTATCTAGGATTGGATTTCTCCTTGCCTGAAAGTTAGATGTAGTGACATAAGCAGCTTCAATAATCATGGCTCTAGATACCGCCTCTTCAAAAGAGGAGACTCCAGATTGGCGTACCACTAATTGTATATCTGGTTGTAAGCCCCTTAGGAAAAAGGTGAGCACCAATTGAGATGATACCTCAGTTGCTAGCCCTATGTTCAATTTGCAAATGAGCTCCTTGAGTCGCCTGACATATAGGCATACTGATTCTCCCGATTCTTGTTGTATTGTGGCCAGAGCAAACATTAGGCTATCAACATTGTATCTGGGTCCAAACTCTCCTAAAAACAGTAGAAACAATTCCTCCCATGTGGTGATGGAAGCTGTGGATAGAATAGTACCATCGCATAGCTTCTCCTATAAGAGTTGTGAAAAATAACATCATTCTATGCGCAGGATTCACAATTGCATTAACAACCATTAGTGTCTCAAAATCTGCAAGATGCTCATGGGCATCTTCATCATTGTTTCCATGGAATTGCGGTAGCAAGCCTACTATACTAGGTACTCTCTCGATGTCATCCGGGACAACTATTGGCTGAGTGATTCTTCTTGTCATTGGTGCGATAGATAGAGGGCTAGGTGTTTGCACAGTCGATTGAGGTTGAGCTCGATGGTCATCTTCTGCTTAAATTTCTTCTTCCGTGTTCTGGTTAGTGTGATCCTCGAGGCCCATGTTTGGCTCAACTTTACTTTCTACCATCGGTCCTTTTTCTTACAGTATATCATCATCCATCATCTCTTCGTCATTTTTTTCTTCATCACCTGTCATCGCATTGGGCTCAACTTCACCTTCAAATATAGTCACCCACTCACATTAGGGCCCTTTTTGAACTCAAAAAGGGCCTCTTCCTTGCCTAGACATGTTTTCTAATTAGGATTAATTAACTTATTAGTTGTCCTATGTGGTAGTTCACCCTGGGTTTATCATGGGTAAACTCACATCTCAATAGGTTCTAGTGTAATATAGCAAGGACAATTGATTTTAATATCGCTTGAAATTCCAAATCCAATATGATGGCCATTTTTTCGAAGCCTTCAAAAATTGTTTTTTATAACTCAGAATGAAAAAAAAGGGGGCCCAGTATCTCTCTGGGCCCCCATTTTGAAACAAAATTAAAAAAAAAAAAAAACAAGGGGGGGGGGGGGGGGGATGGGGTACAAAGCTTCCCTCCCTTGTACCCCCCCCCCCCCAATTGTCCTTCCTTCCCTCAAATCCCAATCACCCCCCCCTACGCGCTATGCTGGGCGTGAAGCCCAGCTTTCCTTGGCCCCCCCCTCCAGGCCACTATGACAGTTCGGCGCCCAGGGGCCGTAGGGGCCCACGTGAATCCCCCACCCGTCCCCCCCCCCCCCCCGGACAGGCACTATCCAGACAGGCTCGGGGAGGGGGTGCTCGTGTTGCTGCGTGCTTAGCGCGCGCCCACCCGCACTAGCGCCTCCATGTGTGACAGGGGGGTGGGGAGTCATGGGGGCCCCTCCGGCCCTTGGCCGCCGAATTGTCATTGCGGCCCGGGGGGGAGGGAAAGCTGGGCTTCACGCCCAACATAGCGCGTAGGGGGGGGGGGTGATTGGACTTGAGGGAAGGAAGGAGAAGGGGGGGGGGGGTACAAGGGAAGGGGGCTTTGTACCCCCCCCCCTCCCCCCTCCCCCCCCTTCCCACTTGTTTTTTTTTTTGAATTTTGTTTCAAAATGGAGGCCCAGAGAGATACTGGGCCCCCTTTTTTTTTTTTTTTTCATTCAGAGTTATAAAAAATGGTTTTTGAAGGCTTAAAAAAAATGTCTATATTTTTATTTAAGATTCAAATTTGAGACGTGTCATAGCATCATTATTTTGGGTTGAGGAAGTAGAGTTAGAGGAGGGTTAGTGGGTGGGTTAGAATTTGAAGATCTAATTTACACCATTGGATATGCCATGTCATATGGACCATTCCATCTTAGTTGTCACTCTCTTATTGGTACACATGTCATCATTAACACTAATTATAATTAGTAAAGAGGCCCTTTTTGAGTCCAAAAAGGGCCCTCGATATATCACTGTAGCTCTCAACTAGATTAGATGTCTCACCATCACTATCATATCGAGTTGAGCATTCCCCCAATTCTACTTCTGATGGGATGTCATCTTGTTGGATATCTGAAGGTGTTTTCCACTCTTGCAATGAGAGTGTTATTGCTATTTGCAGATCAACAGTACTATCTTCTTGATCTTCAAGAAGATTTGACATTGTGTGTTCTTCTGGTGACTACGCTTGAGTTTCAACGATTTTTAGGAGTAGGGGAGGTGAATCTTCCACCACACTCCTTCCACTATCCATGGTTGGTCTTGGTTCTCTAGGCAGTAGATTGGTTTCATGCAAAGAAATTTCTATAGCCAACTCTAGCTCTGCGTATGAGAATCCATCTAGATCCAATTGCGGGTCCTCAGCCGGTTGTGGTCCCATATGTGGTTCAATCAAGAGATATTCTATTATGACGTGTTTTTCCTTAGAGTCTAGGTCCGTTGGAGTAATATCATCTTTTTTAACCACATCTTGATCAAAAGTTTCTAAAAACGAGCTGATGGTCTCAGCAAGGTCCTCTTCGGTTACCATTTCGGGCATATCTATTGTCTTATCAGGCATGCATAACATCTCTTCATCCTCTAATTCTAGAGGGGGCATCTCAGGATCATAGATAGGATCTATCGAATACAAGGTAGTAGTCTCATAGGATTCCTCCTGTGGGTACTCATCGGGTATAACATCAACAGATCCTATACTCTCATCATCATGAATGGGCTGATATAGGCTTGTGTTGTGCAAAAAGGACCAAGAGTGGATCCTAATCTGATCCTCAAGAGGGATTGGTTGTCAGATTACTTGTTCCATCAATCTACTTTAGATTAAGATCAATCTAGATCAATTCTAGACACAAAATCCTAACAAGAACAATCATTAATTGAAGGTAAGTGTACTTTATGGTTTCTCATGTGTGAATCCCTGTCTGAGTATGGACTCCAACCTGAAAATCAAGTACACATTGATAGAACCTCAAAACAATCAAAACAAATGTAGACAAATGGAGAGAATCACTCAAAATTGCTTCCAAAACCAAGATTGGTGTCTCACACTGATTATGGCCAAATGTGGCTCTATATATACAATAAGTGGGAGCTCATGGTACTGATCATCCCTTTGATCCCACATGTGTGAAGGTGCTTTGTCATATGATGATTCATCATGCAAAACTGACACTTGGACAAAACCTTCTAATTTGAGCACTTTTGGTCCATTTTCCTTCTATATGGAGATCTACTTGGAAATCTTCTAGAAGTCAAAATTTGCCTACTTAAGCTTATTTCACACGTGTGAGCTGTCCTCTACACATGGGATATGACACCTAACCAAAGGATGTGGCTCATGCCATCAATAGATTGATGCCATGTGTCATATGTCTAGAAAACTAGTTTTTGGCCATTTTAGCCATTAGAACTTGAATTAAATCATTTGTACAACATATATGATTATGGTACATGACAAGTACACTAGTTTCAGACATGGGAACATGCTCCACACATGTGTGTTTATCTATATACAAGATTTTTGGCCTCTACCAAGCTTATTTTTGCATTTTTCACATGTGTCTCCATCATCTATGGATATTCGGTCAATATCAAGTGATGTACTTGGTTGATCAAAAGATAGGTCACTCCATCCACTTATTGATGGCTCACTAATCACACTAGGGGGTCAATCTATTCTACCAGGGGGAGGATCATATATGTTTTGGATCAAGGTGGTACTCAACATATCGTTATCTACACCACCCTCTACTGGGCCTAACAACCAAGTTCTGAAGTTCCTAAAGATGACATCCGGTTTACTAGGTGGTGCATACACAGCATCTACACCTATGTTTGGAAGACGATTATCCTAACTGTTGTACTACAACTGCTTCTAGTAATCTGTTTCGAGTAAGGAGTATCATAAGAGCTTCCATAATCCAACTAAAAGTTCTATCATCTTGAGGTAAGAGGCCCTCATCGGCTCTAATAGGGGTGTGTATGGTCCTCAGAGTGAAACATCCTCAAATTTCATCCTATGGATAATGATCAGGAGTGCGCGACGTTATTTGTGGGATCAGCACATATCAATGTGTGATGTTAGCCACTTCGACTTGTAATAACCCACTAAATGTCTCCTGAAACAACATTTGACACTAGTCAAGTAGCTCACACTAGATGTTAGTGTGCGGTTGACGGCTACAACCATCCAGTTGACAAATTCTTCACCCAAATATTTTTTAGCTATAGGTATTCGTACTTCAAACAACATCCCCTGAGAATATTTCAACTCCCGGCAGATGCACCAATGATAGGGGAAATTTTCGACGGGGGATTGGTCTCGTCAGGAAGCCCTACAGGGGAAGGGCCCACACTGCCCTTACGTGAGTGAGTGAGGAATACCACTTCCAATCTTGAGGGCCATCTCAATCACCCCGTGCTCCCTAGCCGATGAGGGAGGCACGACTGCAAGGAGGTGTAACTGCAATCTCAATCCTATCAATCCTGTCTTTCCATATCCTAGCTCTAGGAGAGGGTAACATCCATTACACTACGGCTGCACTTGGTAGAGAGGATGGTCAAAGGAAATGAAATCATCGTCTGTGGCTAGTTATTTACTTGAAATGCGTCACTAGAGTGTTCAACCGAGCATGGTGAAATAAGCAGACAGTCATCAAATGACTATGCCATAATATATCGTGATTAGTTTTGTGCAGTGTGAGGGTGCCAATCATACACACCGCCTTGTGCGGTGGTATTTTGCCAAACGTCAGGCCTAGATATTTTGCTAGGCAGTTCCAACGTTGGGCATCATTGCTTAGGACACTTGAATTATGCATCTGTATCGAACATGTCCAGACAATCCCTTGCACTTGATCTCGACTATCCAACCGACAAAGTCGACCTCCCTGTCTGTCACAACTGCATCCTTGGAAAGCAGACTAGGATTCCTTTTAGATCGAGTCATAGGCATGCAGCAAAAGGTCTGTTAGATGTTGTTCATTCAAATATATGTGGACCTATGCAAACTCCATCATTGCTAGATGCAAAGTACTTCATTAGCTTCATTGACGAATTCTCCAGAAGAACAGCTGTTTATTTCATTAAGCAAAAATCGAAGGCTTTCATCAAGTTTAGACAATTCAAAGAGCAATCAAAAAATCAAACTGGCGAAAGAATCAAAGCACTGAGGACCGATAACGGAGAAAAATATATGTCCACCGAATTCAAGGAGTACTATCTTAACAACGACAGTTAGCAACAATACATTACCTCCTATTCACCTCAGTTTAGTCAAATCGACAAAGTGCATGTTATCACATGCAACACTTCCAAAGTACTTCTGGGCTGAAGCTGTTTCAACAACAACTTATATTCAGAACAGATGTCCTACTAGAGGTCTCTCAGACAAGACATCATTCAAAGTTTGGACAGGAACCAAACCTTCTTTATCGAACTTACGAGTTTTTGAATGTACTATTTATGCGCCATTCCTCATGATCTCAAGAAGAAGCTCGACTTCTAGAGTATCAAATGTGTTTTCATCATCTACACTACTTCAGATCAAGCCTACAAGTTGTTCGATCCTATCGAGTCGAAGATATTTGTTATCCAAGATGTATCGAAGATCAATTTATTGACCTCAAGGGAAAAGGCAAAGTCCATGTAGCCGACTTGTCCGACTCATTTGACATATTGAACTTCGAGGTTCCTCAGTCGACTATTCCCATTGAAGGTCCAAGCGCATCCACTTTCGACTAACAACATTTCGACAGTGAATCTGAAGATGATGATGTTGCGGTTCAGCAACTACAGTATGATGAAAATGATCAACTTCCTCTATTTCCCAGAAACTAGAAATACTTCCAACATTGGCACCGTTGCCACTTTTTAAGTATTTTTTATCTAGCTTCTTCTCCTTTTTCTTGAAAATAAGATTGTTCTTGCTTGAAGAGGGTTGGTGTTGATTCTTACTTCTTGCCTTGTGCTTGTCTTTGGTAAAGAGAGCTTTACCATCAATGTTGAGAGACAGTCTCTCCATTTTCAAGAGTTTATACTCTTGTCTTGATTCTTCAGAAATGAGCACACTTTGGAGTACTTCCAAACTTGGTAGCTCCTCCTTAATGGCATAACTCTGAACAAGGTTGTCATATTCCACCTTTAACCCATTAAGTATGACTTGAACAAGTTCATTTTGGTTGATGGAGTCTCCTATGCATGACAATTCTCTATGGAGGTCTTTAACTCTCATTACATAAGCTGAAGCACATTCATCACTTCTCTGTACACTTTGAAAAAATTGGTTTCTTAGTGTTAGAAGTCTAGAAGTATTCTTTGCCTCATAGATGGACTTGAGAGTATCCCAAGCATCTTTGGCATTAGTACAGGCACCAATTTCTCTTAAGATGTCATTTGAGACATTCATCTTAATATAATGCAGAGCCATCCTAGCTCTCTTTTTGTACTTTGGAATTTCTTGAGGAATTTGTGGTTCTTCTTCAATGCCAAGTACAATATCCATCACATCTTGTAGTATTAAGACAGATTCCATCTTAACCTTCCAAATTGAGTAATTGGAGGTTGACAATCTTTCACTTGCTTCTAATAGAAAGACACCCATTGAAGTCATAAAGAATGATGGAATTAAAAAAAGATGGATGAAAAAAATCGCTTATCCTTTCACTGTAGGAACCAATCAAGGGCAAAAAACCAAATCCTATGTAAGACAAAGCAAAAAACTGTGAGATAGATTTCACTAGCTTGAAATCTCTCTAAAACAAGATTTGAATCATCAAAAAAGAGGAAGTATGGCAAAAGTTATGGTTCTCTGATTTTCACACGTGTGAAATACTCCAAAAATGTCAAATTGACTCAAATACAATCTATTTGTATGAAACAATTTGCCTAGAACCTATAAATTTTGTCTAAATCACATATAGATGAGATTGGTCAACTTCTGGATGATTTTTGTGAACATTCAAGCAATAAATCACATGTACACACAATTTGCCACAGGTCTAGGCGCCCTACCTACGACTCTTCAAAAGCTTATAACTTTTGATTGGCTTATCCAACTGTCATGATTCAAATTGCATCAGATTCTACAATTTCTAGCTTTCTAGTGGGCTAATTTGCATGAAATTTGGATTTGAGGTGAGCGAGAACCACCAAACTAAAAATGGGCAGATTTCACACATGCCAGCACCTGAAATTCCGTACAGTACCTGATCTGGACCATTAATAGTGGTTTGATGCTCTAAATCACCAAAAAATTGCAAACTAGCTAGAAAGTAGAATCTAGACAACTCCTAGCTTGAAATGAGGTGTAGAATAATAGTACAGATGATCAATATAGTACTGTACTTTGGCCAAAAAAAGGTCAAAACAAACAATTTTCTTGCAAAAAAATTTGACAAACAACTGGACTTTTCTGTAGTAATAGAATTCGCAGACAAGGGTAGAAATCATGGGCAAGTTGATAAATCAAATTACGGTATCCGTGAATTCTGACAAGATCTTTACACTATAAAAATATATATATTTTTTTGTATTTTTTTGGAATTTTTTCAAGGGATGGAATTTGAAGAGGGCGCAAAGAAATCGTTTAGATTGTGGGCAATTTCGTGGTATGGTCAGTGATTTCTGATATGGAAGTTTTATTGACAGGTAAGGTGAATTAATAAAAAAAATGTTTTTTTGACAAAAACTAGGTGAAATCTTTGAGATAGAATTTGCGGAACTGCTGGAGGACTGATCTTTTATAGATCTAGCCTCAGTGAAGTCGGAGATTTCTAAAACCAAGATTTGGTTGAAAAACAAAGGATTTTGATAGTATATCAGGGTGTTTTCAAAAATTCTAAGTAGGGTCAGAATTTGTGGAGGTAATAGAATGAAAGATCAGGGTTTGTTATGGATGTAGATAGCTCGGCAAATTCTGATACACCTGATTGGTTAAAAAAATGTCACTTGGGTCACTTCTTTCAGAGAATATGCCCAAGTTGGCACTTTTGTTGCTTCCCTTTGGCTTGATGGGTTGCTCAGCAGCTCATTTAGGACTTGAAGAGGTGTCTTGTGCTGGAGTGTGAAGAAAATTCAGGCAAGTATGCACACAAGCACATTAGAAAATGTGAAAAGAAAAACAAGAAAGGTATGTAGATAAACTTAAAAAGCGGCAACAACGCCAAAGTTGGAAATATTTCTACTCCATTATGGTGGCTAGGTCTAATAAGAGTTCATGCGTAGTATAGTGGTAGACCTATCATCCACCTTCTAAAATCTACACAAAGCTTTCACCTGTGAAAAACATAAATCAACAAGGAACACCAAGGCTTCCCAACTAGTGCTCAGAATGAAAATTAACTAACTTGGCTAAGGCTTCCCAACTAAACAAGATTAACGAAATAGCAAGATCTTGCTAAGGTGGTACCCAATCTCTTTTAATATCTTGGATTTCTATGTGTAGAATGTTGATTTCTTGGTACATCTTGGATCCACACGTGTGAAGTACTATACTTTAATGCTGTTGTACGGACATGGACATTACTAAGTCATATCTAAGTGTTTATGATCAAATCTTTGTGCATTTCTAAGTTCTAGCATGCATAAAGTAGTGATTTCTATCTTCTAGCCATTTCTAGATGTGCAACCAAATTTGGCCAAGATCTTGTTGATCCACTAATGTGTTTTAAATCTGTAATTTTTCACAGTAACTATGAAAAATTGTCAACTAGTTTGATATTTTCTAAAAATGGTTTCTTTCTGGATTCCTATCACATAGTCTTACATAGTAACTTAATATTTCACAATCCAACCTGCATTAAGGAGTCTCTAATGTTTTACATTGTAGTGAAGAAGACTAAGAGACACACAATCAAGGGGAAGTGAAAAAACTATGGAGGGATTAAAATGGTACTTTTGAATTTCTGTATGTTGATTAAAAAAAACACTATCGCAATTGGACTAATCTTGGATTTACATCCCATATGGAGCTCAGGAGGCCTATCTCAACTTGTAAATCAGTCATGGGACCCTCATATTGGTATTAAATCATAATTAATGATTTAGAGGCCTAAAACCCGTGATGGTGAATTTATATGGAACTTATAGTGATCTTGATTGATGTGGCCTAGTTAGGCTGCTAATGCATCACAATGAGGTGTCCCAAATCACTCCTAGTTGCGATGGAGCCTTGAAGGGTATAAGTATACCTATAGGACTCTCCAAGATGATAACCGAATTTGTGCATTGTAACTAACTACAAATCTTAGAGGAGCACTTTATGTGGTGAAGGTCCTTTTAAAGCCTCTTTCTTTTATATTCCAAGAATGATGACATTGGGGATGTTTCTATATCATAATCCAAAAAGGAGATTTTATATCTGAGATGGATATCTCAAAGAAAGAAAAAAAAAACTTACAAGAAGTGGATACAAAATTTTGGTTGCTTGAGAGGGAGTCAAGTGGGGGATCCTATAAAACTATAAGATGTTATTTAATGTTGCCTATAAGGACTTGATGTTGTTTTGCTGCAAAGGTTATTGTGGAACATTTTATAGCTCTGATAATTGGGTAGAGAAATTTGCATGAATGTTATCAATATCATAAATAGTTGAGAGGTTTTAGTCAAGGTTTTTATTTAAAAACATAACATCACTAAATTATCACACTCTAGGCAATTTACTCCTTGTTAATTTATAAATATAGCAAACTTACGTGAATATAGATTTATATATCTACTAATACCATTTTCATAAGTATAGATCATCAAGACTAAGGCAAATTATTAGTAAATTTAATATATTTGTATCAAAGTTGGTGATAAATTTTTCAATTCGACTACTAAAAATTAGAATTTTCCATAAAAAAAAGTTACAATATAGCCAATGAAAAATAGCCAAATTAAAAAACTTTGATTATAGTTGCACAACAATACCTAATTCAAAGGCAGAACATAAAATTTGTGAAGTGGAATGCAAAGTAGAAACTTGTCGGATGAGTAGGGTGATAAGGGTGCATTAAGATGAAATATTTGTGGGAAGAAATATGAAGAGTATGACCTAGGAATATGTTTGCAAGCTATATTTATGATCCTTTAATGATATCAGATATCTCAATTCGGACCTGAATTTTTGAGATAGGAGCTAATCTTACAATTGTAAAAGATGGAAGTTAAGAGCAATTTAGAGCATGTTCATTAGTGACCTGCAAGATGGTCACAATTTTCCTTTGACAAATAAAAAATCTATGTACTTGTACTCTTGGTATAATGAAAGACAAACAAAATTTGCAAAGACAGAACACTACCTTGTAAGGAGGGAAAACTTCTACAAATATACAGAATAAGAGATGCAGCATACAAAGTTTCCGAGGATATGACCAGGGCAAGCCTTTTCACAAGGATATCCGATAGAGAATCGAGAGAGATTTTGCCAAGCTGTTTTTCTCTTTTCAAATGATCAAGAGTAGTTCAAAGCATGAATATAACTTACAAGTTTCATAAGCAATAGGAGGATGTGGAAGGCAGCAGTTTTCTCAAAACTATCAGATCTGTAAATTATAGGATGTTCGCAGGCAACTCAGAACTTAGAAGTAAGTTTCTAGGATTGATGCAAAGGGCCTTTTAAGTAATAGCAAGTGTCCATGACCATGAAAACCAGTAGATTACACTACACCATCATTTCATCTAAGCTACATAAAACATATATTTCATAAAAATAGATGCTACTACTATGCAAATTGCTAATTAAATCATCTGATCACTGTGAATAAAAATCTCACCAATTAGTGACTCTAGCAGCCACATCTAGGAACTAGCTCCAATTTTCGGCAGCCTTTGCAAGGGACTACTTTTTCAAAATTTGACAACATCAATAGATTGTTTCTGTTTTTTAGTCATGAGTTGAGTGAGGAAAATGCACATACTTCTTCTGCACAGCAGTCTAAAAACAAACTTAAAATTTGTGCAAATTCTTGGATCCTGTTTCTGCTCATTGAAATAGCTCAATGAGACAAAGTGGAGTGCGTAGGAAAAGTCAGGCAAATGTGGGCTACTTGGGATCCATGCAATCTGATGTGGCAAATGACATTTGGCTACATGATGGAGCAGCTGTTGGCATTCTCATCATTGAATACATAGCTTCCATATGCATCATCCCTGCTTGCTGGATAACTGAGAGTTGTTCGATTTTTGTCAGCATTTGTGAAGCTTGCACTTGAATATACACCTGCTGCATTTGAGAATCCTCCGGTTCTATTGTCATAGCTCATGGGTTTGTTAATAGGATCTCTAGATGTCAGCAGCTCTACAGATTTCCCAGTCTTCATTGCTTTCTTCAAAACTTTCTGAGGATCAATGTTTCCTGTCACTGTGACTCTTTGCTGTTTCTCGTCCACTCGAACAGATTCTACACCTGCAAAAGAGAAAGTGATTTCAAAATGACAGAGATTTTATCAATGGACTATAATAGTGCTTTCTCAAAATGAGATGCACCCGGGCTGATGGGGATGCTTGTAGTGTACATACCATCCATCTTAGCAAGCGTTTTCTTCACCTTACGAATACATTCCTCGCAGTGAATTTGCACTTTTAGCACAACTGTCTGAAAATATCAATCAACATGTCAGTTACCATGCAAGATGAGCGTATCTATGTACATCAGTCAAGAACTCTCTTGGCATGCACGTTGTTGTGAAAATTTTTGTCTGCCAAAATTAGAACAGTTTATCCAAACCTAGAATTTCTAAAAATCGCAGAGGCGGATGCAGGGAAAGAGAAACCAGAAACGACGGAGCTTTTAGCAAACGAATCAATGCAGACAATTTCTACCTACGTAGTAGTACGAAGATTTGTTTCACAATTTAAACTAACGTCTAGACTCTAGATTTATCTGATCAGCATTTTGTCATGACCTGATATTTGGGCAGCGGTTTCATGGGACGCTTATCAGAGGATTTATTTCTTCCACCTCCCAAAAGCATATATCGTCCATCCTCATAGTTTCTATAACTTCCTGATCCCATGGTTGCACCGTAGCTTCCATCGTCATGCAGGTCTCTATATCCTGTAAAGTTCGAATATCTCTGTTGATCGTCTTCGTACCTTCCTCTGTCTGATAATCCATACGTCTCATCGTACAATTCTCTGTACCTTGTCATTCCTGATGATCCATAATTCATGTTCTCGTTATTGTAGAAGTCCTTATACGTTACACCTCTTTGTGAATTGTACATAATTATAACGGTATTCTTGAACACAATCTCACAACGGTAATTTACAACAGCAGCCAGCTACTGGCTTGTGTTGGTGAATGGTGATGATTGTCAGAGGAAGGCGGCAATATCCAGAGTGGCATCTACTGGACGTCAGGAAATAAGATATTACGCTGTAGTCTGTGGCGATGCCAACGAAAACAGACAAAGGACACTGATTATGTTTGACACACTCAGAGGCCAGAAGATAGACAGAGGGAGTGAGAAGGAGACAGTAGAGCAGCCGAAATGAAACAGTGCTGAGAGCTAAGGAATCTCAAGCTCCGAATTCAAGAGACTCAGCGTGTGTGAGTCTGATTGTGGATGGAAAGAGATAGATTCTCGACCCTGTTTGATGTTTTATAATTGCGTAGGACGGTGCTGCAGAGTTATACTGCTACAATCACGAGATACTACTGCACAAGCTGGCTACAGGCGAGAGAGAGAGAGAGAGAGAGAGAGAGTGTGTGTGAGAGAGAGAGAGTACAGTGCACAATACAGTATACGATGGACATACAACAAAGTGTGGAAGAGGGCATTGGGCATTCTTCCTTCGACCGCCCATCTGATGATCCATATTCTGTAGATTGTCTGGCAATGTGCCATAATCCATGACCCATCACCAGATAATCCACACAACAGAGACAGTACATTGTACAAGTGACAACCCACAATGCACATCCCTCCCCCAGACAATAGCCAAATTAGTTCAAATCAAAATCATGCTTCTTGCATTTTGTTCTCGCTGCTTAGAGGCCGCGCCTCAGCTGTCACATTGAGCAACAGTACACCGTGGATCACAGCTGGGCACTGGCCACTGGGCACTGGGCACAGCCCAAGAGGCAGAATTCAGCAGTTTTGAGCAGAGAGCAGATGGAAAATGGAGATGGGCATGGATGATTGATTTGGAAATTTTGGAAAGAAGGTGATGTCAGATGCAGACTGCAGTACTTAGGATAAAAGGCAAGAGGGGAATCGTAGATCTGCAGATATTTTATGTCTGTATGCAAAAGGACTGCAGCCTTACTCCTGCACACACCCAAGGACCATCTCATGTGCTGCTGCTGCTGCTAGATTTTTTGTCCCCTACTCAGGACGTCTGGTTGCTTACCTCTCCAACAATCACACACTTCTTTGCATGTAATTCATCATTTCCATGAGAGTGCTAATCATGGTTTTGTTATAAAATCTAGTGAAGTTGGGTTGCTCTAGTATGTACAATGAATGGGCGCCAGGCTCAGGCCATTCTCCTACCTAAGGATTTTCAGAAATGTTTTAGGGAGGCCTGGAGGGGTCTAGCATAAATTTTTTTCGAAAGCTGAACCGGGGAGAATGACCTGTGCCCGACGCTTTCCATTGCGTAATGGATATTTTAAAATTTTTCACATGTTCATTATGAAGCATAATGGGCACTTTGACTTTTTTTGACCACTCTCACGTTGACATGTGGCAGCCTAACTCCTGACACCTGACACACAGGCTGGAATGTACAACAAAATTTAAAATAAAATATAGATGCCTATTCTGATTTTTAATTTGTTCAAAAAGTGGACAGAATAGGCACAAACTATCCATTATGTGAATAAATTTATAAGCATTATTTCTTAAACATTGATGCCATCACAATTTTAATGGCTTTTTATGTGGGGTGGGAGGTCACCCCTTAAACATCTTCTTCTTAAATTTGACATAGTACAAGATTATGTTTAGGAAGGTTGAAAACTCTTTTACATTTTAAACTTAGCTTGAAAGTTCGAGTGCTCATATAAGATTTTCAAGCCAACCTTATAAAAAGCCCATAAGATATCTGCGGAGTCCGTAAAAGGGTAGAATAAAATCTTCAAATCTGAAATTTTATAACTAAAACTAGCTGATTTTGAACCATTTGAAAACATGCATATTATCTCATATCAAATTTTTTGATTAGAAAAAAGGTACTTCAATATGAAAATTATGAATCAAGAAAGCTCTTCAATCTTAAAAATGAGTACACACATCAAAATCCAAGCATTATTTCCAAATCTGTGTACTAGGGAGGCTCTTGGTGAATTTGGTTTGCACAAGGTGAAAATGTTTTCTTTGGATTTGTTGACAAGGCCTTTGGGTCACTATATCATGTAGAGTTGTAAGATTCCATTCCCAAGCACAAAAAAGGTCAAGAAAACGACATTTTGCAAACATTTATAGTAGCTTACATATTTGCATCTATCCATACTAATCTACATATTTTGATGTATGACTCATTTCAATGCATGTCACAAATCATAATTTTTACTTTCAAAAAAATAATTACTTTTATCTATATCTCAAATAAATATTGATCTCCAATGCATGCAATTTGTTTTCATCAAGACATTTATGTATATGGTTTTTATCACATGTGATGGATGTATATGTGATGGATTTGGACCGTATGCAACTTGTACAATCTTTACAAATCAAGTATACGACAACCTCCTTAAGAAATTGAGAGGGGGAGAGCCTTGTTTTGGTCTCCCATCTACATTTGTATATCAACGTACATATCAATTGGAACCAACTATAATGCATTTGAATACTATAGTCGCTACATGAAAAAGCTTGCACTGGTTTATGAATGTCTTTTGGAATATTTTGCATTGAAGTACCTTGGTCGTGAACTAGTATAATGCACATGACCATGATAGATTGTCATTTTTAAGTGAAATGCTAGTTTCATTTGAGCTTTATTTGATTGTATAAAGGATAACATCTATGAGCTTTCCAACTTTGTCTAGAATTTTTCGAGAATCTTTCTAGAGACTTTACTAGCCTGTTTTCAAAAATCTTTTTAGCGTCTTCTCAAGAATCTTTCGAATATCTTTCTACAGAGTTTTTGTATCCATCTATTTAAGATGATGGACATGTTAAACTTATTCCCACATGTTACGCTTTAAATATAAAAACGGATTTATTTTTTTTCATTATTTTCATTTTATAAATGGTCCTACCATCATTAAGACTGATCTGTCAAATCGTATTTTAAAACTTTGAGCCATGCACGCCCTTAATAATGGAAATGACAGATGTCATGTCATCATGACACGTCATCATCCTTTCCTCACCACCACTGCATATCATAGCCATTTTCTATTTTCCTCTTCACACTTTTTTCTTGCATTTTTTTTTATGCTTTCTTTTGCTACTTGCGATCAGTATCTTTGCGATCAAGCATTCTATTACGACCTGTTGCGATTTGCGGAGCTTTCGTCATTTATTCGACAGAATGGCTTTTGGATCCAGCTCTTCTATCAACTAGAAAGCACACGTAGGAATCCGGCTGGCATCAATTCAGCTCTTTTTGGATCAATGCAGGTTGGGAAGCTTGAAAGTGAAACCATAGTCATCCTTTCTGAAGTCAGTACTGAGTTCATGAATTCCATCCACTCAGTATCTGATGTTGATTTTAAAGTTCATGTGCGAGGCAAGTTTTTTTCGGTCTCGAAGGAAGTATTTTCCACAGCCTTGGGTTTGCCACTTGATGGTAAAGTCATTTCTACAAACAGAGATGTCGTGGATGAAGCTAAATATTTTCTGAGCAACTGCTTTGTACCTATGAAGGGCTACAAAATTGCTATGATCAAGGATGCCACATTCAAAATGTTATGTAAATACGCCAATCAAGTTACCTTTTTGACGGATGCGGATGCTACCATTTCAGTACATAGTTTTGGGTATTTATTGGGTGCTTTAGTTGGCAATCCTGTATGCTTTGGCATGATTGCATGCAAGGCATTTTTGGTCATGGGAGTTTGGCCCGCTGCAAGTTTGGGTGGCTTCAATAGATGACTCCTTCAACTTAGCCAACTTTTCTTCGACTAGCGCGTTCACTACACAGACAAAACGACCACGTCGACACCAGTCGAAGGTATGTGCTGAAAGGTTCAATGCATTTGCTGATCGATTCTGGAAGTGGTGTCCACAAGCTTTTAACATTGAATTACAATGGCGTGTGGATTATTTATGATGTTACCAGGCGCAGTAGGCATTGCCTTCGATGACTGGAAGACACCATGGGAAAAGGACAACTTTCTCTGGTTATAGGCCCATTTATCTATCGAGCAGAAAGGATGTCTCTGCTGGGGCATAATTCAGGAGAAATTCCAAGTCGTGCCTTTCGGATCAGCTGAGTTATACATAGGCTCTTCTGCTCTGTATGCCTTAGAGTATATCCGTATTAAATAATATCAATTTTTGTGAAATGAAGACAATAAGCGACAATTTTGGAAGCGAAAGTCGTTGTTCCAATTGTACAAACCAAAAGATGTTGTGGACTTAGGCGCTTTTGATGATGCAAGTTTGCTTATCAATATCAATATGGCGTATCTAGAACTTTTTAGTCTTTATGTGGATTGGGAGCGAAATCTTACTGACTATTTTGCGAAAATTAAACACAATCTGCAAGATCGAAGAAAATCAAGTCAGTTCAAGAACTTCTGTACATATTTGTTTTGGCAGTTTGGAACTTTTGCAGCAAAGACTTTGTTTTTTGTCAAGAATCTTTATGTTATAAGTTCTTTTATAATATTTTCAGCTCGCTTTTATAAGGAAATCACACTCTGTAGTGATTTAGATGAAGATGAAAAGTTAACTTAGGAGCTGTTTGATGGAACATTGCTCTCGGTTAAGCTTGAAGAATTCGGCAACCTACCAGTTGGCCGTTATACAAAATCAAAAGAAACATTTATGTTGTACGAGGCTCAACAAAATTTGGAGTTAGCCCAACGATTACATGAAGAATTGAATCAATCATGAATATTCATTCTTGCCTATGTAATGGTGATGTTTCTATGTGATGCTAAATGATGAATCTTTGAAGTTTTGAAGATGTTTTGAAGTTTGATTCCTGTTCTCATCAATAATTCAATGATCAACTCCAATCAACCTATTCAATTCAAGAAGCAGCAAAGTCATATGTCTCTAAAGCAGAAGAAATATCTAAAGGGAAAAACATATGAATAAATATCTTTTCACCTTAATGAATATCTGAAGAACAGAATGTTTCACGAATGATCCTCAAAATAAAAATTATATGTTCACGAGGACGTTTCACATTTGAAAAAAGAGATATGTGATGCCACGAAATTGTTAAATAAGTCATTTTTCGAGAATTTATCTCCTAAAGACTTGTCTTTATTTAAGGGCAAGACCTCTAGAAGGGAAACACTGCCTTGGATAGCCTTTACTAGGTCATGTATGCGAAATGACTAAATATGAATCGACATGTTAAACTAGAGTAATTTTAACTCTTAGTTAAATATATCTCTTATGGTATAATTGAACATATACTCAACCTAATTGTTAACTAGACCTTTTCATGGGAGCGACGCACCTGTAGTTTAAAAGGTGTGTTTGTTCACTCCGTAGAACATATATTGATCACATGCATCAGTCTCAATCATCGAGAGAGAAAGAGTTTATGTATTTGTGAGAGGTTGAAGAAGTGAATAGGGTGTTGAGGTTTATTCTCTCTTATCCGAGTCTGTTCTCCGCACTATTGAGTGTGAGTGATCCTGAGTCTACTAGCAATCTCTAATGCATTATATGAATTACTCTCTGGTTAGACAGACTCTCTAGCGCATTACAGTCGTTTGTTGTATGTCTGTAAATATGCTCTAAGGAACTGTCTTAAGATCCTCTTATTCATCTGTCGCAAACACTTTCTTTTCGGCACTCGAATAAAGTCTACATTTGGTACAGTCTAGCATAATCATTGATAGAACTATATGTATACATCTGAGATGTCAGTCCCTGTCCGAGGACTTGAGTCTTTGATCTATGTTCTTGCTTGTAACTGACATAAGTTTCTAACGTACTCTTAAACTCTTTGTGTTCTTTAACCATAACATAAGTTGTTGAGGACTTCTGTCTAGAAACAAATAGTTTGCGAACGCGATTAACTAATTTTCTGCACAAAAAATTGGACTGTTCACAACTAGCGGAGGAGGTGTGAGAGGGTAGAGGAGTCTTGAACAGCCTCTAAGGGCTTGAAACCCAAACCAACCAGCCAAAAAAACCCAAAAAAAACACACCAA